>CM055869.1:25595881-26195881 GCA_029582165.1 Portulaca oleracea
TTTCATTGGGGACACCAATTATTTCTTGTGGGGGAAATCAAGTTTTTTCATTGGGAATATCAAGTATATATATAATGAAAATACTTGATATCCTCACAAAAAGCACTTGATGTCCCTTGTGGACACCAAGTATTTACGTAGGGGAAAACAATTATTTCTTGTGGGGACATCAAGCGTTTACGTAAATGTCCCCAGTCACTTATATAAATACTTGATGTCCCCACAATTAATATTTGATGTCCCCTACGTAAATACTTGATGTCCACAAGGGACATCAATTTTGTTTCCACTGGGGACATCAAGTATTTTCTATTGGGACAATAAGTGTCCTCACTGAGGACATTAAAAATTTCTTGTAGGGACATGAACTAGCAACTCGATCAATGGCATCATCAGTATTTGTTTCCCTGTGCGTTGGTTTTTCCTAATTGGTCAATCTCATCAATGGCTATTGAATTCCCATGAATGTAATATGCCACTGTTTTCTTTTTTAAAAGAAACACAAAGCCCAGGTCTTTGTCGCCGACAAACACAAATCGAATTGAATGAGAAGATATGGAGGAATTTGCATTGGGGAGGCAAACATAAATCGCCGGCAAACACAAACAACAGCTTGGAAGTAGAAGAGGTGGTGGGGGTGTGTTTTCATCAATCTCCAAATCACACGCGTTTTTAGGGAATGGAGATGGATTGAAGGATTCCCAATAATTTTGTTTTCTCATTTATTCTAGATGACAATCTCACGTGACTCATCAAATTAGATTTTTTTTAAAAAAAAACTAAAACGCCCTTTTAATCTCAGCTTTGATTAATGATCCAATGGTCCATATTACACATGCTCACATGCTCACCTTTACCACATGCTCATTTGATGAATCCCCTATATATATACACACACACACACACACACACATATATATATATATATATATATATATATATATACATATACATACATATATATATATATATATACATGGGCACTTCGAGGCTCAAAAGTTTATTTAGCAAGTTTGAAGGTAAATATACATATATATATACATGGGCACTTCGAGGCTCAAAAGTTTATTTAGCAAGTTTGAAGGTGTTACTAATGCATACATCTGCACAAAAATTGCAAAAAAAGGTAGGATCGAAGGTTTGGTTTTGTGCGGTATGCAATCAAGGTTAAGGATGATGAGAGAAAAACCATTAGTGATATGAACCTTAGAATTGTCGGTCACCAAAAGCTCTTTGTTTCTTGGGCTTAATTCAATAAAATGCAATTTGTTAAGCCACCTACTACTACAAAATATCTCCAGAAGTGGATCCCCATGAAGAATAATGGTGGTGCTATCGTTTCGAATGCTTTGTACATCTCGACCCTTTGTGAGGTTAACAATAGGTTGAGGAATATTTGGAAAGATGACATGGTTGTGCCCGATTCTCTTGAGCCTTCCTATTGTGACGGGTTTAAGAATGCTTCTAGTAAAACTATTACGAACCCTACTAATATTATTTTGGATAGCAACGAGCATGCAAGCAGGTTGCCTTAATTATAAGGATGTGCGCTCTTTTGAGTGGCTCTAAAACCAATCGTGTGGCGGATAAAGATTTGGGAGCCGACTTTGATAGTGACCGCACTTATAGCAACTTGATTGATTCCTTTGATAGTGCGGTTGGGCGTGACTTACTTGTTAATCTTTATGATTCCATCCTTGAGGCTTTGAATGGTAAAGTTAGGAGTAAGGGAAAACATAATATATTGATGAAATCTAAGTGTCATCTTGTCAGAGATGCAACTTGTAGAGTTGTACGTGGCCAAAAGGACGGTGAAAAGATTAGGATGACTAGGCGTGCGAACATGTTGGAATATGACAAACTTGATGGTATTGATGCTGAGATAGACCGAATTAAGGATTGTGATTATTGGCAATAATATTGGTGTGCAAGTCCTCGATGATCAACCAAACTGAAGTTATTGATCTTACATCGTGATTGAGATGTGAAGGTTTATTTTAGTTGTTGTGGGCGCGAAAGTCCTTATTGTGTTATTCATATGTAGTTGTTTAATTGTAACATTATCTTTTGGCTGTTGTTGTTTGTTGTTTTGTATGCGATTTTTTGTTTTCTACAAGCTTTTAAGCCTTTTGGCTCTCAATAATTAAAAAAAAAAAACAAAAAATTAGTTGACCTCCTCTTCTCTTTTAGACTAAAGGTAAAGTGTAATTATACGGTAAACAACCAAGCAACCACAGAGGCTAACAGACACGATACTAACAAAAAAGGGGAGGGGGGATAAACTCTCCCTTTATATGTAGGTAATGATATTTTGGAATATTTATTTAGGTCCATTAAGATATTAAACTTTAAATTTATCAATACAAAATTAATTGATAAACAAATATTGATAAAGTTCATCGATATTTTGAAGTTATTAAAATTTTATCCAAATTTAATCACATAAAAAATTTGACCTATTATAATGAATGTGGTGGATATACCCTAAGTAGGTCCACCATGATGTACAATATAATTCGTGGTATCTCTTGGCCATGTGATGTACGAAAGGCAACTGAAGGTTCTATTGCTGACTTATATGTTGTCATGCTCATAGGCATAAGCGGATCCACATTATAGCCAAGAGTGTCCATGGAAGCCCTTAAGCTCAAAAAATTTGGAAGAATTTTTTTTGAAAGGGTATGAATTTGGTACTAGTAGTATAATTGCGCACCCCAAATAACAATGGAAAGATTCATGGACGCCTCTACAATTTAGAAGTTACCCCTTAATTTCTATTTTTCCATTAAAAAAAAAGTTAATTGGTTAAAAACTGTTTAAAGTTCAAAGATTTATATTTTTGTTGGCAACTCCATTCTTTAATCAAAGGGTCTGTCAAATTTGTGAGTAAGGTAAGTTAATGTAAAGGTAAGTTTGGGCAAGGATAAATTTGGATAAGTTTAATAAAGGTATGTATAGATAAATTTAGTTAACTTTAGACAACTTCAGATAAATATATGTAATTTTTATATATCCACTACTTGCCTTCCTAATTGACAACCCAAAATCTCGTGTTTTAAAAGTTTTGACATTATGAGAATGTCATGTTATGATTCGAAGAAGAGAATTGTGAATGATGTTCATGATGTTATTGGGAAAAGCACAATTCAAGAGGGCGAGCTAATGGGGAACAAAAATTCACGTTTATTTGAACTTTATACTAATTTTTAAAAGTTAACATTGTTGTTTATGTAAAATTATCAATATTATCAATATTTGCTTGATATTTACATTCTCATTAGAGTCTTGTACTTAATGGAACATACTAAAGTTTGTCTCTTTAACTTGGTGTAGATTGAATACTTACAAGATATTAAGAAATTTGTCTTTGAACTTAACTTTTAAATTAACTTTCTTAACCTAATTTTGTCACTATTTTTTCCCTTTTTTTAGGTTCGCTATTTTTTGTGTTTTTGGTTTAACTTATTAATTTGGCCAATTAACTGAAAACAAATCAAACATTTGTAAGAAAATAATTAAACAATATCCATCCCTAATAATTGTTAATTAATATTAGTTGGACACCTCTAACAAAATTATATAGATCTACCACTGCATAGGCATAAAGCAAAATGAACTAAAGTACTAGCTACTTCAGTTATTAATTATGTGTCTCTAAAATTACTTTTACAAAGCTAAGAAATATAGAAAATGAAGAGATTCAGGACGCACATGAGGACCTCAACGTAATCGTAGCAAGCATTGTGATTTTGTTTGAAAGATATATCAGGGAAGTATCAAACATGTCTCAATCTCATTCCTTACTATTATTCTGAGATATTATACTATAATATCATAAGTTTCCTTGTTTCAGATATCAAACGAAATGGAAAGAATTACGAAGCTAAGGAAATCATGCGGCAAGATTGAAGATCTTCTCTGATTAGGAAACTATCATGAAGAAAGGAAGATGCCGTTGCAGTCAAGATTATAAATACTACCATCCCTCCTTCACATGTGTTATCGATTTCCAAGGAAGAAAATCTGCTGTAGGAGTTTTGTGAAAGAAAACTCTGAGTGTAGGAATTGTGTAAATTCTGAGAGTAACCACATTTGATTTGTGGCGAGTTTTGTAACCAGAAAGTTAGCTGGTGAGGACCTTATAAGGTTGTATAATCATTTGAGTTCAGTGAGCTTCTAATAAGTGAAGTCACTGTGTGAAATCGCCTCTTCTGTGAGGCCTCAAGATCAGAAGACAGCTTCCCAGTCTTCTGCCTCTATAAGCTGTTCTGAGGACCTCACAGTCCTCTTACCAGCCGAGTTGTAACCTCTTTTCTTAAGCACTTTCTGTTCAATAATAAAGAAGTTTTTTTCAGTATTTAAAAGTGCTATTTAACTTGGTTGTGTTGATTAAAGTGCAGGATATTCTCATAACCCTAATTACCCCCCTCTAGGGTTATTTCAATTGGTATCAGAGCAGGTCCACAGATCTGAAGAGTCTAACAACTCGTGGTAAAGATCATGGCCGACTCAACACAACCGAAGCTCCTCAAGGACGCTCATGGACAAGGGCACCTCTCCTCACTGGAGAAAACTATAGAATGTGGAAAAGACAAATGGAGATCTTTCTCAGAGACCAAGATGAGGACCTCTGGATCATTGTCACTGAAGGCGATTTTCCTACCCCCACAAAGAAGAACGCTGCAAATCAGGATGTCCCAAAAGAAAGATCTGAGATGACAACCGAAGAGCTCACCTCATTGGGAAAAAATATTCGGGCTTTAAATTTACTATATTGCAGTTTGAATCCAAATGATTTTGAACGTGTCTCTAACTGTGAAAATGCCAAACAGGTTTGGGAATATTTGGTCACCTTATATGAAGGTACAAGCCAAGTTAAAGACATCAAACTGGACATTCTTGTCCAGAAATATGAGGCTTTCAAAATGGAAGAAGAAGAATCCATTGAAGAAATGTACAAGAGATTTAGCAGTATTGCTAACCACCTCAAATCGCTTGGAAAAACCTACTCAAATATGGAACAAGTCAGAAAGATCCTCAGATGTTTGCCAAGAAGAAAGTGGGGTCCAAAAGTCACAGCCATCAAAGAAGCATAGAACCTGAAAGTCCTCAAGCTAGAAGAACTCATTGGGAAACTGTTGGCCCATGAGATCCAATTGAGTGACCTTACAGAGCCTAAAGGAGTTGCCCTCAAAGCAGCCAAGGATTCTGATGAGGATGAAGAAGAAACAATGGCTATGCTGGCAAGAGGCTTCAGAAAACTATACAAGAAAAATCCAACCTTTCGAGGCTACCTCAAGGATGGACAACACAGAAAACCAAAAGGTAAGGCCTCTATGAAAGAAGAATCTGACCCCTTCACTTGTTATAGTTGTGGGAGCACAGAGCACTTGATCAAAGACTGTCCTCGTGCGACAAAGAATAGAGATAAAAGAGACATGAAGCCCAGACCACAACAACGTAGAGCTATGCTTGCAACTTGGAGTGACAGTGACTCAAGTGAGGATAACAGTGATGTTGATGAGGTTACAAATGTCTGCCTGATGACTCAAATGAATGAGGAACCAGAAACATCCTCACACCAAGAAGAGGTAAACATTGATGACCTCCTCAATCTCTCACCTTTACATCTCGCTCATAAATGCTTGCATCTGTTTAAATATTCCAAATCATTGATTGAAAGGGTCAAGTATCTTACCAAGCATGTTCAAAGTCTCAGTGAGGCCAATGATAACCTGAATTCTCAAAATGACCTCCTATTCACTGAAAGTAACAGAATATCTCTTGAGGTCAAAGACTGCTATAAGACCATCACTCAATTATTCAATGAGGCAGTCACCGCTTCTCATCCCTACAACAATAAATTGGCCTTTACATCTCCTCCCTTTCAACCTCGAGCTAAACACTCCACAAACCAGCCTCCAAGAGGACTTCTCCTCCCTACTCCTAAACTGACCCCTCACAGAAAGCAACATCACAAAAACTGCCCTAAACCTCACTCTCCAACGACCTCAAAGCTCCCTCCAAACGTCTCTCCCACAACTCATGCTCCAAAAACCTCTCGAGACAACTTCGCAAATTCACCTAAGTCCTCTAAGTTTTTTCAAGTGGGTAAAATCTGGATCCCCAGACCTAATGATGCAACTTGTCTGTCAAAATCCAAGAAAGGTATAGGGGGTGTTTGGGTACCAGCTGTTGGCTTTTTCTAGCTGTCGACTGTTTTGTTAGCTGTTTGACTTTTGGCTGTTTTGTTAGTTGTTTTTGTTGGCTGTTTGTGTTAGCTGTTTGTGTAAAAAGTGTTTGGTAGAGTTAGCTGTTTGTAGTATGACTTTTTTGTTTGATTTCCAATTATACCCTTAGCTTTATCTTCAGTATTTTTTTAGCATTATGATTTTTTAATTCATTTTTTAGTTTTCCCTCCATGTTTCTAGTATTTTTTCCGTCGAATTTGTGTGTTCAACAAATAATCACTAAGAATTGGAATTTGTATTAATAGGCTAATAACTAAATTGTTCATTGATTGCCAAATTTTCTTGAGTAAGTCTAAAATTTTTGTCCCAATTTACTTATACAATTAATGTTGATATTTTATAAATTTTTATCCCAAATTTACTTTTAAAATTTGTATTAATTGCAAAGATATTTTTTATTTGTACATCTTAGATACCAACATGGTAATCTACATTATAAACAACTAAAATAATTTGGATGAGTGTTTTGGTGGAAGATGGAAGAAAAATTAAAAGAAATAACCTTAAATAATTTGGATGGTAGTTTTTGTAATTTTTATAAAGTGTATGGTCAACATGGTAATTTATATCCCAAAAAGCCAAAAGCCATTTACAAAAAGCTACTCTTTGTAACTTTTTACAAAATGGCTTTTTGGGGATAAAAAGTCATTTCAATCCGCTAAATTACCAAACACTTCAAATTGGCTTTTTGAATGGTCAAACAGCCAAATGCCCCCCAAAAAGCCATTTTCTCCAAAAAGCCATCAAAAAAGCCAGACACCAAACACCCCCATAATGTCCTCTGATGCAAGTATGCCTCAAAACTCACAGCGACCTATGGTATTTGGACAGCGGTTGTTCTCGTCACATGACCGGAGATCCAACCAAGTTTTGCGAGCTGAAAACCAGCAAAACCGGGAAAGTTACATTTGGAGACAGAAGCCAAGGCAAGATCCTCAGCATTGGGAAGGTCGGTAAGGACCTCAACAACTCTTTGCATGATGTATATCTAGTAGAGGGTCTAGAATATAATTTGCTTAGTATATCTTAGTTTTGTGATAAAGGTAATAGAGTCAGTTTTGATAAAAATAAATGTGTAGTGTCTACAGAGTCACATCAAGTCATATTGCATGGTCATCGTATGAACAATGTGTATGTTATAGATCTAAGTGAATCCTTTGAGGACCTCTCCTGCTTTAAGGCTGGCACTGAGGAAACATGGTTGTGGCATCGACGCCTAGGTCATGTTAGCATGAAAACATTACAAAAATTGCATAAATCAGACCTTGTCCGAGGTCTCCCACCTCATAAATATGAGAAAGATCGGGTTTGTGATGCATGTGCAAAAGGTAAACAGACAAGAACATCCTTCAAACCTATCAACTCTGTGACCACCTCAAAATGTCTTGACCTCCTTCATATGGATCTGTGCGGTCCTATTCCTTACAAGAGTCTTGGTGGAAGTTCATATATTCTTGTTATTATAGATGATTTTTCAAGATTTACCTAGGTGTTCTTTTTGAAAATCAAAACAGAAGCGTGTAAGCACTTCTCAAAACTCTACAAGCAACTCAAGGTCCTCACAGGAAACTCTGTCAAAGCAATAAGGACAGATCATGGCAGGGAGTTCGATAACAAGGACATGTTTGGAGCATTCTGTGCCGAAATGGGAATAACTCACAACTTTTCCGCTCCAAGAACCCCTCAACAAAATGGAGTTGTTGAAAGCAAGAATCGCACATTGGAGGACATGGCAAGAACAATTATATACGACAATAATCTTCCAAAATTCCTCTGGGCAGAGATCATCAATGCATCAAACTATATTCTAAATCGGTGCACTATCCGGTGTATTATGAAATAGACCCCTTCTGAACTGTTCAAGGGGCTGCAAATGTTTTGTTCACATCAATGGAAAGAAGCCAACAAGTAAGTTTGATGCTCGAACCGAGGAAGGAATTTTTGTTGGATATTCCTCTACCAGCAAAGCCTACAGAATCTATTTCAAACACTCAAGGTCTGTAGAAGAAAGCATCCATGTTGTCTTTGATGAAGCCACCTCACTAAGTCAAGTTGTTTTGCGCCCTCCTATGAATGATAGTGACGATGAGACGCCTCCTAAGCTCCCTCCTGCCGAGGCTGCATCGCCACCTCCTGAGGTTCCATCACCGCCCCTTGAGGCTACATCACCACCTCCTGAGGCTGCATCCTCACCTTATGCCTCATCATCTTAGGAGTCCTCACCTCAAGCTCCACCAGCACCAGAGATCTCTTACAAGTTCAAAGCAGCTCATCCAGGTGATAATCTCCTCACAGATTTCACCACAGGTATCCATACTAGATCCTCATTAAGGAACTTCTGTGCCTTTAACGCCTTTGTCTCGCAGATTGAGCCCAAGCACCACAATGAGGCCTTGCTAGATCCCAACTGGATCAATTCCATGCAAGAAGAACTAAACCAGTTTGAACGAAGTAAAGTTTGGTCCCTAGTTCCCAAACCTCATCATCATCCTGCCATTAGAGTTAAATGGGTCTTCTGCAACAAACTCGATGAAACAGGTTCTATCACCGGAAACAAGGCCAGGTTGGTTGCTAAGGCGTACAACCAAGAAGAAGGTATCGACTATGATGAGACCTTTGCTCCAGTCGCTCGCCTGGAGGCCATCAGGATTCTCCTCGCCTTTGCATCATCCAAAAACATCAAGCTACATGAAATGGATGTTAAAAGTGCCTTCCTCAATGGCGACCTCATTGAAGAAGTCTATGTTGAGCAACCACCAGGTTTTGAAGACATCCACCATTAGGATCATGTCTTTCGCCTACATAAGGCCCTCTATGGACTGAAACAAGCTCCAAGAGCTTGGTATGAACGCCTCAGCAAGTTTCTCCTTCAAAATAACTTCAAACAAGGCAAAGTAGACAAGACTCTTTTCATCAAAGAAAAGAATGGAGGCTTCACCATTGCACAAATCTATGTTGATGACATCATCTTTGGTGCCTCACATGCCTCTCTTGTTGAAGAATTCTCTCACCTCATGAGTGCTGAATTTGAAATGAGCCTCGTCGGAGAGTTAAAATTCTTCCTTGGCCTCCTAATCAAGCAATCACAAGACGACATCTTTGTGAATCAAAGCAAGTACATCTCGGAATTACTTAAGAACTATCAGCTTGACCACCTCAAGCATTCATCAACTCTGATGTCCTCCACTCTCAAACTTGATTCGGACCTCTCAGGTAAACCAATCTCCGAAAAGCTATATAGAGGTATGATTGGATCCCTCCTTTACCTTACAGCTAGCCGTTCTGACATTATGTTTAGTGTTTTCTTGTATGCGTGCTTTCAAAGCGCTCCAAAAGAATCTCACATCTCTGCTGTCAAGAGGATTCTGCGTTATCTTGCAGGCACCAAAAGCTTTGGTCTTTGATACCCCCGACAGACTGACGTCCATCTCTGTGGTTACACCGATGCGGACTTTGCCGGATACAAAGTTGACAGAAAAAGTACCACAGGAGGATGTCAACTGCTTGGAGCCTCTCTTGTCTTCTGGCAATCCAAGAAACAAACCTCAGTCGCTCTCTCCTCTGCTGAGGCCGAATATGTGGCTGC
Source organism: Portulaca oleracea (assembly GCA_029582165.1). Taxonomy (NCBI): domain Eukaryota; kingdom Viridiplantae; phylum Streptophyta; class Magnoliopsida; order Caryophyllales; family Portulacaceae; genus Portulaca; species Portulaca oleracea. The sequence continues at coordinate 25,605,719 of CM055869.1, forward strand.
CGGATCATGTTGTGCTCAAATCCTATGGATCACACATCAAATTGATGATCTCGGCCTCCACTACACAAATGTACCTATCAAGTGTGACAACATGAGTGCAATTCAGACACCAATAATCCGGTGCAACACTCACGGACCAAACACATTGAGATCTGACATCATTTTATCCGTGATCATGTTGAAAAAGGCCACATCAGTCTTGAGTTTGTTCCCACTCAACATCAATTGGCTGACATCTTCACCAAGCCTCTACCTGAAGAACAGTTCGCCTACATTCGCCGTGAACTTGGGTTGCTTCATCTCAATCCTTAATCACCGAGGCGTTTGTTGAGGGGGAGCACTCATCTTGAGGACCTCCACTCCCCATGCATCTCTTGAGGGGGAGCCCATAGTCCTCCCAGGTACACTCTCTTCCTTCCCTCTGAGCTACTGATGTCCTCATCAGGTTGCTCACCCTCACAATTATCATAAAATAAAATTGGCCTTATCGCTGGTCTGACCACATCTTCCATATGTGTCTCAGCCGTCGATTTTTTTAAAATCATTGCCTTTTCCATTTCAAATCCTTTTCCAAAATTATGCGCCTACCAAAACTGATTTCAACTTCCCTTTTCAAATTTTTTACCTTCCCGAGATTCACCTCCTTTTTCCCTTATCTCCTTTCTCTCTCTCCATAATTAACTGTCTGATCAAATCATAACTCTCTCACCCACTTCTCTTTCTTCTTCTCTCTCTTCTGGTTCTCACCGTCCCTATTTAACCCCTTCTTACCCTTTACTTTTTACCACCATCTCCCTCTTCCTCCCTTCATCGCCTTCCTTCATTTTCTCTCCTTCTTCTTCCTTTCTCTCACCATGACCAAAAGATCTGCCAAACCTGCTGCTCCCTCCAGCATTGCCAAACGCTTGCGGTCCAGTAAACCTCAGGCCACTCCCGACGCTGCCTCTATCAACTCCTCCTCGGATGAGTTAGCCATTATTCCCCGTCCTGCTCCACCCACTGTCGGTTCGCAGGAGGCCTTTTGCCAACGTCTCGAGTCCATGAAGCTACGCTCTCTTCTCTACTGTGACCGCGTCGACATGGATAGCCTAAAAGGTACAAATTTCGCCTTTCTTTCCACCCTGTCTTCCCTTGGCTGTGACCTACTCTTTTCTGCCGATGATTTCTACTACCCAAACCTTGTATTCGAGTTTTATGCCCGTCTTGAGGACACCTCCCCCAACTCGTCCAAACCAACCTACAAAACCACCGTTTCAGGCCGTGAAATTCACCTTTCTGCTCTCAACATTAAACGCATCCTTGGCCTCACTCCTGACCTCTCCAAACCTGGTCTTACAGACATCAATGATGCCCGACTTGAACTCCTTTAAGCCTTCGGCAAACCCTCAAAAACTAAATATCCTCAATATACAAACCTTCTGTCTGAGTCCCGCTGTTTGTACTTCCTCACTGTTCGCACCATCCTCCCACGAGGAACCTCCAAAGAAACCATCAATGAACCTCGCGCCTCCTTCCTCTTAAACATCCTCAATGAATGTCACCTAGACATGGGAGAAGTCATTCTGAACCACATTTTCCGCGCAGGTTCTAGTTCCACCGGTCCTCTCCCGTACTCTAACCTCCTCAACCATTTCTTTAAGAGGTTCAATGTCCCTCTCGCAGATGATGAGAAGACCCCTCATATCTCTTTCCACCATCACACTGCCACTTTGGAGTCTCTCGGCTACCGTCCTCATCCTCCTGGTCACTGGATGCACTATGATGACCTCCAACCTCTCCCGACCTCTTCATCAGCACCATCCCTCCCTCACGCCTCTACCTCCCTCCAAGCCCAAATTAACACACTCCAGTCTCACATCGGGACTCTGCAAACTGAGGTACGGGCACTCCAGGAACTTCACCAGGCCCTCAATGCCATTCTTCTGGAGAGCATCAATGTCTGCTCCACCTTGAAGGACCTGGTTCGTCAGGAAGAAACGCTCCTCAGCCCAAACACTCCTGGTTTTGCCCCTGCTGCTGAGGAAAATGTTGATGCTCCTACTGTTGAACCCCCTCCCCCACAGTGATTTCCCTTTCCCCATTTGAACTTTCTCTACTAAAACTTTTTTCTTTTCCTGCTTTTGGCCAAACATTTTGGGCTCCTTTTGTACTCTCCTGTTTCCTTGTTGTCTGAAAGACAAATAGGGGGAGACATTCTTGGACACTTTTTGGGATTGTAACTGCTAAAACTACTGCTATGATATTATCATATGTGGTTGCTATTACTCTTCTACTATATGCATGTGCCATTATTGCTACTTCCCTGCTATCAGCCTCTATACAGATCCTCCCAGGAAGGTTTGTCTTTCAAACAAAAAGGGGGAGATTGAAGAGATTCAAGACGCACATGAGGACCTCAGCGTAATCGTAGCAAGCATTGTGATTTTGTTTGAAAGATATATCAGGTAAGTATCAAACATATCTCAATCTCATTCCTTTCTATTATTCTGAGATAGTATACTATAATATCATAAGTTTCCTTGTTTCAGATATCAAACGAAATGGAAAGAATTACGAAGCTAAGGAAATCATGCGGCAAGATTGAAGATCATCTCTGATAAGGAAATTATCACGAAGAAAGGAAGATGTCGTTGCACTCAAGATTATAAATACTACCATCCCTCCTTCACATGTGTTATCGATTTCCAAGGAAGAAAATCTGCTGTAGGAGTTTTGTGAAAGAAAACTCTGAGTGTAGGAATTGTGTAAATTCTGAGAGTAACAACATTTGATTTGTGGCGAGTTTTGTAACCAGAGAGTTAGCTGGTGAGGCCCTTATAAGGTCGTATAATCATTTGAGTTCAGTGAGCTTCTGATAAGTGAAGTCACTGTGTGAAATTGCCTCTTCTGTGAGGCCTCAAGATCAGAAGACTTCCAGTCTTACGCTTTGAGGCTACGAGGACCTCACAGTCCTCTTACCAGCCGAGTTGTAACCTCTTTTCTTAAGCACTTTTTGTTCAATAATAAAGAAGTTATTTTCAGTATTTAGAAGTGCTATTTAACTTGGTTGTGTTGATTAAAGTGCAGGATATTCTCATAACCCTAATTACCCCCCTCTAGGGTTATTTCAGAAAATGAACCAAAAAAGTTACAAAGTGTCAAAAATATCATTGAAAATACCCTTAGAAAGGGGGGGGGGGGGAGGATTATTTGGATAGAATTTGTATTTAGTTATTGAAACTGTAAAAGTTAAATAATTTGAAAAATAAAAAGGATAGAGAAATTAGATAATTTGATAAATGAAAAGACAAAGCAGTAGTACTATGACCCTATTCTGTAGTTAGGTAAGATTATCCTTACCTAATCCAACCTAACGTAACATTAACTTATCTTATCATCCAACAAAACATGACTTACTTTTAGATTATTTATATTTAAATTTTTTTTATACAACTCACATAATTTATTTAAAAAAAAAGAAACAAGTGATATGACATTTACCTACCTCCTCTACTTTTTTTACCTAACATAACGTAGTTTTACGTTACCTTATCTAACTTAGTACTACACATCAAGAACAAGATCTATATAAACAAATTTGGTAGAACACAATGAAGCCAGGACTCCAATTATTATTCTGTCAAGAATAGTAAATGCACCATAATGCATCTATAACACGGAGGATTTGCCACAGAACTGAAAACACAAGTGACGAGACCAAATTAAGAATCTGTAAGAAGGAACAAAAATAGAAGTGGAAAAATCTAATGTTTATTTGTGATTGTGGATGGGTGATTAAGCACCTCCTTTGAGCTTCTTGGTGATGTTGGCAATGTACTGCCCCTGGTGGAAAGCTTGCTGCAATTCTAGCTCTGTGGGTTGCCTTGAACCATCCCCTGCATACGTTCCTGCACCGTATGGGCTTCCACCCTTGACATTCTCCATCTGGAACATCCCAGCACCAAATGTGTACCCAATTGGGACAAATATCATCCCGTGGTGAGTCAACTGGGTTATGGCTGTCAACCTGCAACAATTTTCAGAAAGAAATTGTGTTTATTTTCGTCTCTATACAATCTCCATACTTGGTAGCAAAGAGATTGAATTTAATTTGGTCAACTTACAGTGTGGTCTCCTGTCCTCCACCTTGTGAGCCAGTGCTGTAGAATATCCCAGCAGGCTTCCCTGCAAGTGCCTGAGTTTTCCATAGACCGCCAGTGGCATCAAGAAAAGCCTTGAATTGGGCAGCCATCATCCCAAACCTTGTGGTGAAACCGAATATAAACCCATCAGCCTCCACTTGCTCTTTTGGGGTAATGATCGGCACGTCACTCTTTGGCAGTGCACTCATCTTACCAAGAACCTCTTCTGATAAAATCTCTGGGACCTGATTCTTATTCTCAGCTCAGTCATACTATTCCTACTACAAATCAGTGTTGCAATTTCAAGCCATGCGTCACGTTCTAGAAGTCTTTAACTCAAGGAAACCAGAGTAAGGTGGTCAATGATTTGTTCTGTTGGATCCCTTCATTAGGATTCCATACTAAGACTATAATGAAATCATTAAAGAGTGTTTGATGAAAAGAAACTGACTGTGATTACCACTAGGCGTTGTCTTTAATTATATTTATTTTTAACAGAAAGCAGGGTCATGTATCCAATAACTTGAAGAACTTGGCAAATGATGATCAAAAATTTTATGTATTAAACTGAGGCCTGGTTACTTAAATTTGCGAAGTTTACATAATATTGAAAATGAAGGTACAATTTGTACCTGCCATAAGGTAGGCTCTACACCTTCAACAGATGAAGCTCCTTTCTTGATCTCCTCTGCTAACTTCTCAACATGTCCATACATGGAATAGTACCTAGTACCAAATTATGCAATTTATTAGGTGCTCCTGGAGTACGTGCTCCATATTATATGATTGTTCACCCACATAAATTAGATTGTTCACCATAGATATAAGATTGTTCACTTTTATTACTGTGATTGTTCACTTATAAATATCTGGAGCACATGCTCCGGATGCATGCAATATATATTGACCAAATTACCATACGCTAATAGCAATCTCAGACTATTTTCAAAAATAAATAACTAAATGGACCAGATATGGTTACAAGATACAGAATACAGACTATTTTTGTTAAAAAGAAAGGATGTAGACGGATTACTATCATAGTCTTGTTATAATTGAGCTGAGAGAGAGAGAGAGAGAGAGAGAGAGAGAGAGAGAGAGAGAGAGAGAGAGAGAGAGAGAGAGAGAGAGAGAGAGAGAGAGAGGGATATATAGGTAGTTAGTTATCAAGATTCTTGTATTTTGTTTCTTGTGATTAAGAGTAGTATAAATATAGGTTGTATTCATTCATTTCTCATTCATTCGAATATACTCAGAAATTCATCTAATGGTTTCTCTCTTTCTCTCTTTCAATGTTCCATTCTTTTGTCTTCTGCTTTTGATTCAAGAATTGTAACATGGTATCAGAGCTTCGTTGATCCGCTTCCAGGTTTTTTTGAAGTTTTTTTTTCTATTCAAAGTTTTTTTTGAAGTTTTCAATTGTCTACAATTGTCTGCCGTTGGTACTGATAATAGAGCTTTCTATGCTGGGAATGTGAATGATCCATCTCATGTTTTGTATCTTCATCCATCTGATAATCCTAACAATGTTCTTGTTAGTGAACTCCTAAATGGAGAAAATTACAGCCATTGGAAGAAGGCTGTGGAGATTGCCTTGATAGCCAAAAACAAATTAGGTTTTGTGATGGGTGATTGTAGCAGGCCGACTAATGTACAACTTGTTTCTCAATGGCAACGCTATGACAAGATGGTTCAATCGTGGCTCATGAATGAAGTCATTTCTGACATAGCGCAAAGTATTTTGTTCTCTACTGGTGCGAGAGAAGTTTGGGCTCAATTGGACCAGCGATTTGGAGAGGCTGATGGTACAAAGGTTTTTCGAGTTCATCGCGATTTGGTAAACATCTCTCAAGGGCTTTTGTCTGTTACTGAGTATTTTACCAAAATAAAGAAAATGTGGGATGATTACAATAGTTTGATTACTATCCCTAATTGTGCTTGTGGTATAGTTTGTGAAAGTTTTTTGGCAGCACATAAGCTGATTAAAGATCAGCAGCTGATGCAGTTTTTGGTGGGTTTAGATGAGAGTTATAGAGTTACTCGAGGAAACATTCTCATGCTTAAACCTCTTCCTAATATTGATCAAGTGTATCGAATTGTTTTGCAAGAAGAGAAACAAAGATCTTTGTGTGGAAATACTCAGCTTAGTTGTAATTCAGCTGCTTTCTACATACATTCTGATTCTGCATTAGCTTTTCAACAAAAGCCTTCTTATCAGAACAAGTTTTATAGTTCTGGTTCTGGTTTATATCGATCAAATTGTTCATATGGGTCAAGTTCTACTGGTTCTTCTCAAAGTTCTTTTAGCCAACCTCAGTCTTTCAATCAGAATTCATATCAGAATTTTAGGGTCAGGTCTTCAGGCAATCCAGACAGAAGATCAACTATGTTTTGTGATTTTTGCAAGAATCAAGGTCATATCATTGAAAGGTGTTATAAACTTCATGGTTATCCTCCTGGTCACAAGAACTTCAGAGGTAAAAGAATTGCTGCAATTGCTCAAACTGATCAAGATAGTCCAGAGCAAGATCCTTCACCAGCTTCTCAAACTTAACTGTAGAAGAATACAATCAGCTTATGCAACTGGTTCATAAGCAGTATGCTGAAACAGAACCAGCTTCTCATTCTTTGCAAGATCAAGGTTCAGCTGGATTCTTTGCAGGTACAAGTTTTCAAAGTAATAATTTCTGTTTTATGAGTAAAACAAATTCTCATTCTTGGATTCTTGATAGTGGTGCTAGTAATCATGTTACTCCTAATCTTGCTTTTCTTCATAATGTTCAGTCTTTATCAAAGCCTTCATTTATTATCATGCCTAATGGAAAGAAGGCTTCAATTACTCATTCTGGTTCCCTTATGTTGCTTTCTGGTATTGAGCTTCATAATGTTTTGTATGCTCCTGATTTTCAATTCAATCTTCTTTCAGTACAAAAGCTCACTGCTCAACTTAAGGCACATGTTATCTTTACTCCTACTGACTATTTTCTTCAGGCCTATGTCTCAGACTCTTCTCCTTGGTAGACAAGAGCATGGGTTATATTTCTTGCATCATAAACATCTACCAGTTGAGCAGAAGCAAGAGGAGTCTGTTGCTTGTTTTAGCACATCAGAATTATGGCACTTCAGGATGGGGCATCTTCCTTTTGATCAGATCAAGAATATTGGTGTTATTTCTTCTTGTTCAGATATGAAACATAAAACTTGTCAAGTTTGTCCTTTAGCAAAATTGCAAAGAAAATCTTTTCCTGTGAGCAAGTCTAGAGCTAATTGTTGTTTTGAGCTTTTACATGTTGATATATGGGGGCCATGTCCTTCTAAAACTCATGATGGTTTTCAATACTTTCTTTCCGTCGTTGATGATCATTCTAGGTGTACTTGGACACATTTAATGGCAAATAAAAGTAGTGCTTTTTCTCTCCTTAAAGCTTTTATTACTTTTGTTGAGAATCAATATCAAGCTTCTGTCAAAATTATTCGTTCTGACAATGGTCTTGAGTTTCAAGATTCTGCAGCTCTACAATTCTATAAAGATAAAGGTATCATTCATCAAACATCATGTGTAGACACTGCTCAACAGAATGGTATAGTGGAGAGAAAGCATCAGCATTTGTTACAAGTAGTTCGAGCTCTCTTGTTTCAATCCAAGCTTCCTAACAAATTTTGGGGAGAGGCTTTGTTGACTACTGTTTACCTCATCAATCGCATGCCATCATCTATTCTGGGTAATAAGAGTCCATTTGAAATTTTGTTCAACACTAAACCTTCATATGCTCATTTAAAAACTTTTGGATGTTTAGCTTATGCTTCTACTCTAAAAAGGAATAGAAATAAACTTCAACGAAGAGCTCACCCTTGTATTTTTCTTGGTTATCCTTTTGGAAAGAAAGCTTACAAATTATTGGATCTTCATACAAAGAAAATTTTGTTTTCAAGATATGTTATTTTTCATGAGGAGATCTTTCCTTTTCATAATATGTCTACAGGAAATGATACACCTCTGCCTGTTATTACTGAATTCATTCCAGAAACTATGAATTTTCAGTCAGAAAATACAGACAACACTTCAACAGATATTGGTAGCTCGAGTGTCCCTAGAGATGGTTCTAGCAATGAATGACATTCCATCCTCTTCAGGGAATACAGAAGATTTATGTACATCATCTGATCATCCTACTACATTATCAAAAAATGTAGAAGTACCAATGTCAACATCACTGGACACAACAAATCAAGCTGTGCAAGCTAGAAGATCATCAAGAAATTCTGTTAAACCATCCTATCTTAAGGATTTTGTTTGTGCTTTTGCTAACCTTGACTCCTCTTCTACTGATTTTTATGCTTTTCAGGCTTCATTAGAAAAGTATATTGAACCTCGAACTTATGAAGAGGCAGCTCAACACCCAGAATGGGTCCAAGCTATGGAAAAAGAGATCAACGCTCTTATCAAGAACAACACCTAGGAATTAGTTGATTTGCCACCCAAGAAGAAAGCTATAGGCAGCAAATGGGTGTATAAGGTTAAGCTGAAGGCAGATGGAACATTGGAGAGATATAAAGCTTGCTTAGTTATAAGAGGCTTTACTCAACAGTTTGGCATCGACTATCAAGAAGTTTTTTCTCCTGTTGTAAAAATGCCAACCATCAGAACAATTGTAGCATTAGCAGCTTCTAAGAAGTGGCCTATTTTGCAACTAGATGTTAACAACGCTTTTTTGCATGGAGATTTAGATGAAGAAGTCTACATGCAAATACCTAAAGGAATCCCAAATCCTTCCAACAAAGTCTGCAGATTGAAGAAATCTCTATATGGGTTGAAGCAAGCAAGTCGCCAATGGTTTGCCAAACTCAGTTTTACTTTAATTTCTCTTGGTTACCAACAATCTAAAAATGATTATTCTCTTTTTATCAATAAATCATCTACTGATATCACTATTATTGCTGTGTATATCGATGATATATTGTTAACAGGTTCTAACCAAGCTGAAACTAATAATGTGAAACATTACCTTGACAGATTATTTGGCATTAAAGATTTAGGTAGACTTAACTACTTTCTTGGTTTAGAAGTGTCATATACATCTGATGGTGTTCTTTTGTCGCAACATAAATTCATCAAAGAATTATTACAAGACAGTGGAACTTTGCACCCTGCACCTGCTGTCACTCCTTTGCCCCTGAATTGCAAACTTCAACCTGACATTGGAGAACAACTTTATGATCCACTCATCTACAGGACACTAGTTGGAAAAATTAACTTCCTAACTTATACAAGACCTGATCTTAGTTACACTGCCAAAACTCTAAGTCAGTTTATGCAGCAGCCCAGAACATCACATCTGAAAGCTCTTCAACATACTTTGAGGTACATCAGAGACACAACAAAGCTTGGGATTCTTCTTCAAGGAACATACCACTTAAGCATACAAGCATATTCTGATTCTGATTGGGGGGCATGTCCTTTCTCCAGAAGATCTATTACTGGTTACATGATCCTTTTTGGACAGTCACCAATAAGCTGGAAGAGTAAAAAGCAAAGCACTGTCTCAAGATCTTCATCCAAAGATGAGTATCGAGCTCTTGCACAAACTTCTTCTGAAATTACTTGGATGGTAAGGTTTCTGGAAGAACTTGGTGTGCGATCTTTGAAACCAGTTTCTCTTTTCTGTGACAATCAATCAGCAATCCACATTGCAAGAACCCAGTTTTTCATGAGCGTACAAAGCACATTGAAATCGATTGTCATTTCACAAGGGAAAAGGTATTAGATGGTCTTCTTCAGCTCTCTCACATGCCCACTAACAAGCAGCTAGCTGATGTTCTTACCAAAATTCTACCTTCTTCACAACAAAATTTCATTCTATCCAAGCTTGGCCTGATACAAGATCCCTCCAAGCTTGGGGGGGGGGGGTGATAAGGATATATAGGTAGTTAGTTAGTTATCAAGATTCTTGTATCTTGTTTCTTGTAATTAAGAGTAGTATAAATATAGGTTGTATTCATTCATTTCTCATTCATTCAAATATACTCAGAAATTTATCAAATGATTTCTCTCTTTCTCTATTTCAATGTTTCATTCTTTTGTCTTATGCTTCTGATTCAAGAATTGTAACAGAGAGAGAGAGAGAGACTCTCACAACGTAAAGCCTGGTTGCCATGTCAGTTGCTTTGATTCGCTTTGGGGGTTGAATTTCTGTCTCTGTGATTTGCCGAGTTTGAGTGTTGTTGACAGGGGAGGGAGGAATGGCATCTATTTATACGGAGCGCTTTCAACTAGTTGAGACTGACTTCGTCATTAGTGATTTAAGTTAAACTAATAGCTCGTTATATTCTCTCTTAAAAAAACAAACAAAAAGGTCATTTCATAGGATGGCATTGGCATCATGCTGACCCATGCGATCTTTTAATCCCCCCCATGTCATTCATAGAATCATCATCACCTCATTCCAAACAATTAAACAATAATCTTAGAAATGTACCCAAACAATAAGCCACGTGATTTGGTAGATCATTCCCACCCAACCACGGTGGTTTTCTGTATCGGAGATCATCTCATCAATTTTCATTATTTGCACGTTTGTGTGAAAATAAGGAAGACATGAACCAAGATTTAGACTCTGTTCTTTTCTGCGGTTGGCAAACTACGGTACCACAGTATAGTACAGTTTGCCACTGTTGTCTTTATGACACATGTAATTGTTTTGATGATAACAAACCATAAAATAAGTTTATATATGAGGTTAGAAATTGAAGTGTTTTAATTATTATGTTACTCATATATAATACTTATGATGATCCAATATATTAATTTGAGAATATTTGATTGGAAAAATTTATGATATGATAATCTTGATTAATATTGAAACTAATAATAAGTATGGATATTAATTTGATTGATTTGATCATGATTATATTATATCATAAATTTGATTAACATTGATTCTCTATGTGCTAAGATATATGCATCTATATATACATATTGTAGTAGCTTGGCATATTGGTGAAGTACATTATATACAAGGTAATCAAGAAGATCATATGTCCATCCTTATGAGGATTATGTTGTGATTGATCAAGATTTGTCCAAGTTTGGTCATCGGCTCTTGCACTATAAATACAATGATATTGGACATTAAAGAGAACAAGAGAAGAGACAAGAGGACACAAGAAAACATCTCACTTGTGCATTATTAATTCCTATTGTTAAGTGTGAGATAAAAGAATTGTACTGAGCTATTATATTTTGAGTTGAGTTGTAGAGTATTAGGGTGAGGACTAGGAGTTGAGAGGAAGACTCCTCCCACACTTAATTGAGAGGCGATATTAAGTGGTGGGTTAGATCTTGAGAGTAGAGAAGACTCTAAGATCGGTTGTAGAGATCCATCCTAATAATAATTCGAGGTTAAATCCTAGAGTTGGAGAACTCTAGGCGGTGACGTACTCCGAAATTGAGTTCGGAGGATCATCGTAAATAATTACCGGTTTTGTCTATCTTTTAATTTCCGCAATTTATTTATTTAACTAGCCTAATTTAACTTTCAGCCAGAACTCATCACACTTTACCACAAATCATTACTTTTCTTTCTCCTCATTTTTCTCTCCTACTCTTTACATTCTCTCTCCTCACCTAACCCACATACCAATAACCGACCACAATTCCACTATACCGACCACAATTCCACGACACCTCACCACACCATACCGCAAAATACCGCAGAAAAGAATAGAGCCTTAATTTGATATTGGGTTTAGATTTTCCCCTTTAAATTACTAAATTTAATTAGTGTATGACCTCTAAAACAAGACATTAAGTTTAGATGACTCAAACTTATCGTTTAAAAGAAATTAACCTAACAATAAATGAAACTATAAACTATAACTAAAATTATATAGGTCTTGATTAAAAACAAGACATAGAAATTATAATGTCACGTATTAATAAGAAAAAAACAATATAATTGAATTCCAACAAATATGATACCCTTTGGTTTTGTTCCAAAAGGTAAACACTATACATACTATAAAATCAAGGTTAACATCATACATGATTACCAATATTACCAATAAGAAATTATGGAATTATATGCCACAAGACTTATCTAATATGAAAGTTTCTCCGGGTTGGGGGGGGGGGGGGGAATTGCCCCCTTTTGCCCCAAAGGGGCTCCATCATTGGTGCATAGTACTTTAAGGGTTTCGATTGTGGCAAGTTGTATTTTAATTTGAAGTTGTATCATACCAAATTAAAAGTAAAAATGTTGGATTTTAGTACACCATCACCGACTTGGATGTAACCATCTCGGTGGATTATCCACATGAAATGCTTCTTATTAGATTTCAGTAGACCAAGTTTATGATAGTTGGATTACAGCAAGCCCAAAATTTTGTCATTGAGTTTCTGACTTTTTTTTTTTTTTTTTTTTTGCAAAAGGCCAAACCAGCCGATTAAAAAACAATACCAACTCAACAAGAAAGATAACACCCCTAAGCCCATTACATGACATATTCCATCAACCAACTAGGGGAAGTGGGGGCCCATTCTTCACTCCTACATTTATGCATTCCCCATTGGGCCAACTTGTGTGCTGCCCCATTTTCCTTTCTGCTGACCTATGTCACACCCACTGCCCCATTACTTGACATCTGCTCGGCTATATCCTCAGCTATGGTGCTCGCTGGACCTCGTTCAAAAACCCCCATCTGTATTTTGTTGGCAAAACCTTGTGAGTCACTGCACAGCATAAACTGAGTCCACCCTTTCTCTGCTGCTGCCTCCATCCCGCATTTCACCGCATATGCTTCCGCCGCCTCAACATCCCACCGCCGCTGAAGGAACTTGCACAACGCCCATTTGAACTGTCCATCTGACCCTTTTCCGACACACCCTATTCCGATCCACCCTTTTTCTTTATTAACCGCTGCATCACACCACACCGAAACTCCCTCCCACCTCGACCCTCGATGTTCCTTGGATTCACCCGCCTGCCTCAAACTTCCCGTCAGACTTTGAAACTCCATCATTGATCTAGAAGCTCTCTCAGCCACCATCCCCGGATCTACACACCGCTTGTTCATATTGTGGTCATTTCTTGCCCACCAGATGCTCCATAGAGCATACGTGCATTTCACCACTTCCTCCTCCTTCAGCTGGGCTACTGCTTCTTTCCACCAAGTCCTCGCATCTCGCCATTCCATTTGCTGAATTCTGCTCAAAGCTAACCTATCCCACACTCCACCTACCCATTCACATTCGGTGAAGGCGTGACCTTGAGTTTCCCTGTATCTCCCACAGATTGCGCACATGGAACTGTCCACACATTTTTTCAAAAATAGATTGCATTTTGTTGGGAGTATGTCTTGTACCATTCTCCAGATCAGGTTCTTTATCCTTGGATGAGCCTTCAAAATCCATATTAATTTCCATTCACTTCTTGCACCTGGGGAGTGCGAGCTCGACGCCGATTTCATAGCTTGAATCAGGTGGTAACCCGATCTAACTTCATATTCCCCCGATTTTGTGTAGAGCCACCTGGGTTTGTCTTCTGGTCTCTGATTGCTAAGGTAGATTCCAAGAATAGTGTTCGCCACCTCCTCAGGGAAATGTTCTCTTACCATCTCTTCATCCCATCGTTGTTCGCCCGACACCATTAATTGTTCCACCTTCCACTCCGCTTTCCCTTCTGGAATCGGCCCCAGCCAGAAACTCCCTGATATCTCCACCCACCGATCCTGCCATATTCTAATTTCCTTTCCATTTCCCACCACCCATCCTAAACATTTGATTAATGTGTCCCTACCTGCTAATAGGCTTTCCACACAAAACTAGCATCCCCCTTTGCTTCTGCCCTTAGGATCGTGGTCCTAGGGTAGTACCTAGCCCTCAGTACTTGAGCCACCAAGGAACTAGGATTGGTCACTATTCGCCATACTTGCCGAGCAAGGAGGGCCATATTAAAATCTTCAAAATTCCGGAAACCCATTCCCCCTTCTTGTTTACCTACACACATTTTTTCCCACGTCACCCAGTGAATGCCCCGTTTTTCTCCGTCCCCGTTCCACCAGAGCCTGCTAACCATGCTCCTTAGGTCATTGCACACGGTGATAGGGAGTTTGAAGACACTCATCACATATGATGGGATTGCTTGCAGAACAGCCTTTACGAGTATTTCCCTTCCTACTTGAGATAGCTTCCTCTCCTTCCATCCCTTTACTCTATTCCACACCTTGTTTTTCACTTGTTCACAAATCATCTTTTTGGACCTCCCAAGGCTCAATGGCAAACCCTAAAATCGTTTACTACTATCCATCTCTTGCATTTCTAATACCTGTAAGATATGTTGCTTCCTTCCTTGCTCCATGTTGGTGCTGAACATGATCTCCGACTTCCCCAAATTTACCTTTGGCCCGACATAATTTCATACCTCAACATGATCTCTCGTAGAATGTTTGCTTCCTGTACCGTGGCTCGCATAAATAATAAGCTGTCATCCGCAAACAGCAAGTGAGAGACCTCAGGCGCCCTCCGGCATATTCGTATCCCATGTAAGCTCCCATCCATGCAGGCCCGCCTAATCAAAGTAGACAAACCCTCCGACACCAACAGAAACAAATATGGAGAAAGCGGGTCGCCTTGTCTCAAGCCTCGTCCTGGTTTGAGGCAGCCTACCACATGCCCGTTCACATTGAAGGAAAATGTGGCTGTTCGAATACATGTCATGATTAATTGGATCCACCCCTCAGGGAAGCCCATCGCCACCATAATTTCCTCCACAAAGTTCCACTCGACTCGATCATGTGCCTTGCTCATATCGAGTTTTGTCGCCATCCATGCATTCCGTCCTTTCTTTTTCTTCTTCATGTAGTGGATGAGCTCATACGCCACGATAACATTGTCGAAAATAAGTCTGCCCGGCACTAACGCTGATTGTCGCGAATCGATTAGTCCCTTCAACACCATTTTGAGTCGGTTAGCCAACACCTTGGATATCAGTTTATAAGTGACATTACAGAGGCTTATGGGACGCAACTCTTGCATTTTCTTTAGTTGTTTGGTTTTTGGTATCAAGGTAATCACCGTATGGTTCACACTCGGTGGCATTTGACCTCCATTGAGCACCCTAAGAACTACCCTACTGATCTCTTCCCCAACCACCCTCCAATGCTTCTGGTAAAACATGGCACACATTCCGTCCGGTCCCCGGGCTTTTGTGGGCCCTATCTGCTTGAGAGCCTCCTCCACTTCCTGTTTGGTAAACGTCTGCATCAACTGCTGACATTGCTCACTGTTCAGCCTGCCTTCGATGTCCGGTAAGTTGTTCCCTATCCGTCCCCCCTCCCTGCTTGATTCAAAAATGTTCTCAAAATATTGTGTAACCACCTTCTCGATTTCTTCCTGACCGGTTACCATCCTACCATCCATATTCTCAATTTCCTTGATGGTATTCTTTATTCGACGTTGAGCCACTCTTGCATGGAAGTAACTTGTGTTCCTATCTCCTTCCTGAATCGCATGGTGGTGGGCCCGTTGGGCCCAAAAGATTTCGTTTAGCCTCTCAGTTTCCAGCAGCTTCGTCTCCACAGCCCTAAGTGCATCCAAGTGTTGTATCTGTGACTGACTTTTACACATGGCCGTAAACTTCTTCCTCAGCTCCCGAGCTTTTCCTTGGATTGCCCCAAATTTCCCTTGGCTCCACTTCTTGAATACCCTCCCACATTCGAGCAATCTATCCGAGACATCCTCAAAGCATCCTTCTGTTTTATCCCACGTTTCTTGCACTACATTCTTGAACGATTCATCCTCCTCCCAATATGCCTCGAATTTTGGACTCCCTTCCCACCTTTTGTTCTCTTCCCCCTTGATATTTGTATCAAGGAAGATTGGGAAGTGATCAGATCCTTCCCATATCATACATCGCACCCAACTATTAGGCCACATAGCATCCCACCCCTCATTACATAGAAAGCGGTCAAGCCGTTCCTCAATGTATTCCTCTGTCCCCCTCCTATTACTCCACGTAAATTTGTGCCCGTTACACCCCACATCTCTTAACTCACAGTACTCCATAGCCTCTTGGAAGTCGCCAGCTACCTGAAAGTCGAAACCATCACCTCCGTTCTTCTCATTCGGGAAAAGCACCCCATTAAAATCCCCGAAAATCGTCCAGGCCAGTGAGCATTCGGCCCTAAGAAATTTCATGAGGTGCCATGTCTTCTGTTTCTGTGACTTTTCAGGCCAACCATACATCCCTGTTACCCTACAGGAACCTCTGTTCCCCCTAACCTCTGCATCAATATGATTACTAGAGTATGATCTGATGCTCAGTTGCACTTTCTCCTTCCAGAGCATTGCCAAACCTCCCGCCCGTCCCTTCGGGGGCACTACGAGACAACCATAGAGCCCACATCTTACGCGTACTGTTTCCATTTCGTTCTCATACCTTTTAGTCTCCATAAGAAAGACTACATCTGGGGAACATTTCCGTGTCAACGCACGGATTGACGTGACTGCCTCAGGCTTCCCCAACTCTCGGCAGTTATAACTTAGGATCCTCATTGCTCCCGGCGGGGGTCGGTGTTCGCCACCCCGGCCGATTTTCTCACGTCTTCCATAACAATGTCATTAATCCTCCCTCTTTTCTCTCTCACTTCCACCTCCATGAGTTGCCAGTTCTCACGTTCTCCGTCTCCTTCTCCTTCTACCACTTTCCTTTTCCCTAACCCTATCTCAATTTTTTTTGTCTATCCCCTTGTCGCTACGCCTTTCTGCTTTTAGCCTCTTCCAGGTTCTACTTTTGTCATTGTGTATTTCCCCGGACTCTAGCAAGCCTGTCTCCGGCATCTTGTCACCTTCCTCCCCCTCCTTCCTCCTCACTGATCTTGTAATCTCCTTCTCCCTCGCCGTATCACTATCACATGTGTTTACCTCCTTTCTTCTATCCCCTTGTCTAGCCTCATCAGTTCCCCTACTAGCTTGTCCTGTTTGTGGCATGATTTCCACCCTTACTGCCTCGTTCCCTTGTTTTGGATTGATTCCTGATTCTGCCGAAACTTCTTTCTCAGCGGTGTTGAGCACTTCAAGGATCTCCTTTAATGACTTCCTTGCCGCTGACTTTTGTGATATCCTTGCTAGTTCCTCTGCTCTACCCGATCCCTTGCTTTCTTGTGTTCCCCCCCTGTGCACCTGGCTCTTCTGGTATTTTATCGGTGAGGCTCGCAGCCAGTCCCCGTACTGCCCTTTCTCTTCCTCGTCCTCAGCATTGTCACAATCTTCTTCCACATGCCCTAATCTTCCACACCTAAAGCAGAAATTTGGTAGTTTTTCGTACCTAAAAGGGACCCACCTCACTCCCGCTTCGCCAAACTTAGCAATGGCTCCTCGTAGTAAGGGTTCATCAATCTTCACCTTGACCCTAAAGGTCACATATTTGCTCCATCCCAAATCGTCATCATTCCTGTAGTCCTCTAAACCTCCGAACTTTTCCGCTAGAGCTTCTGCTGTCTTCTTAGATATCTTCCCAAACGGTACATCATATCCTCGTACCCAAAACTTCGCATGGGTAAAGGTTATTTCAGATGGTGCAATATTCTCTTTAATCTCTGTCTGTAAAATCAGTTGTTTATCGAACACACATGGTCCACCCGCACACACCCTATTCTTGTCCTCCTGCGTAAAAAACTGAAAAATATATAAGTTGTCCCCCACTTCACGTATTCCAAAGGCTTCTTCACCTTCCATGCTTGCCTCAAGAACGCAAAGAATCCTGTCACCCGATATGGTTTGTCCGTAAGAACCTTCCCCGCTAAGGCTAGATTTGCCCTAGTCGCAAAAGTTTCACTTCCTATGTTTGCACAATCAATAATCTTCTCCTCTTCTTCTTTTAATTTCAAGTCCTTCCACTTTCTCACCAATGGAGAATCCATGGCCTAGTAGAGTCAAAATTCCCCACCAACCGGCGAGATTAATTTCGAGCCACCGTGGACTGATGACGGCACCTTACAGAGAAGTCTAGGGAGAAACCCTAGGGAGACTCACGAAGGGATTATGATGAAAATTGAGTTTCTGACTTTCAGTACACCAAAACTAGTGACAATTATATTACAGTAACTCAGTGGTGGTGCCATATAAGCAGTCCACTGAATTGGTTTCACCAAGCTCGTTAATGGTGCACAAAAATCCAACACTTTTATATTTTGTTGCATTGTGATATAAATTTAAAGTACAGTTTACCATCATCCGAATGCCTAAAGTATAATGCACCACGATCCTTTTTGCATGACACAAAGCATTATGTTAACTTAATCAGAGGCGCAAAAAATCTGACCTGTCAACCCATGCCCACAAACACTCCAAATGTCTAAAGTACAGTATTTGTTGCATTTCACGGTCATAGAAGAAGGTGTTGGTGGTATACAACTCCAGGGCAAGAGACGTTACACACTTCTAGGAGGTTCATTGTTTGGTGGAATGTGCACGACAACAAAATGTATAGACTCAATTAGGGTATTTTTATATTTATTGGTTCTTTCTAAGACCAATTTATATTTGTTATTGGTGTAGCCAACCATTGTTGTGCTTCTGATATTTGATAATCAATTATATCTATAGAAAAATAAATGCCAAAAATTATAATATGTTACTTCCGTCCCTAATTATTTGTCCATAAAACTACTTTCATAAAATCAAGAAATATAGGGAATGAAGTAAAAGATTTATACATTGTCAAAAATATCCTTAAAGATACCTTTGGAAAGGTGTAAAAAGTGCATTTATTAGGGATAAAATGAGTACTACCTCCATCCCAAATTGTTTGTCCATCTACTAACTCCCTTGTCCCAAAATGTTTGTCCATTTTATAATTACAATGATTGTAATTCCTATTATACCCTTAATAAATACTCTTTTGTTTTTGTTTTATTTTTATTCATATGAGAAAAGTAAGGGTAATTATGGTACATTATACATTTTTCACCCCATTTCCCACGACCATTAGACTTTTAAATATAGTTGGATGGACAAACAATATGGGACGAAGGTAGTATTATAGTTATTGGAAATGTAAAAGTTAGGTAATTAGACAAATAAAAAGGGACAAAGAAATTAGGTAATTGGATTAATTAAAAGGGACGGAGGTAGTACATACTCCCTCCTTCCCATGTTATTTGTCACATTAGACATAATTTCAAAAACCGAAAAAATCACCCTTCTACATTAATTTAGTTCATTGGAAATGTGAAAATGTTGAATAATGTGGTCAATAAAAAGGGAAAAGGTGAATAAAAAAGAAAAATGGAAGAAAATGATGTGATTAATAAGGTTAATTTGAAAAATTTGTAATTCATGTGTTAGTGAAATTATAAAGTGACAGATATTTTGGGAAAAAAGAAAGTTAGTTAAAATGACAAATAATATGGAAAGGAGAGAGTATTATTTTAATTATAAATAAATAAATAGTATACTACTATATACTAAGCTAAGGCTAAGTTATCTTTTTTTTTTTTTATACTCCCCCGTCTCATATTAATTGACACTTTAACTAACTTATTTTGTTCCAGAATAATTGTCACTTTTCTATTTCCAATACCTAATTCAATTATTTTACATTATTTATTTGAGAGAGAAAAGTTAAATACAATTGAGATTTAGTATTTATTATAGTTTTATATTGGTATGTGTGAAAATTTAATTTCGTCAATTAATTTGGGACGGAGGGAGTAGTAACGACTTTTTTTTTTTTTTGATGGGAGGGAGTAGTAAAGACTTGTATTATTATCTGTGCCTTTATCATAATAATGAGTGCTTTCAAATTAAAATTGGGAAAATTTGTCATCATGTTTATTGTAGTACTCTCTCCGTCCCATAATGAGTGTCAATTTTTCTAATTACCTTGTCCCTTTTTGTTTGTCAATTTTACATTTCCAATAACTAAAATACACATATTACCCTTCATTAATGAATAAGATTTTTATTTTACCTTTTAAAATTCTCCTTCATTCCTGTCTTTTAATGAAGGGTATAGTAGTCCAAACATATTTTTTCACTCTATTTCCAATACACATTGTTTTGTAAAATTAGTTATTTTGACACTTAAAATTTATGTTTTAATTTTGGGGGGTTGTGGTGTTGTGGGCTATGTCTTTAATGAATTAGTGATTAAATAAATAACTGATCGGATAGCATGGCCCTCATTTGAAAACTACCTCATCAAAACTAATAAACATAGGGAATGAGGTAAAAAGTTTTTAAATTGTCAAAAATACCCTTAACAATATCCTTGGAATGATGTAAAGAGTTTATTTATTTAGGGTAGAATTAGTATTATGATTGTTGCAAATGTAAAAATTAGGTAATTTGATAAGTAAAAAGGGACAAGGTAATTAGAAAATTTGACACTCATTTAAGGATGGAGGTAGTATTTTGTTTTGCCTGCGTTGCGTTCATGTGCATAATTTGTTTCTATTTTGTGGGTTTCTATGTATTTTGCTTTGTTTCTGAATATTTTGCTGTTGTAGGATTTGTTTGGGAAGAGGGCATTGACAGGTTAGGGAATGTTACTAAAGGTCTTTAGTCTTCCTCACCTTAGTTTGGAAACAAAGTAAGATAAAATAAGGTGGAGTCTTTCACTGCATATTCTCTTTAACCTTCATTTTTTAACACCCTAATTTGAAGATTAAGGGAGAGTTTAATAATATAGTAATGTACGTAATATGTAAATTACTAACTTGCTCTTACAAATCCTTTCAATTTTGAAATAACTTCTCAAGTAAGGGTAAATTAATTATTTAGCATTGCAAATACTCACCTACTAACACCCTCTAGTATTATATATGCAGTGTTGCTTTTCTTATAACCACCTTTCCAAACAAAACCTTAGTTGCTTTACTGGTGACGTCAACTTTTTATAATAATTTTGGTGTAAATGTTTAGCCATTTATCAATTTTTAATAATAAAAAAAAGTAATGTACATGGTCAACATCGCATGGCATGTGTGATGGTCAACCAGATGGTTAGTATGGGCCCTGTGCATAGCATGATAGCAGCCTATGGCCCATGAGAATTGGAACTGCATGACCTGAGTCGAATAATTTTGAAGGACCAAAATATAATAATCACTTGAATTTTATCAAAATAATTATCACCAACTAATCTTCATTTTTTTCTGTTTTTGTGCTTGTTTTTTAGCAAGAGCAACCGGAACTGGATATGAGACTGAAGCCACCTGCTAAAGTGCCACTAGCTGGTGCACCTTTATTGAAATCCAAATTAAATGAGCCTCCATTCTTGAAATGGTTAATTATAATTTTCGACAAATATTTTATAATACCCCATTATTTAATAGTTATCATTTTAATTAATATGTTTTGTCTCGTAATATTTATTATTTTATAGTTCATTCCAATTTTCTTCAACATTTATTAAATTTTTAGGAACAAACATAGAAAAAAGAGTAAAGAAAAATATATACAAACAATTTCATGCTAATATTTTGTAAATTTTTATACAATACAATATCCAAGTAACTCATTTTATTGAATTTCAAAAGTTTTATTAAACGGACAACAAGACTGACAAAATACTCTAGAATATATAATCCACCATTATGATATAATATTCCAGGACATACGCTAGTATGGAGTTCTCCAAAACATTCCTTGTATCTTATACATTGCCGTATATCAATATATATATATATATATATATATATATGGGCTTAAGGCCTCTCAATCGTAGAACATCGCATGATTATTATTAAATTTCACATGATATCCTAGCTGCAAAGAATCAAACCTCCTTCTGATCAAATGATATACCCCACAAGAAACCCAAGCTCCACAAATGGCCTCCATGTCATCTCGCTTGGGCAAACTTGATTTCCCTCTTTCCCTATGCCCCAACCAAAACCAACCTTCGAGAAAAATCTTCAACATCTCGAAAAGAAAGTACGAGAAGTGCAACGTTTAGTGGGTGACTTGGTCCGCGTCATGACCCTTACGCAACTAGAATCCTTGAAAAGGGATCGTGGTATTTCAACTCGGGCTCCTAGAACTCACCGTAGTGGTTATGTGAGGTCTTGTGATGATTATCGACATGGTGGTTCTCGGGGTGGAGAATGGAAGAGAAGGTTACTTCATGGCCTTCCAGGAAGGGAATTACTCACTCCTGGAGTACGACTTCTTCATCTATGGGAAATCGAACTTCTAAGCTATTGAAACCATCTTCTCAAACTCATAAGGAAAGTGCAGAATATCTTCGGAAGTTTAAGGGTAGAAAATGTTTTACATGTCGGGTATATGGTCACAACCAAGCCCAATGCATTGCGAAGATGGTTGAAAGTTCCAAAACAAGTGGGGTAGCCACACCGGAGGCTCCAATACCTAGTTTAGAGGTCAGTGCGCATGAAAGGGATAATTCGACTCTTAGGCGATCCTTCATCATGACAAAGGATTCCCAAGATGACTCTCAACGAGAGAACATCTTTAACACTCGGTGACCATCAACGGGAAGGTATGCAAGGCCATTATCAACGATGGGAGCTGCACGACTTCACCAACTTGGCCTTTACCTACATGGTTGAGAAGCTCTAATTGCCAGTCTTGACTCATCCCCAACCATATAGCTTGCAAGGGCTAAATTATGGCGGCGAGCTCGAGGTAACCCAACAAGCCTTGGTCCCTTTCTCCGTTGACCCACGTGAGGATAAAGTTCTCTATGATGTTGTCCTCTTGGATGCTTACCATTTTCTACTTGGTAAACCTTGGCAATTTGATCGGCATGTTGTCCATGACGGCCAAAAGAACACCTACACTATCCTTCTGGAGAAGAGAAACTCAAACTCATTTCGTTACCCCCTTCTGAAATCGATATACCACAAACCGGAGTGGAAAGTGAGAAGAGAGACCTCCAAAAGAGTGAAACATGGGATGAGATTGCTTTGAGTGAAGGGAAGCCACATCAGGCTTTACTTTTGCACAGAATCGGGCATAACGAGGTTCAGTGATCCTTTGTTAGAAAAAAATTTCCAACCCCCTCCCTCGTCCCTCACCCTTTGCTACAACTCTTACCGAGCTTTGCAAAGAGCGTCCAAGTGTTGAGCCGTACTCAACACTCCCGAGCGTCGCCATGGAGTTGAATTATTTGATGACGCGTCAGGCTTTACTTTTGCAAACCGGAGTGGAAAGTGAGAAGACAGACCTCCAAAAGAGTGAAACATGGGATGAGATTGCTTTGAGTGAAGGGAAGCCACATCAAGCTTTACTTTTGCACAGAATCGGGCATAACGAGGTTCATCGATCCTTTGCTAGACAAAAATTTCCAACCCCCTCCCTCGTCCCTCACCCTTTGCTACAACTCTTACCGAGCTTTGCATAGAGCGTCCAAGTGTTGAGCCGTACTCAACACTCCCGAGCGTCGCCATGGAGTGGAATTACTTGATGACACGTCCATGACAACTCAGCCGAGCTCAATTATTTCCAGATCAAGGTTGTGCAAGGGAAAGGGCATTTCCACTAGCCTTGACCCCGAGCTCACATGTGACGAAGTCCTTGTCGCTTTCAACAAGTTTATAGGTGCTAGACGTGTTCAGGTCCTTCGTGATGTCGATTTGGCCCCTACCTCCCACCAAAATTGCTACATCTTTAAGGAGGATGGGTTGATGAGCATCACTTTACTCCATCTGTTGGAGTACGTACTTTGGGTCCGCATGAGGATGCGGATAATATTGAACCTCCAAGAGTTGAGGAAAACTCTTTTTCAAGAAGGGGAGTATGAACCGTGTGGGATCTGTTAACTTTTGGTTCTTCTATGGTCACCGGATCGCTTCAAGTCGTTCTCTGCTCTCCCCGAATCAAACTGGGCTTCAATATCCATTTCATGGTGGATACGGGTCCTTGGAGGGTCGTTATGGCCATCAAGGAGAGAGATGTTTCCTCCTACGAAGACCCCAGACCATGGGATGACATCTTGGGTCTTTATCCGACCATTTACGAGCCTTCTAAGGGGATTGGGGATTGCCGACACGAACAACAAAGCTACGGCGCACCTGGCTATCATTTTGGCGCAAAACAGAGGTATAGACAACCCAAGGGGTAATTTTTGGTCTTTTCACCGTCAATGAAGATCAACCTTGGGATGTTTTTGGTCCTTTTAACATCCAAGGGCATTTTTCTCATTTGCCTCTCCCAACGGTCGAGATAGAAGACCGTGCGAAAAAGAAGAAACGAGAAGACAAGCCAAACAAATTGCAGCAGCAAGAGGCACTGGTTGCGCCATCATAGGCGCTGGTCGCGCCTCTCAAATTCTCTTTGTCACCAACTTCCTAGAAGAGGTGCAACTCGTGCCTCATCAAAATCAACGAGACGCAGCCTGCGCTTAGGAGGCGCAGCGCGCGCGTCTTCCATTTTCTCCAGCAGCACGCGCCATTCTACGTCTTTTCTCATTGTAATGTTTCCTTTTTTCCCCCCTTTTCTTTTATATACATGTCCAAGCCCTCCAGTAGAGATTGTTCATGAATTTTTTTAGATTTTCGACCCAAAATCCTCTCAATTCGAGAGTTTGTAATTATTGGTTTTCAAACCCTAATTTAATGAATCCAATCCATTGGGTGGAATTTGCTTGTTGATTTTTCTTCCTTATGAGTGGGTGTTCTTCCTCTACTCTTTGTGAGATTTCTTTGGTGTTTCATAGTGCTTTACTTGTGAAAGATCCTTGTGCAAGTTATTGAGCGTTTTAGTTCAATTGGGTGAGTCTTTACTCTTTGTAATTGTCCATATCCTTTCAATTCTTGTTGTAATTGTTGTTTATCTCCATAAACCCAAAACCCTAAAAAATTAGTAGTTGTGTTAATATTTTCTATGGGTGGATTTCCATCGTCTACATGAATTTGTGTAGACCCTAGGTCCCGATCCTCCTCAGGACATGGCTGGAATTGACACGGAAATCGTTGAGAATGTAATACCCCTTTATCCTGACGCCAAGCTAGTTCAGCAATGACCTCGCAGTATCAAGAATGAATTGTAAGACAAAATTCACAATGAAATCCAGAAGCAGTTAGAGGTTGAACTCATCAGGATTGTGGAGTTCCCAAAATGGATGTCGAATATCGTCCTGGAACCGAAGAAGGATAGAAAGGTTCAGAAGGGATTTGAACAAAGTCAGCCCAAAGGATTGCTTCCTTTGCAACACATCGATGTCTTGGTTGATCTTACCTGTGGACACAAGCTCCTGTCATTCTTGGATGAGTATGTGGGTTACAATTTGATTAAAATGGTTAAAGAGGACATGAGGCTAAATCCATAGAAGTGTGCCTTTTGGAGTGACTTCCGGAAAATTATTCGGGTATATTGTTAGTCAACGGGGGATTAAAGTTGATCCATCCGAAATCCAGACCATCCAGGAGATGCCTCCGCCTAGGACGGAGAGACAGATTCATGGTTTCTTGGGACGAGTCCAATACCTGAGCCGATTTATCTCCAAGCTCACCATGACATATGAATTTTGTTCAAGAAGCTGAAAAAGGGAGTAAAGATTGAGTGGGATGATCAGTGTCAGCTAGCATTTTACAAAATCAAGGCAGACTTGATAAATCAACTGATTCTTGTCTTGTCTGCTCCCGAAGAATCCTTATTATTATATCTCACCATAAAATTAAAATTTCATGGGTGCTATGTTAGCTTAGAAAGTTGAAGGGTTAGAGAAGGCCATATACTACATCAGTAAGAACTTCTCAGGGCGAGAATCTCAGTATTCTAAAATCGAGAAAATGGTCTTAGCATTGGTGTAATCTATGAGGAAACTTCATCATTACATGCTCTCACATACCATTTATGTGATTGC
Organism: Portulaca oleracea; assembly: GCA_029582165.1. Taxonomy (NCBI): domain Eukaryota; kingdom Viridiplantae; phylum Streptophyta; class Magnoliopsida; order Caryophyllales; family Portulacaceae; genus Portulaca; species Portulaca oleracea. Next base: position 25,631,667 of record CM055869.1, read on the forward strand.
AGCATGCAATCCTATTAAGTACGTTATGGAGCAACCTATGATCAACAGTCGAATTGCTCGGTGGGTAGTGATGTTATCCGAGTTCGATCTTCATTTTCTTCATCAGAAATCCGTAAAGGGTTGAGATATCTCTGATTTCTTGGCCAATCTTGTAATAACCATACCCTAACCTAACCTAACATAATTAAGTTAAGTAATGAGATTGATTAACTAAAATCGCGTATTTCGATTCAGTTAACCGTTTGTGTTTTTGCAGGACTCAAGCAGAGCAACGACCGTCATACACCATCCTAGTATGTGACATTTATATAAATAAATTACCTATGTGACCATCTCAGCTATTCAATCTACTCTTGGAATATTCAGGTTACTTACTTGACCAAGTTTTACAAGTTGACCGATTCATCGGTATTATTTTTAATAGTAATATTAATATTATTACCTTACCTTTGTATTCCTTAATTTATTTAAATTTCAAATTTATTTCACTTCTTTAGTCTAATTTAGACACATCCCTTCTTTACCCTGTATTTGGGTTGTAATAAGAAAATTATTAATTAGAAGAATGTAAAGAGGAGTAGTATAATTACAATTAGGTTTTAGTATAATAATTGAAAACCACCTCATAGTGGTTTAATTCTTAGCAAGCGTAAGTCTCAAGCAGAAGGGGAAAATAGAGAACCAAGTTCCCTGCTCAAACGTGCTGCTGCCTTGGCCTTCTGTCGAACAACATTTGACCACCGCCTAGCCGTCATCACCGACGTCGCCAGGCCACCACCACCTTCATCTCCTCCTCCTTTTCTTCATCCTTTTGTTCCTCTTGTTCTTGTATTCTTCCTCTTCACCATTGAAGGTACAAACCCTAACCTTTTCAATTCAACTCTAAATTTCATTGTTTAATTTACAAATTAATTATTTTTCTTAGCAAATTTAAGTATTTAGAGTGAATACACTTAGAATTACCAATTGGTTTGGGTTGATTGGTGTTTATGAGCTATGCATGCTAAGTGTTTGATGTTATGTCTCAATGAAAATTGAACTTAGTGTATGAATGGATAATATCATATTAGGTTGTTCTTGGATGATTAATGCATGATTATTTTGATGCCAAAATTCTTTTGAAGGTGGAAGTTTTATGGTTAAATGTGGTTGCATGTGAATAAAATAGTGTTTAATTGAGTTAAAGTGATGAAAATTGGGTATAAAAGATGAATCAAGTGACAAAAAAAAGTTGGATAAATTTGGTTCATGGTTGATTGGTGTGTGCATGTCATTTTTGGGCACTTGAATGTCCTTAAATTAGTGATTTTGCTGCTGGATTTATAGTATATAAAATATGATTGTTGTTTAAAACCCTTAGAGTGACATAAATTATAGGAGAAATAGTTAATTGTAGGAATTATTACTTGGGGTGTTGAATTAAGGTATTTTCCATTCAAGATGGGTTTATTAGGGGATTGAGTTGCTGAATTGAGAATAATTATCCATGGCAAGCAAGTTATGAATTATAGTCTAAAACGTCAAAATAAGCCTCGTTGACAAAGTATAGTCCCGATATTGTCAAAAATGGATTCAAGTGTTGTACTTAAACCTTACCGGGACAATAGGGATGTCCCGGGACCAAAATGATTATGTGGATTATTAGCATTAAGTAATAGTTTTAACCCAGTTTTTGAATTTTGGGATTCCGATGTGTGTAACTCAAGTTACGACGAATTGAATATGGGGGTTATGTTTTTATACGTTTTTGGGGCAGTAGTTTCGGGGATGTTTTAAGGTATCAAAGAGGTTTTATTAGCCTAAGTATTCAACACTAAAGTTGTAGTAGCTTTGCAAGCTTTCCGGAATGAGGTTTTATGCGTTTATTGAACGATGGAGTAAAAGTTATGACCCGCCAAAGTAAGACCCCCAACCATATCAAACCAGAATTTTATTTCACCGAGCCATTTTCAAAGCCAATTTCCGGTGACTTTCAAACCTTTCCTGAAATTGTGGTCAACATAAATTGTGGTCAACATAAGAGTTGTAGGATATGAATCAAACTTTCCATAGACTAGTAGCACCTGTTCATACGATATATATTCTTTAAGTTATAAGTTCCCAAAGTTCCCTTCCCAAACTTCCCACTCTTTTAATTAAAAGTAAACTTTCATTAAGTTATTAAGAGAATTCCTCCTTACCAAGAATCCAAGTTAATTCGCTTTAGTGTTCTTATCTCAAGTATGGTTTAAGTGGTCGTTGCTGCTCCCTGTTCGAGTCCAGTCAAAGTTTCAAGTCGCTTTAAGTGCAGGTTCAACCGTTAAGGTACGCATATTGCCTTTACCTTTCTTTAAAATCTTTTATTTGAGTTTACTAAGCAAAGTGTAATAATGACAATGAAAATAAGTAAAGTTTATTGCTTTTGTCACGTAATTATGGCCCCGACCCATTGTTATTTGTGCCATAGAGCACTCCTATAGTGAATGCCTGACCTAGTGTCAACCCATCCGGATCTCCCAATCGGTCCGAGTATGCGCACACGGAGGCTTAAACCGATGATCGCAAAGCTGGGGACTATTAAAGATAATAACATGGCAAGCTTATTTATTGTTGTTCATTGTTTACTGTTTTATTGTTTTAATGTTTGCAAAATGATTTGAAATGTGTGAAATAAAATGAATTGCTTAAATTTATTTACTGTATAGGAGTATGCGTATTGAGTTTCGACTCATTTGCAAAATTATTTTATGTTTTGTTTTAGGTGGTGCTCCAATGCTAGTACGCAAGTACTGAAAAGAAGTTTGGTTAGATTGGGAAGCAGGAAGTTGGTTGTAATTTCATACATTGGTTATGAAATTTTTTAAATCAAGGGTGTAATGTAAATTCTTCTTGGTGAGTATGTATCATGTTAGTGTATGCTTTAAGGGTTTTTAATTGTATCGGTGTTCGTGTTGATGGTTTATAGGCCTTGTCCATAATGATGGACGGCGGTAATGCCTTCAGATTCAATTTCCGCTGCGCTAATTATTGGGTTATGAAGTGTTTAGTAATAATTCGGTGATTATTAATCTGGGGGCGTTACAAATCTTCCCGTAGAAGACTCTAACACTAGGGGCTTGGATTTTAGTGATGAAAAGGTCTTTCAAGTAAAGGAGGAAACTTGGAAGTTGTATTTTGATGGTTCCTTAAACCAAATGGGATATGGAGTTGGTGCCTTGTTGATTTCACCTGAGGGTTTACATTTTCCTTTGGCTATCAAATTGGATTTGATGCTACAAACAATGCTGTTAAATATGAACCATGTATCCTAGGGATGCATACCACTCTGGAGATGGTTTCGTTCGACGACCGGTGTTCGGAGATTCGAGTTTGATCATCAATCATACCATTAATGTCTGGAAGGTGAGAAGTGAATCCCTAACACTATACCAGCAGTACGTATCCAATGTAGATAGTAGGTTTAACCACATTGAGTTCAAGTACATGCCTCGAAGTCACAATGTGTAAGGCCCCGGAAATTTAATTATAGAAAAGTCAAAGTCAAACTAACGTTAACAGACAAAATTACCGGAAGACTCAAAATTCTTAATGGGCGTCACTGCCGTATCCCCGAAGGAATACAAGGCGAGAAGGAAAACTACAACTGTCTGATAACGGTAAACCAACTAACAAACTCAAATTGAGAAAACAACTTAACAACCCTAACTCCAAGTCTTTTTGAGTTGAAACGTAACACGACTAATAAAAACTAAACATGCCAAGCCTCACTGCTAATTCCCGTTCCCAGCATATTGATCATTACCTGAATACAAAACATTTCAAAAATGAGGGGGAAAGCTCAATAATGTCTACCCCTAACGTTAAAAACAAATTAAGTTCATTTCAATTCATTTGAGGGAGAGGGAACTAGTAAAACCATTTCACAAACCTTTAGTCCCTTAACTACTTTCCTCAACCCAACCAATCCATATTTTCTTATGCGGGCGGGATATCATATCCCTTAAAGTAACATTCGCCTACCAAAGGCATCAAACAATCGCCTACCAAAGGCATCAAAAATCATCTATCCTATATTAGGGATGGAACCCTGATCTCCTGACACATAACCCATACAGGCACCAAATCCTGGTCTCCGGGTTATCGCCTGCAAAAACATTAGCCTATCAAAGGCATTAAAACAATCGCCCACCGAAGGCATCAAAACAATCGCCTACCAAAGACATCATAATCATCTATCCTATATTAGGGATGAAACCCTGATCTCTTGACACATAACCCATACAGGCACCAAATCCTGGTCTCCGGGTTATCACTCGCAAAAACATTAGCCTATCAAAGGCATCAAAACAATAAACCCGCTTAATGTTTCACTTTGAATTATTAGTGTCTTATGGAAAGCTCAGCTCACAGCTCTCAAGTCAAACCCAACCCAGGTTACCAAAATCAGTAATAAAACCACTAATAAAAGACCATCTCAATTTCAATAACTCATAAATCAACAATTACAATCAAATATGCAAAACAGATGGCCACATTTTCCACATAAAGTCCCTTTTCGGGATGCAATTCTCAAAACAGATTAGAAAACATTAAAACACATTTAAAAAGCATTCCAGTGGGGATTAGAGCATAGACATTACCTTATTAACTTCATTTCACAGCAAAAATGAACACACTTGAGCTCACTAACGACGCGAATTAGCTCGGACCTAAAATAGAATAATTATTCTAATCAAAACGTGCCCTTCGAAGTTAGTATTATCTACCTTCTAACTAACCCTCCCCTAGGAACACCATAGGTTCCCATCATTCATGAATTTACACTTTAAATTACCTAACACGTTCCAAGTAATCACATAACAAGATCATGACAACGCTTTCATTCAGCAACACCTTCATTATAAAAAGAAACATCAACAAAACAGATTACAGCATCCACATAAAAAGGGTCAAAACGTGACTTCCGGACATCGTATGGGTCTGGTTTTGGACTTTTCGGAAACCTCCAGATGTCTTCTAAAATACTTAAGTTGAACTCGAGACCCAAAACACGCTTTAAGGTCCTCAAAAACCATCATATTTCCAAACTGTCTAGATCTGACCTAGGTCTGGTAATCGGGGTATAACTCGATTTATAAAATTCCAAAGTCTGATCAGTAAAATTCCTATGAAAGCTAACATCTAAGGAAACCTCCAGTTCAAAGGGTTTGATCAAAGAACGACTATAACTCTCATGGTGATTCGTTCTATAGACCCTAACAAAACTGTCCCTATCCCGGTTCTCATTTAATTTGCAATTTCGGTTCTAACTTTCACCATTCGATCCCGGGGTCCTAATTTGGGCTTAAAAGAATAACTAAGGTCCAAGGTGATTAGTCTAATCCAACTAAGGTCCAAACATTAAACTTCCTACCATCAAAATCAAATTGTAAAACATGAAATCAACTTTAATATTTTCACTAACCCTAAAAGCATGCATGAAATAATAATAACATTATCCTAACCATGAATTCTACAATAAACTATTTCAAGGTCCTATAATAACAACATGGATGGTTATAAAAATATGAATTTCTTAATCAATAATCAAGAAAGAACTTGAAGAACATGTGAATAAAATATAAAGAACCTATAAACATTTAAACTACCAATCAAGAATCCCAACAATTAATTTCATTTTACAAGATTCAATCAAGAATCATGAATTAATAAACAAGAAACAAACTTTAGTAATTCAATCAACCTACAACAAGATTAAACATAAAATTAAACACGATTGAACCCTAAGAGAATTAAAGGACATGTGAATACTTAACTAACGATTCAAGAATTAATCTAGGTAATTAAGCTTTAAAAATTCGTGCATACAATAATAGTATTATCTAAAACCCTAACATGATTCACATGAAAACAAGGTACACCAAAAAATTGAACATTAATAATTTTACTACAACTATTACAACCTTAATACACCAAATTAAAATATAAAGGTTACATAAAATAATTTAGACAAATTACACGTAAATAATACAACACAAGAACAATTAATTACAAATAACAACTAAATAATTTACACCCTCAATTACCCAAATTACAAGATTTAATAAGAATTAATAACAATAACCCAAACAGAAAAACAAGAAATAAAAGAAGAGAGTTTTTAAAACTGGGTTAGGGTTTACGTTATGGTGGTTCTGGGCGATTTTCGGCGACTGGGTGGCGGCCGGTCGAGGCGGCGGCGTCCGACGGCGTCGATGGCGAGGGCAGGGCACGCTGGTGGTTATCGGAGGTTGAGCAGCGTCGACTGGTGGCGGTGGTCGCTGGGCTTCGGACGTCAGTAACAACGCACAACAGAACCAAAGGCCCTCTCCTTGCGTCTGTGTGTGCGACGATGGTGGTGGTTCGACAGATGGCGACGGCGGTGCTACGGTGGTTGTCGTCTAGGTGGCAACGCGTGACAGCGGTGGTCGTCTGGTGGCGGAGCGCGGTGGTGCGAAGCAACAGAGGACGAGACAGATAGATTAGAGAGAGAGAAAGAGAACAAAAGAGAGAGGAGAAAGCGACAATGGTCGCTGCTGTGGTGGCGGGTGACCGGCGAGATGGCGGCGCGACTGGTGGTGGCCGATTACAGGGGCAACAGCACAGATGAGAGGAGAGGAAGAGAGAGAGAGGGGCTAGGTTTCAGTTAGGGTTTTGAGAGGGAGATTATATTTTATATTAACCTAATAGTTAAGGCCCAACTAATACTAATCCTACTCCTAATCCAACCCAAAAAGAAAATCAGATTTTTGGAAAATAATAATAACTATAATAATAGTAATAATAATAAAAACAAAACTAATAATAATAACATTAATACTAAACACATAGCAATTAAAATTCACATAATCATTCATATAACAAATTTTAATAAACACAATAATATTAATAGTAATACCAATAACAATTAGAGTAATACTAATAATACTAAACCCACGAAATTACCGATATACCCTTGTTCAACGATCCTACGAGCTCAAGTGTTAGCAAAATAAACACAAACGAAATAATAAACAATTAACGAAGTCAAACATAATTTACTAACGGCGTCACAGTCAACATCTTTGGATTTTTCGGGGTTTTACATCATTACCTCCTTAAAAGAAGTTTCGTCCTCGAAACTTAAACTTAGGCCTAACGGTTCGTTAACAATCCTAACGGTTCCGTTCTTCCTAAAACTCGAGGTTTTACATCATTATCTCCTTAAAAGAAGTTTCGTCCTCGAAACTTGATGTACCTTTAAGAGTGAAACATGTGAGGGTATTTCGTTCTCATCTCTTCTTCTGTTTCCCAGGTTGCTTCCGTTGTGGCATGATTTTCCCATCGTACTTTCACCAAGGGAACTACTTTCCTTCGAAGTTGTTTTTCTCTACGATCCAATATTTCCAGCGGTTGCTCTTCATAGCTCAAATCTTCTTGTAGCTGAAGCGGCTTAGGATCAATCACATGAGTTGGGTCGGGAACATATTTTCTGAGTTGTGACACATGGAAGACATTGTGCACTCTTGGGAGTTCTCCTGGCAGCTGTAACTTGTAGGCAACTTCTCCGATGCGTTCCAAAATTGGATATGGTCCGATAAATCTTGGTGTTAACTTCCTCGACTGACCGAATCTCATAACTCCTTTTGTAGGTGAAACCCGTAAAAACAACTATTCTCCTACTTCAAACTCTAAAGGTCTTCTCCTCCTGTCAGCATAGGTCTTTTTTCGACTTTGAGCTGCCTTCATCTTATCTTGAATGGTTCGAACCTTCTGAGTAGTGGCCTGTATTATGTCTGATCCGATCGTTAGAGCTTCATCGATGTCTTGCCAACAGAGGGGAGTCCTACATCTCCTCCCATATAAAGCTTCGAATGGTGACATCCCAATACTAGCATGATAACTGTTGTTGTAGGAGAACTCAATGAGAGTCAACTCATCATCCCACGAGTCCTTGAAATCTAGTGCGCATGCTCGCAGCATATCTTCGAGAGTTTGGATGGTCCTCTCGGTCTGCCCATCAGTAGCTGGGTGGAAAGCGGTGCTAAACTTGAGTTTGGTACCAAACGCCTCCTGCAACTTCTTCCAAAAACCAAACTGGAATCTGGTGTCTCTGTCCGAGACTATAGAACTGGGGACTCCATGTAATCTTACGATCTCTCTTGCATAGGCTTGAGCTAGCTGGTCCAGGGACCAGTTGTTGGGGATGGCTAGAAAATGAGCCAACTTGGTTAATCGATCTGCAATTACCCATATCGCATTGTGTTTTCGCCTGGTCCTTGGCAGATCCACTACGCAGTCCATTGATATCGAGTCCCACTTCCATTCAGGAACGTCTAGTGGCTGCAGAAGTCCCGCAGGTCGTTGATGTTCTGCCTAGACCCGTTGGCAAGTGAGGCATTTCGCCACAAAGTCCGCCCCTTCTTGTTTCATATTACTCCACCTGAACATCTGCTTCAGATCCTTGTAAAGCTTAATTTCCCCTGGGTGCACAGAATATGGTGTATTGTGCCCTTCTTCTAAATCTTCCTCTTTAACTCCTCCGTGTTAGGTACACAGACGCGGTTATGGAACCGTAATGTACCATCCTCGTGAATCACGAAACCAGGGGCCTTCCCCTGCAACACTTCCTCTCGTATCTTGACAAGCTGTAAATCCAGTTCCTGAGTCCTCTTGATCTCTTCCATGAGAGTAGGTTTAACTCCATGGCATTCAATACAGCTTTCCTTCCTGGTGTTACCACGTTAATCTCCAACCTCCTAAACTCCTCGCACAGCTCGTGCGGCATCATCATCAAGTGGTTTACAGCAGGATAGGGTCTCCTACTCAGGGCATCAGCCACTACATTTGCTTTCCCGGGATGATATTGAAAGTTTACATCATAGTCCTTCAGAAATTCCAACCATCGAGTCTGCCTAAGGTTTAGCTTCTTCTATGTGAATAGATACTTCAAGCTTTGATGGTCGGTGAATATCTCACAGTGTACCCCATAAAGGTAGTGTCTCCAAATCTTAAGTGCAAAAACTACTGCTACCAACTCTAGATCATGAGTGGGGTAGTTCTTCTCATGTGTCTTTAGTTGTCTGGATGCATACGCAATCACCTTCCCATTCTGCATGAGTACACAACCCAATCCACCATGTGATGCGTCACTGTAGATGATAAATCCCTCGTTCCCTTGAGGTAGAGCGAGAATAGGGGCCGAGGTAAGCCTCTTCTTCAACTCCTGGAATGCTTGCTCACATTTTTCCGACCACGCGAACTTTATTGACTTCTGAGTTAAATTGGTCAATGGGGTGGCGATTTTCAGGAAATCCTAAACGAATTTCCTATAATAGCCTGCCAAACCTAGAAAACTCCTAACCTCAGTGGCATTCTTCGGCGTCGACCACTTGGTGATAGCCTCCACCTTTTGAGGGTCCACTCCTACTCCTTCCTTATACACCACGTGTCCTAAGAACGCTACTCGCTCCAACCAAAATTCACATTTCTTAAACTTCGCATAAAGCTCGTTGCTCCGCAAGGCCGTCAGCACTTCTTTTAGGTAGTTCGCATGCTCCCCCCATGTTCCTGAGTACACCAATATATCATCGATGAACACCACCACAAATTTGTCCAGAAACGGCTTGAGCACTCTGTTCTTTAAGTCCATGAAAGCGGCTGGAGCATTTGTGAGCCCAAACGGCATTACTACGAACTCGTAATGACCATATCGAGTTCGGAAGGCAGTTTTAGAGATGTCCTCCTCTCGGATTCTTAGCTGGTGATAACCTGATCTCAGGTCTATCTTCGAAAACATTGTTGCACCCCGCAACTGGTCAAAGAGTTCGTCAATGCGAGGTAGAGGGTACCGATTTTTGATGGTAACCTTGTTCAACTCCCAGTAATCGATGCATAACATCATGCTACCATCCTTCTTCTTCACGAACAATACGGGTGCTCCCCATGGTGACGTGCTGGGTCGTATGTACCCCTTTTCTAGCAGTTCATCCAGCTGGGTCTTCAATTCCTTAAGCTCTGCGGGCGCCATTCGACATGGGGCTTTTGAAACAGGTGCTGCCCCGGGCTCCAAATCGATGTAGAAATCCATCTCCTTGAGTGGGGGCATTCCCGAAATCTCCTCCGGGAAGACATCAGGAAAATCCTGAACTATCAGAATGCTCTCAATCGTAGACTCCTCCGCATTGGTGTCAATTACATTGCATAAAAACCCTTCACAACCTTGGCCCAACAACTTCTGAGCCTTGAGGGCAGAGATGATCCTTACACCTTGAAGATGCCTATCTCTCCAATGCACTACTTTCTTTTCATTCGGTCCTACTAACGTCACCTTTTACTTGTAGCAATCTAAAGCTCTATATTTTGCTAACTAGTCCATCCCCAAAATAACATCAAACTCCATTAGGTCAAACATATAGAGGTCTGCCTCAAATTCCTTACCTGCTATCACTATAGGACATCCCCCATATAACTCTCCACATCTAATGGTATCCCTAGTGGGTAGGGCTACCGACATAGGCTTACTATTCTCTGAGGGCTTCATCTTAGCCTTCTCTACTATAGCTCGTCCCACAAAAGAATGACTAGCACCAGAATCAAATAAAACAGAGACATTGTAGAGGTGGAGAGAGAAGGTACCAGTCACGACGTTCGCTTCATTCTCAGCCTCATCCTTCCTCATCACATACACCATTCCTCCTGCGTTACGCGGCGGTTGTTGCTGCTGACGAGGCGGGTTTGCTGGTGAAGAGGACCGGGTTCCACTCTCTTCCCTAGAGATCTCTGCCAAGCGAGCCGCTTCGACCAACTCGAACCTTGAGTTACAATTTCCGAGCACTTTTGGAGTTGGGAGGCTAGTGTCGGCCATCCAATGGATGGGCCCCGGCTCTTAGGGGCCCGCCACAACACCAACTCCGAGGCCTCGGATCGACCGGCCGTCTCGAGAACTAGAGAATAGAAGGTATCGGGGTGCGAGTGTTTAAAAAACCCGGGAACAATAAACTCAAGGCACGGACGTGGCATCAGAAAGCCTGCTCGCCCGAGCCGAGCTTTTGGCTCGCCCGAGCCAAGCTCCTGTCGAGCGCAAACTGGGCGTCAGAGGACCTGCTCGCCCCAGCCACACATTGGCTCGTCCGAGTCAAGCTCCTGCCGGATGTCGTCGTCCGTGGACTTGGTGTCTTACAGCAGGGTGTCGCGACCCAGCGAGATTGCTCGACCGAGCCACCCTTTGGCTCGCTCGAGCAGCGCTTCTGCCAGGTCTTAGTCGAGCACAACACACGACCAGATGGCCTGCTCGCCCGAGCAAGATATCGCTCGCCGCGCCGCGACTGACCAACTCGCCAGACAGCCAAGGCGATCGAGGCCACCACCTGAGCCACCCGTCTGCTCGCCCGAGCCACTCTTCTAGACGGACTCGAATTTTCGTTATTTTTGCCTTGTTTTAGCCTAATTCCTAGTTTACTATAAATAGCTTGTTATCTCATTTTTCCAGGCAGCTTTTTGATGATTATGAACATGCTTATGCATTGGTTAGGGTTTTCCCTAAGTTTTCTCTCAAAATCTAGATTACTTTATCCATTGTTTAATGGTGGTGTTTCTAGTCATTCCTTTATTGATCATTTGGTGGATTCTTCCTTTTTGATGGTCATGGTGGGGTGTTAGGCTTTGGTGGTGGAATCTCCTTTATCCAAGGTCATATCCAATCTCTTTGGTGTTCAAGGTTAATGATATTGGTTGATTTTGGTTATTATTCTTGTTATTATTCAAGTTCAAGGCTATTGTTGAGAAGTCAAGCATGGGTGATTGAGATGTTCATCTTTCTCCCCTTATTCTATTGCTTATGGATTTCTCTCATCTCTTCTACAATAACAACTCAAGCTAAGTCTACAATCTTTCCCATCACGCCACGCTCCATTTGGTATCAGAGCCCAAGGTTTTTCATCTAGCTTGAGTTTTATCATTGTTCTTGTTAGTGTGTTCTCTAGTGTTGATTTTTGTGGATTGTATGCAAGTATTGGTGGTCCCCATTCCCTTTGCAATCCAAGAGCATTGGAATACTTTGTATTGTGTTTGTATTTGGTGTTTTTGGTGCATATTGGAGGTTTGAGGAAGAGTTGGAAAGTTGTGCACACAAGGTGTTCGATAAAATGCCCAAGTGAGAAAAACACAAAGAACCCTTATCCAAACACAAGCCAACTACAAGAAAACCCCCAAACTTCACAAAATATTCCAAACACAATCCGTCCCATACCTTTCCCTCGATATGGATGGTCACGATGATTCCGATCGAGAGGAATCAAGCCACCGGGATAGCCCTCGACATCGGGCTCTCGAGAACCGACTTGCCACCCATGGCGAACGGTTCACCTCCATCGATCACACTCTTAATGCCATCATGGTACGGTTGGACAACCTCGTCCAAGAGCGTCCGGTTCCACCTCGAGTTGAATGTTCGAGGCGCGCACAAAGCCCTAACCGTCCTCCTCCCTCTTACGAGTCGAGTGACGATGATAGAGGCTCACTACGACGCCATCATCGACGAGAAGCGGTTGAGAAACCCCCATGGGATGAATTCTATGATACCAAGATCAAAATTCCGGAATTCAATGGCAACACCGACCCCGAAGATTATCTTGAATGGGTCCAAATCTTGGATAGGTATTTTGAAGCTAGTGATTATAGTGATGAACAAGCCTTCAAGATTGCGAGGTTGAAACTCACCAAGGGTGCATCCTTTTGGTTTGAGAATGTCAAGGCACAAAGAGCTAAGGAGGGTCGAGCAAAAGTCACCTCATGGACAAAGCTAAAGCGATTAATGAATCGACGATTCTTGCCTAGTACTTACAAGCGAGACCATGAACTCATTTCATCACTTGATGGGCAAAGAAGAAGAGAGGATTCCTCCCGGGAAAATCCATTCCACTGTTCCCCACTAACGGCCTTTACGTCCCAAAAATGTGTCAAATGTAGACGTGTGGGACATGATGCTTTGCAATGTCCGACAATGGCTATGGTTGAAACTTGGATTGAAGAATCCTTCGGTGTGGAAGAGCATACAAGTGACATAGTAGAAGAGGTTAAGCAAGAAAAGGTAGATTCCTTGCACGACGAGGGAGCTTCCGTTGAACCTTGTGAGGCCTCCGAAACTATTGTTGAAGTTCCAAGCCAAGAGGTGGTTGAGAACATCGATCTTGCCCTTCCTCTTATCCGTGTTGAAGAGGCCCAAGAAGAAGCTCCTTTGGGGTTATCATTACCACAAGCCAAGGGATTAAACAACAATGGTGGTGACTCCTATTTCCTTCCACCCACGGGCACCCAAATTCTTCACCATGAGAAGAACAAGGTAACCACAGGCTCTCATGTGAATTTTATTGAATCGTGCTTGAAATATGGGCATTGTGTTGTAGAGTCTTTGGGTGAGTCGTGCATGATCGTTGGGAGACATTGGTTGTTTGATGATGCTTGTTGGCGTGATAAGTTATATGATGATTATGTGGTGTCGAAGTTGGATGATTCTCTACACTGGAAGTGGATTGTTAAGAATGTTGGTGATCCTTTGGTGTCTAATGACAAATTTGGGTTTGATGGAGCTATGATTCTAGTTCCACCAATGTGTATGGGCTCGTTATTTGTGTCATCCCTCAATGGATATTGTTTGGATGTTGGTCGTAGTGACATGAACTCTTTGAATGGGTCATATATGTTATTTGGTCGACATTGGTTGTTCGAGAAGTCTATTGGGATGTCGAATCCGTCTTTGTTCCTTACACTCTTGATGCTTTCACTACCCCGAGGCCATGTTGATGCTTTTATGGCCCTCGTTTGGTGTTTCCTACACCGTGTCTTTCCCATGCCTTTGAAACCACCATTAGCCCACAAAAGCAAAACCTGGGTGGGAAGTGAGTTGAGGAACATCCTATCGAGCGAAACACGGGGTGATTGTGCTCTTGGTGAGGGCAAGCGATCCATAGCTTGGTCTTTATCAGGATGCAAGCCTAGTGAGGTTGAGCGATCCTTAGCTCCACAAAAATTTCCAACCTCCCTCCCTTGTCCCTCACCCTTGCCCACGACTCCTACCGAGCGCCGCATAGAGTCTCCCAGTGTTGAGCCATGCTCAATCGCTCCCGAGCCTCGCCATGGAGTTGAGCTGCATGAGTCCACATCCATGACTACTCACCCGAGTTCCATTACTTCTACATCGGGATTGATCGAGGAAAAGGTTATTTCAGTTGGCCTTGAACCCGAGCTCTCATGTGACGAATTCGTTGTTGCTTTCATCAAGTTGATGGGTGCTAGCCATGTTCGGGTCCTTCGTGATGTCGACTTGGCCCCTCCTTTCCACCGGAATTGCTACATTTTTTAGAAGGACGGGTTGCTGAGTGTCACTCTACTTTGGCTGTTGGAATACTTGCTCTTGGGTCTGCATGGATACCCGTTAATTTTTAACCCCGAAGAGTTGTGGACAACTCTTTTCAAAGAAGGGGAGGATGAAGAGGACCGGGTTCCACTCTCTTCCCTAGAGATCTCTGCCAAGCGAGCCGCTTCGACAAACTCGAACCTTGAGTTACAATTTCCGAGCACTTTTGGAGTTGGGAGGCTAGTCTCGGCCATCCAATGGATGGGCCCCGGCCTTAGGGGGCCCGCCACAACACCAACCTCGAGGCCTCGGATCGACCGGCCGTCTCGAGAACTAGAGAATAGAAGGTATTGAAGTGCGAGTGTTTAAAAAAACCGGGAACAATAAACTCAAGGCACGGACGTGGCATCAGAAAGCTCGCCGCCGAGCCAAGCTCTGCCGAGCGAAATCGGGGTCGAGAGGACTCGCCGCCCGAGCCACACATTGGCTCGCCCGAGTCAAGCTCCTGCCGGATTTCGTCGTGCGTGGACTTGGTGTCTTACAGCAGGGTGTCGCGACCCAGTGAGATTGCTCGACCGAGCCACCCTTTGGCTCGCCCGAGCAGCGCTTCTGCCAGGTCTTAGTCGAGCACAACACGCGACCAGATGGCCTGCTCGCCCGAGCAAGATGTTGCTTCGCCCAGAGCCGCGCCATGACCCAACTCGCCGACAGCCAAGGTAGTCGAGGCCACCGCCCGAGCCACCCGTCTGCTCGCCCGAGCCACTCTTCTGGACGGACGCGAATTTTCGTTATTTTTGCCTTGTTTTAGCCTAATTCCTAGTTTACTATAAATAGCTTTTATCTCATTTTTCCAGGCAACTTTTTGATGATTATGAACATGCTTATGCATTGGTTAGGGTTTTCCCTAAGTTTTCTCTCAAAATCTAGATTACTTTATCCATTGTTTAATAGTGGTGTTTCTAGTCATTCCTTTATTGATCATTTGGCGGATTCTTCCTTTATGATGGTCATGGTGGGGTGTTAGGCTTTGGTGGTGGAATCTCCTTTATCCAAGGTTATATCCAATCCCTTTGGTGTTCAAGGTTAATGATATTGGTTGATTTTGGTTATTATTCTTGTTATTATTCAAGTTCAAGGCTATTGTTAAGAAGTTCAAGCATGGGTGATTGAGATGTTCATCTTTCTCCCCTTATTCTATTGCTTATGGATTTCTCTCATCTCTTCTACAATAACAACTCTAGCTAAGTCTACAATCTTTCCCATCGCGCCACGCTCCAGCTGGCCTCCCTTGGTTGTTCTGAATTCCACCGGGACCACCGCGGTTTTGTTGTTGCAGCCTTTGGTTTCCATTATAGCCTCCCCGATTTTGATATGTTGACTGCGGGGCTCTCCAGTTTCCATTGTTTCCACTATTATTGCCCCCCGAATTCTGTAGAGGGCACTGCTTGATGTGGTGTTGGAGACTCCCACACTTAAAGCATCCTCCCTTTGCAGCTCCTACTCTACAATCTCGAGGATAATGGCCGGGTCGACCACAAATCCTACAGATAGGCACATGCGATGGCCCACGCCCCGAAGGTCGGTTGCTCTGCCAATTGTTGGGGCGGAACCTCTTCTCTTGGTAGGGTTAAGGTGGGTTGAAATGGGGCGACTCTTTCCTCTTATGCCCTTGTATGCCAAGTTGTCGCTCCATGTCGTGCATTACCCTTTCTACAGTGAGGGCAACATTCAACATGTTCTGGTAAGACGTGAACTCACGTGATGACATCCGATCCTGTATTTTACAGTTCAATCAATCCCAGAAATGATCCATCCTCAATTGTTCACTGGACACAAGAGCAGGTGCAAACCGAGATAGTTCGGTGAACTTAGTGGAGTAAGCAAGCACGCTACGCTCTCCTTGGCGTAAGTCCATGAATTCCTTTTCTTTCGCCTTTTGAAGGGCACAACCTTAAAATGGTTCCAGTCAAAACCCGGTTTGGTCTGTATCTCCTTCACACTGGCCCACCATAGATCGGCCTCCTCCTTCAGGTGGCATGCAGCAAAATCCACCCTCAACTCCTCAGGACAGCGTGTCGTATCAAAAATCTTTTCCATCTCTCTAACCCACTCTTCGAAGACCTTGGGGTCAGCTACCCTTGTATAAGTGGGCGGGTTAAAGCTATTGAACCTTTGGAGGAGAGCGGAGGGATCATCTTTCCTTTCTCCTCCTTGTCGATCCACCACCTTCTTCAGTAGATCCTCGTGCTTGTTAAGCATCTCAATCATCAGCAGGCTAGCAAGGTCGTTCCCTGGTGTTGTTGTACTCGACCCTGATATCAAGTGAGGAAGACGTTGGCGCAGTTCAGTCGCGCTTTGAGGGCGCTGTTCGGCTGCAGCTTGCGGGCGCTCCCGATTAACGTTGTTGGGTTGAGAACCGTTCATGTCCGACATCCTGGTTCAAAGGGTTGATTTAGACTACTTAAGAGTTAATCTCACAGCGTAAATCACTAATTCTAAGGGCGAACCATTCAATCCAGCTATCTCATGATAGTACTAAGCAGATACAAAACCGTAACATATTTCAACAAGTAAGCCCATGTAATCGCTTCATAAATCACATACTCTTTCATCGCGCATCATTAGAAAGGAAAGAAGAACATATACATACTAACATCTCCAAGAATCAAAACTATTATTTATAATACTTTGCACACTAGCATCATAGTATGTATATCTATTTCCTAGTTGGGGTTATCACACAAAGAAAACAACACACCACACTCAAGGATATATCACAATCAAACTAACCACGCATAAGTAAGTTATAGCAACCAATCCTAATACTACTAATACTGTCCCACTCATATGATCCTCCTACACAGAGGGTTCTTCCTAGTTGCGATCGGAGTCCAATCTGGATCATCAGACTCATCCCCCAAGTCCTCTTTGGGGTCTTCTCTTGTCTCCCAATCCACCATAACCTCATCCTCGGGTTCAGTCTCCTGTTCGGGCTCATCGGCAGGTGCAACTGTAACTCCAGAAGTCACCTCTGGCTCAGAATCCTCCTCTAGATCTTCCTCTGGGTCACTCTCCGGATCCATGTCCATGACAGGTACTGGGGCTGGGTTCACTTGAACTCCTTCCACATCACGCTTTCAAATCCTGGCAATCTTAGAGAAGACTTTCGGGAT
Source organism: Portulaca oleracea (assembly GCA_029582165.1). Lineage (NCBI taxonomy): Eukaryota > Viridiplantae > Streptophyta > Magnoliopsida > Caryophyllales > Portulacaceae > Portulaca > Portulaca oleracea. Next base: position 25,649,193 of record CM055869.1, read on the forward strand.
CCGGTGCTCTGACTCCACTCGGTACCTCTTACACCAACAACACGGGTGGGGATACTCCTCGACCGGGAGTGGGGGTGGTAGCAATAATGGTACAGTATGGCCCCACCGAGGGTCATCCCGAAGCGTGAGAAAAAATGCGTTCGCCTGACTCTCCTCGTTACGACAGAGGCATGAGTTTGGAACGTCTTTGGTGTACTTGTCAATCTTGTCGTAGAAGTTTAACATATGAGTTCCCAGTTTCCCCTTGGGAAGAATGGGAGTATAACGATGAAAACACGGGGTGGGATGATGATAACAGTGTGTGCGTTGAGTCATCCTACAGGGTTAGAACATATTAGCAGCACAGAAAGTTAAAGACATAATCATGTAATAATAGGAAAGACATAATCATGTACACTGAGCCCAGGACCGTGTAGGCCGGTCGGCCGACCTTTAAGGGGGAAGAGGGTTCGTTGTTTCCTTTGTGCTCACACTTGGTTGACGCGTAGAGATTGTGCATGGCGTGTGATTGAATGCATACAGCTTTACGTAACACGGTGTGCTTTGGGCGTTGAGCATGAAATAGTAATGGTTATGTAATCAAGACTAAGCTATGCACAAAGTCGGAAGGCGTTGGTCGTATCCCAAAATTGTTCCGCCATGGCCCGTCCAAAAACTCTCCTGTCGCGGGTCCTCCATGTCTCTAAATAGAAAAAGAAAGGTCAAACCCTGCCTCCACTATGGTTGATTATAAAAGGCACCTAGCCCGAGTCCTTAGATAAGTCTACTATGTCTTGAATACTCCCGCATGTGGGAGTCATCCTATAGCCAAGTAATTAAGAGAAAAAAAGTTCAAGTTCCCCCAGTGGAATTCTAATCTTATGTGATAAAAGGATGCATATGCACTTAAAGCAAAATTTAGAGTACCACCTACTTTAAATTCAACTTAAAAGGCTAAAACAACCAATAAACATATTACCCATTTCTACGATAACATGCTACAAAAAAAAAAATCAAGCTTGTAAAGAAAAGAGCAATACCGAAGTGTGAGAACGGAAGAACCAAGCATGTTCATCTTAGCAAAAGACCAACTGCGTCGGTGTAAATTCCCTACTGGAATACTCCCTTTGCACCATCCTCGTATATGGACGTTCTTGTTCAACTGGTTGGGTGTGGCGATGACGACCTCTCAACCAAGAAGTCATTCTTCCTTGAATAAAGAAGAGCAAAACCACCAAAAGAATTTTAGAGAGAGGAAGCTAGTAAGAAGAGCAAGGAAAAACCCGAATGAATGAGTGAGGAGACATAATGAGTTCAACCTCGCATTTATAAGCCAGGCTAGCTTGACCAACTTGGCCACGTGTTAGAACACCATTGACTGAAGTTGAAGGTCGATCGGCCACCAAAAAAAGCTGCAATAATTGCATTCAACACTCTCCTACATGCCATGCAAAGGTTGTACAACAATGGACAAAAATATACCTTTCCCTGAAAAAACTTGATCGACCTTTGTAGGACCCGGGAAATTCCCGTTCGGGGAAATTGTTCTCGGATGCGTTACTTAAGTGATCGGGAGCCGACTAAGGTTGCTTAATCTTTAAATAACGATATTTTTATTTTTCGAAATTCATTTTTGGGGTGATGAAACTTTATTTATTTATAATTCCGTTTTTTATTATTTAATCACTCGAAATTACACCGAAATCTTTTAAAAATAATTCAGTTTTAGCCCAAATACCATATCCAGGTCCAGCAGAAGGCAAACGGGCCGCCATGGGCTGTTAAAACCCGCGCGGGTTTTAATTGTCCATGGGCTGGACCATGCCTTTCCCTGGGCCAGAGAATATGGACTGAAACTGATAAAACCATCGAGGCTTTTATCCATTTCTGACCCATTTTCTCTCGGTTTTAGCCTTGGATTAGTGTATGGAAAATTCTAAATAATTTTAAAAATATTTTGATGTAAATCCGTATGTTTAAAATAATTAAACGGGTTATAAAGAGAATTACGAGTCGCCAGTCGATTTAAGAAAACCGACAAACCTTATAAATGATAAAAATAACTCCGGTCTACGAAGCTCGATTCTAAGTTCGGGGGTAAGGTTACGAATTCGAGAATTATAAGAACTCTCGAATTCGCCTGTTAGAAAACAGACTCTACTGAAGTCGACATTAAAATGAAAAAGAGCGGGGAGAAGTTTAATTAATTTCACGAAATTATATTCTCATCATGCAATATAAAATGAGGTTTTTTATTTACAAAATATGTACAAATAACGAAATTAAAATACGAATTAGATGATTTAAACAATGACAATAAGAAAACAAAGAATCGAACCTCTTTTGATTTAGGAGCCCGAATGCGCCGGTTGAAATCCTTAACTTTGCCTTGACTTGAGGATTGGAAAGGGAATGTGAGGATGAATGGGGGACAATATGGGATAGGTAACTTTATGAAAGTATTACGAATAGAATTTTGAGAGAATTTTGGTATGGAATTTGAGTAGAGTAAGGATATGTGGTGAGAATTGAAGTATAATGAGGGTGGTTTATGAGAGTAGTTGGTGATTGGTGAGGGTGAAATGGAGGGATATTTATAGGTGAGTGAGGTGGTGTTTAAGAGGGAAATGAAGGGCACATCCATTGGATCATGTCATGCAATCACAAAGTCAAGGTCAAGTCAAATGCACATGGGCTAATATCATGGGATGATCAAGATTTTTGGCGCTGAATTCAAACAGAAAACCCACGCGGGTTTTATAATATCCAGGCACACGGATCGCTAACGTGGACGACAAAACGATGGGCTTCACGCTATCTAAAACCCGCGCGGGTTTTGAAGAAGCTGGGTCGGGGCGCGCCTTGGGCTGGTTCTTTTTCTGGGTCGCCTCCCTTGATTAAAACTCGTGCGGGTTTTGTTCTTGGTACTGGGCAGCCGTATTGTCATGCTTGATTTGCTATCTACATGGCCCACTGATCCATCTTGGTATCCGGCCCAAATGTCTTATTTAAACTTTTGATAGGTCGGGATTTTATCGGTGTGAATCCCGGTGTCTACAGAGAGCCCCCACTTTCATCGAGTCCGAATAGGACGAAGGTCAAAGTAGCCTGAGATGCTGGTTGCTTGATGTCTGGCTTTATGCTAGTGGTGCTCTTTTATTTTGCGATCAAATAATGATGTTGATGACGATGTCATTGGTAACCTTTAGGTGGCAACCGTTGGACGATTGATGCTGAGGGTATCGTTGGAGACCTTTAAGTGGAATCCGTTGGACAACTGATGCAGATGAGGAGGTCGTCGGTAACCTTTAGGTGGCAACCATTGGACAACCAATGCTGAAGAAGGGGTCGTCGGTAACCTTTAGGTGGCAACCGTTGGACGACTGATGCTGAAGACATCGCTGGAGGCCTTTAGGTGGCAACTGTTGAACGAGTGTCGCTGATGGTGCTCTTTTATGTGGCTACCGGATGATGGTGCTCTTTTATGTGGCTACCGGATGATGTCTGGTCCCTTTTTTAGCGGCGACCTGAAAATCACAAGAAAATTAAGTATTAGTTTTTCTGCCAGATGGATTATTTGGTTCAGATTTTTTACCTGAGAAGATTATGAGTCTCGGAAACCCTTGGCCCGTAGTCTTTGGGCTGTCAGTCTTGGTTGTATGACTTGCTCCAAGTGGGCTGTGGGGCCTTGGGCCGCTGAACTTGGCATTTATTGGTATAAAACCCGCGCGGGTTTTATAGGCTCTGCTGGGCCATTAAAAGGCGCTCGGTCGTAAGATTGGGCCTGTAGAACACCCAAAACCCACGCGGGTTTCGGCGATTTTTTCTTCTTTTTTTTTCTTCTCCTCGTGAAGGGCATCAAAGTGGGGCTCGGTTCTTGTGTGGATGGGGAAGTGCCACGCAACTCGGTCTCCTCTTTGGGTGGTAAAGATGATGACCTTTGGATTTTCGGCCAATGAAACGCATTTGGCATCTCGAGGCGGGTCCTAGAAACGAGCGGTTCATATTCACTCATCATTTCTATAAATACCATGCCTCATTCACTTCCTTCATTCACATCTTCAACTCCTCCTCATCTCTCTAGCTCCTTCTTCAATCTCTAGCAAAATTTGCTTTTTTTAAAAGATGTTTTGGGTTCTTTAGAAAATGCATCCTAGAGGTCGTAGGAATCCTCCTCTACCTCATGCGGTGGCATGGCCCCATGAAATGTCTTCACGGCGCAACTTCATTCCGGGTGCGAATGCCGAACCTTCAGACCTTACTATCCATTCTTGGAAACATGCTTTGTTCTACCGCTCCCATGGCAAGGTAACTTTCGAAACTTCTCTTTTGACGCTTAGTTTAATAAAACAATGAGCAAGCACGAATTTATTTTTTCATGTCTTGTCGATTTTTATTATTTTAAGCATGCTTTAAATCGATGCATATGCATGCCTTCATGATGGCCTCTCTTTTTTGTTTTGTTTACGCATCGCAAACGATAACCCAACTTTAAAGATGGACCAAACCCGACCCAAAATTTAAAGAAAACCCCGCGTGGGTTTTATGTTATTGGGCCTTTACATGCTTGGCCCAGTCGACGAGGGGACGGCCCACTAGCAGCAGAAAAACTCGTGCGGGTTTTGGTGGCTCACAGGCTGCCTAAAAAAAAACAATGGGCCTGGATGTGCGGCCCATCAAGGGTATAAAACTCGTGCGGGTTTTAATTCTATTGGGCCGGGGACATTTGGGCAGCGTTTTGTTATTTTTTCTTTTTTTTTTATCCTTTAGGCCATGGCTGTGAGCCCAGTGTTGGTGCTGGGTCCAGCAAGGGCCTGAAAGAATATGCCTTGGTCCAATGTATTAGATGAGCCCCCGACTTTAACTAGCCCTTTCTGTTTTGCCTCTAGGAGGATAACTTCAAAACTCCCGGCGTCCTAAAGGATCTCCTTAAGGTAGCCAACTTAGTTCCTGGGGACTTTGTTAGCAACACCTTCACTGCGGCAGAACTCATGCCGTTCTGGAAATTCTTGGTGGCCTGGAAAGGCCATACATTCTGTGTTATAGGTCGTGCTATAGCTGAAAGGTTTTGGGACACTACCAACTCCTTTCATTTGCCTATAGGTGAGATGACGGTTACCCCCCATGGACTTTGTGATCACCAGTCTTCCTTGGGGCAGGCGTGACGTAGTCTTCGACGCTGAGATTCCGCCAATGGTCTTGGATCTACGGGGTCCAGTGTCAACGCGCTTAGACCAAGGATAGGGCTTTTCCAACCTCTCTTACGCGTATTTTGAGGTGGCCATTCGCGATGCCAGCTTCCAGAATTTTCCAGGGGATCAACTCCGCTTTATCTTCTTGGCGTACATTATCTTTGCCACTCTTTTCGCCAACCGTGGGGATAACATCACTTTGACCTGGTATTGGAAGCTTCTGGACCTGAATAATGTCCAGATCTTGAACTGGGGCAAAACGGCTTATGCGAACTTCATCCTCTGGCTTCGCCGCGGTGTCAGACTGTCACTGGATGATGATCCTGTTTACCTCCACGAGTCTCACACTCGCTACTAGTATGGCCCTTCTCTGTGGAAGGTGCTCGAGGTATGTACTCGAGACTCTCCTCTTTGTAGTTTTGCTATTACTTTACTCTTTCTTTGACTTCGTGTTCATGTAGTCGTGGGCATACGAATACACGTTGCCTTTGGGTATTCGCTTCAAGAATGACAACACGGTTCTAGCTGCTGAACGCTGGACTACTGAGGCCATTCGAGGGAAGAAAATCCAGTCAGGCAGTCTCGATCGCATTCGTCGTGTGCTGGATGACCTTACCCCGATATTTCTTCATACCTGACGTCTTATTCATTTTGCTTTTATTCTAGAAGTGACTCTCTTTCTTTCACAGGATCGAGTGAATTGGCGTCCATGGGAGGAGTTCAACTCGGGCGGATTGCCCACCCCTTTGAAACAGGTGGAGTATGATACTCGCCTCCGCATCCTGATGGAGGGACCCTCAGGCTTCATATGGTATTTGGGAGAGAGGGCTATGAGGCAAACCCTAGGGGGATATCCCGGTCTTATACCCCAGGATCCTCCAGAGCATATGTTCGAGCCATGGCGCGTTGACCCGGGTGCCCTAGGAGATTTGATTCGCGGCCAGGACTTTGACAACTTCGTGCATGACATTCCGCATGAGCACTTCAATGAGGAATTTTAGCACTACCTGAGCCGCTTAGCTCCCCGGTGGTGCGTATCTTCTTCCTTTATCTCTGTCATGTTTTGGCTGATTTCTAACCATCAAGTTTACAACTGGGGCCCTATGATAGAGCTGCCGAGGTGGAGGTCCCACCGGCAAGAAGAAAGATCGGTGGCTTCTTGGATGTAGAGACCAGCAGTCAATGCTCTGCACTCCAAGAATTCGATCAGAAACCGGTAATTCTTCATTTCACGTTGCTTCCTTTTATCCTCTATGCCGCTTATATATGTATAACCTTGATCTCATTATCTTTCAGCCAAGGTGGGCTTTCTTCCGTCAAATGACCAAGGGGTGGAGTACTATGTTGAAGCACATTGACCGGGCATTCACCGGCTCAGGCAGGTATCGCGGGAATATCATCGGAAGGGCTGATATGGAGGCCAATGTGGAGTCTGTTCCTCGGGACCCACCTCGGCATTCTACTGTAGGAGTCCCTCATACCGAGCCCCCACGTCGTTCTTCGGCAGGGGAATATTCTTCCCGGGGCTGATCTCGGGAAGAGGTTGGTGGGTCCTCTCGTCCTCCTCTAGCAGTTGAGCCAGAGGGTTGCGGCAAAGGTATTATGATAGAGGATCACCACTCAACTGGGTCTCATCGTAGCAGATCCGGTAGTAGAGATCGTTGCCCTATGGAAGATAACATGGCTCAGATGTCTTTGGAGGAACAACTTGGCCAAGGGGTTCGCATCACAGCGTTGGGTATGGTGGTAATACTCAACCCCATTCGTATTGGGTGGAAGACGCTTTGGAGTCAAGTGCTACGAACCGGCCTTCTCTTTCTCGTCGTACTTCGGCTTCAGTGCGTTCTGCTCACCGTGGTCGGGAGATTGTGGTGAGGGACTATGATTCAGGTGCATCCGTAGTGTATCCTGGCGGTCAAGCCCTAGCGGATGACACTACTTCTCGTCCTTCACCATACGACGCCTTCTCCTTTGGCTTTGGCTCTTATTCTTCTGGATGGCCAGTTCCGACCCCCGGGATGTGTCCTTCATGGCCTACGGGTACACAAGAGTGGTCTGCACCTCAACACTCTTGGCTAGGAGGATCTACTTCTTCTGGTTGGCCAGCCCTCGGTTATGAAACCGGTCCTGTATGGCCTACCCCTTCTGTTGAGTGGCATGTTCCGGACCATTCATGGCTAGGCGCTTTGCAGGAGCATTCCATTTCATCACCGTCGAGCGTGCATCCTTCTGAAGTTCCCTTGTCTGGGCCACTGCAGACGGCTCCTGGTTCTGACTAATATTCCTGGGAAACCTATTTTGGTACAGCTGGCACTTCCAATGCTGGGACTTCGCATGCTGGTAACGATCCGGTTGAAGATAGCGGCGATTCGGGCTCCTTGTGGTGATCATACGGATGCCAAGCAAGACTCTTATGCATTTATATTTTTTTTTAGACTTTTGTATGCAAGACTATTTTGCACCCTTTTTCTTATTTTAATGCAAGACTCTTTATGAATTTTATATGCAAGACTTGGTGAATGCACAACTTTACTTCATTAATGCAAGTTTGAATGATTTTCTACATGACGAGATTAATCCCAACTTAATCCTGGTTCCCCAAAAAGAAAAGAAAATAAAAGAAAACAAAAACTTAAGTGTCAGAGTAGACTCGAGCAAAAATTTCAGGACCAAGCATCATTGGGCCAACGACAGGATCCAAAACATTAAAGATACATGAACGGGCCAATATAATTCCAGGGCCCAATTACAATCAGAAACAAGTGGGCTAAGTCGCGGAAGGCGGCCCATGTCGTCAGAAAAAACCCGCGCAGGGTTTTTTTCCGCGGCAGGCCGTGAGCCTGGGCTTGGACAGGCGCGCGCTGGGTCTAAGATCATCAAAACCCTCGCGGGTTTTGAATTACTTATTCCCTTTTTTTTTTTTTTGCTAGCCGTTGTGGATGGGCTGAAATCATGGGATATGAATGCAATGGCTACATGATCACTTGCTGGCTGCTTTTCTCTATTTTGATCATTGATGAAGGTGTATAAATACCTCATGTTGTGCATATGATCATCACTCATCATCTTCATCTCAAAGTCTTCATCACATATTCTCCAAAAACAAACAAAAACCTTTTAATTCACATGGCTTTTGAGAAGAAACTTGCTATTGGATGAGCACCTTGTCCAAGGAAGAGAAGAAAGAGCTCGGAAGATACAAATTAAGAATCTTGTTGAGTCTTCGACAAGTGAGAGTCAATCACGACTTTCTCCATTCGGCGGAGACGTTTTGGGACCCGAAAATGCATGTTTTTCGCTTCACCTGGAAAGAGTTATGTCCGCTTCCGGAAGAATGGTTCTCAATCTGCGGGACAAATCACTTTGCTCGGCCGACGTTACCTCCAACGCCTACTGATATCCCCAAGCAATACAAAGAGCTCTTATGTCTTCCTTATCGAGTCAACGGAAGTGCGATATTTGGCGAAAAGGTACACTTTCAAACCATTGTTGAATATTTTCAATCACCCGATACCTTGGAATACGGTCCCCTGATACGAGTGCGAGCGCTCGTATTATGTCTCCTCGGCGAGTTTTGCTTCTACCATGGCGGCAAAAGAATCAGACCGGTGAATTTGATCCAAATCGTCGAAGACTTGTCCCGAGGCTACAATCTTGTACCTCTAATGTTAGCGGAAACCATGATGGGCTTGGATGATCCAAATCCAGAACATGATTTTCGAGGAAGTCCCTTGCTACTTCAGCTATTTCACTCATCCTTTTCACCCATGCCTGAATCTGCCTCTACTGCCTGTAAAACCCGCCCGGGTTTTACACCTTTTTTTTCGTTAGTTTGTGATAATTGGCATGCAATCTAACCCTGGCTAACTGTTGGACAGATCTGGTTAATGGAACACTTGGGTCTCATCGAAGAACCCCGGACTTCATCGGCGATGGCGATCTATTGCTAGAGAAAAAGGAAGTATACCGACCTTTACTCGGTAATGGAATGGATCGCATTCTTAAAGGAGCCTCCTGAGATCACATGGTGGATCGAATGGTGGCACATTTTCGAGTATGTGACCCATGATTTCCGCAATGCCTATGTGTGTCTTGTCGGCTTGACACACATGACTTTTTATTTTCCGGCGCGAGTGAAGCGGCAGATGGGTGGCAGGCAGGATATTCCCGAGCTATTGTGTGAAACTCCTGAACAATTGAAGCTTCGAAGCTCGGTGATAGAGTCGTGGCTAAAATACTGGGAAAGAAGGCCAACTCTTAAAGCCCCTCCGAGGATACACGTGTCTCATATTGCTGATGCTGACTATCATGGATGGTGACAGACCTAAAACATATAGGTGTCTGTGTACCGCAAGTGTATGGGTCTGTGTAGTAATAAAATATCGTTCTTTCTCAAGGATTTATGTTCAATCATGTACTAAACTAGTTCGCTACAAAGAATGTTAGGTCGATCCAAAGGGTGTTGTATGGTTTTCTAAATTAACTAAGAAAGCAGGAATTTTTAGGGGTTTTATCAAATAATTAAAAGCGTTCATGGGAGTCCACTCTAGTGAATTAATCAAATTATCAACAATCCCGATGCAGATATCAAGATAATTCGGGGTCTATAATCTTTCTAGGCCCTATCACTTCAATCTTTCGATCCTAGGTGAGTTATAGTGATTAACCTAAACATTATTTCTAACTATTTAGCTTAATCAAAGGTAAGAACTGTTTATAGATTGACTCTAGGGAAGAATCATTATGTCTAACTATTTTCTAACCTATTCAATCTACGCAATCCGATTCGAGACTCAAACTGTTGTTCTATTGTCAAGAATCTAAAGCAAGGTACAGACTCAAACTGTCGTTCTATTGTCAAATCACCATGACATACAATGCACGCAGATTAAACGAATAAAAAGATAACCTGACACCGAAACTGTATTCAAATTCAATCAATTGACATCGAGTTTATCCCCCAAACTAAGAAAATTAGCTACTCATAATTCTAAAAGTAAACATCGAAAAATCTAAATAACAACCAAAAAGCATTAAAGAAGAATAGAAATAAACCGTGTTCGAATTGGCGAAATCAATCTCTTCGTGTCACCCGAATCGATCACTTACGTGTTCTTCGATCGCGAACAATAATCTAATCGAATAACAATCTTTAGGAATCAACTGTAAATAAATCGATCTAAATTTACTCTAAAAGCTACCTAAAAATCTCTCTGAAAACTAATGTAATCGGAAGAAAATCGCTCGCTGCGGATGATGCTTGAAACGGCGGAAGTGGAAGCCCTTTTATAGTGACTGGATTAGGGAACAAAACGCGGCCTGCGTTTTGGAAACGCTGGCTGTGTTTTGCCCAAGTAGTGGATTTCTCCGTGAGAGGGCGCTGGCTGCACCTCCAAAACGCGGGCTGCGTTTTGTCTTTTCTCGGTTGCCAGACTTTCTGGACAAGGCGCGGCCTGCGTTTCAAAAACGCTGCCTGCGCCTTGCCTCTCCGCCTAAGTTGATCTTGGGCCGAGTCGTTTGGGCCGTTCTCCATTTTTCTTTTCTTTGTCTTCAACATTCTTTTTTTTTTTTATTTTCCATGTTTTTTGCTATTTCTTCTTCAATTCTTCATGCTTTTTGATATAATTCCACCAATTCCTGTAAAACATACCAAACTCGCGAACAAGCGTATAGATCACAAAAATTGCTATAAAAATACGAGATATCGGGTATAAAAAAGCATGAAACTGACATGATTTGAGCCCTAAAAACTCTATATAAAAATGTCTTATCAAATTCCCCCATGCTTAGCTCTTGTTTGTCCTCAAGCAAGTCAGAATTAAAGATAGGTGGGTGAGGGCTCAAACAGGAGAAACCAAGTGAAAGAAGAGAAAGAGGCGGAAAGAGTTTTCGAAAGGATTATAAAAACAAAATCTTAACACCCCCTCAGGCTAACCAATCTAACACATCAATTCAATCAAGCAATCACAAAGATCAGTCTGGATAAGATCAAAACTCAATTTAAAAGAGAAAGGAAGAAAATTTCGAAACCAAAAGGAGGGAACAAGTACTTCTGAAGCATAAACCTGCTAACAGTCTTAAGAATAATGCAAATGTGCGCGGTTAGTTCTGGACGTAAGTCAGTCAAAAAGAGCAAACCTCACATAGAAAAGAACAAAATCGCTCTATCACTCAAACTGCAATATATATGTGGGTTTTCTCATACTCAAACCAATAGAAACAACTACCATAAGCTTGGTAAGAACCTCACTCTCCACTACTTGTATGCAATGCACAAGTGACAATCACAAGGACTTTATCGGGTTGTAATAGGGCTTAGGTTAGGGGTAAGGAGCACTAAAATTTTGGGATTGAGGAGTTAAGAGTCATGCTTGGATTGAATTTCAATGAATAAAAGACTCTAAACTCTCCTTCTTGCCTAGTGTATGCAAGGAATTTCACCTCTTACCCTCTACGATATGAAACATCTCAACTGAATACAACCAAGTCAAAGATTACAAGATTAAATTGAATCTCCCTAAACACCCTTTTCTTTTGGAACTCTTTTTTTTTCCTCTTTTTTTTACTTCTTTTTTCTTTTTGGTGGGTGATCGGGGAGAAGAAAACTATGAAATTACAACTTTGACTTCGATATATAAATGAACAACATAACCAAACACTAATTATTCAAAAGATGGGACTTTAATTTCTCCCTATTTGAACCAATAAGCATAATTTCTCCCAAACTTCACATTTTTGTCCAAACACACCTAACCAACAGTTCCTTCTGAAAAAACGACAAACTCTCATTCGACCAAGCAAGGCAAAGGGATACTGGATATCAGAGGCGAAGGCTTACATTGTCAGGGTTCAATCATGAAAGAAGGGTAAATAAAGGCTAGGCGGGGTAAAAAAAAAAAAAAAAAGAACGGTTAAATATAATGTAGGGTAGGCTATTTGGCTATGTAGTTTAGCAAAATAAAACGAATGCCTTACTCACTTTGTTGCAGCGTGCAATTTAAGTATGTAGTCTCAAGCAAGATGCGAAGCAAGTTCTAGAGATGCAACTAATGGGTGAGTCACTCAAGGAATATGGAATTGATAAAAGTAATCAATTAAAAAATTTAGGCAATGTAGACTCATGGGATGGGGCTCATCAACTAAACTTAGCCCAAAGATTTGCGGCACACACATTTATACTTTCTAAGATAGTCAAAGCAGTAAGATACAACTTTCATAACTTGTCTCAAAATCAGAAGATTTGAAGGAAAAGGTTTCAAAAACTGAAAGTAAGAAAGGTTTACAAATCATCACTGAAGGTGTTTCCGGTTTTGATCCTAATCCTATCCTATATTTTTTTTTCTAATTTTTTTTTGGTTTTTTTTCTAGTTTTTCTGATTATTTTTTTTTTTTTGGATTTTTGAATAGGTGAATGCAAAAGAAAGGAAAAGGAAAAAGAAACAAACTAGGAAAAGAAAGAGCAAAAACTACATGGTTCTATCTAATGCAAACTAGTTGGATGCAAATTAAAAGAAAAATTTTGAAGAAAGACTTAAGAAACTAGAAAAACAAAAACAGAAAATAAAAGAAAGACGAAAGACGAAAGACGAAAAACAAACATGAAACAAGAAAAAAAAGAAAGACGAAAATAAAAGAAAATGAAGGGAAAACAGAAAAATAAACGAAAAACAGATAAATAAGAAAAATTTACAAGAAGAAATATTTTTCAACCCCCCCATGTTTAGATGTTGCATTGTCCTCAATGCAGAAGGAAACGATGAAGGGTAAGGGTTTAGCCAAGGATCAAGGATCCTCGAACGGTTGGGAACGGTCGGTATGGCTCGGTCCTGGTGGTGGTGAGGCTCGATGGACTCGTCGAGACGGTCAAATCGCAGGTCAGACTGCCCCTATACTCAACAAAGCTATCCCTCAACTCGTTGACACGGTGTTCGGTCCGGTCAATGGAGGTTTGGAGGTCGCGAAAGCACACCTCATAGTCTGGTTGGGGTTGTTCGGGTTGAGGCTTAGGGTGGATTTCTGGTTCTGGTTTGGGTTCGAGGTCAAACTAGGGGAAGGGAGGCATCCACATCAAATTCTCAACAACTTGGGGAGAAGTGTGGGGGTTAGGCACGGGAAAGCTAGTGTTGTTGCGATAGACCCAGAGACAACGCGAGTCCTTGTCAAACTTACACAAGCCAAAGAAATTACACTGCCCCCCATCCAAGAATAAGTTACCCGGGACTAGGTCACTGGGGTTCCTAGGTGGCCTAAAGCCGAATTGGCGTGCAAGGTGAGTAATGTAGCCCCCTACGGCAATGCCCTTGTTGGTTGAGGTGGCGACACTTGAAAGATGGTGGGCTAGTATAGCTGCTGGGTCGGCACGAGGGTCGGTGTCCAACATGGCATGCAATATGTAGCAATCAGCCCGGGCAGCTTTGTTTGAGCTACCAGGCCTCCCGAAAATACCGCAAGAGAGTATGCGGTGGACGTACCTCAATACGGGGTTCCTAATCAAGGTCGCAGGGGTGTTGCTAGGGTCCCAACTGTCAAAACCAGAAATTCTGAAAAAGAAACCCCTCCCGTCCCACTCTATGGGTATAAGGGATGAATCCCTACATGTGCGTTCAGGAAAACCAAAGGCGCGGGCAAATTGGGATACGGTCATGTTCCTCTCTACACCAAAAAGCTGGAAACGAATACACCTATCCCTCCCTTGGAGGTTTACAACTAGGGTCGACAAGAACTCAAGGGTAGTTCCCCTATAGGTCGGCTCTCCTAACCTAGCTACGTTGGTCATGTGGCAACGGCCTAACATCCAATCAACATCATCCAACATACCACAACTACGCAAAAAAGGTTCATGCATATATTTGGTGGGGACGAGGGCTCTTTTGGAGAGGAGTCTCTTTTGACGCCCCTTCAAAGTTGAAGGGGTTTGGGTCTCTCGAATCTTTCAAGGCGCTACTGCTTTCCTTTTCTCCGCCGCCTCCGGCTTCGTTATCATCTCTCGGTGGTCCGGAGAAACTAGGATTCTTAATTCTCACCATCTAAAAAAACACTCACAAAATAAGTAAAATTCACCAAGGCAAATCCTAGATATCAAATAAGCATGTTCATGACATAAAAACTTAGTATGATCAATCCCCCCATGCTTATTTGATACTAAGGATTGAAATCAATATATATCTAACCTAAAACCTTACTAAAAACAGAGCATACCACCACAACATATTCACAACCAAACCCTAGACCTAAATTTCTCAATTTTATCATTACATTTCTCTCTAAACACATCCAACAACATAATTCTCTCAATTCTGGAATAAAAAGATTAGATATCATCTAACTCAACCCAAGCCCTAATCAAGAAATCAATCCAAGAATTCAAACCTAAATCAAGAAATTTGAATCTAGCTAGGACATAATAATTGGTATAAATTGAACAAATTACTCAATAAACTCAAGTATTCAACCAAAATCATACCAAGAACGAAGTGTATAATCAAAGAACAAGAGGAAGAGTTGAGAAGTCCATACCTTGAGTTTGAAGAGGAATGGAGTTTGAAGACTGAAAGTATTAGAGTGTAAGTGAGAAGAGAAAATAGAGAGGAGAGTGGTGTGTGGTGGCGGTGGCGGTGGCAAGAGTCGACGACGACAAGGGTGGTGGGTGGTGCAGGTGGCGCACTGGTGGTGCTTGGGGAAGAAGGCGTCGGGAGTTAGGGCAAAGAAGGAGGGGGTTTTGTTTTGAAATAAAGTGGAGGGCCGACAAAATTAAAAAAGCGGGCAAAATTTCTGGTCAAAAGGGCAAAACGCGGCCTGCGTTTTGTTAAAATTGCGTACCTAAGTTTCTGGACGGGGCGCAGCCAGCGCCTGGAAAACGCTGGCTGCGTTTTCCTACCTAATGCTGCCAGCTCGTTTTTTTGCCAATTTTGCTTGTTTTTCTCCCTTTTCTTTGTTTCCTCCTTATTTTCCCTACAATTTGACACATCAAAAATCCCAACAAACATCTACCAACATAGTATTCATTAGGTTAGAAATAAATATTAAATATAAGCCATGAATTTCTCGAATTTCTTCCTTTTTCTACACACTAAAAGAAAAATATTAGTAAACTTCAAAAGTATAATTGCTAGGGATCAAAATCTGAAAGCTAAAATAATTGAACTAAAATAAAAAAAAATAAAAAGGTGGGGAGGAATAAATATGTAGATAATAGCGTACCTCCCCGGGGTTGCTTTGTTTAACGTCGTTAGCTCGACGTTATGGACCCTACTCATCGAGGTCCTTGATCTGTTTTGGAACCGGATCTCCTTCATCATGAATTATTTTTGGAACGTGTCTCGAGATCAACTTGCCTTTTCGTACTTCGTATTCTGTCATCGACTTATCTAGCTCGATGATCATCGTGCCTTTCCCTATATCCATCTTGCAATTGACGGTCGAAAGGAAGGCCCTCCCTAGAATAATCTCCAATTCTGGATCTTCTCCTGTATCTAGTACCAAGAAATTGACAGGAACAATGTGCTCTCCTATTTGGAAGGGAGTGTCATGTAAGATCCCTAGAGGTTTTCTAAGGGTATTATCTACTAGACGAAGAATCTTGTCAGTCACCCTTAATTCCCTATGTTCATATTTCCTTACGGAAGACTTAGGCAAAACATTCACCTCAGATCCCGTATCACACAGTGCATAATTGATGGGTCTACCATCCAATTGGACAGGGATCCTAAAACTGCTTAGGTCTTCCTTATTAGGCATAATTGAGGGTTTTTTAGTTCCCTCTAACAGGTCTGGCTTAGGTTCGGTCTTGACTACTCTATGTAAAATATGCTCTCCTGAGGGTTCACACTCAAGGTTCACTTCCTCGCAGTTTATAACGTTACATTGAGCACCTGGATTAGGGACAGGTTGAGGTGGTAAACTAGTAGAGGGAGTCGCCGAATTGGCGATCTGATTTTCTAAGATCTTATTGTGGGTTGCTAAAGCCTCTACCTTTTGCATTAGGTCTTTTATAACACCTTCCTATTTCTGTTGTCCTGCGATAAGACTCTCCATCATGGTTTCTAAATTAGACTTTCGGAGAGGTCCCTGTTGAGGTGGTCTTTAAGGTGGGGGAACATATTTTTGTTGTCCTTGTCCTTGAAGAAGACCAGTGGGATTTTCTTTCCTATAGGAAAAATTAGGGTGGTTTCTAAGCCCAGGATAGTAAGTGTTAGAATTCATGTCATAATTCTGTCTAGGATTGCCAATATAATTGGCCTGTTGGACTTGTTCATTACTAACTCCACCTGTAGGGCAAGTAAAAGTTTCATGTTCGGTCGATTGACAAACATTGCAGGTCGGAGGGTTAGATGGCAAACTTAATTGGTCTATTTTTTGCATTAAAGAATCAAGTTTAGATGACAATAAAGAAATTGCATCAACAATAAACTTACCTCCCGCCTTTTGGCGGGGTTTAGACCATTGATAAGAATTGTTCGCCAGATGCTCCATCAGACTCGTGATTTGAGGCACAGTTTTGTCCATAAGATCGCCTCCGGCTGCAGAAAGGATGCTTCCTTTTTTCGACTCATTCGCTCCATTGAAGAAGGATTGGACAGGAACCCAAGGTTCGAATCCATGCTGAGGACATTGTCGGAGAATATCCTTGAATCTTTCCCAAACATCGTACAGTGACTCATTCGGCTGTTGTGTGAATGTAGAAATCTGATTCCTTAGGCTGGTTAGCTTGCTTGGAGGAAAGTACTTCGCCAAAAAGGTGCTAGCGAGTTTGTCGAACGTCATGATTAAATTTGGTGGAAGTGAATCGAGCCACTCCCACGCTTTGCCTTCCAACGAGAACGGGAAGAGGCGTAGTTTGACAGTGTCTTCCGATGCGTTGTTGGACTTGTAAGTGTCACAAGCTTGACGGAAGAGTCGTAGATGTCGGTTCGGATCTTCGTTAGTCAACCATGGAATGGTGATTTTGACACTAGGTTGATCAAAGACTGTCGTAGCTCGAAGTCGTTTGCTTGGATGGTGGGAACGTTGATTGTTGATTGCGGGTTGGTGACATTGGGAGTAAGATACTGCCCGAATGTCTTTGGTCCCTGTTCTCCCATCTCTTCTTCCTTTTCCGATTCCGATTCTAGCTCCTCTTCGTCCGTTTCTTGATTTTCTTGAAATTCATTCTCTAGTCTTGCTCTTTTCCTTCTCTCTCGAAGTGTTCGTTCCATCTCAGGATCGTACTCGAAAGAGAAATCTTTTTGCATAAACCTGAAAAGGACAAAAACAAGAATACCAAGCGTAGTAAAGAAAAATAAAGAAAAAAAATAACAGAAATTAAATAACCTAGTCACCCAAAGCGCGTTCGTCCAATGGCGATTGGGGAAACAAATCCCCGGCAACGCCGCCAAAAACTTGACAGACCTAAAACATATAGGTGTCTGTGTACCGCAAGTGTACGGGTCTGTGTAGTAATAAAATATCGTTCTCTCTCAGAGATTTGTGTTCAATCACGTACTAAACTAGTTCGCTACAAAGAATGCTAGGTCAATCCAAAGGGTGTGGTAAGGTTTTCTAAACTAACTAAGAAAGCAGGAATTTTTAGGTTATCAAATAATTAAAAGCGTTCAGGGGAGTCCACTCTTGTCAATTAATCAAATTATCAACAATCCCGGTGCAGGGAACAAGATAATTCGGGGTCTATAATCTTTCTAGACCCTATCATTTCGATCTTTCGATCCTAGGTGAGTTACAGTGATTAACCTAAACATTAGTTCTAACTATTTAGCTTAATCAAAGATAAGAACTGATTATAGATTGACCCTAGGCAAGAATCATTATGTCTAACTATTTTCTAACATATTCAATCTACGCAATCCGATTCGAGACTCAAACTGTCGTTCTATTGTCAAGAATCTAAAACTGTGCATGCACTCAAATCGCCGTTCTATTGTCAAATTACCATGACATACAATGCACGCAGATTAAGCGAATAAAAAGATAACGTGACACCGAAACTGTATTCAAATTCAATCAATTGACATCGAGTTTATCCCCCCAAACTAAGAAAATTAGCTACTCATAATTCTAAAAGTAAACATCGCAAAATCTAAATAACAACAAGAAAGCATTAAAGAAGAATAGAAATAAACCTTGTTCGACTTGGCGGAATCAATCTCTTCGTGTCACCCGAATCGATCACTTTCGTGTTCTTCGATCACGAACAATAATCTAATCTAACAACAATCTTTAGGACTCAACTGTAAATAAATCGATCTAAATCTACTCTAAAAGCTACCTAAAAGTTTCTCTGAAAACTCATGTAATCGGAAGAAAATCGCTCGCTTCGGATGATGCTTGAAACGGCGGAGGTCGAAGCCCTTTTATAGTGACTGGATTAGAGCAGAAAACGCGGCCTGCGTTTTGGAAACGCTGGCTGTGTTTGTCCCAAGTAGCGGATTTCTCCGTGAAAGGGCGCTGGCTGCGCCTCCAAAACGCGGGGTGCGTATTGTCTTTTCTCGGTTGCCAGACTTTCTGGACAAGGCGCGGCCTGCGTTTCTTGAAAGCTGCCTGTGCCTTGCCTCTCCGCTTCAGTTGATCTTGGGCCGAGTCGTTTGGGCCGTTCTCCATTTTTCTTTTCTTTCTCTTAAACATTCTTTTTTTTTTTATTTTCCATGATTTTTGCTATTTCTTCTTCAATTCTTCATGCTTTTTGATATAATTCCACCAATTCCTGTAAAACATACCAAACTCGCGAACAAGCGTATAAATCACAAAAATTGCTATAAAATACGAGATATCAGGTATAAAAAGCATGAAACTGACATGATTTGAGCCCTAAAAACTCTATATAAAAATGTCTTATCAGATGGCTAATTGCAGCTATTGAATCTAGCCGTGCTGGAGAGACGAGGAGAAGACAAGTATCCGCAAAGGAAAGATTGAGTCCCCGTACGTCTGTAAAGGACCGTCTCGGTGCAAAAGAGTCGGTGAAGGATAGACTTGGTCCGAGAGTGGAGACACGAAAACCAAGCAAGCGGGTCTATAAATCCAAAGACAAAGAGAAAGCCCTCAACGGACCTAGGGACATGGAGACTGACTGTGAGACAACTGGCGAAGTAGAGAAAGTGAAGCAAGATTAGAAAGATGGATGGGAATGAAGGAATTGAAATTGCTTTGCCAGAACAATCTTTAATTTAATTAAGATTTTTTTTATGAATTTTCTTAGTTACAAGCAATGTACTTGTATTATCAATTAATAAAGAAGAAATATTGTTCACAATTATTGTATTCTTGCAAACTTTATTTTTCTTATATATATGAGCATTTATTAAATATATTCCAAGTGTCTGAAAATTGGTTTTCCAGTTGCTTGGTAATATTAAGCATAATATCGCTTAAGCTGATCCAAATTCGTGGGCTGAATTATGTCTTCTCCATCCCTAGTAGCAAGTCGGGCTGCTCCTCCTGGCAAAATGTCCTTAATCATGTAAGGACCCTTCCAATTAGGTGCAAATTTTCCCCTTGGATCTTGTATAGGTGCCCTCATCTCCTTAAGCACCAAATCACCTATTTGAATTGAACGACTTTTCACCTTCTTATTAAAAGCACGAGTGATCTTGCTTTAGTACACTTGCACATTATGCAATGTCCTTAATCGCCTTTCGTCCATCAGCATTAATTCCTCGAACCTTTCCCTAGCCTATTCTGCTTCCAGCAATTGACTTTCGGCCACTATCCACAATGAAGGGATTGCTACTTCAATTGGTATAGGACTGCTTCCATCCCATACACCAAAGAATATGGTGTTGCACCTGTAGCAGTTCGTATAGAGGTTCGGTATCCCCACAGGGCAAATGCCAACTTATCAGGCCAATCTTTGTAAGTGACAACCATTTTCTTGATGATTCTAGCCACTGTTTTATTGGCCACTTCTATAGCTCCTTTAGCTTGCTGGATTTGTAAGTGGCGAGCAAAGTTTCTACTTCCTT
Organism: Portulaca oleracea; assembly: GCA_029582165.1. Taxonomy (NCBI): domain Eukaryota; kingdom Viridiplantae; phylum Streptophyta; class Magnoliopsida; order Caryophyllales; family Portulacaceae; genus Portulaca; species Portulaca oleracea. The sequence continues at coordinate 25,669,318 of CM055869.1, forward strand.
CCGAAAATGGCTCCCATTGTCACTGATGATCTCATGAGGCACTCCGTATTGACATATGATGTTTTGGAGAATGAATTTGGCCACTTGCTTGGACATGAGTTTGGCGAAAGAGGTCGCTTCTACCCATTTAGTGAAATAGTCGATGGCGACCAAAATGTATTCATGCCCTTCTGTTCCGGTTGGGTGTATCTTGCCAATGATGTCGATACCCCATACCGAGAATGGCCATGGAGATGTTAACATAGTTAGGTATGATGGGGGTTGATGCTGCAGGTTGGCATATTCTTCACATTTGTGACACCTTCGAACAAAATCTAAGCAATATGCCTCCATAGTGGACCAATAATAACCAGCTCTTTGAATCTTCTTCACCAGCATGCGCCCATTCATGTGAGGCCCACACTCTCCTCCATGTACAGTAGCCATGATTTCTTTTACACTCTTGGCATCGATGCATAATAAATTAATGCCCGTAGGTGATTTCTTGTAAAGACGATCTTGGATCAAGCAGTATTGTGCTGCTGGAGACTTGATCGCTCGTTGTCCTCGAGCGTCCAACTCAGATGGATATTCTCCTTTCCGAAGAAAATTGTATATGTTATGGAACCATTCCTCAGCTTCCTCCTCTTGTGTCTCCATATTGCAGACATATGTTGGTTCAGACTGCCGCTCTACTACTACTGGTAGTTGGAGCGTGCCTGATGGTATCGATATCATTGAAGAAAACTTAGCTAGAGCATCAGCTAACTCGTTGTGATCCCTTGAGAGGTACTGGAAGCTGATTTGCTCAAATTGGTTAGCAAGTCCCAAGAGCTTCTGTTGGTATGCCATAAGGCATTCATTCCGGACCTTCCATGTATTTTTAGCCTGATTAATGATGAGGCTAGAATCTCCGAAGACTTTTATGTGATGTATGCCCAAAGCCAAGGCAGCTTGTAGGCCCTCGATGCATGCTTCATATTCTGTAGCGTTGTTAGTAGCATTAAAGTCCAACTTCACTGATACAAGGACATGTGTCCCTTCTGGAGAGATCAGCAACACTTCTACTCCACAACCCATTTGATTGGAAGCTCCGTCGAAATACATTTCCCATTTTATCTCATCAGTGAAGAATACATCCTCATCTGGGAATTCCAAGTGAGTGCTTGGAGGTTCCAGTGATGGTGAAGCAGTTAGGGAATCTGAGACGACCCATCCTTTGATGGATTTCTGAGGCATGTATTGAAGATTTAACTTTGAAAGAATGACCACCCGTAGAGCAATGCGGTTGTTGATGGTAGGTTGTTCCATGATGAATTTGATGGGATTATTCTCAGCTATGACATATACTGTATGTGAAAGCAAGTAATGCCTTAACTTCTTGGGTGCCCATACTAATGCGAGAGCCATTTTCTCTATGTCTGCGTATCGACTTTCATAGTCCAGGAATTTCTTGCTCAAATAGTAGATGGCGCTCTCTTGACCTTTATCCTTCTGAGCTAGCATAGCCCCCATTGCAGAGGTAGTCACAGTGAGGTAAAGGAGTAGAGGCTCATCTGATACTGGCGGCATGAGGACCGGAGGATGTTGCAGGTATTCCTTGATGTATCGATCTCGCCCTAGGAAGCCTCTTATCTCTTTTTCCGTCTTAGGCAGCTGCAACTCTTGGATAGCCTTTATCTTTGAAGGGTTAACTTCGATACCTCGTTGGCTAACCACATAGCCTAGCAGCTTCCCAGAGGTAACACCAAAAGTGCACTTTGCTAGATTAAGCCGCATCTTGTATTTGCGAAGTCGCAGAAAGAACTTGCGGAGATTCGAAATATTTTCTTCTCTTGTTTTGGATGTCATCCACATAAACTTCTACCTCTATGTGCATCATGTCATGAAGTAGGGTGTTGACAGTCCTTTGATATGTCCCTCCGGCATTCTTGAGACCGAAAGGCATGACCACATAACAGTACGTTCCCCATTGCGTAGTGAATGCAGTTTTCTCCATGTCTTCTTCTGGCATCTTGATTTGATTGTAACCCGCATATCCATCCATAAAGGATAGTAGCTCATGCCCGCAAGTGTTATCCACTTTTATATCAATGTGAGGTAATGGAAAACTATCCTTGGGACTAGCTTTATTGAGGTCTCGGAAGTTTACACACATGCGCACTTTCCCGTCTTTCTTGGGCACCGGGACAATGTTAGCAATCCATTCAGGGTATTGGACCGCTTTGATGAACTTAGCTTTAAGCTGCTTGATCACTTCTTCCTCAATTTTGTTTGCCCATTCAGGCCTGATCCTCCTAGCCTTTTGTCGAACTGGCTTTGCATTAGGAAGCAAAGGTATAGTATGCTCCGCAATTTCTCTGTCAATCCCAGGCATGTCCTCGTAGGACCATGCGAATACATCCACAAACTCCTTGAGAAGCTCTGTGAATGCTACCCGTTCTTCTGCTGTGAGTGAGCTACCTAACTTCAACTCTCGAGGTTGTTCTTCTGTGCCCATATTTATGGTGACAGTGTCTTCCAACACCGCCATTTTATGCTCATGTTCATTAGAAAATTCTTTTAAGGGTTCATTAAATTCCAGATTATTATTGTCGCAGCAATTCAAGGAAGAGGGGAAAGAAGAATCGGATTAAGAAGAAATGTTCATCTTATTGAAAGCAGAAAGGAATACATCGCTAGCAGACTCAAGACCAGACTCACTTGACTCTAGACCCTTAAGACCTGACCCTATGTCCTTAGGAACATACTCTCCTATAGATAAAGCAAAATTATTCTCCTCAGCATCGACCCACGAGACCGTCTTAGCTTCTTCCCCTTCAGAGATCATGAGACTCGGGTCGAAACTTGGGTTGGACAAAGCAGCAATGACAGCATCAGCTTCAGACTTTGCTTGGACAGCCTCTTGTCCAAACAGCATGCCAAAAATGTTGCTCCCAGCAAGATGAGTCCACTCTGATGGAGACTTTTTGTCCCGAGCGGGAACAAAAACAGTAGCCATATTAATGGAGCAATCATCGAAGACTTCTAGTCCAGCGACTTGAACTCCTTTGCTCTTCAGATAAAATGACTCGGGGAACCCATAGTAGGGGAAGTCATCACCTTCCCTAACAAATAGCCCATTCAGAGTAAGTGCATAGGGCTTCATCTAGAATAAAGTGGGAGGATTGTCCATCCTCTTCTGTTCAACGATAGCCATCTTTGCAAGCCTGACCTCCTTCTCAGTTGGTTTGTAGCCTAAGCCAAACCTTCCCTTCTACTTAAAGGTCTTGAACACAGGAGAAATTTTGTTCTTTAGATTCTTTCCCAGTTGCATCCCAGGGAAATGACCTTGCTTCTTGAGGATAGCATGTACCTTGGGATTTGAGTAGGGATCGAAGTCGAAAGGTGCTTCATCCCGGCTCATCATTGCCACAAGCTCAAAGTTGTGGAGTTCTTCATCCATTGAGCTGTGCTCCACTTCAAGGGTCGACTGTTTAGGAGTGAAAACAGCATTGATAGACTCTCCCGAGATGGTAATCACCTGACCTTGAATCAGCATTTTCACCTTTTGATGCAGAGTGGAAGCTATGGCATTACACTAATGAAGCCATGGCCTCCCTTGTAATAAATTGAAGGAGGCGGGAATGTCTAGCACAACGAATTCCACATTCCGAGTAACGCTGTCAGTAGTAATGGGAAATATTATAGATCCGACTGATCTCCGAGGTGAATTGTCATATGCCCTTAGTTGTACTCCATTTTGAGCCAAATGTTGTTGTTGAACTCCCAACTTTTGTGTCGTCCTCCAAGGGCACACATTTACAACTGAACCATTGTCAACCAGAACCAGTGGGATAGTTTTGTTGGAGCATTGTACCGTGAGGTACAGGGCTTTGTTGTGAGATGCTCCTCCTTGAGGCAAATCTTCAATCCCAAAAGTAATCATCTCTTGTTGGGTGGTTACATGAGCATCCAAGGATTTGGGAGTCATTGTAGGTGACACCGTGAGTGCTGTAAGGGCGTCCAACATCTTCTGTCTATGAGCATGCGATGGTGCATATGAGTTGCCATATGGTGACCTTAGCCCTGGTCTTTTAGAGTTGAGAAACAAGAGGGTCTTCAGAAGAGGTTTGATTGTCACTGCCAGTTGTTGGTGTAGGATTAGGAATAGCAACTGGGATGGTGGTATTCGTGTAATCGTTGTGGCGGCTGGAATGGGTGAGAAATGCCACATCATCTGGTATTGGTTCACCGGTCTCCATCCATTCTGTATCGGAATGTTCGTGCTCGTCATCCTCATCGATGTCCCAAACACCGTGGATGAACAGACCTTCAGGGAACCCAACTACTTCGGGGACAAGTTGACCTGTTTCTACAATCAAAGCGGAGGGGTCGAAACTGAAATCCTCACAGAGGATAGCATTTGCATGCTCAGGCATAGGATTACTTTGATTGTTTGGTTTCTTGGCAGCTTTTGGCATTGGCAGCGTCCCTGCCCTTATCATATCTTTTATCTCGTTCCTTAAAGTCCAACATTTCTCAGTGTCATGCCCTCGGCAACGGTGATAGCGACAAAATTGGTTGGCATCCCAGTTTCTGCCTTTGATTTCTGGCTCTTCTTTCGGTAAGGGCAAAACTAGGATACCCTTCTTGACCAGACGGTCGAGAGCTTGAGAGTAAGGAACATCCAATGGTGTATAGGTCTCATATTTTTGTACGTAAGGCCCCTTGCGCTAGATAGAGTTAGTCACCATAACTTTAGGAGGATGGCTAGCTGCACTAGTAGCCCTTCTGTTGGAGCTGGACCCTTTCCATCTAGGCGAAGTGGTCTTATCATTGTGCATCGCCTCTAGTTGGACACAAATGTTCTTCAAGTAATCAAAGTCTTTGACGACATGGTATCCCAAGTGCTTGGATAGACTACTCTTGAGCCCTTGCTTAAAGGTAGATAACTGTAGGCGGAGAGGGATTGTCTCATTGATGTGGGACAACTTTGTATGCCATCTCTCAAAATAATCCATAAAGGACTCATTATCCCGCTGCTTCATGGTGGTTAAGTCATCCACCGTAGCTTGTTTCTTCTGAATTGGGCTATAATGGTTGATGAAAGCTTTGAACAACTCACTCCAGTTGGCTTTGATTTGAGGTGACAGCGCATGATACCATACCTTTGCTTCGCTATCTAAGGTGGATGGGAAGACGGTAAAGTATAAGTCGACATCAATCCGGTTTAAAGGTGCCAACCTCATGAATTCTTCAACATGATGAATAGGGTTCTGAGAGGGTTTGAACCTAATATTTGGCACTTCAACTTTGTCAGCTAACTTCAAGGTTGGCTGAACAGGCAATGGAACCTCCAAGTACTTTTCAGCAAAGGCTGGCACAGTGCTCATTGCCTTAGTGAGGCTCTCTAACTTCTGCTCAAGGGCCTTAACAGCGGGGTCCCTTGTAGATTTTGGCACTTTTGGAATATTAATCTTTGTTTTGGATATCCCTATCCCTCCAGAATCTGAAGATGTCTTAATGATTTCTGGTTCAGATTGAGATTCGTATCCATGCATTTCCTCGTCATCTTCTTCAGCATGCCATCCATCACTTGTTGTTGTTCCTCTAGTCTTTTACCTATCTTCTGCACCTGTTCTAGGGTATTAGCAAATACAAGACCTTGCATTCTGGTGTAGAGCTCGTCCAAATGCTTCGTGATGTTAGCTTCGGTGCTTTGGACCAGGATCTCTTAGAATTTCTCTCTGGACATGATGTAGTCACTAGTTGTAGATGGATCGTAATGTGAGTTTGGAATCAACCGACCAATTCGTGGATCTCGAATGCGGGCTCAGAGTTGATCACCAATGATGCCTGCATGGAAATTCATAGTTAGAACACTCAATGACATACTCTGACACGTACTACCCGATGCATACATGTCCTAAGAGACCTATATGATCCTGACTCGACGCATATATGCTGACACAAAGGACTCACCCACTTTTTGGGAGTGCATGGCCTAACTCTATATGGACCTATGGACAAAACATTATAAAGGGCCGCACAAAGCCAAACATGGTTAGCCGGTCATAAATTGATAGATTCAAGTCAGTGTTTCTCAATTCGGATGAGCCCAAACCACAGGCCGGCCATTTTAATTAGAATCTGTAACTTGGCCCAACAATTCAGACAGCTCAAGCCATAATGACTATTATGCGGACTAGAATAATGCTCAACAAGACTGACGACCCTTTTTTTTACCTCTTTATATTTAATTTTTTTATTTTTTTATTTTTTTATTTCTTTTTTTTATTTTAGTCGAGGAAAGTGGATATAGTAAAGGATTGAATAAAGTCAACAATAAGCGAGTCATAATTAATTTATGGGCCTAATCAACAAATCCAATATGGTTGGGCCTAACAACGGGCCGGCCATAAATGCGGTGGATTTATTAATTAAATCGACAAATTAATTTTCGCAAGCTTAGTGACTATTATGCAATCTAAAACGCTATCCATTAACTTTGTTGGACTTTTTAATTTATTTTTGGACCTTCGTTAGGAGAATTTTGTAAAGGGTCATATAATATCATCAAAGGCGAGTCGATTTTTATTTATTAATCAAAATAATCATCTTTCAAGCATAAATGGGCCCTTCCACTTGGATTAACCATGATGCTTTTTGAGTCAATTATTCTAATTAATAAATAATCATTTTCTCAACCCAATGAATTTTATATGGACTATAACAAAACCTCTAAACTAGAGTCGACTCTAAAACAAAAGAAGAAAAGGGGAAGGGATACACATAGCACATAGCATACAACATGAAGGGATACCCTAAACCAAGGTTCTATGTTCACGGATTTCTATGGTTGGATTACATGGCCTACCGCACGTTTTCATCCCGGTGCTCCATACCCTTAGGTAAGGAGTGTGAGGTATTGATCAAAGAACTTCAAGGAAGCCCTTTGAGTATAACGTGGGGAGAGGAGAGACCAGATGCTTGGCGATGTAGGGTGCATCACACAAGTAGTGGCCTACCTGCTCTCAAGGGAATCACCTAGGTATACCCTAACCGTCACCTTTGTGCTAACGTGTCAAAAGACGCGATTAGTGGCCCGGTATGCAAAGGATGCCTAAAAAGAATTATAAAATCGCGAAATAAATCAACTTCTCCCTTTTACAATTTCAATTTAATTTGATTTTTTTCAAGTTTTACCCTCTTTTTAAGTTTAAGTGCCCAGTGGAGTCGCCAATCTGTAGGACTCGGGAAATTCCCGTTCGGGGAAATTGTTCTCGGATACGCTACTTAAGTGATCGGGAGCCGACTAAGGTTGCTTAATCCTTAAATAAGAATCTTTTTATTTTTCGAAATTCATTTTCGGGGTGATGAAACTTTATTTATTTATAATTCTGTTTTTTATTATTTAATCACTCGAAATTACACCGAAATATTTTAAAAATAATTCAGTTTTAGCCCAAATACCAGATCCAGGCCCAGCAGAAGGCAAACGGGCCGCCATGGATTGTTAAAACTCGCGCGGGTTTTAATTGTCCATGGGTTGGACCATGCCTTTCCCTGGGCCAGAGAATATGGACTGAAACTGATAAAACCCGCGAGGATTTTATCAATTTCTGGCCCATTTTCTCTCGGTTTTAGCCTTGGATTAGTGTATGGAAAATACTAAATCATTTTTAAAATATTTTGGTATAAATCCGTATGTACGTTTAAAATAATTAAACGGTTTATAAAGAGAATTAAGAGTCACCAGTCGATTTAAGAAAACCGACAAACCTTAAAAATAATAAAAATAACTCCGGTCTACGAAACTCGATTCTAAGTTCAGGGGTAAAGCTACGAATTCGAGAATTATAAGAACTCTTGAATTCGCCTGTTAAAAAACAAACTCTACTAAAATCGACATTAAAATGAAAAAGAGTGGGGAGAAGTTTAATTAATTTCACGAAATTATATTCTCATCATGCAATATCAAATGAGGTTTTTGATTTACAAAATATGTACAAATAACGAAATTAAAATACGAATTACATGATTTAAACAATGACAATAAGAAAACAAAGAATCGAACCACTTTTCATTTCGGAGCCCTAATACGCCGGTTGAAATCCTTAACTTTGCCTTGACTTGAGGATTGGAAGGGGAATGTGAGGATGAATAGGGGACAATATGGGAGAGGTAACTTTATGAAAGTATTAGGAATAGAATTTTGAGAGAATTTTGGTATGGAATTTGAGTAGAGTAAGGATATGTGTTAGAATTGAAGTATAATGAGGGTGGTTTATGAGAGTAGTTGGTGATTAGTGAGGGAAAGATGGAGGGGTATTTATAGGTGAGTGAGGTGGTATTTAGGAGGGAAATGGAGGGCACATCCCTTGGATCATGCCATGTAATCACAAAGTCAAGGTCAAGTCAAATGCACATGGGCTAATATGATGGGATGATCAAGATTTTTGGCGCCGAATTCAAACAGAAAACCCACGCGGGTTTTATAATATCCAAGCACACGGATCGCTGACGTGGACGGCAAAACGACGCGCTTCAGGCCATCTAAAACCCGCGCGGGTTTTGAAGCAGCTGGGCCGGGGCGCGCCTTGGGCTGGTTCTTTTTCTGGGCCGCCTCCCTTGATTAAAACCCGTGCGGGTTTTGTTCTTGGTACTGGGCTGCCGTATTGTCATGCTTGATTTGCTATCTACATGGCCCACTGATCCATCTTGGTATCCGACCCAAATGTCTTATTTAAACTTTGATAGGTCGGGATTTTATCGGTGCGAATCCGAGTGTCTAGAGCCTTGGAAGAGGGGATGTTTGTCTTCTTCCTTATGCATATTATCGAGTATGTTTGCTTGGTTTCAAGAATAGTTCGGACATTGTGCACCCAATAAAGCATGGTTGATCTTTTCCAAGAATTGATGGGTCAAGCCCCGAGACATGCAATTTCTAAGGCTCACAAAACCCAAGGTGAATTACCTGAACTGAAAATTAATTCTTTAAAACTGACAACAAATGCTTGTGATTTGTAGAAAATAAGAGCCTAAACGGCATTGGCGCCATCGACATCGTGCTTGGTGAAGTCTTTTGGCATTGGATTTCCATCAAACATTAAAACGAAAGCCTAAAACAACATTGGAGCCATCGACATCGTGCTTAGTGAAGTTTCACGGCATTGAATTGCCATCAAACATCAAAACCAATGCTTAAAGCGGCATCGGAGTCATTGACACCGCGCTCGGTGAAGTCTCTCGATATTGAGTTTCCATCAAACATCAAAACGAAAGCCTAAAATGGCATTAGAGTCATCGACATCGCGCTCAGTGAAGTCTCTCGGCGTTAAATTGCTATCAACATAAAATCGATCAATAGTCAAGTAGGGCGTCGTTCTCGCCTGAGATCAGTAAAGTATAATAAAGCATTGATTTCCTGATCAAGGTGGCGACAAGTGAATAGTTAAAAATTCGATTATTGTACTTAAAAGTTATTTTGACATATAAAGAAAATGGCCCAATCGGTCTAGTTCGAGTCACGCCATCAATTTTCTCGGTTCGGTCTAGTCCAGGTCTAAGATGAAAGCGGTTCGGTCTAGGTCTATTATTTAGTGAAAATACGGTCTCCGAGTCGAGCTAATTTGGTCCTCTGATCTAGGTTTTGACCGGTGCACACCCTTAATTTTGTGTTGGCTTACTGGCCAAATTCTCTTGACTCATTATTTGGTAAGTTTCCTAAACTTGTTTGAACTTCAAGTCATTGGTTGCTATTAGGAAGTTATTTTCTTTTCTAATTATATTTAGGGCAATTTCCTCATTATAATAGCATTCAAAAATGTAATTTTATTTAGAGTGTAAGTCAAACAAGATCTACAGGATATTTACCCCTATAAATAGTGGTCTATCACCAAGTGAGGTGTGGCAGTTGTGAGTGTCCTCAAGGTGTTCTTTCAACATCTTCATCGTACTTACCCCTAGGTTGTCGCCTGTGGTTTTTTTTCTCGATTCGGGTTTCCACGTAAAAATATTGTCTCCTCCTTTATCTTTGTTCTTGTCTATCTATTATTATTATCGATTCCATAATCATCATATATTTCCTTCTGTTGCATATATTGCTCTATTTCACGCCCCTACAACTGGTAACAGATCTGAATATGATCCTAACAAGTGATATCAGAGCAAGGTTCATTAGATTCAAATCCTACCGAAGTCAGGTTAAATTCCTTCAATAGTCGGGTACAGTAAGATTCTATAAAATTCCTATCCTACCGGAGTCAAATGAAATTCCTGAAGAGCCTGGTACACAACCAGATTCAATGAAATTCTAATCTTGCAGAGTTATCCCTTCATAGACGAGTTCAATCAGAGTCATGATGTAGTCAAAATTTGGTTATTAGATCTGGGGTGATAGAGTTTTGTTAACACGACGACGTCGAGAAGTTCATTGGCAAGATCAAATTCTGGGTTATTTGACGGTAATCAAAGAATTTGTTCCAATGTGGAGATTATTGGGTTAATAGCAAAATTCTCTTCAATTATTATTTGACAAGTTTCCTAAACTTGTTTGAACTCCAAATCATTTGTTGCTATTATTAGGAAGTTATTTTTTTCCTAATTATATTTAGGCCAATTTCCTAATTAAAATAGCATTCTAAAACCTAATTATATTTGAAGTGGAAGTGAAACTAGATTTATAGAATGTTTACCCCTATAATGGTGAACTTTATTCGGCTAATGAAGTTTGGTATTTTCACATCTTCACCCTACTTATCCTTAGGTTGTGAGAGTGTACGAGAGATTATACTTCACCTCTTTAATATCTTCTTTTCACTAGTAGATATTGGAGGTCGCCAGTTATTTTTCACGATTTGGGTTTCCACGTAAAAATATTGTCTATCCCTCTATCTATGTTCGTATCTCACTATTATTATCCTTCATTTTCATAATCATCTTACATTTTCTTCCGCTACATATATTGCTCTATTTTTCACCATAATAATTGGCAACAAATCTAAATCTGACCCTAACATTTTACTCGTGGCAATTACAAATTTGGTCTCCATCTCTTTAGTAGCTCAAGTTGGGGAAAACAATCGCTTGCACATTCGCACCGATATTTGAAGCAATACAAATTGATAATTGATGATGATCAAATTAGCTCCTAGTATAAAATTTACAAAAAATTAGTCGGAGGTACCCCAATATTTGGGGAAATTATTTTTTGGTACCCCAACTTTTCAAAACTCATTTTGAGGTACCCTTACTTTTTGGGTTAGTAATTATTTGATACATTTTCATTCATTAATTTTATTAAGTGACCGAAATACCCTTATTCTTCTTTTTCAAGGGTATTTCTTAAGGAATGGAAGAACAAGGGCATGTCGGTCACTTAATAAAATTGATGACCGGAAAAACACCTAATAATTACTAATCCTAAAAATAGGAGTACCCCAAAATGAGTTTTGAAAAGTTGGGGTACAAGAAAAATATTTCACCAAAAGTTAGGGTACCTCAGATTTGTAAAATTTACATTGTGGCCTGGATTTGAACGTCCTTTACAACTCAGATTCACGTTTACAACTCCTAGCGTAGCTAGCCCACCAGACATTCTTCCCTAGCTTCCCAAAAATGGAAAAATACGTACATCCAAGCCGATATTAATTCCATAATTGACGATTTCGTGCTGTAATTCTGAACCTTCCATCGACATGTATAAGACAAAAAAGTTCCTAAAGTATAGCTCTGTATTGTATTCATAGAATTAATTGAACCATTAACTTGGGAAAATTCATTTAACTTGTACGAAATCGAATGAGAACAAAACAATCAATTAGCACCAGCAAAAATTCATGTATGGTTTAAATTTGGGTTAGTCACATTTTGTCAATGTTAAAATTGATACAAGAAATTGATATTTTATTAACTGGTCTTTCAGGTCGAAACAAGTTAGATAATTCAAAGTGATACTTATTAACTGGTTTTTGAGAAATAACATATAAATAAGTTGCACTTATAGTTTAATAGACATGAATTTCAATGAAAAGTCATAAATTTTATTTGAAGTTAAGTTTCTGGGTAAAACGGATAGGTTGGGTTTTACCCGTAATTTACAGATTTTACGGTTCGGTTTATTTCAGGTTTCGGTTGAGAAAATCGTGTTCGAACCCCAAAATTTCCTGGCGGGTTCAGGTCGGGTTATCATCATAGATAGACAGGTCTAAAGTTGGTTATTATAGTACCCTTTTTATTTGGCCTGGGGGGAGTTGGATCTGTAGCCATGTGGGAAGGATGGGACAGAAACTTAAGAAACTGAAGCTTCGAATGCTAGCATATAGCCGTATGAAAAAAACAATGAATCAGTGAAGCACTAAAACAAATAGTCATAGAAGAATAAAATCGAGAGCTCCTTTTAGCATTCTGTCTAGAAAAAGAAAACACAAACCAGAGCATTTATTACATAATTCTTTAACGCATAAAGGAACCAAACTGAAACTGAAAGGAGAAACAAAAACTGAAGGGATGTTTGGGGGAACTATACTGTCTTCCAATGAGTATAAATCCAATTTTTATTAGTGTTCGTGGATGGGTGATTAAGCACCTCCTTTGAGCTTCTTCGTGATGTTGGCAATGTACTGCCCCTGGTGGAAAGCCTGCTGCAATTCCAGCTCTGTGGGCTGCCGTGAACCATCCCCTGCATACGTTCCTGCACCATACGGGCTTCCACCCTTGACCTTCTCCATCTCGAACATCCCAGCACCAAAAGTGTATCCAATTGGGACAAATATCATCCCGTGGTGAGTCAACTGGGTTATGGCTGTCAACCTGCAACAAGGTTCAGAAAGAAATTGTGTTTATTGGCTGTAAACAATCTCCATACTTAGTAGCAAAGAGATTGCGTTTAATTTCGTGAACTTACGGTGTGGTCTCCTGTCCTCCACCTTGAGAGCCGGTGCTGTAGAATATCCCAGCAGGCTTGCCTGCAAGGGCCTGAGTTCTCCATAGGCCACCAGTGGAATCAAGAAAAGCCTTGAATTGGGCAGCCATCATACCGAACCTTGTGGGAAACCCGAATATAAACCCATCGGCTTCTGATAGCTCATTTGGGGTGATAATTGGCACATCACTCTTTGGTGGCGCACCCATCTTACCAAGGACCTCCTCTGACAAAATCTCCGGGACCTGATTCACATTCTCAGTAACGTCAGACCATCAAACGACTACTAAGGGTTAGCAATACATGAGACAATTAGTAGCTAAATTAAGATAGCCATGTTCTTGAAATTTCAAAGAACAGTTGATGTCAGCCAATGTAGGAAGTCTACAGTAGGGTCAATGATTTGCTCTATTGTTTGTATTATTCCAAAACCAACTCATGAGAAAACAGTTGCCAAATTAGGATCCCATGCTATGTTCTTTTTATGTTTGGTGAAAAGCAACTGGCTTTAATTACCACTTGACGTTGTCGTAACTAAGTTATCCCCACTGTTAACCCCATGCAGGGCCATCTATCCAATAACCTGGAGAATCAGTCTACTGTTGATCACAGAGTATCATATCAGACCAGAGGATGTTAAAAGTTGAAAACCACGGTTTGACCCCCCACTATGGCCCACAGTTACCAAAATTTCAATATTTTTTACAATAGAATCTAAAAAAGTATGGTATACCTGCCACAATTTGGCCTCAACACCTTCAACAGATGAAGCTCCTTTCTTTATCTCTTCTGCTAGCTTCTCAACATGTCCATACATTGAATAGTACCTATAACACATCAAAAATATTCACATGAACATGTCAAATCCTCTTAATTTTTTTTTCCAAAAAATAAAGATAATATTTACCTGAGAGGTCCACAAACAGACTCTCTGCCATATTGGGAAGGCACAATGAGTACTATTATAGTCCTATACTCTTATTACTGTAGTAATACTAAATACAATCAATGAGGCATATAACTCACAGCCACTTGATTTTGAAGAAACAGAAAGAAAGGAATATGTACTTCACCGAAAGATAGAAACATCATTTGAATCCAGATAACATTAGTTGAATGCTAGCTTTTCTGAAACGTATATATCTGGACATAAAGCAAAAGTAGTCTCCAGTTCAAAAACTAAAATGTCTGATCCCGATTGGCCTTCTAAATGCTCTTCAGATCTGGAATCCGATTCCATAAAAAAGGCAATATGATCAATGCCTCCTAACGTGCTCAAGTATTCACCATCTTGTCAAGCATTAGCTAAAGTCAGTATCAGGAAAGTTTTGCCAACAATTAATAAAATAATAATTAAGGAATTGACGAAATAATAGCTGTACATTTGATTTTACCAAACAAGATATCCGGGATGTTCCGCCGGAAAAAAATAAAGAAATTTTGAAATTTGAATTGACGAAAACAATAGCTGTACATTTGACCAAAAATTGACCAAACACAAACACAAGAAATCACCAGAAATACACATATAAACCCATAAGCAAATGGTTGAATCAGATAATAAAGTAAGTTCGCAAAGCAAATCAAGCATTTCGAACGGAAGATTGAAACGACAATTGTCAGTCTCGATGGATCAGAACATCACTATCGTTAGAAAAATGATCGATTCAATAACGATGCTGCAGAAAAGCACACGTGTTTCGGAAGAAAGAAGAAATGGAAGAGAGAAAAGCTTACACAATGTAGATTTTGGTCGCCATGAGAATCGTTTGAAGGTTTTAGGGTTGATTTCTCTCTTTCGTGGGCGTTCTTCTCTGATTTACTGCGCTTTGAGTGTCGTGACTCGTTACAGAGGTGGAGGGGAGGACGCGTATTTATAGGAAGTGCCTTCAATTCAATTGTCCCGACCTTCGTCATTGGTGATTCTGATTTGTTTTCCAAATTGGTTGCCAATTCGGTACGACGCCGTTGTGGTGATTTGATTATGATGGCATCATGCTGTCACGCACTCACGCTTATCTTTCTTATCATTCCGGACACTGTCACTTCTGCTCCAAGCAATAAAATCCAGGAAAATCACACTATAATAAGTTGATTTATTACTGTTGACATAATAATACGATAAGTCGAACTTTATAAATATATGATAGAGGTTATAAATGGATGATAGCACCAGCGGATTTGTAGCATTGGTAGGGTTGTTCACGGACACCCGAAGAAAAATTTGTGATTTTTTAATATTATTTGGAAATTTTTGTTTAATTTATCAAATAGAGACCGTAAAAAAATCTCAAAAAGCATAATAGGAGTGTTCAATTTAGCAGCAATCCAAAAACTCTAAAATAATAATCCCTTTGTCCCAAATAACTTGTCCAAGTTAACTAATTAGGTCAAAATTTTTAAGTTTTAATCGTTAATTTATTAAATTGTATATTGAGTTGTTATACAAGTCTACCACTATTAGATTTATAATGTAAAATATTTTTACATTAATATAATATTATTAGTCTTGCTAAGATAAAATGTAAAAAATTAATGATTAAAAACGTTACATCAAAGTCCGTGAAAAAGTAAACTGGATGAACAAATTAATTGGGGCGAAGGGAGTATCAAATTATTTTTTCACAAACAAACCGTGTAAGCCAATGAATTCGGTAATTGGATATCAGTATAAGTGTTCGGTCTCGTTCTGAGCCGAATTCTCATCATTTATATAGTATTTTTGCTTGTTTTAGCCCCTTAATTATATACTCCCTCCGTCCCAAATTAATTGACACTTTGACAAAATTTTGACCGTTAATTATTCACAAATCACAATGAATTATAATATGAAATTATTGTCATTAAAAAAATACTTTACTAAAAATTACAATGGAACTAATTTCATATTGTAACTCATTATAATTTGTGAATAATTAACAGTCAAAATTTAATTAAAATGTCAATTAATTTGGGACGGAGGGAGTAATAGATATGATAAATTTGTGTTTTGTAGGAAAATAAAGAGTTAAAAGGAAATTGGGTTTAATTGAGGCTTTTTAGGGAATCCTGAGTGATTTCCCAAGCCAGCCCGAGTCGACCCCAGTCGAGAACCGAGGCGAGACCAACCCGGGAACTCCATCTCCATCAGCTAAGGCAAAAGAATCAGTCGGGCGTCGCACCCGAGTCAGCAAGGGTCGCGCCCGTGACATTGTTATGTGGCATCATAACAGCGACCAAGGCAAAGTGTTCAGAAGCGTGTCACACCTGCCACGGGTTATGTCGCGCTCGCGACAGAGTGGCGTAACGCCCGCGACATAGTTGTAACACCTGCGACTGTTGAAAGATGAGAATGATGGACGAGCGCTAGGGATGTGTCGCACCCGTGACAAGTATTGTCGCACCCGTGAAAGAATAGCGTCACGCCCGCGACGGGTTATGTAAAGCCCGCGACCAACGCTGAGCGAGTGAAGGATGGAAAGGCCAGGGGAGGGTCGCGCCCGCGACCGACTGAAAACTGCGGAAAGTAGCGCGCGTGTTGTGCTTGGTTTTAGGGTTTTAGCTTGTGTTTTTCTTCCTTCTATAAATATTAAATACCCACATATTTTCAGCTTTGTAATATCTAGTTTTTAGTTGTTTTTCATAGTTTAGGAGTAGGATTAGAGTAGAATTAGGTTTAATTGCTTTCCTTTATCTTGCTTTAATCTTTAATTGTTTTTCAAGTTTTCTCTAGGTTTCTTGCAAATTTGTATTTAACTCTCTTTCAAGCAATTTACAAAGCTTTCTCTCTCTCTCTCTCTCTCCCTCTCTTGGTTTCCAATAATGCTTTGATTTCAAGCTTTCTAGTTCTAATCACCCAATCCAACTTTTAGTGAAGAGGAGGGCTAATGGTAACAAATTCTACTCTCAAGTGAGGATTTGGGGATTCTTAGTAATCCAATTCACAATTTTCTTGTTTGTTCGGAGGAAAATCCAATTGGAAGTTGAAGATTCAAGTGAAGATTTAGTGCTTTGGAGGTATAATCTCTTGTTCCCAATCTCATTATTAGTTGTAGTTTTATTGCTATCTTATTTCTTGCTTTCTAGTTGTTTTCATCTTTTATGCTTTCTTGATTATTATCCATTTCTAGATTAGTCTAATCACTTTCTTTACATAATTTACCGCTTTCCGCACTGAGAAAACCCCAACGCAAACCGATTTCCTTGTCAAGTCTAACACCTATCCATGTGGATTCGGCAACCCTTACCTCAAAAAAACCACAAAAATACCGCAACCGAACAATAGCGTCGTTGCCGAGGATGGCGTTATTTGGTAGATTAGGTTATTGGTTTGTGTGGATATAGTTTATTGCTTTCTAGATTCTTCCAAGAAAATGTAGTAAAAAATAAATTGAATATTGAAAAAAAATTATAAAAAAATTAAAAATAGAAAAAAAAAAGTTATGGCTAGTCCCCAATTTCCCCAATTTGAGCATGAAATATTTTGCTATATTACATGATTACCGTGCTGAATGTGAATGGTGTGGTATCTTTTATGGTACATTAGATCTTTTAGGAATTGTGAATAAGGGTGTGAATTATGAGACCCGAAACCACTTAGATTATTACGGGTTTTCCAATTTAGGAGAAGAAAAAGCATGGGAATTACTTGAATTGTTGTCTAAGGATTCTTTTGAATTTGAGCATCAAAATGTTATTCCTAATAATCAACCTTCTTATCATGCACCACCCTCTGAGATTTTAGCCATACCGTATCATGAGTACCCCCAAAATCTTTATGATCAATCTAGTGGTGGGGAGTATATGGAAAATTTTTGTGAGACCTTGCCTGAACAATCATGTGATTATCCCATGTATTTTGAAGATCAATCTTATGGTAGGGATTATGTGGAAAAATTCTTCTGATCCTCCCTAATGTGATGTTGTTAAGTCTCATCCTTTGTGTTTGCATTGTGAATCTCCATATCATGTTTTTGAATCTTGTGTCCAAATTGAATTAGATAATATTCATGCTGAAATGGATGATTTTCAAGTTGAGATGCGTGTGAAAATGAATGTGTACACGCATGAATTTGAACACATGCTTAAAACTTGGGTAGAAGCTTTTTGCTTCACAAATGGTTGATTCGAATATTGAAGTAGATCATTCGTCATCTTTGAGTCTTAAAATGCATGTTGACTCTTCTGTGTATGCTTATGATGAAGATAATGACTACTATAACAGACCATGCCTCGGGCTTAGCAATTCCTTAGCTTTAGCGGCACCTAGTGAGCATGAGGAACATAATGATTTTGTGTGTGATGATGAAGAACTTAATGAAAACATGCTTGATGATGAACCATTGTCAACACCAGTATCCATACTTTTGTGTGAAGAAAAGGTTGAGTTCATTGAATGCCATGATGCTTGTGATGCAATTGAGCATGATCTTGTTGAGAGTGAAATTGAATCTTTTGTGATTGAATGTATGCTTGATTCTGAATTATTCACTTTCATTGAGAATCATTGCATTAATGAGGCATTAGCTACCCTTTCTTGCAAGTCCATGGATGTAGAATCTTGTGACGATGAACTTGAGACAATCGGGATTGATCCCAAGTGTTTGAACTTGGCTTGTGACAATGATATTTTTTATGATGATATGCTTTATGAGTCATTCATGATGGGTTATGACCCTGAGCCTTCCACTTTCACTTTTGATGTTGTTTTGAATGATGCACCTTTGTCTTCCGATACTGATAGTTCTTCTGATGAGTCTGATATTGATGAAGACGAAGATGTGCCTATTTGTGATGTGCTTGGTTTTAAGGATTTGGCTTGTGTTTTTCTTCATTCTATAAATACCTACATATTTTCAGCTTTGTAATATCTAGTTTTTAGTTGTTTTTCATAGTTTAGGAGTAGGATTAGAGTAGAATTAGGTTTAATTGCTTTTCTTTATCTTGCTTTAATCTTGAATTGTTCTTCAAGCTTTCTCTAGCTTTCTTGCAAATTTGTATTCAACTCTCTTTCAAGCACTTTCATTCAAGCAATTTACAAAGCTCTCTCTCTCTCTCTCTCTCTCTCTCTCTCTTTCTCTCTCTTTCTCTCTCTCTCTCTCGATTTCCATTAATGCTTTGATTTCAAGCTTTCTAGTTCTAATCACACTCAATCCAACTCTTAGTGGGGAGGAGGGCTAAGGGTCACAAATTCTACTCTGAAGTGAGGATTTGGGGATTCTTAGTAATCCAATTCCCAATTTTCTTGTTTGTTCGGGGGAAAATCCAATTGGAAGTTGAAGATTCAAGTGAAGATTTAGTGCTTTGGAGGTATAATCTCTTGTTCCCAATCTCATTATTAGTTGTAGTTTTATCGCTTTCTTATTTCTTGCTTTCTAATTGCTTTCATCTTTTATGCTTTCTTGATTATTATCCATGTCTAGATTAGTTTAATCGTTTGCTTTACATAATTTACCGCTTTCCGCACTGAGAAAACTCCAATGCAAATTGATTTCCTTGTCAAGTCTAACATCCATCCTTGTGGATTCGACAACCCTTACCTCACAAAAACCTCAAAAATACCGCAACCGAACAATAACTATAAAATATAAATATCTAGTTAATGTGAAATTTCAATTTATTTGGTTGGCATATTAATATGATAATGTGAAATTTTGTTCAGCTTGTAAATAAGTCATTTAATATTTAATATTTATTTTTATTTTTATTGTTATTTATTTATATTTTATTATTTTATTTTTCAAAATTGCTTATGTAATAACAAGTATATTGGACACCCCTAATTTGGATGTCTGGATCCGCCACTGGATGATAGTAACTTGAATCATTGAACATTTGGATTATAGACGTACAAAACATAGTTCAACTTGGACCAATCCAATGGTGGTGCAATTAAATCTAAACAAAAAATTACTCGGAGGTAAACCAAAATTTGGGAAAATTATTTGTTGGTACCCCAACTTTTCAAAACTCATTTTGGGTACCCTTACTTTTTGGGTTAGTAATTATAAGGTACTTTTCCGTCTAAAGTCTAATAAGTTTTGTTAACTAATGAAATACCGTTACTTGTTGAAAGAGAAAGACGTTATTGCCCTTTCAAAAGCTCGCGTTTACTATCTATATTAAATGCTTCTACCAAAATAGAGTCAACTCTCTGATACTTCTCACTTCCATCGAGACTCAATTCCCTTTCCCTTTCAATCTCCATGTTGCGTTTCTTCTGCTACCTCAATAGGGTTTTGTACCAGACAATTAAATTGGGAAAGAAAGTTTTATTTTTTATTGAGATATATATGTTAGTTAGTTTAGTTTGTTATTCCCGGTTAGGTTAGTTAGGTTGTTTGTTTCTTTTCTTTCCTTTTCTTTTTCTTTTTTTCGTTTCTTTCTTCTCTTTTTCCTTTCTTCTCATTCTATATATAGGGGTGCCTTGTATCTCTTTCAATTAAACTCAATATAGAGGAAAGGTGTATTAAGAGAGTTGTCATTTTTCTCTCCTCCTCTTTTCTTGCTTCTGATTGCAAAACTTTCATTTTTTAGTTTGTGATGTCGGATTATTGCTGACCGTGGTGAAAAGCAAAACGCAATTGCAAAGCTCCCATTGCAATCGACAATGGTCAGTGAGGTTAATTTTGTTGAAATTCTATGTTACTTAACCAAACACATACATTCATTGATATTTCCTCAAGCTTTCTTTCAATGGTTTCAACTGCTATTACTTGTGAGGGAGAGAGGAGAAGCCACAGAAACAATTTTTTTTTTGGGGGGGGGGGGGGGGTGGGGGGTTTCCTCTCTTTGTAAGAGCAAATGAATAAAGTTTAGGTTTTGTAACAATCAACGGGTACTTCAGTAAACTCAAGTCCAAAATCCATTCCCTGCCTAAAACCTATCATCGAAAACTTCAGCACTTTGGGCGAAAAAAGACCTAATAATTCCTAACCCAAAAATTATGGATACCCCGAAATGAGTTTTGAAAAATTGTGGTACCAAAAAATAGTTTTTCCAAATTTTAGGGTACCTTTGAGTAATTTTTTGAAATCTAAAGGTTCAATAATTTAGCTTACTATTGTATGTTTCAAGAGTTCGACTTACCATTATCCCAATCGCTATAATTGGAAGTACTACTATCCAATTTTCCTTTCTCATCAACTAAAACCACTTTTAAAAATGTACACGTATAAACGATTTAAATTTCGACAAATTGTATTTTATGGTCCACTATCGAGTACATACTTTCAATATCGAGAATTTTGACTTGTGTTTGCTCTCAAGCTTAACACAACACTTCTCCACGATTGTTAGTGGACTTGTAAACTTTGTCCAAATTTTTACGATTTTTATTCTAATATTACGACTTTCCACCTTTTGTTACTTAAAAAACTTAACAATTGTTTCAAAAAATTACTTAGGGGTACCCTAACTTTTGTTGAAATGTTTTTCTGGTACCCCAACTTTTAAAAACTAATTTTGGGGTACCCTAACTTTTAGAATTAGAAATAATTAAGTGAATTTCCGGCCAATGATTTGAATTCACCGGTGAGTTTTAGGCGTGAAATTGATTAAATATTTTTGTGGATGAAAATGCTCTTTGTTTTCGTGGACGAAAATCATTTGAATCAATCGGAGTTTCGTCGGAAATTCACCTAGTAATTTCTAATCCTAAAAGTTAGGGTACCCCAAAATTAGTTTTGAAAAGTTAGGGTACCAAAAAATTGTTTTTTCAAAAGTTAGGGTACCTCTAAGTAATTTTTTGCAATTGTTTGGATTCTAAATAAACTAAAAATTCTTTTAGTAACTACACAGTCTCCACTTCATAACCTTTCTAAGGACAAGAATGAAAAAATTAGAAACAGTTGAAACTAAACACACGAAATATAGAGTTTGATTTGGTACCAAAATATATAATTTGTCAAAATTTTAGACCGCTAGTGTACATTTTTAAAATTTGGATTATTATTGTCTAATCACCTAAAGCAAGAATTATTAGAAATCTAATAATGAGCTAGTCACCTAAAGCATGAATGTGACCTTCCATCTTGGGAGGTCATGGGATCGACTCTCATGACCTTCAAGTCTCCTTAGTTTCCTTATATGGAGATGGGCATCATCATAAACCAAGCCTTTGGGCTTGGGTCTAGGTTACCTCTCTTTCCCCTGAACATATTATCTCTTCTTGATATTTTATCTGCACGTAGATTCATGCGTCAACTAAACTTTTTAAACTCATACCATTAACATTTTCAACATATGCAATGTCTTATTATACGAAAATAATATCATTCTACTGTAACAAAAAATACTACAGTAAAGATGTAATGTTGTAAACTTTTGATAAAATAACTTGTTAGAAGTTGTCAGTAAAAGAATGGCATCGAGATTGTACTGTGAAGCAATTAAAAGGTGACAGATAAAATGAGATTAGGGAGTATCATATCAGTAATAACAATTTAAGAAATTTTTAACATTACGAGAATAATTGAAATGAATTGCCACAATTGTGAGCCTATGTGATGTATGTATAGTCAGCTAAGAGAACTATATTACAATAAGAGCATATCTTCTATGTGGAGATGGGCATGATCATGAACCAAGTCTTTGGGCTTGGGTTTAGGTTACCTCCCTTCCCCGTGAATATATTATCTCTTCTTGTTAATTTATCTGCATGTAGATTCACACGTCAATTAAACTTTTTAAACTCATACCATTAGCTTTTTCAACATACGCAATGCCTTATTATACGAAAATAATAGCATTCTAGTTATAACTAAAAATACTACCGTAAAAATGTAATGTTGTAAAATTTTGATAAAATAACTTTTTAGAAGTTGTCAATAAAAGAATGACATCGAGATTGTACTGTGAAGCAATTAAAAGGTGACAGATAAAATGAGATTGAGGGAGTATCATATCAGTAATAATAATTTAAGAAATTTTTAACATTACGAGAATAATTGAAATGACTTGCCCCAACTGTAAGCCTAAGTGATATATATATAGTCAGCTAAGAGAACTATATTACAATAAGGGCATTCCTCTATTACAGCCACTCTATCTGTATGGGAAGGAACAAACAGACAATTAGACTTCAAAAATAGAAATTGACTAGTGGAGAAGCCTTTTCTGAAAAAATATCACTTAATTAAAGCTTAGTGGGAATATAACGAACAATGATACTTCTATGGGCAACATACTCTCAAACAAAATGATAGTTAACAATAATATGTTTACTACGTTCATAATGGCTGGAATTAGCAGTAAGGTATGTGGCACTAATGTTGTCACACTACACCTTAGTGACAGTAGAGAGAGAATACAACTCAACTCACAAACACAAAGCACCTTATGTAACCAAATTGTCTTCGCAACATTGTAGCCAATAACCCCAAATTAAGCTTCAGTAGAAGATTTAGAAAATGTGGATTACTTCTTCGATCGCCAAGGAATGAAGTTTGGGCCAAAGAACACCGCATAACTAATTGTAGAATGAAATGAGTCTTTGTAACCATCCCAATCAGCATCAAAGTATGCGTAAATAACGAATAGAGCAATGACAAGACAGAGAAAAATTCCATGATCAAAGTACCCTACAAATATTTGAAAATATGGTATACAACATACAAATGAGAAGTATGAGAGCATTCATAAATGGGGAAACTACATGAGTTGCATATGTAATATCAAGTTGAATACTCATATTTAAATATTGCAAAGCACCTATCGTACTCCTCTACTCTTTACGATCAACAAGTAATTCACTATCTAAGAGAGCAAGGGTATTTCTAGCAATAATATGAGCATTGACAGATTTACAAGTATGCAAGTGAAATTTGCGATTAAAGTCAAATCAGGTACATTTGTATTGAGACAAAAACAAGCTAGAAGATGAGCAAATAACTTGTGCTCCTAGAAAATAATGAACGTCAATGAGTTTTTCATGGAAAATCGGCGAGAAAGAAGACTAATAAATGAGAACAATATGGAAACTGAGTTAATTTCCTATAATGATAATATCTTCATCATAAAGGAGCATATGAAAATATGAGGGTGGAAGCAATAAGTAAATATGAACGGATTTTACTGACTACAAAAAAAATCCTTGAGTAAGTAAGAAGTTACTAAAGCTCTGGAACCAAATACGAAGAGCTTCTTTCAACCCATAGAAGGCTTTCTTAAGACAACAAACATGATAGGGACGAGAGAAGTCAATAAATATACAACATTGACACATGTAACTTGCTCAGTAAGTATGTTATAAAGAAAAGTATTCTTAACATCAAGTTGACGATTAAGTCATTTACAAGAGATAGTAATAGGAAGAACGAGGTAGATAATGAGAGGAACAACATGGGATAAGTTTCCTAAAAATCAATACATGTTTGTCGATGATCACATACAACCACCTAATGATGGCAGCGGGTCTAGGACCCACCCTAGACCTAGGTCCATTATTTTTGGAGATGATGGATCTAAAGCGGGTATGGGTCCTTCAAAAAATTGGCGGGTTAGGGTTAGGGTTAGGGACAGGGTCTAGCCTTGGACCTGTGCATCTGACCTATGGATCCATGAATACATTAGATTATGATATACTCCCTCCGTCCCAAAAAAATTGTCCAGTTTGACTTTTGCTAAATTTTATGAATTGTTTGACAAATGTTATGAAATTCCAATACTGCCCTTATAGGTTGTGCTAATTTAAGATATGAATATATGAATTAATTAAAAAGGGCCCACAATCCACAAAGTGTAGTTGATTGTTTGATTTATCAACATGTAAAAGACAAGGCTGGCGCCACTCACAAAAGCTTACAATTGGAGCCAAAATTTGAATTTCAATTTTTGTCTAGAAGCATCTTTACAGTGATGGAATTTAGCACACCCTTTTCCCTTATTCCAGTAAGCAAGTCCGATTAGATCAAACACAAAAAGCCCTTGCTTCTCCAATCTCTTGCAAGTAATGGAGGCAAACTCCAACTCAACCTCCTCTAATAAATACTCCAACCATTTATCAAGGGTTGAACGCCAAGCCTTGCTGGAATTTTTATTGGAAAGAAGTCAAAATGGAAAAATTAGAAGAGGGCTCATAACTGAGGCTGCTATCCTTTTCTCTGTTTCTACAAAGACCATAAGTAGGCTATGGAAAACAGTAAAAGAGCATCTTGCAACTGGCCATGAATCTCAGATGGCTATCAACGTATTCCGCAAGCTCAACAAATGGGTCGGTCGGAAGCGGGTTGAGATTGATCCTGAAAGCGTCTTGAGAATTCCTTTGCGCCGTCGAACAAATATTCGCTCTCTAGCCAGGGAGTTGAACATGGCTAGGTCCACAGTGCATCGTCGGATTAAGGAGGGATTGTTGAGGTCACATTCAAATGCTATGAAGCCTAGCTTAACTGAGGAGGCCATGAAGAAGCGCTTGTTCTTTTGCTTGGCTATGCTTGACGAAGGCAACTCTAACCAGGATGGCATACCGTTCTCCAAGATGCACAATTATATACATATCGATGAGAAGTGGTTCTTCATGAGTCGCAAGAGCCAAAAATACTATCTTCTGCCTACAGAAGAGGATCCATATAGAACAGGGAAGAGCTCCAAATTCATCACAAAAGTGATGTTCCTTGCAGCTGTTGGTAGACCAAGGTTCGATAGTAATGGAAGCAATGTGTTTTCTGGAAAAGTCGGAATATTTCTGTTCATCGAGAAAGTTCCAGCCAAAAGGTCAAGCAAAAATCGTGCGGCGGGATACTTAGTAACAAGACCAATGAGCTCAGTTACCAAAGATGTATACCGGTCTTATTTGATTGAAAAGGTTCTTCTGGCTATAAGAGATAAGTGGCCGAACAATGGAGGGTTGACAACAATATACATTCAACAAGACAATGCAAAGCCTCACATTGATCCCAACGACATTGAATTTACTGAGGCAGTTGCTAGGTCAGGGATGGATATCCAATTGTGCTTTCAACCACCTAATAGCCCTGACTTTAATGTTCTTAATTTCGGATTTTTCAATTCTATACAATCACTTCAATATCAAGAAGCTCCTTCAGCTGTTGATGAACTCGTCGCATCTGTTGAGAGATCGTATGAAGCCTTGGCTCCTGGAACTCTAGAAAGTGTTTTTGTGACGTTGCAATTGTGTATGGTGGAGGCCATGAAGAAACATGGTGGCAACAACTACAAAATTCCACACATCTATAAAGACCAGTTTGAGGGAGCTGAAGCTATTCAAACTGTCTTTTGTGACAAAAGGACAGTGGATGAAGTAAAATCTTGTCTTCTACAATGAAGAAATGAAGTTGTCAGTTACTGGAATGTAAAAATGGAAGGGAAGAATTGGAAATTGCTCAAGTGAAGGAAGATATGGGTGTTGTATATATAGACCATCTTTTGTAGGCCATTTTGTGTACTAATAGGCCAAAGTGAGAGGGCATGTATGTGTACATATTTGGGTCCTTCTCTAACATAAGGCACATCAGTATGCTATGAACTTCTCCCCCTGTTTTCTTTTGTGTGTGTGGGTGGTGTGGGGTGGGGTGGGGGGAGGGGGAGGGGGAGAGGGAGGGGGGTGTTGTTCAACCAGAAGATGCAGTTATACTCTTGGTATAAGTAGTAGATGTCTTTTGTGTGCCATTTTGTGTATAAATGGAAAAAATGCTATTGGTAAGGAACTGTATGAAGGGCATGATGGTGGGCACTGTTCTTTTGCTTGCATGTGTACTGTTAAGGAAGGGCAATGAATGATGATGGTAAAGATTTCCAATTTTTTTCTTTTGGACTTTCATTTGTTTTCTTTGAATCGTCTTCTTCAATATTGCTATGGTTGAATATGATGATGATAAACATTAATAGTGATTGTATGGCATGGCATCATGACAAGTATCTCCACTTAGCTCTTTTTATTTTTGGAACTCATTAATTGAAGGGTATTTTTTGAATTTCACATATTACTACTATCCAAATATAGAAACAGGACATTATTTTTGGGACGCCCCAAAAAGGAATACTGGACAATTTTTTTGGGACGGAGGGAGTAACAAAAATAAAAGTTTTAAAATTTGAAATACCATGAACTTGTTATTGTTTTTTGCATATCAAGTTTCGTAGACTATTAGACGTTTGTAATAGTTAGTACTTAGTAGATCATGGTAATGCCTAGTTGCCTTTATTATATTAAAACAATTGCATTTCCATGGAATTCTCAGTATTATACAGGTGTGTAAGTAGAAATTAACCCAGAAAATTGGCGAATTTGATAAAAAAAATATACTAGAATGTTGAACCCGTTAAGGACCCGCTAAGGACTCATGGGCTCGTGGACCTAGCGAGTCTGATATTTTTAGACCCAGCAGGTCAGAGGCGGGTCTGAGTCTAAAAAAACTTTGGTGAGTCTTGGTCTAGGCTTGAGTCCAGCTAGACCAATCTTATTGTCATCCCTATAGCCACTAGTCAACTTTGTAGCATTCAACAAACCCATCCAAACTGTATTTAATCTTATAAACTCATTGGCTACTAGATTACACCCTGGTGAAGAAAGAACTAATTCCCATGTATCGTTAGAAATTAGGGCCTCCAATATTTGGGGAAACTATTTTTCGATACCCCAACTTTTCAAAACTAATTTTGAGGTACCCTTACTTTTTAGGTTAGTAATTATTTGGTGCTTTTCCGACCATTAATTTTATTAAGTGACCGAAATACCCTCATTCTTCTTCTTCAAGGGTATTTCTTCAAGAAAGGAAGAACAAGGGCATTTTGGCCACTTAATAAAATTAATGTCTGGAAAAGCACCAAATAATTACTAACCCAAAAAGTTACCAGAAAAACATTTCACCAAAAGTTAGGGTACCTCAGAGTAATTTTTTGGATATGATTAGGTTTGAAACACGTGTTTTGGATCTAGCCTGCATATGATGAACATTGAAGACAAACACATGAGAATCAATAACTCTAGTAGGTGGGGAACAACTAGAAGAAATAGGTGAAGAGACAGGAGTCACAGGAAAGGAACACACCAAAGGGGAGGTAGCTGGGGGTGATGGGTCGGAGTTTAATATGCAAGTGGGGGAGACATGAGAATATAAAGGGGGAGACACAATAGATGAAGAGACCCTAGGAGACAGACACACAATCGGAATATACGAAGGACTTGGACATTAGGGAATTGGGGGACACAGAGTATGTTGATACACTAAATAAGTGGCAGTCATTGTGAGAGTATGGATATCCTCAATGATATATTGTGTGGCTTGGGGAAGAGAAGCAATGGGAGAAGCCAAAGTGTGATAAGAAAAAAACGTTTCATGAAAATGAACATGTCGATACTCCTATAAAATCAACTAGATTTGGGATCAAAACATTGAAAACCCATGTAATTATGAGCATACCTCAAGAAAACACAAACAATCGAGCGGGGATCATAACTTGTTTACCGAGTTTGTTGAGAAGTTAGGAACACAAGCACAACCAACAATATGATGTAGATGTAATAAACTACCTCTAACCTGACCATAGTTATTAAAATCCCGTTCTTGATCTATGATCCTACGATTTTGTGACCCAAAATTCTCGATGTGATTTTGCTATCTACATCCTGATCTACGATCCTATGTGGGTTAATTACGTTCCTAACCACTACATAGATCCTAGTTAGGATCCCGATTCTAACAACCTTGAACATAACCCTGAATAATTAAATTAATTAATGAGTTTTCAATTAGCTACATCGCGCATTTCAATTTAGTTAACTGTTTACAGTTTTGTAGGACTCGAGCAGGGTAACTAAGGGTGTCCAAAAGCGGTTAACTGCTATTACGGCGGTTAACCGCTTTTGCAGTTTTAAGTTTTTCCAAACCTAAACCGTAACCGCCTAAAGCGGTTAACCGCTTTTGAAAATCAGAAACCTAAACCAAACATAAACCGGTGGTTAACCGCATTGACAATCAGAAATTATACATAACCACGGTTTGCTCCAATTTCCGGTTTTTTTAGGTCAGGGATTAGGTTTTTTTATAAAATTATACATAACCGGTTAACCAATTTTCCAAAGTTCAAAACCGAAACCTAAATCGCGAATACCGATTTGGTTAACCGAAACCATAAAAATATAAAACGCCAACCGGTTAACCGGTTTAACCGGTTTGGTTTTACCGGTTTACGGTTTCGGTTTGCGGTTTAGGTTAACCATGGACACCCCTAAGGGTAACGACCGTCACACATCTGTTTATTATTTTATATATATTATATGTGTGTCAACTAAAACTATTTACGGTAATCTCGAAATATTTGAGATATTTGTCTAGTTAAATTTTGACAAATTGAGTGATTTATAGTTGTTATTATTATCATTGTCATTGTCATTGTCATTGTTCTTCTTCTTCTTCTTCTTCTTCTTCTTCTTCTTCTTATTATTATTATTATTATTATTATTATTATTATTATTATTATTATTTCCTTCTTGTTAAGTTAGATTTCAAAATTGATTCACTCTCTATTTCTTTTTCTTTCACTTCTTATAATTTTAGCCATCTACAATTTTCAATCTCGAACCTTTGATTTGGTAGTATTGGATTAGAGTAGAGAAGAGTTAGTTTGTTTTTTTAATGGGTATCAACAATTTAGAGTTATATTAGAAGTTAGAACCTCACTTAAATCCTCCCTCTTCATTCAATTATTCGAAAACACTTCACTGAACATAAAAGAAAAAGAAAACAATGTTGGACTCTTTTTACTCTTTCATTTCTCTCTCCTGGGTGTGTGCATGTCCCTGTGCCTTAGTCTTGGCCTCCTCTGTTTCGCTGTTCCACGACCAGCAACAGTCGGCTGATGACACGATAAGGTTGTCATTGAGGTCCCGTCGGTATCACCAAACACCAGACTCTACCACCTGCCTTGATTCTTCTTCTTCTTTGCCTCCACTGAAGGTAAAAACCCTAACCTTTTCTCTTCTTTGTCCAAGGCTGAATTTCTTTGTATAAATAATAGACTTTGATGTTTTCTTTACTTATTTTAGTTATAATTTGTAATTTTATTTTGGGTAATCAATTTAGTTGTTGTTTGGGTTGAATTGGTTATGAAATTTTTGAATATGTGAAGGGTGAAGTGTGAAGTGTGTTGGATGACATTTGATTATACATGCATATTGTATCTTGGGTTAAAATCCACATAAATGAAAGTCTTTTGTTGTTGTCCCAAGGGTCTACATTGAGTAATTGCCGTTGAATGTGAGCAAAGCTAAGAAATTAGAATATTGGAAGGAAGAATTAATCTTAGTGTTCATTAGACTGCCGGCACACGTTCATACGATGTCTAGTTTTACAGTTATGAATTTTTAAAATTTCACTCACGCACTTAGTTTACTGTACGCCAACCCTCTTATTTGATCATTTTCAAACCTTTATACTTATTTATAGTCTTAGCTTTCAAGTAGAAAATTGTAGTCTATAATTTTAACTTTCGAAAAAGTTATTTTATAAGGTATTTCGGTATTTGTAGGAGTAATGAGTTTTATAAGATTACTGTTCGGCCTCGTTCCGAGCCGAAATTCTTCTCTTTTATAGGGTATATTTACTTGTTTTAACCCCTATTTATATATTAGATATAATGATTTGGTGTTTTGTAGGAAAGTAAGGAGTTAGAAGAAGTTTGGGCTTAATTGAAGGTTTTTAGGGAATCCCGAGCTATTTCCCGAGACAAACCAAGTCAACCCGAGCCGAGAGCCGAGGCGAAACCGAAGCCGGAAATTCAATATCAAGATTGGCGCAAAACAGGGGAACGGTACAAACTCAAAGATTCGAAATACATGTGCCTTCACCCTTTGGGTCATAACTCCTTCGTTACAACTCCGATTAGTCTGAAATTTTGGGAGCTTAAAGTACACACCGAGAGCTTTCCATCGATATCTTATGGGCCTTAAACGGAGTTCGGATGAAGAAGTTATGCGCGTTTGAAGTCGGCAGGGAAAAACTGCCCAGAACAATGGCTCGCCCGAGCCATCTGCTGGCTCGCCCGAGCCAGGCTTCTGGGGCAACAAAGACACCAGCCAGAACGCTGGCTCGCCCGAGCCAGGGAGTGGCTCGCCCGAGCCACTCTGTCTGCAGACCGCGTGCTGCGATTTGTTCTAGGGTTTTGGGTTGTAGTTTTTCCTTCTTCTATAAATACCCACTTGTATTAATCCAAGAAAAATAGGGAATTAGTCTAGGTAATTTAGGAGTAGAATTAGATTTATTGTTTTCCTTTATTTGCTTTAATCTCTCTTTAATTGTTCTTCAAATTTTCAATTGTTCTTCAAGATTTCTTTGATTTCTAGCATTTGTATTCAACTTTCTCAAGCTTTCTCAATCTCTCTCTTGTCTTCATTGAAGTGTTTTACAAGTTTTTTTCTCTCTCTCGCTCTCTCCTCTCTAATTGCCATTGTTGACTTGTTTTCCAAGCTTTATAGTGTTAGCCACAATCAACTCCATTTTTAGTGGGGAGGAGGGTCAAGGAACACCAATTCTACTTACTAGTGAGAATTTGGGGGATTCTTGGTAATCCAAACCACAATTTCTTGTTTGTTCGGGGGAAATTCAAGTGTAGATTGAAGGTTTATTGGAGATTAGTCATCAAAGGTATAATTTCTCGTTCCCAATTTCATTGTTCATTCATTGTCTTCATTCATGCCTTTTAATTGCTTTCATCTTTAAGTGCTTTCTTTATTGCTTTCTTTTAATTGCTTTCTTTATTATTATCATGTCTAGGTTAGATTTAAATGCTTTCTTTACATAATTTATCGCTTTCCGTACTTGAGAAAAACCCATTGAGAAGAACCGATTACCTTAATCAAGCCTCACACCCATCCCTAAGACCGACATCCCTAACTTATAAAACTACAAAAATTACAACCGAACAATGGCGCCGTTGTCGGGGATGGCGTTATTTGGTATATTAGGCTATTGGTTTGTGTGTACATAGTTTATTGCTTTCTTGATTATGCTAGAAAAAAATGTAGCGAAAAAAAAATTGAGTATCGGAAAAAAAAGTGAGAAAAGAAAAGAAAAAAAATAGAAAAATAGAAAAATAGAAAAAAAAAGAGTTATGGATAATCCCCAATTCCCTCAATTTGAGCATGAAATATTTTGGAGGTATTTTGCTAGATTGCGTGGCTACCGTGTTCAATGTGAATTATATGGTATCTTTTATGATACATTATCTCTTTTGGGCATTGTTAGTAAGGGTGTGAATTATGAGACCCGAAACCTTTTAGATTATTACGGGTTTTCTTGTTTAGGTGAAGAAAAAGCATGGGAGTTACTTGAATGGTTGTCTAGGGATTCTTATGAGTTTGAACAACAAAATGTTAGTCCTAGCTTCCAACCTCCTTATGCACCACCCTTTGGGACCGAAACTGAACAATCATGTGAATACCCCGTGTATGTTGATGATCAATCTTATGATGGGGGATATGTGGAAAACTGTTATGATCTTTCCCAAAGTGCCGATGTCGAGTCTCCTTCCGTGTGCTCCTTGTGTGATTCGCCGTATCATAGTTCAATTTCTTGTTTGCAAGCTACAGTGGTTTCCTTCAAGGCAGAAGTAGAAAAATTATGTGCGAACATGAATGAGTATATGCGTGAATTTGTCCATGAGAGTAATCAAAGGGTAGTAACTCCTTCACAAATGGTTGATTCGAATGTTGAAATAGGTCATTCATCGTCTTTGAGTCCTGAAATACATGTTGATTCTGCTGTGTATGATGAGGATGATGACTATTATAACCGACCATGCCATGGACTAGTTAGTAATTCCTTAGCTCTAGCCCCACCTAATGAGCATGAGGAATATGATGATTTTGTGTATGATGAGGATGATGACTATTATAACCGACCATGCCTTGGACTACTTAGTAATTCCTTAGCTCTAGCCCCACCTAATGAGCATGAGGAACATGATGATTTTTTGTGTGATGATGTAGAATTAGTTGAAAACATGCTAGATGATGAACTATTGTCCACACCCTTGTCCATGCCTTTATGTGAAGAAAAGATTGAGTTTAGTGAATGCCATGATGTAATTGAGCATAATCTTGTTGAGAGTGAAATTGAATATGTTGTGATTGAATGTGTGCTTGATAACGATTTGTTCACTTTCATTGAGGATCATTGCATTAGTGAGGCATTAGCTACCCTTGTATGTGAGTCCATTGATGTGCATACCTGTGATGATGAGCATAATTCTTTGGGGAATGATCATGATTGTTTGAACTTGGTTGTTGACAATGATGCTTTTGATGATGACATGCTTTATGAGTCATTCACGATGAGTTATGACCCTGAACCTTCCACTTTCACTTTTGATGTTGCTTTGGATGATGCACCTTTGTCTTTTGATGTTGATAGTTCTTCTAGTGAGTCTGATATTGATGAAGATGAAGATGTGCTTGTGTGTGATGTTGGGAGTGTTGTGATGTGGTCTAACCCTCTGTTATCCCTATCACCTATTGACGATTGTAATGATTATTTGGATGAGAGTGGTGATTTGGAATTTGTGATTGATGAAAATTGCATGGAAATTGAGTTTGAACCATTGTTTGCATCCAAGTCTTCGTATGAGCATGTTCAGAAATGTGTTGTATTGCCTCCTTCCGTTGATTTGTATACCCAATCTCCATTTACGAGTCAATGGGAGGATCCATTTGTCATGTCTTCTTTCACCGTGCCTAGAAAAGTCTTGTATATTCATGAATTTCATCAGTTCTATGACTTTTCTAAAGCATTTGATAAATTGTTAAGGGCACTAATGTTTGTTTATGTGCTATTGCGAGTGTGCTCTTACCACCACCATTCTGAGATGCATGAGAGGATGCATGATTTATTACTCAGGGCGTTGAATGGTTCTGACATGATGCCCGATATCTTGAGGTGGGAAGGAGTGAATTTCTTGATAAGATGCCTTTGAGGTAATATCCTTCCTCACCCTTCTTGTATAATTAGTGAGTTGGTCTTTCTTTTCTTCTTTTATTTTCTTTTTGTGTGTGTCTTTTTCTTTTATTTTGGGGTGCTTGCTTACCTACTTCTGTTTCCATTTTGAGGACACGACAACCTCTTTGTGTTGGAGTGGGAGGGTAGTATGCATTCCGGTATTCGAGTCTAAGAAAAGAAAAAAAGAGTCGTTTTGTAAATATTTTAGTTTGTTTTCTTAGTTCATTAATCCTTAGTGTCTTGTGTAGTTTGTTTTTCTTTTTGATCTTGCATGTGAACCATCACACATAGTATGTTTTCTTGTTTATTTCTAACCTTTGTGTGATGATCATTGGATGGTGGATTGAGTGCTTTTAATTGAAGATCTTAGGTAATTACTTTCTACTCTCTCTTTATGTGAATATATCGATGATCCATGATGCATGCTTGATTTTCTATTTGGGTGGCCAACCCTTTGAGTGTGAATGTTGGGATATTATTGTTGTTGGAGCCGTGTGGGCTCGGGTCGCCACCATTATTGTTTGTTATGTGTTTGTTGTGTGTTTTTAGGTTTTCTACCTTATTTGTGACATCCTTCTTCTCACAATGGGGACATTGTGAAGTTTTGTGTGGGAGTGGGGGGTGATACTTCCATTTGTCATGGGTAGATCACCTAGTTTTGAGTCTTTGTTTTCGTTTTTCGTAGTTTGTGTCGAAAAATTTGAAAAATTTTGTGTGAAAAGGAGAAAAAAGGGAGTGACAAACCTTGAAAGTTTTCGTTTTTCGTTTTGTTTTTGTTTTTGCTTTGTTTCTTGGATTTCATTGTTGAAATCAGGAAGCCGTTCTTAATCTTCTTTGAAAGAAACCGGTTTGAGCATTTTCGACCCTAACTTGGGCGATTGTCATGACTTACCTTAATTAGATTCTTTTCATCAAGTGTCTAGTGAGATTCCATTTCTTCTTTTTATGTTCTGGTTGAAATTGGGAGATTCTAAGGGTTCATATCCGAGCTTGTTTTCCAAAAAGAAAAAGAAAAAAAAGAGAAAAAGCAAAAGTCAAAGCAAAAGTCAGAAAATAGCAGCAAAATTAAATAATTTGACTAAGTGGGGCGTGCCACGACATCAACCACCATACACTTAGCCAACCTACACGGGCCAGATCGATGGTATGGCACGGATGCCCCTTAACCCTCCTCCTATATCGCTTTGCGACGGAGAGGCGAATGGAAAAGACCGTGTTGGGAGGGTATACCCCTTATATGGGCCGTCCAATTCCCGGAAATAAGGCTAATATCGACATTAAAAAGAAGAAAAAGTTTGAAGTGTTAATAAAGTGAGGGGCTCTTCCTTGCATCACCTGCGGCCCTCACCAAGCCAAGGGCGACCAAATGCGGGGAGGGGCAACTCTTTCCTTTCCTTTGTTCGTTTATTTGTTTGTAAGCTCGGGTGTGAGTCTTTTGGGTCGTCCGGGATCGATTAGAACTGTTTAAAACTCTTTCAAATGGGATTAAACTCTACATGAGGTGTAAGGAATCAAAAACTTCTAAGATTGGCAATTGTTTGAGTTAAGAGTTGTGAGATGCTCATAACGGTTCTTTTTGGAGGATTAATACCGTTTTCTTAATTGAAACGACCTGATTCATTGAAACGAGCAGTTTTTTTTTCTTTTCTTTTAAACTTGTTTTGTTTTTCACTTTCCCTCTTTCCTTTTTCTATGGCTTTTGTGGGTCTAGTTGCTATAAACCCTCACGAGACTTACCTCATCCACCCGGGCTGCCGGGGGGTTTAAAGGGCTTGATGCATGTGCTAAATGCATCCGCGATTCCTGCGAAAGTGAGTTAGGTTTTTAGTTTTTCTTTTTAGTCCTTTTCTTCGTTTTTAGTTTGCTCGGGGCGAGCAAACCCTTGTGTTGGAGTGGTGTTCGGCCTCGTTCCGAGCCGAAATTCTTCTCTTTTATAGGGTATATTTTCTTGTTTTAACCCCTATTTATATATTAGATATAATGATTTGGTGTTTTGTAGGAAAATAAGGAGTTAGAAGAAGTTTGGGATTAATTGAAGGTTTTTAGGGAATCCCGAGCTATTTCCCGAGTCAAACCAAGTCAACCCGAGCCGAGATCCGAGTCAAACCAAGTCAACCCGAGCCGAGAGCCGAGGCGAAACCGAAGCCAGAAATTCAATATCAAGATTGGCGCAAAACAGGGGAACGGTACAAACTCAAAGGTTCGAAATACATGTGCCTTCACCCTTTGGGTCATAACTCCTTCGTTATAACTCCGATTGGTCTGAAATTTTGGGAGCTTAAAGTACACACCGAGAGCTTTCCATCGATATATTACGGGCCTAAAACAAAGTTCGGATGAAGAAGTTATGCGCGTTTGAAGTCGGCAGGGAAAAGCGCGAGCATGGCTCGCCCGAGCCAGCCTGGGCAACAAAGACACCACGAGAACTGCTCGCCCGAGCCACTCTGTCTGCAGACGCGCGTGCTGCGATTTGTTCTAGGGTTTTGGGTTGTATTTTTCCTTCTTCTATAAATACCCACTTGTATTAATCCAAGAAAAATAGGGAATTAGTCTAGGTAATTTAGGAGTAGAATTAGATTTATTGTTTTCCTTTATTTGCTTTAATCTGTCTTTAATTATTCTTCAAATTTTCAATTGTTCTTCATTGTTCTTCAAGCTTTCTTTGATTTCTAACATTTGTATTCTACTTTCTCAAGCTTTCTCAATCTCTCTCTTGTCTTCATTGAAGTGTTCTACAAGTTCTCTCTCTCTCTCTCTCTCTCTCTCTCTCTCTCTCTCTCTCTCCCCTCTCTAATTGCCATTATTGACTTGTTTTTCAAGCTTTATAGTGTTAGCCACAATCAACTCCATTTTTAGAGGGGAGGAGGGTCAAGGAACTCCAATTCTACTTACTAATGAGAATTTGGGGGATTCTTGGTAATCCAAACCACAATTTCTTGTTTGTTCGGGGGAAATTCAAGTGTATATTGAAGGTTTATTGAAGATTAGTCATCAAAGGTATAATTTCTCGTTCCCAATTTCATTGTTCATTCATTGTCTTCATTCATGCCTTTTAATTGCTTTCATCTTTAAGTGCTTTCTTTATTGCTTTCTTTTAATTGCTTTCTTTATTATTATCATGTCTAGGTTAGATTTAAATGCTTTCTTTACATAATTTATCACTTTCCGCACTTGAGAAAAACCCATTTACACGAACCGATTACCTTAATCAAGCCTCACACCCATCCCTGAGACCGACATCCCTAACTTATAAAACCACAAAAATTATAACCGAACAATTACTGCAAAAACCATGCTTTGCAAGTCTTTTTATGGAGTTTTTCCTCTTCAACTTTAGATTACAAGTTACTCTCCTTTTTCTAAGATTCCAAATTAATGCACCTTATTGTTCATTTCCACCTCAAGAGAGGTCCAAGAGGTCGTTACTACTCCCTGTTCGAGTCCACTCCAGCATCAGTTTAGTTCTGCCTACGTTTACAAAGTATAGGCATGAATATTGCATATACCCTACCTAAACTCATGTAACGCCCCAGGTTACTAATCACTAGATTAAGCTAATAATATACCTAACCCAATGATTAGAAGCAGATAAACACCTGGGAGTTTTACCGCCGTCCACGAAGGTGGACAAGGCTAAGACTAATACCCAACAAAACAATCCAAAACATAAACCACTTCAAACTTTATCATCGAGACATAACTTAACTGGAACCACCTCAAGACAACATAACACAACCTAATAAAACTTATACAAGCCAAACTATCACAAATTTCTCTTAAGTCTTCCATAAAGAGTCTTTAACCACCTTCAATCTCCTTAAGAGCTCTAGGGTTTCGTCCTTCCGGGGCTTTTCCTTCTCCTCTGCCGAGATTCCTAAAACGAAAACATAAAAACTTCGCAAAGTGAGATAAACTCAGTACGTATAGCCCTAATAACGCAATAATCTTTTCATAATTTGATTTAGTTATTTAGCGCGGTTCCAAAACATTAAAACAATATATTAGCGAATAACATTAAAAATAGCATAACTTACGTCGCTTGTACATACTTAACTTGTACATGGGAAAAGTAACTTAACCTGTACTTAAATCACAGCTTAAATAAAAATACCTTTGAGTTCTTCTTTGTAAAAGCAACATACATAACCATACCTTAGAAATAATATATCATTAAAAGTATTATAACATAATTTCAAAAGAACTTAAATCATACATAACTTACATATAACGTACAAAGCCATAGCATAAGCCAAGACTTATAAAAAAAATTGGCATGTAAGTCATAAAGCTTTACTTTGGTTCAAAAGACTTGATTAACTTAAGAAACTTAAACTTGGTTATCCTGTTATTATCCTGAAGGTCCCCTACTTGCGATCATTGGCTAAGCCTCCGTATGCGCATACCCAGACCGATCGGGAGATCCGGATGGTGGACAATGTCCTATACTGGCCAGATTTCCATGGGGTGCACATTAGGCACTATCTTAGTATTTTTCCCTGATGTGCACAAGGCACGATTATCCTGGTGTGCCCTATGGCACAATTAAGCATGGGGTGCTCTATAGCACGATTATACATGGTGTGCTCTAAAGCACGATAACACATAGGCGGGGCCTTTATTAAAATCTTTAGAAACTTGGAACCTTGACCTCGGGTTCTTAATAAAACGGGATCTTTCTTAATAAACGGGATCTTTCTTAATAAACGGGATCTTTATCCCCCTTGTAATCATAACTTAGCCCATCCTTTGAATACAAAATTGTACTTATAACGAGATTTACTCATGCACTACCCTTTTTCTACCAAGGAATGGGAAAATTGTAAAAGTCCCTAACATGAAAGATTCCTAATACAAGCTCTTAAATTAGAATATAAAAATAGCTTGATAATTACACCCTGGTAAATGAAATTCATAAGACTCGTATAACATCTTGAGCATAAAACATAAGAGTTTTCCTAAAAGCATGGATATTAGAGTAAATATAACGAAATAGGCTTAAGAGAATAAATCATACATGGGTACATAGAGCCACATAAGACTTACTTACGCTTGAACATGATACATAAAGTAACATAAATACTTAAAATCAGAAGAGTTACTTAGTAAATTAACTTTGGTACATACACCCACTTAAAACTTACTGACTTTTGACAAGAAACATGAAATTAGCATGGATGACATAAATTGTAAATAAACGATATGATATGTAGGACGTAAATAATTCATAAGGTTAACTTAAAAGTTACAGGAAATATACGTACCTGAAGACTTTAAAAACACACACGGGACGGGCAGAGACTTGAACAGTGGCGCAACGATCTTCTTGAAGGGACTTAAAAGATAAGGAATCATGAATTAGGTCCTAACTTAGGTGGTATCATGGATGAATAACTTAATGAATTTTCGAGGAATAATTATAACGAACTTGATTTCTAAAGCATACTCGTGAGGTCATATCTAATCCCACAAATATCGGATCATGGCATAAAAGGACTTTTCGGAAAGCTTAGAACATACACTCCAACGTTATAGTGACCATGAAAGCTAAAGACGTGGCTAAGGAGGGTGCAAACTAACATCTTTACAAACTGCCCAGAATAATAACCATTAAACTTCAATTATTCGGAAAATCGTAACTCGAGTTCTACTTATCGGTTCGGAACGGGTAAGACGTCTATGGAAAGCTCTTAATACATACTTCCACTTTCATTTTCATCACCAATTGATTTAAGCTTGGGAAGAGGTCAAACTTTACCTAAAATAAGGGCAGCCACTAAAATCTTATTTCTGGAAAAATTCAGAACCTTTGGCTTTTAATGAAGAGCTTATAACTTGCTCATCCGACATCCAATGGACGCATACCATACCATTCTGGAAAGCTTAGAGTATCCCCTAAAACGTTCGTGTTCAAATCTTAAGCCATAGCAAACTCTAACTAAATGAAAAACACCTATCTTTGTACTGCCGTTAGAAATTCCCAGTTTTGCGCGGCGTTACGATTTTGACCATAAATCCTAATATACATAACGATACACTAATCCGTAAAAACCGGGTGTTAGCTAACACTTTTGTCTACCTAATTATGCCCTCATGTTACCCAGAATCACATCTTAGGTTTTCTGAAAAAATCAAAACCGAACCAAATTGCAATAACAACCCACAAACTTACTTGTATGTATACTAATCTCATGATTTACCTTAAGCACTTATAAAATCCTATCCTTCCATCACCAATAAAAATTTCCAGAATTAAAAATCCCAAAAAATCATCAATTGAATCCATTTTAGAGACATGCAAGGCCAACACTTCTAATATTTCATGAATCTCATACATAAATCAACATATACCACTTAAAACCCTCATTTTACTTAATCTAATATTAATTTATATACATGCCTTTCACCTCAATCAATTTTCCATCTCCTCACAGTGAATCCAACTAATAAACACATGCATGTACATAATCCATCAACATCCATACTTATTTAATTACAAGAACACAAGAGTAACTCAAACTTACCCAAGACTTCTCTCTTTGGTGCTTGAATTCCTTCCCTTTTGACTTGATGAGCTTAGAAACCCTTGTTTAACCTACGGAATCACATAAAAGGTCTACAAAACTCAGAATTTAACTAAGGTTTTTCATTAAAAAGAGAGAAGAGGGAAGGTAACATTACACTTGAAAAAGGAACAAGATTGAAGGAGGAATGATGGAGGTGGTGCGGTGATGCGACGATGGCCGGAAAACGGCCGGAAGACGGCTAGTCTGGGCTGGACAGCAGGCGGCAGAAGCAGGGGTTGGGGAAGCTTGATGGCCATGAAAGAGAGAGAAAGCAAGAATGGGAATGAGGGAGTTTAAGTGATATGTTTCCAAAAAAAAATGGGTTATCTTGCTAAGGCCATGTATATATAAATCAATTGTATAAGATCAAGGCCCAAAATCCACACTCCCCTCCTTCCTTTGGCCGACCAACATGAGGCCCAAAAGGGAAAAATTTTATCAATTTAATCTTCCCTCTTATACTTATATCTCTCTAATTCCTCAAATTACCGAAATTTATTAAACCGTAAAAATGTCATTGGTAACCCAAATAAATATATCCCTACACCTCCATGAGATTTCTTATAATTATAATCCCAAATTGACTTGGATAAAAGGAGGACCCGATATATACGTTTCGGGAAAAGAATTCGTAAACAGTCTTGATCACCCTAAAAATAATCGGAAGAGATTCATCAAGAAAAGAAAAGAAATTTAGAACTGAATCATGGATGATCGTTTCACTGTTCAAGTCCTGCAAAACACACACTTGGTTAGGAAAACAAAAATTTGGAACACGTACTTTAATTATTCATGATTTATTGTTAACCTTGATTAATTACACTAATGAGTACGTATTAAGAGGCGATTTTCTTCAGGTTGTTACAACTCACTTATTAATTTAATATGGTTAATTATAGTTTTATATGTTTTTCTCACATAAATGTTGTCCCGACCCATGTTACTTGTGCCAATGGTGCACTACCCAAGTCATAACCAGATCAGTGTCAATCGGACCTCCCGATCGGTCCGAGTATGCACGTATATATGAAGGCTTAGTCCGATGATCGCTAGAAGGTAACCACTCAGATAATAATAATCTTGCAAGCAAGTTTTATTTATTGTATTTCTCTTCTATCTGTATCCAAAATGAATTGAAATGCATGAAAAAGATGAATTGTTTAATTTATATTTGACTGTATAGTAATATGCATATTGAGTTTCGACTCATTTGCGAAACTGTTTTATGTTTTGTTTTTCAAAAAGTTACTCGGAGGTACCCCAATGTTTGGGTAACTATTTTTCGGTACCCCAACTTTTCAAAACTCATTTTGAGGTACCCTTAATTTTTGTGTTAGTAATTATTTAGTGTTATTCCGACCATCAATATTTTAAGTGATCGAAATACCCTTATTCTTCTTCTGCAAGGGTATTTGTTAAAAAAATGGGAGAACAAGGGTATTTCGGACACTTAATCAAAATGATGACCCGAAAAGCACCTAATAATTACAAACCTAAAAATTAAGGGTGCCTCAAAATGAGTTTTCAAAAGTTGGGGTACCGAAAAATAGTTTCCCAAATATTGGGGTACCTTTGAGCAATTTTTTGTTTGTTTTTAGGTGGTGCTTTTAAGTCTGCTAAGCCAAGCCGGATAAGAAGTCAAGTTAGATATGCAAATGTCAACAAATATATCTTTCCATGTTGGTTATGTATACAAATAATTAAGAATTGTTAGGGAGAAATTTGAGGTTATATATAATATTTTACTCTTCCTTCGGAATTGTGGTTGATGTGTTGGTGTCTTGTTTTGGTTGGTTAGCCTAATCCATCTGTTTGGAAAGTGGTAATACTCTCGGATCTTTTTAATCCGATGCGCTAATCTTTAGGTTAAGAGGTATTTAACTTTAATCTGAAAACAGTTTAATCTGGGAGTATTACAATAGAGTGTAATAAGGCCGGTACACCATCAAATAAAGGGACTGACATTAGACAATAGTGGTGTAGGCAAACAATTAATAGTGAAGATTGCAGTAAAGGCAATTTCAACCTAATATGAAGATGGTAAGAAGGATTGAATGAGAAATCCCAAACCATTTCTAAAATATCTTTGTCTTTTTGTTGTACCATTTAAAGCTTGAGTGCCAGGGCAACATTATCGAAAAAGATTACCACATGAAGCAAAGTGTCTAGTAAATTGATAGTTATCATATTCTGAATTGAACCACTGTCACTTTGAAAAATTTTAGGGTTTTTGGACATCATTAATACCAACTTTGGGGGTATTGGATATTAATAATACAAACTATTTTCTTGGACACTAGCAGTACGAACTATTGACCTATTTTCCTCTAACAGTACACCGTCGAATTGTAATAGTTTTAACTCATCAATAAGATGATGTGGCTCCATAATATGTGACATGGAAGACATGCTAATGTCCACGTCAACATTTTTTATCCAACCTCCGCCTTCCACGTCACACATCATGGAGCCACGTCATCTTTCCAATTAGTTAAAACTATAACAATTCGGTCATGTACTGTTGGAGGAAAATATGTCAATAGTTCATACCACTAGTGTCCAAGAAAATACTTTATATTATTTGTATCCAACACCCCCAAAGTTGGTATTGTTGATGTCCAAAAACCCAAAATTTTACTGGTTCTATCAAACTTATTTTCAACTATATTTTGAAATTGTAGAAAAATATCAAATACGTCACACTTAATTAAGTTTCATAGCATATAACCAAATAAAGAGAGAATAATCATCCCCAAAAAATCACATAATAGCAAAAATGTCCTAAATGATGGTGCCACACCTCAGCAAAACCAATTGAAACAAAGAATGCTAGGACATGCTGGGAGAGATGGCGAACAAGTAAAGGATAGATATCACCATAATTTGGACCCTATAAAGGGACCTTAGTGGTGGTGTCGTCGTTGACACAAAAAAAGGAATCATTAAACTGAACATGGCAATTGTTATCTCAACATAAACAACGAATAA
Organism: Portulaca oleracea; assembly: GCA_029582165.1. Taxonomy (NCBI): domain Eukaryota; kingdom Viridiplantae; phylum Streptophyta; class Magnoliopsida; order Caryophyllales; family Portulacaceae; genus Portulaca; species Portulaca oleracea. The sequence continues at coordinate 25,712,685 of CM055869.1, forward strand.
AGAAAAAAATTCTTTAAGAGTAGGAACATGCAATACAAAATTTAGTGTCAACGACTTGCGAGGAGTTTGAAGATTTAATCTACCAATGTTAATTATAGGAAATAGTCTACATCACCAATAGAACCGAAAATAAGAAGATTTAGTACTTAGTAGACAAAATACATTCATCATGAGTCATGTGGGATGCCGCAGAAGAGTCTAGATATTAGAAGCTCTCACTCGGCTCAACACATCCAAAAAAAGCTAGAACAGGAAGAGAAGTCGCGAGACATTGACGATAGTAAATAGAGCAACCACAACAGAGTGAATAGGGAGTGACAAATCTGACGTAGACTAAAAGACCATAATCTAACTAGCAATAAATATTCAGTTAGGCCCTGTTCTTTGGTTGAGTTATTTTCAGGTTTGGATAGATACATTGGGATAGGTTGTGATAAGTTGGGATATGTTGAAATAAGTTATGATATTTTTTTTTTGGAATTGTGTTTTTAGAATGAATGTTTTTTTGGAGATTTGTGTTACGTTTGGATAGGTTTGGATATGTTTGGATAAGTTGATAGAGTTATATCCAACCTAACCAAAGAACAGGACCTTAAGAGATTCAATTTACCGCAAAAAAATCTATCATCTACTGTAAATATTTATGTGATTATTTAAGATTTTACAGATCAACATTTCTTTAAGCAAATTTGAAACTTAAATATGAAATGTGAAGGTGATTAAATATTCAAGGTATATTTAACAGTTCTAACCATTACTACCTCTGTCACGTTTCTCTATCAAATTAACTAAATTTGAAAGTCCAATGCGCTATGGGAATTGAGGTAAGAATATTGTAGATTGCCAATAATGCCCCTCATAATTCTTCTGTAGAAAAAGAGACAGTTTATTTTATTCAGTCAAATTCATTAGTAAAAATAAAAGAGAAAGCAGTATTTATTAGGGATAAAATAGGAATTATAATTATTGAAATTAGAGAAGTAACAAATATTTTGGGACAATGAAATTAGTGATGGTGACAAAGAAATTGGGATGGAGGTAGCATTATTTTTTTTGCTTGAAAAACAAGTACTCCTGTTTTGTAAACAATGAAACGCAATTTTTATAAGGGAAATTCCAAATGGTAGGCATCAGTTATTGTCTATTCCAAGTTGTCAACACTTTTTTTTACATATTCCAAATGGTATGCTTAGTTGACAAACTATTCCACCCTGCCGTAGGCATAGAGTTAACTGCTCTTAGAAATAGGGGGAAAAAAAAGAAAACGAAAATATAATGCAGTGAAGAAATAATGAATGCCCAGAAATTGTGAAACCCTTGACACTCAAAATAGAACCTTCAACTGTCTGGGCAATTTTATCAAAATCTAACACAAAAAATTCAAACCTTCAACTATCTGGGCAAGCATTAACGGGAACCTTCAGTGCTGGAGATGGGTGCTGCAGTCGACCTTTAGCGATTCAGGGGAGCGGCTGTCTGGGCTTCAGCGCGAGCGACGACGGCCGGCGAGCAACAACGGCGAGCGACGACGGCCGAACTTCAACTGTCTGAGCGTCATTCTTTAGGGCAGGTTCTTTTTTTGAGTGTGAAGGGTTTCACAATTTCTGGGCATCGATTGTTTCTTCATTGCATTATATTTTCGTTTTCTTTTTTTTTTGCCCTATTTCTAACAACAGTTAACTCTATGCCTACGGAATGGAATAGTTTGTCAAATAAGCCAACCATTTGAAATATGTAAAAAAGTGTTGACCACTTAGAATAGATAATAACCGGTGCATGTCTACCATTTGAAATTTCCCTTTTATAAAAATTCTAGAACATGTCATTGGTGAATTCAGAATTGATGAAAATAATTAAGAAATTCCATATTGTTTCCCTCCACAAATTATGGACTAGAAACAATCAAAATATGAAACCAGGAAGTTTTATGAGGGCTAGCTCAAGCAAAGGTAACATAATGCTGGTTGGCTTTTCAGCATTTTTTTTATGTTCACAACGTTTTCGTTATAATTAGTTATTATCTTGTCAAATAAGCAAAGAAAAACTAATAAGACTCTTTGACTGCAAAAATGTATTTGGGGAATTGCCAACATCAAATCATTGCATATCCCTCATCAATTAGTAAACGTTTGGTATTGTATATCATCCCTTTTATATTATTTGATTTGATACATAGTTAATTTTTAGGGTTTTAAATATTATTTTTTATTAGTGGGTTTTCATATAATATTTTATTGTCAATTGGACAATCACAATATTATATATTTATAAAATAATATTTTCTGTTATCAATAGGACGATGGTGATTTTATATAATAAATTATTAAATATATTTAGAAGCCAGTTAACTGTTAAAATTTTAAATTTATCCGATATATGAATTTGTGAGCAAAAATAATATGGAACGGGAGGGAGTATAAGAATAATTGGAAATCACATCAAAGATATAAACCAGGCACATCATAAAAAATTGTCATACACAGTTGGGATTTCGCACATTCGCACATTCTTGTACGGCAAAGCATCATGTCAACCTTAAAGAAAAAGCATCATGTCTATTCGATTAAATTAGGGATTTAGATATCAATTTAGGTAGTGAATATATAATTTCGGCCTCATTCTATTATGCGGTACTGCACCATACCATACTTCACCATACTCCAGCACACTTTCTCATAAATCATTACCAAAATATTTTCTTACTTTTCTCTCCTCATTTTTCTCCTCTACTTTTTACTTTCTCTTTTCTCACATACTTCACCTACCACAACTCTCACCACAACTTACCACAACCCACAACACTTCACCACACTTTTTCAAATTCCACCACACCACACCGCAACCAACCGCACCGCATAAAAGAACGGGGCCTTAATAGCCTTTTTCTTATTAAGAAATATTTTAGTTTCCTTGAATAATTTGATAACTATTAAATTGTTTACCCTAACTTTTGACATAAGAACTTTTACTAAATTGGTGTGGTACGATATAAGTACTATTACTAAATTTTAGTTGTGGCCTAACATTTTAAAATTATCATTTATTTATTTACATTTTTCTTTTTATTAAAATTTCAAGAGATCACCATATTTAGTTTAAATTATTATAATTAATAACCTTATTTAGTTTCAATTATAATTATAATTATACTCATATAGTTATAATTATAATTATATTTATTTGAAAAAGTGGTTGATAATACACATATTTTTAGTTGTACAAAAGCATTAATTAAGAGTGTAAGCAAGTTAGGTAATAAATTAATAACGTAAGAGTTGACCGTAAAGGTCGAACGGAGTGCATTCGGGCAACCCATAAACTTCTGGTTTGATTTCCTAATTTTCTACCTCTTATTTATCCTATGTGATAAATGTATTGGATCGTAATATTGACATATCTCTTCAGTTAATAGTGAACCCATGATCCATACTTTTGATCCTTAGTTTATGCCCTTGAATTAAATTATTTTGTGGGGAAGGATTTGATCCTCCATCCACGGTAAATAGGGGGCCCCATCTCTTATCCTCTTATTCTAATTTTAGAAAGTTTCAGCACACTCTTTCAAATGTTGACTGCAACAACATTTTTATTATTTAAAGGCTAAAATTTATTCAATATATACTTTCTATGTTACCGTTAAGTCATTCTTGAACGCAAGGGCAATGGTATGAAGAGGCTAGTAATTTGTGTGGTCATATCAATGTCTTAGAAGCTTGATTATGGAGGATTGCCCATCTACTTATTATGTGCATTGCGTTCATCAACTCCTATTGACACGCATTACCATTGCACATGTAATGGTGACATCGGATTGCTAGTTGACCTAGCTCAAATTATGTTAACTATGATAGAAGGTTCTTATAGATGCAAAGGTGACAACAGAGGAAAACAAGTTATTGTTAGCCATGGGCAAACTTCAAAACGTAGAACTTCCACATTAACATATGAGCATTATTATCGTGTTGATGCGTTCCATTATTGATATGCAATTGCAAGAGCTTAGTAGCTGCTTTCCAGAGACAAGCACTGATTTGTTTTTGGTGTAGCATGCCTTTGTCGTGCTCCCTCCTTTTGCAACTTTGATGAGGAAGAGTTACTTAGAATGACTCAACTATACGCCATGGATTTTGACGAGTGGTCTTTGGAGAGGCTTAAAACTGATCTTACTAATTTCATTAATTATGTATGAAATGATTAGAGATTCTCAAACTTAAAAGGCCTTGTTGAACTTTCGATGAAGATGGTGGAGACACAATTGCAGTTGAACTTTCACTGCATATATTTGCTTGTTATGTTAGCTTTGCTTCTACTAGTTTTCACTAGCTACATCGGTTGAGAGAGTATTATTGGCAAAGAAGTTTATCAAAATTGGTTTGCACAATAATAGAATATCAAATGACCTTTTAAATGATGCTGTTATTATTTATTTTGAAGATGACGTATTTGAAAAAGTATCCAGTGAGGCTATCATGGATTGTTTTCAAAAGATGCACATTCGTCGATCAAAAGTGTTGACATGTTTTTATGGTTAATGTTGATATTGTGACGTCTATTTTTTAAATTTGTGTTGTTCAATTTTATTTTTAAACAAATTATTCTTGGAACCACAGACCCGGAATCCTGGATGCATATCACACACGAATTTTTCAGAAATTAGGCCAAGCACACACGAATTAGGTACAAGGTAAAATAATTGAATTGTTTAGATTTATTCTTAATAGATAGACGATTTATATTATCAACTTGTAAATACGTTGATGCATAAGTTGAATAGTCTATAAAATCACATGATTACTTATATTTGAAAGCGTTAATAAAATAATCATCTTTATTTTGTATTTAATGTAATAATATAAACATGATGTTATTGATTAGATTTTTTTATATCGAGCCTAAATATTTAATACATAACGAAAATATTTTGTATGTTTAATAAAATTTTGAAGTTTACGTGGGGAAAGTATACATCATTTGTAACATGCTCATAACTATAAAATTTTAATAAGTTTTGAGAAATAAAATTAAAGTTAATATGCTTGGAAAAAACAGTAAGAGTCGAATCTCTGATCTCATGGCTTACACAAAGCTCCCACCTAACTAACCAAATAGTCATCTTCGTCGTTCAGCAAGAATTAGAGAAGGGGTTGGATAGATTGATTTGAGAATTAAACTAAAATATTTGATTTGTATGATTGGATGAGCTGCCGGAATTAAAATATTTCATAACATAGACAAGGCAATATTAGATTAGTGTTTTATTTATATTTGAATTTCAATTAGATAAAATTCTCCTTATTCATTGGCTCGTTGTCCTGCCCGATGTTTAGCAAAGGTGTGAATTTAGTTACATATAGTTGTTCTGATTCAGTAAAAAGAAGATGGTGAGTCCGATATCACCATGTTTCATGAGCCCTCCACATTAATTTTTATTTTTATTTTGGATATAATACATGTATTTTCTTCATTTAATATTTTAATTGTCCAAATGTATTTTCCTGACTAAAATTTTTATATATTCTATCACAAATATACAACTTTATGTTATTAAAATAATATTTTTTGTTATTAATCCAATGAGAATACTTTCATATACTAAAATATTGTATATGTCAAGAAATTAATGACGACAACAAACTATTAATATGGAACGGAGGGAATAGTTTTGAATTATTTTCCTAGTTTTTTTTTCTGAAGCATTGGCAGGTTTCTTCAATTCACATTATTCATTTTAAAAATTATGAACATTGTGGTATATATTTCTCAACATTTATCTACTGGTTTATGAGCATTGTAGTTTTGGTTTATTAACATTCATGTACTGGTTTATGAGCACTCTAGTATAGATTTATGAACATCGTAGTTTAAATTTATGAGCATTCACAAACTGGTTTATGAGTATTCTAGTATAGATTTATGAGCATTGTAGTTTAAGTTTACAACCATTCATGTACTGGTTTATGAGCACTCTACAATAGATTTATGAGCATTGTAGTTTAAGTTTATGAGCATTCATGGACTGGTTTATGATCACTTTAGTATAGATTTATGAGCATTGTAGTTTAGGTTTATGAGCATTCATGTATTGGTTTTATGAGCACTCTAGTATAGTAGATTTATAAACATTTTAGTTTAAGTTTATGATCATTTTTATGAACACTCTAGTATAGATTTATGAACATTTTAGTTTAAGTTTATGAGCATTTATGTCTCGTTTATGAACACTTTAGTAATGATTTATGAGCATTTACAGGTTTATGAGCGCTCTAGTATAGATTTATTTTAGTTTAGGTTTACGAGCATTAATGGACTGGCTTATAAGCATTCTAGTATAAAGTTTATGAGCACTGTAGTTTAAGTTTATGAGCATTCATGTACTGGTTTATGAACACTCTAGTATAGATTTATGAGTATTGTAGTTTATGTTTATGAACATTCATATACTGGTTTATCATCACTCTAGTATAGTTTTATAAGCATTGTAGTTTAAGTTTATGAGCATTCATATACTGGTTTATGAGCACTCTAGTATAAATATATGAGCATCTACATTATAAATTATGAACATTAATTGTATGAGATATGAGCAAGACCATTAGAGATTGTGAGCAAGACTATCACTAATTATGAATATTCATCTATTAAATTATGAACATTCATATATTCATTTATAAACATTATAATTTACCTTTATGAAAATTCATATATTAATTTAAAATATTATAGTTAAAAAAATAAAAAAGTCTGACAAAAAAATATTTTAAAAAATATAATATTACAAAAAATAATTAAAAAGTAAAAAAAAATTGATGGGATGGGCTCACCATGCACCCTACGCCCTGGGCGCATGATCGTCCCCCTAATCAAAGGTTATCTATTCATACAACTATTTGGATTAAATATGTTTAAATTTAGCTATTGACTTAACATAATGTAAATTTATACAATAAAATGGATAACTATTAAAAACAAATTTTTTAAAAGCCTTGTTGTAACCAAAATGTTTCAAAATAATAACGTTTCAAAAATATAGTTAATTGCAAAATATGATTTGAAAGTCTAGTTTAAACTTTGAATACTAGCTTTCATTTGCCCAAAATTGATTTTTGACTTAAAAATTAAATGATATTGTATTATTGTCGACCACTGGCCCACAGCGTAAGTCATTTAATTAAATACCTTATCTATCAATATGTAGAAAAAACAAGTTCCATAAAAATAAATATGCAAAAAAAAAGAAAAACAAACACACACAATCAGAACATAAAAGAATATGATGAAAATTTTGAAGATAAATCTGTATAACTACTGCACATAATAATTTCCAAATTATCTCGAAAGAGGAAAGAACAAATGGAAAAAGGATACTACAATAGTTGATTGACCAGTGTGAAAATAAAGTCGACGTAATGTGAAATTTTGGAAGAATGAGAAATGGGTGGAAGGTAATAGAAAAATAATCAAATTGACTATTTTTTGCATGTAGTTTAGGACTTTAGGTTTGCTTACGTTTTGCTAAGGCTGGCATTATGTCACTGTTTTTTTTCCCATTAGTTTAGTTTCGTTTTCAAATTCGACTCCTTAAAAGGCAATTCAATATTTCTTCACATCCAAATCAAAAATGACACAAGCCGTGCGCTACGGGGATTTCTCAAACTTTTAAATTGGAAAAAACTTCTATTCCAACAATGTTGGCTCACAATTTGAATTGTTCATCAAATAAGGATAGCAAATACTACAACAATACAAACTAATGAATTATATAAAAAGATCTGATTAAAATCAAATTATTTAAATATAACCTAAGTAATAATAGCCTCATTCATACGTCAGCTCTGTAAATTATTTTAGAAGTGAATTGACTGAATTCTAGATACCCTGAATTCAACACTAGTGGTGACATCCCTACCTGGTGCATATAGTAAGAAAATCAGGTAATTCAAAATGGATATTTCTTGCCTAGTAATTATTTAGTTAAGGTTTAGGACTTGGTAATGGTACATTATGGAGTATCTATCTAGGCTCTCTAGTCTGTTAAAGTTTACAAAAAAAAAAATCAATATTTATTATAAAATTTATATATCTTAAATTTATCAATATTAGTACAAAATTCATCAATTTTTATTTAAAAAAAAATTTAACCAATTTTTTATACAAATTTATCACATAAAAAATTGACTTATATTAATACAGACAGTGGACCTAAATAAATCCTTTATTAGATAACGTTGAAATTAAAGCAATATAATTGTAGTAACCCTTTAAAAAAAAAAAATTTTACGTAGTAGCATTTTGTAATTAACTGTTAATAGGCTATCTAACAAATTCCTCGGAGGATAGCGATTGAAAACCATTTCTAAACAAATATAAATTTTGTTTTTATTTCTGCTTTCCGAATGGATTGATAGTCTATCTCGTTTCTTTCTTAAGAAATTGCTTTCTGAACACCTTCCTTAAGAAAATTGATTTTGCCGTAGATAATTGCCTTTGATGTATACTCCCCCCGTTTTTTAATAAATGTGACCTTGATTTTCGCAATAAAAACTTTAATAATAAATAATTTAATTTGTATAACGATTTATTATATAAATTTAATGTTATTAAAATCATAATAAAAATATTATTTGAAAAGTATAATATTGTATTTTCCTGTATAATTATTATGTGAATAGTTATTGGTTAAAGTAAACCACTGAAAATTAGTTATAAAAAATGGAGGGAATAAATTATTTCAATTTGCACAAAAAAAAACACTTACTTTCTTTTATATTTTTCCAGGATTAATTTAGTGTCTTTGGTACTATTAGAGCGTATTTAGCCAAGCTATTGCTTTTTCGAAATTGTTTTTTATAAAAAGGATTATTGGACAACAATAATATGAACTTTAGCGGTATTGGTCGATAATAATATCAAAATTTTGTTGGATATTAGTAGTATCAACTATGGATCTATTTTCCATCAATAGTACATCATCTAGTTGGTAGGTTTCTCACTTACTAAAATGATGATGTGTCACCTTATTGTGTGAGCTAGAGGTTATAGCAAGTTGAAATAACATTAACAAGCACAATTTTTATGAATTAACATTAACCAACTTATAAGCTAAGCAATAATGTTCATAGTTTTTAAGCTAAATTGGTCAACATTGCTTAATTGGCAAGCAAAAGTGACAATCAACCTTTTTTCCACTGGCTTTACCCTCCAACTCAGATAATTAGGCGACATGTCGTCTTTTCGTCAAGTTAAACACCTACTAACTCGGTGTCAAACTATTGACAAAAATTATGTCAATAGTTGGTATTGCTGGCGTCCTATAAAATTGTTGGTATTATTATTGTCCAATACCCTCAAAATTGGTATTATATGTATCCAATAATCCTTATAAAAACTGTTTATCCAAAAAAAATTAAGTGTTCGGTAATACATATTATAAAAGTACTTTTAAAAGTAGAAACTATTAATTAGTGTTTGGTAACTTATAGATAGTTATTTTTACTACTCTAAAACATCACAGATTATTTTTATTTATTCATTTCTTGCAATTTATAATACGGACACATCTATATTCCCTCACTATATTATTTTATCTTCTATTTTTTTTTAAAAAAAATCTACAGTGGTTCTCCAAAGATTTTACATAATTGATTCAAAATAATTAATTAAACTCTATGTGAGTAAGAAAATCTTATTATCAACCACTAGGCGATGCACAGAGTGAACTAAATTTGTTACTTTTGAAATTTTATAAAAGTCATACATAAGTAACTGTCCATACAAAGTAAACCAAACGAAATATTAATGAAATTGTTACATGGAAAACATATAATAAATGGTTCCGACAAAACATGTAATTTAACAATAGAAAATTTCCTAAAATGGCAATGAGCGTTGACCAAGGCGAGTTGCATGATGCATCATCCTTCCTTACGTGGACGTTTGTATATGTGATGTAATTTGAATTTGGGCAGGTTAAAGGTGGGGTTTGTTTGTAAGGCCGAGCTGGATTCTGCTGAAGGCATAACACAGTTGAAGGCACACAAAAAGGTGGAACTGGATAACATACACCATTTCAGGTAATTTCTTTTCAATTACAAATTTTTTTTTTTAAAAAAAAACAGGTTAACATTCAAGAGGTTATAAGATGGAGCGTTACCGTCGTGGTGGGAAGAATGATGCTTGAGTTTTCGAGAGAAAATCAAGGAAACGAAGCTTGGTCATCGTAGGGTTTGCATATGATCTTGGCTAGGAGATTCCACAACCTTGGCCTAACATTCCACCATGATTAATTAGGCTAAACCACTATTAATCACTAAAGAAATGACTTGAACACCACCAAATAAAGATTGGATAAAGTAAACAAGATTTTTGGAGGAGAGGCTAGAGAGAGCTCTCAAGCAAGGCATTCAAAATCATTCAAATCTACCCAGAAAATGAGGGCCAACGAGTATATATACAAAATGGTCAAAGCCCAAAACACTGTCGTTTTGGCAGGCAAAATCGGCAGAAAAAAGGACTAGATCGGGCGAGCCGGCAGCTGACTCGGGCGTGCCAAGCTACTGGACGACAGCAGACATCAGTGCAAGGGGAAGGTCGCGGGCGCCACCATGCAGGTCGCGGGCGCGACCATCTTGACCAGACGGATGGCTCGGGCGAGCCATCGCTTGACTCGGGTGAGCCTTGCCTCTGGTCGGCAGCAGCAGCGACGGCAGTAGAGGGCAGAAGGAGGTCGCGGGCGCGACCCTAGGAGTCGCGGGCGCGACGTCCCTAGGCAGCAGGGTGGCTCGAACGAGTCGGTGTTCTAGGCAGCTTTTCCCTGCCGACTTCAAACGCGCATAATTTCTTCATCCGAACTCCGTTTTATGCCCGTAAGATATTGATGAAACGCTCTCGGTGTGTAATTTAAGCTCCCAAAATTTGAGACCCATCAGAGGTAAATTTAAGGAGTTATGACCCAAAGCGTGAAGGCGCGTCCATTCCGACAACCCACGTTGACCCTTTTCCACTTATTCTTTCCAAAGGACTCCGAACCCTTTTAAAGGCCCAAAGTAGGTCACGATGAGGACCCGTAGCTTCACTCCTATGGTCCGGGGTCCCATTTGAAGTGGATGCCACACCCGGGGATGACCCGAATACGCTTCCAAGGTCCCAGGTCCGCCTTAAAATGCACGGCGCACCCGACCTTGAAGTCGTTTTCCTCTTGTTTTATGAAGGGGGTGCGGAAAGGCTTGGAGACCATTGATTTCGATGCTCGGGCCCCATCCTAATACGTTCCATACTCCCCTTCTTGAACAAGAGTTGCCCTCAACTCTTGGGAGTAAAAATCGAGGCCCTCTCCACAACTTGGCACCCTAGAACTCCGAACATCCCGATTGCCGTGAACAATCACATGCAACCAACAAGCTTCGAAACCCACTATATATCCATCATCCAAATAAAAGAAAGAGGTTGGAGGCTTGTTTTGTGGAGGTGAGGGTCAAGGGACGGGAAAGGAAATTTTTGTGGTGTATGTGAACTCTCATTCTCACTTGGGTTGCTACAAGGTAATGACATAGCCAAAGGTAGCTCGTCCTCCCCAAGAGCACACTCATCCCGTGTTTCGCTCAACATGAGAAGGCTCCTCAACTCACTTTCCACCCCAGGTTTGATGTGATGTGGGGTTAAGGGATTCAAGAGATCAAATTCAAAAGAACGATCTTCATTTAACAAACACTCCCACAAGCTTTGCATACCAAATTTCCAATAGCACCCAATCAAAAACACATTCTCGAATAACCAATGAAGCCCAAATATCATGTATGACATACTCAAATAGTTCACATCACTACGACCAACATGCAAGAAATATTGATCGATGAACGAGACAAATGAAGAGCTCAAAAACATTGGTTGAACAAGAATCAAGGTATTATCAAACCCAAACTTGTCACTAGACACCCAAGGAACACCAAGATTCTTAGCTATCCACTTCAAGCATAGAGAATCATCAAACTTCGACACCATATAATCATTATACAACTTATCACGCCAACAAACATTATCAAACAACCAATATCTCCCAAAGATCATGCACGACTTACCCAAAGACTTTATGTCGCAACATCCAACATCCAAGCAAGTCTTAATGAACTTCATAGGTGAGTTTGAAGTTACCTCATTCTTCTCATAGGGGAGATCATAAATGACTAGGCCGTGAGAGGTGTTGGTGACAATTCCGCTGTTGCTTGACTCCTCAAAAAGCGATGTCGAGATGTTCATCGGAGCTTCTTGTTGGAATTCTTCAACAATGATGAGAGGAAGGGCAAGATCGACGTTTTCAACCTCCTCGTGGCATGGAGTTTCAACAATAACTTCAGAAGTCTCACAAGGTTCAATGGAAGCTCCCTCGTTGGCCATAAGATTGACCTTTGCTTGCTTAATTCTTCTTTGTAGATGTGTTTCGTGCGGTGGCGCTCGAGGATACCCATGCGTTGCAATCGTACACCATCGATTGGGTCGGGAAAATAGCGCAGGGTGAACTTGCTTATATATCCTCCAAACCGTTGCTTCATCAAAAAGTGGCATATAATATGCCCATGCCAATCGTAGTGGTAAGGTTTCTGGAGGTGATTTCTTTCAAGCAATGCAAAATACAAGACCCCGTGTTCACCGTGTCCCTTGGAGGGTGTGGAAGATAACAAACAAATCGTCCCTCCTAACATTGGCCTGTCCATCGTCCCTTCCGAAGACCGAACTCGAGACTATGCGATGAAAAATCCGAACGGCCAAGTTGCACAAGTCACGAGCCTTGGAATTTCTAGCCAAAAAGGAGACATCAGCTAGGGCGTGCGACCGTTGATGCTTCCGTCGCCAACAAGTAAGGCTTTTCATGGCGGACTGTTCATCAAAATGCGCGCTATCCTTGCAATAAAGCCCATCTTCCGGTAGCCCAAGTGCATGACATAGCTCTTGCACAGTGCAAGTTCTCTCATTGTTATCCACTCTATACCGGAACTTTGCTTGCCGTGTTTCATGATCATCAACTTGCAACGAACTAAGGAACTCAAGAATCAGTTGGTCATAAAGGGATTCATCAATCTTGATGAATGAATCCCACCCCAAGGTTCTTATGATAAAGTCGAAGCTAGGGCCGCAATACACCTTCCTCACTGTTGCTTCATCGTACACATCCGGGGCACAGAGCTTCCGGTGTTGATATAGCTCGTACTTCTCTTTATGATGTTCATCCCGGAATCTCATACGCACTCCCGGGTCAGCTTGAAGAGGAGTAGGTGTTTGGGCCTTGTATCGATCCTTATCCACTGCCGCCGATGAAGACTCGGGCGGGGGTGAGGGAGAACCTTCCTCACTTGTGCGTGCTCTCTTAGATCGAACCATGTTGAATTCAAAGCAACACTAGCAAACTCAAGATTACCCAAATATCAACAAATTCACACAATCACTCAAGCCCTAAGTCTGAGAACAATGCACAAGGAACACCCAATTTGACTTTAAAATAGAACTTTGAAACACCAATTGAATGTTACCTCCCAAATAGCACCAAAGGGAAGGGTGGTTGAATTCTTGAGTGCAAAAACAAGCTTTACTAGAGGACACCCAACTTGAAGCACAAAACAACAACCCAACGCACTCTCACAACAATCTTGCACAACGAGTGCCAACTGCCGCAGCAACGAAGGAACGAAGCAACGGAGCACCACGAAAACTCACCACACTTGAGACGTTCGCACAAAGTAACCAAGCACAAATCCCCGTCGCACTAATCGCACAGCAGAAGGATGCACAACCAGCTGCAATCTCGCGTGTGATGACCGCAACAACAGAATTCGCACAGCTAGGGCACAAAATCGACCAAATCTGGAAGAAATCAAAGAGATTAGTGAAGATTTAGGGTTAGGGGTTGCTGCTAGGGTTTGGGGGAAGTAAGAGAGAGATATGAGAGAGAAAATGAGTGAGAAAATATGAGGGAAGTGAGAGAAAATCGAATAAAACAACTCGACAGAAAATAGATCTGTCGACGGCTCGCCCGAGCCGCATAACCTGCTCGCCCGAGCAGGGTTTCTGGACGCGATGGAAAATTCTGGCCGAAGGCCAGCTCGACCGAGTTAGCCAAATTGCTCACCCGAGCAGCTCCTCTGGATGGTTGGGCGTGTCTTTCAATCCTTTTTTCTACCGATCTCCAGTTAGCTGGCTCGACCGAGCCAGAATGTTGCTCGCTCAAGCGGTCCTTCTGTCAATAGCTTGCCTTAGCGTTTATTTCATCCTCATTTGGGCACAGTTGACCGGAAATTTTGCCTTTTCTTGCTCTTTAACTCTTGAAGTCTGCTCAGTGAGTGCGCTCGGTCGCGTAGGCTTGTGGCTCGCCCGAGCAGTGGTTCTGGCCCACACTTCAAAAAGTTAAATTTCTCAAAATAAACTAAGTATTTTTCACTTCCCCTAAAAATATTTTCAAACTCTCAAACATTCAAAAACCTCCCGGGGCACCTTAGAACCTGAAACACTTAACTAAAAATCTAACAAAAATCTATCCTAAGTAAAAAAAAATTAAAACGAAACGAAACTAAAAACACACAAAACCTAAGAAAATAACTAACCAAAATTTATTTCTTTTCGATTTTTTTTTTCAAAGAAAAGAAGGAAGCCGACATGCATGCCTCCCCACTCCCACACAAAAAGGTCACACTATGTCCTCATTGTGACAAGAAATAAAGGAAGACAAACACCCTAAAAGAAGAAACATCACAAATCACACCAAATAAAAGAAAAAGAAACTTCTCACCAACTAAATCAAAAGATAAGGAAGGATAATACTTGATTAGATCCTAAATCGTCGCATGACTTGTAAATGGAGATTGAGTATAGAAGCCATGAAATGATGCACATATGAGCAATAAATGGTCCTTCCTTCTTGTTAGTGCATAGTTAGGAGAAGTAAACAAAGGAACAAATCAAGAAAAATAAACTAATTTACTATATATACAAGAATGTTACCTCACTTTTCTTCAATCAACGGATGGAACATGGAATGTCACACACTCCACATCCACCTTCTCCGGAAGCTCCAAGAAAGGTTTCAACCTGTGACCATTTACTTTCCACACAGACTCATTAGTGGGGTCCTTAATCTCAACTACTCCCGATGGAAACACGGTGGTCACAATGAATGGGTCGGTCCATCTAGATTTCAGCTTACCCGCAAACAAGTGCAAACGTGAGTAATAAAGGAGAAATTTCTGCCCCTGGACAAAGGTTTTCCTAAGGGTCACTCTATCATGCAAAACTTTCGATCGCTCTTTACTCAACCTCCCGTTTTCATATGCTTCCCTCCTCAATTCCTCTAATTCGCACAAAGTAAGCTTCTTAATATCCCCAACTACCGAAAGGTCAAGGTTTAGGGCTTTCAAAGCCCACCACGCTCTATGCTCAAGTTCCACTGGCAAGTGACAAGGTTTCCCAAAGACTGCTCTATATGGCGACATTTCTATGGGGGTCTTGTAAGCCGTCCTATAAGCCCATAAAGCATCGATCAATTTGATGGACCAATCTTTCCTATTCTTAGACACTGTCTTCTCAAGAATTTGCTTAATCTGCCTATTGGACACCTCAGCCTGGCCATTTGATTTGGCATGATAAGCGGTGGTCATTCTATGCTCCACAAAATACTTCCTAAGCAAAGCCGCAAAAGATCGGTTATTGAAATGGGTTCCTTGGTCGCTAATGATAGCTTTAGGTACCCCAAACCTAGAAAAGATGTTTTCTCGAAGGAACCTAGTCACTACTTTTGCATCATTTCTCTTTGACGGAATTGCTTCGACCCATTTAGACACATAATCCACTGCTAGAAGAATAAACTCATTCCCAAAAGAGGTGGGGAATGGTCCCATAAAATCAATACCCCATACATCAAATACATCCACAAAAATCTCAGGTTGCAAGGGCATCATGTCTCTTCTAGAAATTTTTCCCAAACTTTGACACCTAGAACAACTTTGGGCATAGTTATGGGCGTCTCTAAAGATTGTGGGCCAATAGAATCCACTTTGCAAGACCTTGTAAGCTGTTTTCTTCCCACTGTAATGTCCCCCACAAGGTTGGTCGTGGAAAAATGAGAGGACATCCATAATAGACTCATCCGGAACACACCTTCTAAGAATCTGATCAGGGCAGTACTTAAACAGATAGGGGTCATCCCATATGAAATTTTTCATAATGTAAAGGAACCTATCCCTGTCATGCCTATTCCAATCACTAGGAATTTCTCCCGTGACCTTAAAGTTGACAATATCGGCAAACCACGGCTCTACTCCTATGCTAAGAAAGCACTCGTCGAGAAAACAAGCATCTATAGGAGGTTCTATCTCATGTTCAGACACTATTCTAGAAAGGTGGTCCGCTACTGGATTTTCAGATCCTTTCCTATCATGGATTTCACAGTCAAATTCCTGAAGTAACAACACCCACCTAACCAATCTAGGCTTGGATTCTTTCTTCTCCATCAAATAACGAATAGCCTAATGGTCAGTAGACACAATCACTTTAGCACCCAACAAGTAAGCCCTAAATTTCTCAAACGCATAGACCACAGCTAGAAACTCTTTCTCAGTTACCATGTAATTCAATTGTGCCTCATTCAGAGTGTGACTTGCATAGTGGATCACGACAGGTTTCTCATCAATTCGTTGTCCTAAGACCACACCTATGGAAAAGTTGGAGGCATCGCACATCAACTCAAACGGTTCCCCCCATATAGGGCATTTGAGAATAGGAGGTGATATCAAGGCATCTTTAAGTGTGTTAAAGGCCTTCAAGCACTCATCAGAAAAATCAAAAGTCACCTCCTTGGCCAATAAAGCAGAAAGGGGCTTGGCGATCTTACTAAAGTCACGAATGAATCGACGATAAAATCCAGCATGTCCTAAGAAAGACCTAACCTCCTTCACACAAGTGGGGGGGGGGGGGGTCAAGTTCCTAACTACGTCAATCTTCGCTTTATCCACTTTGATTCCATCCTTTGAAATCACGTGGCCCAAGACTATCCCCTTTCGTACCATAAGATGGCACTTTTCCCAGTTTAAAGTCAAGTGTTTCTCTTGGCACCGACTCAAGACTCGACTCAAGTTGGACAAACAATCATCAAAGGTGCTGCCAAATACTGAAAAATTATCCATGAATATTTCAACATAATCATCAACAAGGTCCGAGAAAATAGAGACCATGCACCGCTGAAAAGTGGCGGGGGCATTGCAAAGTCCGAAGGGCATCCTACGGAAAGCAAATGTGCCAAATGGGCATGTAAAAGTAGTTTTCTCCTGATCACATGGGGCTATGGAAATCTGAGTGTACCCCGAATACCCATATAGAAAACAAAAGAATTCGTGCCTCGCCAGCTTCTCTAACATCTGATCCATGAAGGGTAAAGGGAAATGGTCCTTTCTCGTGGCCTTATTGAGCTTCCTATAATATATGCACACTCTCCATCCTGAAGGTACACGGGTTCACACTAACTCACCCCTCTCATTCTCCACAACCGTCAACCCCGCCTTTTTTGGAACCACGTGTATGGGACTCACCCATTTACTATCTGAAATCGGGTATATGATATTATTGTCTAACCACTTCAAAATTTCTTTCATGACCATTTCTTTCATTTGGGGATTAAGCCTTCTCAAAGGATCCCTATGGGCCACACTATCGTCTTCCAAATATATTCTATGTTGCACAATGGATGGACTGATTCCTCTAATGTCTCCAAGTGTCCATCCTAAAGCCCCCTTGTTCACCCTAAGGATATCAACTAGCTTATTCTCTTGATCCCTATCGAGGTCAGAAGCAATAATAACCGGATAGGTTTCACTAGGGCCAAGGAACACATACTTAAGCTCAGAAGGAAGGGGCTTTAGTTCTAGAGTCTTGGAAGATGGTGATTCTGGCTCTACAGGTTCAAACACATTTTGAGAAGCAAACAATGATTCATACAACAATTCACCATCAAAAACATCAGAGTCACATAATGAAGTCACACAATCTGGGTCAATTCCTAACTCAGCAAGCTCATCCACACAAGAAACCTCACTAAGGTGAGAATGGGTATTATCCTCAAAGTCACTCACCCAGTTCAAAGCTCTACACTCTTGTTCCTAAAAGCCTAAGGGAGACTTTTGCAAATCAAAGATATTTAGTTCCATAGTCAGATTCCCAAAAGTAAATTTCATTCTCCCATCTTTATAGTTAATCCAAGCATTAGAAGTTGCAAGGAAAGGGCGACCTAGAATAACTGGGATTTCATCTCTAGTGCTCTGAGTCCTAGCAGTTTCTAGCACTACAAAATCAACTGGAAACACAAATTCCCCCACCTTAATCAGAACGTCTTCCACTACCCCCTTAGGTACCCTAGTGGATCTATCAGCCAATTGTAATATCATTCTAGTAGGCTTCAATTCCCCTAATCCGAACATCTCATAAACATGTAATGGCAACATATTCACGCTGGCTCCTAGGTCAAGCAATGCCCTTTCTATCATACTATCACCTATGGTAATAGAGATAGTGGGGCATCTAGGGTCCTTGTATTTAATAGGCATTTGGTTCGACAAGATAGAGCTCACATTCGTAGCTAGGAAAGCCTTCTTAGGTACCTGAGTAGCCCTTTTGGTAGTACAAAGCTCCTTAAGGAAGCGGGCATATGGGGGAATCTGTTGAATAGCATCCAAAAGAGGGATGTTGACCTTGATCTGAGAAAAAATCTCCCTAATTTTGTCCAAGAATTTATGGTCTTTGCTCCCCCTTAACCCTGAGGGTAAGGTGGAGGGGGTTTGTAAGCCCCTCGGGATGGTGGACTAGTCATAGAGTTGGTTTTAGATTCGGTTTCGGTGTGAGGAGGCTCAACTGTAACAGTTGGCCTCGCTCCATCTGACTCATCATCAACAAGCTCATCAACAGACTGATCAATCAAAGTCTTTTCATTACACACATCAGAAGATTTCATTTTCACTTGATTATCTACCTCTTTCCCAGAACGAAGAGTAATAACCGCATTCAGACCTCTAACCTGACTAGGGTCAACAGATGATGAACCTGAGGCTTGCCCCGCGGGGTTTGCCTCGGGTTGTCCAGGAAAACTACCCTTATCTCTATTAGACAACATTAGTTGCGCGAAACTCTCCTGCATTTCTTTACACATTTTTGCCAAACTCCACACGAAATTCTGGACATCCCTTAAGCCAGTTTCTAACTCCTTATACTTTCTATCCCCCTTATCCTCACTAGGATACCCCGTTGGTGGTCGGGTATGGGCAACTTGAGGCTGAATGGACTGCCCTCGAGGTGCTTGATAAGCCACCTGGGGTGGTTGTCTAGACTGGACTTGAGGTTGTTGAAGAAGAGGTGGGTTTCCTTGGAAACCTCCTCCTTGGTACATTGGTGGCCTCAAGACATTTTGATGGTCCGGTCCATAAGACAAGTAAGGGTGTTTTTGCACCCCGGGATATTGGTGAGGCTGGTACTGGTTAAACATAGCATTCACGTTTTCTATATTGGAAGACACATGTTGCATGAAAGAAGGACAATTTGAGTAAACATGGTCTGGTCCTTGACACCAAGCATACATCACTTGAGATTGAGGGGTCGGGGAAATAGGTTGTTCTAAGGCACTCACTTGTGCACAAGGTTGGTTCTTAGCGGTCACTAGTTGTTGTTGAGCTAGGGTTTTGATCATGTTTTCTAGAGAAGTAAACCTAGCCTCATATCCGGTAGTCTCACTAACCGCGTGAATCCCCCCTCGTGCATTGGACAACTGTGCTCCTATGTACTCATCCCTAGTATTCCCCCATTGCATCACCCTCTCTGACATACTCTCCAAAAAGTCCCAAGCTTCCTCTACAATTTTGTCCATAAATCCCCCTTGACACATAGACTCTAAGGTTACCCGAGTTTCCTGATCCACTCCCTCATACACTATTTGACACAATCTCACTAGGTTAAACCCATGATGGGGAAATTAAGACAAAAGATTCTTAAACTGCTCAAAAGCTTTCCAATAGGGCTCCCCCTTGTCCTGTCTAAACTTCAAGATGTAATTTCTCATTTGAACCGCCATAGAATTCGGGAAGTACCTCTTCATAAATACTTTTAAGAAACTATCCCATGAGTTAATGGATCCCGGTTTGATACCATACATCCACCTCTTTGCAGAATCTCGCAGGGCAAAGGGCAAATATTTCAGCAGAACATAATCTAAGGGTACCCCGGGTGGTATGACCATACTAAGATACTCCTTATACTCTGCTGTCCAGACAAGCGTCAACCCCGTCCCAGTAAATAAAGGTTTGGGTATGATAATGTCGAGGGTCAAAAGTAACTCCCTGGGGTAGGGCCGGTAGCACAAAACATGATGGAGGTGGGTCATAAGATGGATAAAGTTGGTCGCTCAAAGTCACCCTGTGTTTTCCCTCACCCATGTTAGGCAAGTCGACTAAAGGTGTCTCTACCCTAACCAGTCTATTAGTTTCGGTATTCGAACCCATCCTATCGAATCATGCACTTTCTCTTTTTTAGTTGGCTTTTCTATTTTTTTTTAAATTTTTAGTGATTTTAAAACTTAACACTAATCAAGCAAAGCAATTAAACTATTCACACTATGCACGAACAAACCAAGCTCCTAAACTCCCAAATAACGTCATCCCCGGCAACGGCGCCATTGTTCGGTTTGTAATATTTGATGTGGTTCTAAGTAAGGACGTCGAACTCGGGGATGGGTGTGAGGTTTGTCTAGGTTTTTAGTTTGTTAGAGGTTCTCAAGTGTGGAAAGCATTAAAATATGAAAATTAAGCGATTAAACTATTCCTAATCATGATACTAAACATAACTATTAAGAAAGAAACACAACTAAGCAAGTAATTACTAACAATTGATTCAAAAGAAATCTAATAAGCTAACAAGCAAACATTTAATAACTCCCTAGACTATCATCAAGATCAAAAGCAAGCAAGTAGCAATTAAAAAGCAACTAATTAACTAAAACAAGCTGAGAATTAAGTCCATACCCTTGTCGACTAATCAAAATCTCTATTCTTCATTCTTCCTCTTCATTTGCAACTTTCCCCGAACAAAATAGAAAGTTGTGAATCAAGTTACTAAGGACCCTCAAATCTTCACTTCAAGTAAGATTTGCTGCCCTTAATCCCCCTTTTCACTAAAAAGATTGATTGGTGGCTACCCTAGAAACTTTGAATGACAAACTCAATGAAATCAAAAGCACAAGGTAAATGAAGAAAATACTTTGTTGAAATTACTTGAAGAAAGTGTTGATTACACTCAAAATCTCAAGAACTTGGAGAACAAGGTAATAGAAACCCTAAGAGAGAGAAAGTAGAAAGCAACTTAAAAAGCCATTAAAACTAGGAAATACATATTAAAACTTAGCTAAAACTGTTCTAGATAAAATCGCAGCTAAAAGTATTTATATTGATCCCAAACTGTTACACAAAACGCAGCATTTCAATCCTAATTTCAACGCAGAAAACCAGAGTGGCTCGGGCGAGCCACCCCCTGGCTCGGGCGAGCCGGGCTTCTAGTCGATCGCACCGTGTCTTCTTGTTAGTTTCTCCTCGGCAGCTCAGATGCTAAGCTCGGTCGAGCAGGGCCCTTGCTCGGGCGAGCCAGCCCTCTGATCTTCCTTGCCTTAGCTAATTTCTCAACACTCTCATGGTGACCTTGCAGAGGCATGGCTCGACCAAGCCAGTATGTTGCTCGGGCGAGCCAGCCTTCTGTCTCACTTTCTTTCTTGGCTCAGCTTTGGTCGGCAAGTCTACTATTCTTCCAGCTGCTTGACTCGGGCGAGCCAGGATGTGACTCGGGCGAGCCATCCTTCTGCCTCTTCCTCCATTTGATGAGTTTTGCACCGTTTTGGCTCCACTTTGGGTCAATTTCTTATTTTCCTACAAAACTAGCAAAATCTCATTACTAACATGAAACACGGGGTTAGAACATGTAAAAACACCATAAGAAAGAGAAGAATTCGGCTCGAAACGAGACCGAACATTTTCCCATCAAGTGATGAAATGGGTTCATGGTTAACCTCACGCTTGCAAGTGTTAGGCAAGAATTGCCAATCCATCAATCGCTTTAGCCTCGTCCATGAAACGATTTCCGATCGACCCTCCATAGTCCTTTGCATTTTGACGGTCGCAAACCAACGAGATGCGAAACTAGTGAGTTTCGATCTCTCAATTTTGAAAGCCCGTTCATCACTATACTCCTTAGTTGCAATGATTCTCTCCAAGGCTTGGACCAATTCACGATAATCATCGGGGCCGGTATAACCCTTGAATTCCGGGAGTTTGGCCTCGATATCAAGGAATTCATCTTGTGGGGGCTTCTCAACCGTTTCCCTTCGACGATGGCGTCGAGGCGAGCCTCTAGCATCGTCACTTGACTCAAAGTTGGGAGGAGGACGGATAGGGCTTGGCGCACGCCTCCGACGTTAATCTCGGGGTAAACCTAGACGCTCTTGGGTGAGGTTGTCCAATCGTGCCATAATGGAATTAAGGTTGCGATCAATGGTGGAGAACCGTTCATCATGGGTGGCGAGTCGGCTCTCGATAGCTTGAATTTGAGGGCTACCCCGGTGGCTCGATTCCTCTCATTCGTGGCGAGCTCCGTCGGCCATACCGGGAAAAAAGGTGAGGGATGGTTAGTGTTTGAGGTATTTTGTGGAGTTTGAAGGTTCTTTTGTAGTTGGCAAGTTTTTGGCTAAGGGTTCTTTGTGTTTTTTTTCACTCAGACATTTCATCGAACACCTTGCGTGCACTATTTTCCAACTTCTTTCCAACGCACCAAATGACGTCAAATTCAACAAATACATCCACAATACAATAATTCCCAAAACACTTTGATAGCAACCGGGTTGGGGATCACCAATAATAGCATACAACTTACAAAACCCAACACTAGAGAACACTACAAGCACAACAATGAAGAATAATTCAAGCAAATGAAAAACCGAGGCTCTAATACCAGATGGAGCGTTACCGTCGTGGTGGGAAGAATGATGCTTGAGTTTTCGAGAGAAAATCAAGGAAACGAAGCTTGGTCACCGTAGGGTTTGCATATGACCTTGGCTAGGAGAGTCCACAAAAGAAATGACTTGAACATCATCAAATAAAGATTGGATAAAGTAAACAGGATTTTTGGAGGAGAGGCTAGAGAGAGCTCTCAAGCAAGGCATTCAATATCATTCAAATCTGCCCAGAAAATGAGGGCCAACGAGTATATATACAAAATGGTCAAAGCCCAAAACACAGTCGTTTTGGCAGGCAAAATCGGCAGAAAAAGGGACTGGCTCGGGCGAGCCGGAAGCTACTCGGGCGCGCCATGCTACTGAACGATAGAAGAAATCGGTGCAAGGGGAAGGTCGCGGGTGTCACCATGCAGGTCGTGGGCGCGACCATCTTGACCAGACGGATGGCTCGGGCGAGCCATTGCTTGACTCGGGTGAGCCTTGCCTCTGGTCGGCAGCAGCAGCGGCAGCAGTAGAGGGCGGAAGGAGGTCGCGAGCGTGACCGTAGGAGTTACGGGCGTGACGTGCCTGGGCAGCAAGGTGGCTCGGCCGAGTCACGAGACGGCTCGAGCAAGTCGGTGTTCTGGGCAGCTTTTCCCTGCCGACTTCAAATGCGCATAACTTCTTTATCCAAACTCCGTTTTAAGCCTGTAAGATATCGATGGAAATCTCTCGGTGTGTAATTTAAGCTCCCAAAATTTGAGACCCATCAGAGGTAAACTGAACGAGTTATGACCCAAAGCGTGAAGGCGCGTCCATTCCGACAACCCACGTTGACCCTTTTAAAGGCCCAAAGTAGGTCCCGATGAGGATCTGTAGCTCCACTCCTATGGTCCGGGTTCCCATTTGAAGTGGATGCCACACCCGGGGATGACCCGAATACGCTTCCAAGGTCCCGGGTCCGCCTTAAAATGCACGCCGCACCCGACCTTGAAGTCGTTTTCCTCTTGTTTTTTGAAGGGGGTGCGGAAAGGCTTGGAGACCATTGATTTGGATGCTCGGGCCCCATCCGGATACGTTCCATAAGACATGATTTATTCATACGTTATGATAGGCAACTGGATTGAACATGATAACATGTAAAATAAAATAGCAGCAAAATATGATAACCAGTTAAATAGGTCTGATAAACAGAGATAGACAATTGAATAGAACATGATAATAAGTAAAATAAAATACCAGTAAAATATGATAACCGGTTGAATCTAATGCAAATGATTGTAACACTTGTTATTTTGTTCTATATTGTTGTAACAATTACTTTATTGATGGTCTGATAAATAAGTCAAAAAAAAAAAAAATTTAGCAACACTCAAACATTAAGAACCGTCGAAAACAAAATACGTATGTAAAACTTACTGACGGGGGAGGTAAAAGATCTTGACAATATGACCATGAAGTGTGACAAATTTGATCTTGATTGCTCGTGACAGTAGATGAAAAGGGATTAATCTTTAGAAATATTAGTAACAAATCCTGACAATATAACTATGAAATGTGACAAATTTGATCTTGATTGCTCGTAACAGTTGATGAAAAATGGTTAATCTTTAGGAATATTAGTAAAAGATCTTGACAATATGACTAACAGATGCATTGTATTTATATGCCTACAGAAACTCATTAATCTAATAGACCTAACCGCAAGGAATATGTTGGCAACCAATTAGGTAATGGATTATTGTCTCTTGGCAAATATTTAAGTGATTAGTTGAGATACGGATTGTTAAGAATTAGTAAAGACAATAAATTAAAAGAAAATTAGTCAAAGTCGTTATTTGAATTCTAAAAAAAAAGAAAATAGAAAAAATATACAATTTTCTGCATGGTAATTAAAAGAAAATAAAAAAACAAAAATATACAATTTTCTGTATTGTCATTGGTCAAAACTTCTAGAAAAGTTCCCATGACTTTATTCAGTGGGACCCACAAATATTTCTATTATTATTATTATTATTATTATTATTATTATTATTATTATTATTATTATTATTATTGGAAACATCAAAAGAATTACTGTTATTTGCACAAAAATAACTTAATTCAGAGTCCAAAGCGGTCAAGGATAACTGGATAACTGATACTTTCCAGTTTTTTTAATTTTAAAATAAATCCGGATTGGAAATAAAAAAATAGAAAATAGAAAAAAATATACAATTATCTACATTGTAATTGGCCAATGCCCCTACAGTCACTCACGTGGCTCTAGTTATTTCGTGGGACCCACAATGATTTCTATTATAATATATAGATAGGAAACACCCAAATAATTACTGTTATTAGCACCAAAATAATTTAATTCAGAGTCCATAGCAGTCAAGGATTAGTGTTACTTTCTAGCTTTTTTAATTTTAAAATAAAATTAGAATTGAAAATGAAAAATAAATTGAAAATAAAAATAAAACTAATTTTCTATGTTGTGATTGACCAATTCCCTTACAGTCACTCCCGTGGCTCTATTTCGTGGGACCCACAATGATTTCAATTATTATATATAGATTATTATTATTATTATTATTATTATTATTATTATTATTATTATTATTATTATTATTATAGGCAACACTAAAATAATTACTGTAATATTTCACAAAAATAATTTAATTTAGAGTCCAAAGCAGTCAATAATTAGTGATATTTTCTAGTTTTTTTAATTTTAAAATAAAATCCGGATTGAAAATAAAAAAAAATCAAAAATTAAAAAAAAAAATTTCTACGTTGTGATTGGCCAATTCCCTTATAGTCACTCCTGTGGCTCTATTTCATGGGACCCTCAATTATTTCTATTATAATATATAGATTATTATTATTATTATTACTATTATTATTATTGTTATTATTAGAATTATTATAGGCAACACCAAACTAATTATTGTTATTTACACCAAAATAATTAATACAGAGTTCTATGCAGTCAACGATTATTGATACTTTCTTGTTTTTTTAAATTTTAAAATAAAATCCGAATTGAAAATAAAAAAATGAAAATAGAAAAAAAATATATATAATTATCTACGTTGTGATTGGCCAATTCCTCTACAGTCACTCCCATGGGACCCACAATGATTTTTATTGTAATATATATATTACCTATTTTATACTGATAATTATAAAAATTTAAAATTAAACATTGGGAATAGATCACATGTGCATGAGCCTTATATGAGCATGCGACTATCAAAACATTTCTTGCGGGCATCAAGTATTATTTTAATGGGCATCAAATATCCAAGTTGATGTCCACCATTCATATTTGATGTCCATGAAAATAATACTTTGTTAGAGAAAAGTAAGCAGTAAGGTAACAGCGGAAGCAAATAATAGAATGGAAAACGAGATGACGGATATTACAACAAAATTTAGGAACGAAAAATAAGAGATAAAATCAAACACCAGAATTATGTGGAAAACCGAAGAACTCGGAGAAAAACCCACGGACGGCGACAACCAGAAAATAATCCACTATAAGAAAGGAGGAGTACAACCTGATCACTATCACACGGTGTTATACGATCCACAAAGGAGATTACAATAACAATCTCTCAACACTCAACTCAGAATCTCTCAGGATACACTGGGGAAAATATTGGTAAGACCCCATTCTCTCTCAATATTTTCTCTCTCTCTAGCTCTCTGTGTTTTCCGATGTATTTTGGTGAAGAAACATGTACCACATTTATAGTAGTGGAGAGGGAGGAAACTAGGTTAGCAATAAATAACCTAAACTACAAAACCGCCGCTGCCGCTAAAGGATGGAGTCAGGCGCTGGTAGCGCCCGACAGACGCTGGCAGCGCCAAACATATTGCGCCTACTATTCCAAGCGCTGTTAGCGCTTGTCACGGCGCTGGTAGCGCCTGCTTCATCCTGGTAGCGCTTAGCCTCGTCTTAAGTAATGTGAGGCGCTGGTAGCGCGGATAATAGCGCCAATAGCGCCTGCTTCTGTGGCCGTATGTGATGGGCGCTGCTAGCGTCTCTCCTGACGCTGGTGGTGCCCCGATCTTCCTCCCTCAATCTGGACCCCGAGGATCCAATGGGCCACACAAACCCAACAATCTCCACCTTGGACCATGATCCGAGATATCGGCCCAGAAAAAGCGCCTTGACTGTCGCCATCAACACGCCCCACCGCAGGGCGTGGCCCCGCAGGGCTCTCACATGCTTAGAACACCGACTAAGTCCAAACAATGTTCGAACTTAGCTATAGATAGAGGCTTGGTTAACATGTCTGCAGGGTCTCGCCATGTGATACTCCAAGCTCTATGACCAATCCCCTCAACCAGATGGCCTCCTTCACTCCTTCCGTTGCAGCAATATATTCAGCCTCTGTAGTAGACAGGGCTGCTATAGATTGAAGTGATGCTTTCCAAGATATTGCTCCTCCACACATGATGAACACATACCCTGAAATCAAGCGTCTCCTATCCAAGTCTCCACCATAAACAGCATCAACATAACCTGCAACATCAGATGTTGCAGCACTACCTCTATCATACAGGATGCCCTTCTCCAAAGTACCCCTAACATAGCGGTGGATCCACTTTACTTCTTCACAATGATCCTTCCATGGATTGTGCATGTTGTTAGGTTTTAGGTTATCTATTTCCTAAACAGATACAAATTAATTGGCGGAATATTATAACGGCTATAAACAATTAATCAAACAACTGCAGAGGCTTTAGTAATTATACCTGATCGCTAATTCCGGCTGAAGAAGAGGTTGACCTTCCAGATTCCAATGCTGAAATCCTCTACTGAAAAGTCCACACAGCACTCCGGGAACCCGATTGCTAGATCGACCTGATCGAGACGAATCTCAATATAATATGTATGTAAGATTGTTTCGGGAAACAGAGAATGTTTCCTGAAACTAGAACTGCAAACTAAAAGAGAGAGGAACTCAGGAAATCACCCTGGTATCTCTCTAATAGTCTTAAGCAGTTGGTTGTGAATAATCTCTCTCAGGGACCCCTTTATATAGTGTTTAGAAAACCTAGGGAAAGGGTTCAAAAACCCTAAAGGGCCGAATTAAAACAACGGTGCCTTTCTGGGCCCAACACGGTCCGTGTTGAAACAACACGTCCGTGTTGGACTCCAGAAAGTCCAATTATTCGGCCCATAGACACCACGGACCGTGGTGTCTCAACACGGATAGTGTTGGGACAACACGACCCGTGTTGAACTCAATTCGGTCCGTGTTGGGCTGATTTCTCACAGAAATCAATTTCCAACTTTTCTAAACGTGATACAATATCATTTAGGTTACATACATTGTTCCAGGGCACTGACTTGTGTGACCTAGTAGGACCAAATAATATAGTTGTAATTAAACATATTTAATTACTAATTATAGAGGTCTCTAGCAAGACATATAATTACTATATTACTTTGGTTTAATCTCCGTGTATATTGAACATTGTCGGGACATTCCCAACAATCTCCGACTTGTCCCACAAGTGTTCGATTCCTTGAATTCCCTTGTCACTTACTGTGTCATGTTCGGATAAGGTAAGCTGATGTCATCCTTATGTAAGGTCCGAAAGGTTCCTCGATCTCCGAGTTTAGACTTTGAAAAACAAATGATCAACTGTTGATTCAACTGAGCTCGGCGAATCATTTTCAGTCCAATCTCACCGAGTGGCCAAAAGACAACTGTCCCTAATAGGGAGGACAATGCCATCTTGTTCAGACACACATTCTCACATGATCCAACTGTAACCCAGACACCGCCTTTATAGCCTACTGTTACGAAAGGCGTTTGACGCGCTCCAAAGTCACAGCAGATCATGCAGTCTTTGTACTGAACTCTGGATTCAGGAATTTTGAGTGGTGAGAGCTCCTATGACAATTCCCAACTTAAAGAGCTCCCACTGGGGGTCAGTTCGGTAGTTGTTCTTCAACAATACCCATGTGATTGATTTATGACGTCAATACGTCAATATGATCATGAAACTCGATCATCACTTCAATCCTACATGCTAATTGTGTTGATATTATCACTGTTCCTACGTGATAATACAATTAGGAACCAGGTCGACTGTCGACCAAGACTAGCGTTATCAAGTTCACTAATGGGGTTTCAGAAATCAGACCTCATCCAATTTCCCATTTTGAATGCGCTAACCTTTTTGGACATTTACATAATTCTAAACCACAATTGATGTAAATTTTGGAATCTTATTCTCAATGATGAATCAACAAGGTCATAATTCATGAACAATTCATGCAAATTTGACTTGTTAATATTCTGGAATGTGTTTAATACATATTGCACATGCATGACTATCATGCTATAACTACAACAGGGGTTTAGTACATAATACTTGCAATGAACCTCGTACATATACCATCTCACTAATGACCTTTCATATAGGAAGATATTTCCGGAACACATGTTTGGATTCATAGTGAGCTTCAGTTCCTTTGCTTGAGTGATGACTCCTATTAGTAAGGCTTCATTTCTCTCGCAAGGCTAGAAACATCACCCAGTTCTAAAAACGAACTTATGATCCTAATGATTTACGCACAACTTCTAAAGTCGTGTCATACTTGTCTTATTTATAGAATTAACCGCATGTCATGTTAGGAACTTCTTCTAGTTCACCTCAATACCACTCAATACAGATCGTATAATTTTCTCTGACCCTTCAGATAATCATATTTCTCTGTATGAGTGTAGCATCAATGCAACTCTTCACACTTAGCTTTTATCAACCACTTTAGACTTAGGACACATCCTTAGTTTTGCTTATACATATACAATGTATATGTTATGTTGGACTTTGAACATCTCATGGCATACATTAATCTCACGCCTGAAGCATGATTTATATGTCTCATCTTTCTTAGAACTTCTGATTGTTTTGAGACAATCAAATCCGTAAGGATATGCCATGATTTTGGAAATTAATCCATTCTCGAAGTGAGTTGAACTATTCAACACCTAGTTAACTTTGATTCAAACAATCAAAATTTTTAATCTATCATTATAGATCTTGTTTCCAATAAAATTCTTAGCCCCACCAATTCTTCACTTTGATAATTATTTCCAAGTCAACCTCAATAGAAGCAACATTGGAATATTCTTCTCAGTAGGCAGTATGTCAATCACATACAATATCAGAAAACGCATTGCTCCCACTGAACTTCTTGTAAACACAATATTATCTTTGGCACTTCCTTAAGACCACAGATGGTCTCTTGAAGTTTAGTAAGTATTCCAACAAAAGACCACTCAGTTGTGTCAAGTACACACCTTTCTTCAAAATCTAATTTTGAAGTCAGTCTTGATGTTTATCTTAATGAACCCATGTTTTGCCTTAAAGCCCTCATATGCCTGATGGATCACACCTTCAGAAAAATCAACCAAGTTCTAAACTTGGTTGAATACATGGAATCCATTTTAGACTTGGTTGCATGGAATCTTGATTTACTTAAAGCTTCTTTGATGTAGGTAGAGTCATACTTTCTAAAAGTAACATCTCACGTTCATCCATAGAAGATCGATATCTTTGTGGTTGACGGAGTTGTTTACCTGACCTTGCTTGGAGTAATGTTCATGACACCTTCTCCTCAACGTTTTGAGAAACTTCAACTGCCTCAACCTTGTTCTTAATTTCCCAACCAATAGGAAAAAATTTGAACAAGGATCAAGTAGCGGAGTTTCAAGTGATGATTATAGTGTTTTGTGTCTCTCGAACTTCGGTAAGTTCAAAACTCTCCCACTCTTTCTTTTAGAGACTAACATATTCTCTAAGAAGAAAGCATTTTGAGACACAAACACTTTCCTCTAACACAATTTGCAGAAGTGATACTCCTTTCTTTCAAAAGACGGTTCAAGAACCTCTCTTCTCCATATCATATATGGTGTCTTCTCTAGTGCTTCAGATAATCTTTATTCAGTAACTAGAGCTGTGGTTAACTGCGTGTATCCCCAAAAGGTAATCGACAATGTTGACTCAACCATCATTGATCGCACCATATCTAATAAGGTGTGATTTCTCTTTTAGATACGTCATTGAGATGTCGTATTCCTAGAGGAGAGAGTTATGAAACAATTCCACATTCTCTATAATGGTCAATGAAATCTTTGGCTCAAATACTCACCTCCTCAATCTAATTGAAGGGTTTTGATTTTCTTGCCAAGTTGGTTTTGTACTTCACTTTGAAACTCTTTGAACATTTTCAAAGGATTTGGACTTGTGGCGTATTAAGTAGATATACCCATATCTACTAAAACAATCGTCACTGAAAGTGATGAAATAGTACAGTAAACCTTCTTTTAGCACTAGTGCTCATAGGCCCACATACATCAGTATGTATGCATCCTAATAAGTCATTAGCTTGTTCACCAATTCCAATAAGAGGTGATTTTAGTCATCTTACTCATCAGACATGCTTTGCAAACATTGAACTTTTTAAAGTTTAGGTTTTCCAAAACATTGAACAGTGCCATAATTATGTTTCATTTGAGTAATTTGTTCAAACTCTTGGCTCAACCATTAGCATCCTTTCGATCTTATCTAGGTGCTCTCATTGTTTCGCCAAGACTACTTCATTTTGGAAATCTTCAAACTATTTTAACATTCCAGCTTTAGATGAATCTCATAGACATGAATCACCATGTGTTATATTATTCATCTTGAAGATTTGAAGTAATTCACCCCTTGTATTTGTGCTCAATTGGTCTACATACATCCATATGCATGAGTGTTTGTTGGCACGTTCACCCTTTCTTGTAAAAGGTACAGTCATGCTTTGCAGACATTCCATGTTTCAAAGTCTTATCATTCAAAAGTCTATCACTGTGACGCTTCTGAATGCGCTCTAATTTGCATGACTTAATAGATAGTTACAAGTTTTATGTTTGAACATGAGTTATTCCTTTTAAGCCTTTTGGTTTCGATGTGTTGGGTGTGTTTATCCGAGATCCTCTCTCTCTCTCTAATTGAGAGTAAGAAATACTTATAATGAGAACATAGAATCACTTATAAATTTCTCTCATAAGTCTTGTGGAAATGGATAAACAACCAACTCTTCATAAGGAACTACAACTAATTGTATGTTCCTATTTGTAGGCTGACTCTCATCCTTCAAAGCACATCTACTTTGCTGTAGATCCTACACATTTACATAAATGTGAGTTTCACAGCCGGTATCTTATACTTAAAGATGAGTTTAATAAGGGTAGTGTGTATCATATACGCATTTGCCTAGAATTGAAATCATATCTCAAGTCTTCCTTATAGTTATTCACGCTCCTAGTGTCATATATACATGATCTGGTTGTTAACCGGTTGCTGTTAATGGTCGGGTATGTACAACTGTTTGTCCTGACCTTTCCTTTGACTTCTTGTCTTTGATAGATTTCTTAAATCTTATTTTCCCTTTCACTAAAAGACTATCTTTGATTGCAAATCTTTTGGCTAAATGGGATCTGAGGTTTCTCATGTTTTTTTAAAATAGTCAAATTATTTCAGAACATCAGCGCCAACAATTGGCTCTTATCTAGCTCAACCGAGACTATCTGGTTATTGGTTTCATATTTATCAACTCTAACTAGTTCGATGAACTTGATTTTGAGTTGGTAATATTGAAATCCTCCTCTAATCTTCAAACATTTTGAAGTTAAAATTGTATGAATACTATGACATTACATGTATTCATTTGGCTTGATTGACCTCTTAATATTGATGCCTAGCTCAATGCTATATCAAAGACATGTTTCTTTTTAATCGCCTTCAAGACAATGTTGCGATGGCAATGCCAATTAAGGAATCGGTATTAATTATTTTTCTCTTTCTCAAGGAGAACACAATATTTTATTAGTGGTGGATGTTTGAGTGAAAAGACATAAATAATTTTACGAGACAAGTTGTTTCATTTTAGTTATTATTCATTAAAAGAAATTAAATTAATTTTAATTTCAAATCAAAACACTTTATTAACTCTCACTTAGTGTTTTAATTTAACCAAGACTCACAAGACCCATGAGCTCAAGTGGACTTTGGCCCAACAAAACTCGAGCCCATGTAACCTTTGGTGGATCATCTTATGATCGATCATTCAAAATGACTCTTGGCAAGAAATTTGTATCGAATACAATATTTCTCTTCCTCTGCTCTTGGCCCAAAACTATTTTGATAGCCAATTTGAATTAACAAAGCTCCCACCCTACTTATTGATGATGGACAAATAATTCGCTTTGACTTTCTTTATTTATCCATCATAGTGGTGTTTTGATAGGTTGAGCAATAATTCATTTTCGAGAGTAGGTTTTATTATCCTAAGCATGCAATTCTAGGTGAACTCTTTCGAAAAGCATAAAAGGCATAATAAAACATGCAATAACGAATTTAAAACATAAATAAAACCCCTAGTATGACCACCTAGACTTAATCAAACTAATTTAACTAAGCCTTGATAGTCTTCAAGAAAAACTTCATGGGTCTTGCAACTTCCTTGGATAGGCTCCCACTCGAATCACCACCTCTATTGCTGTTGGGCTCCCACTCAATTTGATGTCTCAAATTACAACTAATTTACTATTTGGACCTCACAATTGAGTCCTTACATGAATTAAAAATAAACTTAACTGAAATTTAAATTTAAAATTGAATTCAAAGACGGTACGCAGACCGTATTCACCCAACCCGGTACGCAGACCGGTAAAACTGACTATCTATGGCCATACTAGAAGCACATGCAAACATGTAATATTGCAATAAATATATCAAATATAACACATGCTTAAATAACAAATTATAAAGGCATATATATAATTGCAATATAACACATAAGGAAATAAATACTAAATAAAATTTCCTAAAGGTTTGCATGATTAATAAAATAAACAAAATCCAAATTTTATCTTAGTTACCTAAACAGATTTAGGATTTTATACTTATACATACAAAATACTTGACTTTCCTAAAATCAAGGAGTCTAAAAGATACTATATCTTTCAAAGCTATTGTAAGTTTCTTAAACTTTACAAAATAATAGATTTTATGCCTATTATCTGATTTAGTAGTAATAGGATTTAATAATTAATTTCTAAAATTAATTATAAACCCTAAAAATACACGAATTCACCAAAACTGCTGGCAACACGGTCCGTGTTGCTTCCCAGTTTCGGTTAATTTCGTGAATGAAAAACTTAAATAAAACTATCATAACTTATCGAATTTAAAGATTTCATATCGCAGTGTTATCTAATAACCCAAATATGAATATTTTCCAGAATTTTAACAATTTCTAAAAGATTGTTAAAATTTAGGGAATTAAACCTTTTAATTCTCCGTTTAAGAGGAAAATAAATAATAATAGTCCATAAGTTTAAAAATCAAATTTTATAATTTTCCCATACAGTAGGTTCATCCAATATGCTACTGTAAAAGTTTCAGATTTTTATCAAATTTCGAAAATTAGAATAAAATTCAGAAAAGTAAACAATTATACTTTTCTGTTAATATGAAAATTAAAGGAAAATTAGTAAGCGATTTCGAAAATTCACGAAAACTTTATCCATACTAGAATCGTTACCCTGTAACCTACTGTAAAAGTTTCAGAAAATTTGCAAATTTCTATAAATATACAAAATTCAGAGAAGCAACAAATTTATTTATCTGAGATCTGAAAATCTAAATTAAAAAAATATAATTTCACAGGATAAATTAACGGAAAATTTTTTCCCTAAAAGTATGGTTATCCAGTAACCTACCGTAAACATTTCAGAAGTTTTACAAATTTCTACAAATTTATAAAATTCAGAGAATTAAACGAATTTTAATTCACTTCAGATCTGAAAACTTAATTAAAAAACCATTTTAATTGGAAAAAATCTACAAAAATAATGGAAAGTCCAGAACACTTCCAGACACCTCCAGTACAAATTTCAGAAATTTTCCAGTTCGTTTGATAGTTTATTTCGATTTTTAATATTTACCGTAAATAAACTAAATCAGAAAATTAATACTACAAAACCCTATTTTGCGAATTTAGACCTATTTCATGTATTGCCTACTGTTTAACAATATTAAACATGATTGTTTCTAAAACATTCCAAATTAAATCGAGTTCATGTTATATTTAACAATTAAACAAACATAAAATCGATTAATTAAAGGCAGTAAGAAACAAATAATAACAAAGCATGAAATTTTACAATAAAATTTCAGATTTACTATCATGAACATTAAAGATTAAAGCTTTCATAAAGATTCAAAATTTTAGGCATAAATCTACTCTAGCATATTCATAATATAATTCAACTATTGACAAAATTAATTATGAATACAAGTACAATACTTTAGCATGCAATTGGTGGCTCTGATACCACTGTTAGGTTTTAGGTTATCTATTTCCTAAATAGATACAGATTAATTGGCGTAATATTATAACAGTTATAAACAATTAATCAAACAACTGCAGAGGCTTTAGTAATTATACCTGATCGCTAATTAAATTTGAAGAAGAGGTTGACCTTCGATTCCAATCTTTGAAATCCTCTCGAAAAGTCCACGCACTCAGGAACCCGATTGCTAGATCGACCTGATCGAGACGAATCTCAATATAAGATGTATGTAAGATTGTTTCGGGAAACAGAGAATGTTTCCTGAAACTAGAACTGCAAACTAAAAGAGAGAGGAACTCAGGAAATCACCCTGGTATCTCTCTAAGAGTCTTAAGCAGTTGGTTGTGAATAATCTCTCTCAGGGACCCCTTTATATAGTGTTTAGAAAACCTAGGGAAAGGGTTCAAAAACCCTAAAGGGCCGAATTAAAACAACGTCGCCTTTCTGGGCCCAACACGGTCCGTGTTGAAACAACACGGTCCGTGTTGGACTCCAGAAAGTCCAATTATTCGGCCCATAGACACCACGAACCGTGGTGTCTCAACACGGACCGTGTTGGGACAACACGACCCGTGTTGAACCCAGTTCGGTCCGTGTTGGGCTGATTTCTCACAGAAATCAATTTCCAACTTTTCTAAACATGATATAATATCATTTAGGTTACATACATTGTTCCAGGGCACTGACTTGTGTGACCCAGTAGGACCAAATAATATAGTTGTAATTAAACATATTTAATTACTAATTATAGAGGTCTCTAGCAAGACATATAATTACTATATTACTTTGGTTTAATCTCCGTGTATATCGAACATTGTCGGGACATTCCCAACACATGTATCTACTCACCACAGTAACTGCATGGGACAAGTCAGGTCTAGTGCACACCATAGCATACATCAAACTACCAACTGCACTAGCATAGGGAATATTAGACAGCCTCCTTACCTCCAAATCAGATTTAGGACAGTTCTCACCAGACAACTTGAAGTGTGCAGCTAACGGAGTTGAAACTACTTTACAGTTTCTCATGTTGAATCTGTCCAACACCTTCTCCAGATATTTCTTCTGAGACAAGAAAAACTACCCTACCTTTCTATCCCTTTGGATCTCCATACCCAAAATCTTCTTCGCCGCTCCGAGGTCTTTCATCTCAAACTCCTAGTTGAGTTGAGATTTCAACTTCTTTATTAGTGACATGTCCCTGGAGGCAATCAACATGTCATCTACATACGATAATAAATAAATGAAAGACCTTTCTCAAATTGTTGTAGTAACATTATCATAGTGACTTCTTGTGTACCCTTACCCTACCATAAAGGTATCAAACCTTTTATACCACTGCCTGAGTGCCTGTTTAAGTCCATACAAGGACTTTCTCAATCTGCATACATGTTCCTGCTTACCAGGAACGATGAAACCCTCTGGCTGCCTCATATATATTTCCTCCTCCAACTCGCCATGGAGGAAAGTTGTCTTGACATCAAGTTGCTCCAACTCCAAATCAAATAGAGCAACAAAGGCAAGCAAGGTGCGGATCGATGTATGCCTCACGACTGGCGAGAATACTTCGTTGTAGTCGATTCCTTCTTTCTGGTTACAACCCCTTACCACTAATCTGGCCTTCCACCTTGCACTTTCTACACCAGGGATACCTTCCTTTCTCTTGTACACCCACTTCGCAGTAAGAGCTCATCGCCCTTTAGGCAACTCACATAGCTCCCATGTATGATTTTTCTGCTGACTCTCCATCTCCTCTTGCATAGCTCCTATCCAGTTTGAGGCATTCGGACAAGAGATGTCCTCCTGATAGGTAGAAGGTTCAGCACCTTCAGGAGTCTCCTCTGCAACACTCAGCGCATAAGCAATCATAGCATCATCTTCTTCAGTATATCGCGCTGGTCTCCTGATCTCCATCCTGGGACGATCTCTAGCAATGCATGGTTGTTCCTCCACTTGAGGAACATTCGTCTCAATCTCAAGGTCATCTACCTGAGTTGGTTCAGGAGCATCATCAGTAGTTTGCTCCTGATTGCAGGTTCTAGCAGCTCCACCTTGAGCCTGCTCCACCTCGAACACCATTCTTCCTGAATCCTTCTCCTGATTTCCTGCATCATCAGAAGTACCGGTAGATTCCATTCTAGATAACATAGCAGTTTCATTAAAGGTTACATCTCTAGACTGAATAACTTTCTTCAAATTAGGACACCACATTCTATATCCCTTAGATTCAGACTCGTAACCTAGAAACATGCATTTAATAGCCCTGGGAGACAGCTTCCCATCATTCACAAGGACATATACAGGACATCCAAAAATTCTCAAATTAGAATAATTAACTGGATTACCTGTCCATACTTCTTCTGGAATCTGGTATTCGATAGAGGCAGGAGGTGATCTGTTCAGCAGGTAGCAGACAGTAGATATCACCTCCAGAAGTGTCCTGTTGATTCTCTCGGCTGCTGAGGCTTACCCACCAAGGTTCGATGCCTCGCAATCCCATGCTCCTCGCAGAATTCAGTAAATTCAGAATCAACAAACTCCAACCCATTGTCAGTCTTGAGTTTCTTGATTTTCCCGCCTTTCTGGTTCTCCACCAATGCTTTGAACTTCTTGAAATATGAGAATGTCTCATTCTTGTGCCGCAGGAAATAAAGCCAAGTCTTCCTTGAGAAGTCATCCACGAATGTCAACATGTAGCGCTTGCCACCCAGTGATGGCACTCTAGCAGGACCCCAAAGATCTGAATGAATAGAATCAAGGATCCCTGCTGTTGTATGTTTAGCCCTTGAAAACTAACCCTCTTCTGTTTCCCGTAGACATAGTGATTGCAAAACTCCAACTTGCCGATCTTAGCGCCTTCATGATATCCCTTCTTGCTCAACATTGACATTCTCTTCTCGCTCATGTGGCCTAGTCTCATGTGCCACAGTTTTGTGCTGTCGGACTCATCAAGATTTAGGTCTGCCGATACAGATCCTGTCACTGTAGACCCCTGCAGGATGTATAGACTGCCCTTCCTGATTCCCTTCATAAGAACCATGGAACCCCTGTACACTTTCAAAACACCATCTTCTCTTTTGTACCTGCAGCTGTTAGCTTCAAGAGTACCCAAAGAAATTAAATTTCGAGTCATGTTAGGGATATGACGAACCTCATTGAGAGTTCTAACGATGCCATCATGAGTCTTGATTTTGATGTTGCCGATTTCTGCAACCTTGCAGGCTGTGTCGTTACCCATGACTACGACCCCGGTGTCAACACTCTCATAAGACTCAAACCAGTCCTTATAAGGACACATATGATATGTGCACCCCGTGTCAAGAACCCACTCATCTCTAGCTATCCTACTCAATGTGGTAGCCAAGGCATCATCCGTAACTGCAAACCCATCACCATCTGACTCGGACTCTATGCAGTTTGAGGTACCAGGTTTGGTGTGATTATCCTTACTCTCCTGCTTCTGGTCTCTCTGTTTTCCCAACAGTCTCTCTCTATATGCCCCATCTTACTACAGTATTTACACTTCTTATTCTTGTGAGGATTCTTAGACTTTGAACGGTGTTTAGACCTCCCTCTAGACCCGTTTCCCTTACGTTCAGTATTTCTACCCCTTACAACCATAGCATCACCATCGGTATCAAGTTTCTCCTTAGACAGTAAACTAGCCTTCACTTCACTAAGGTTAAGGTCACCACGATTCCCATACAACATGATTTCCTTAAATTGTTTATGTGGTGCAGGTAGGGACATAATTAAATGAAAAGCCTTATCCTCATCAGTGTGTTTTATATCCATTGATTCCAATTCAGTAA
Source organism: Portulaca oleracea (assembly GCA_029582165.1). Lineage (NCBI taxonomy): Eukaryota > Viridiplantae > Streptophyta > Magnoliopsida > Caryophyllales > Portulacaceae > Portulaca > Portulaca oleracea. The sequence goes on from CM055869.1 coordinate 25,751,903, forward strand.
TAATAGAATCAAATTCACTAAGGTGTGCCTGAATAGAAGTACCATGGGGCATCTTCAGCCCGTAGAATTTCTCCTTCATTCGGTACTTGTTTGCACGACTCTTCGACATGTACAACTCTTCCAGTTTGGTCCAGAGCTCCCGAAGATTCTCAATATGCATCACCTCTCTCTGAATGTGCTCTGCCAAGCACAGCTGAATCCCTGCCAGAGTCTTATCCTCAAGCTTCTTCCACTCCCTCGGAGTCAGATTCCCCTTGATATCCTTGTGGAGTTGTTTGAATTCATCATCGCTCATCACTACTACACAAATCACATATGGTAACAGGTAAAAACTGTTACCATAAGCAGTAATTCGTTGGATTATGTCTACGACAACGCTTTTGTATTCGTTATAATTGCAGCTGTTGTCGTAGCCTATTGTAATCGTTTTTAACTATTTGATAACAAAAAAGTAACTGTTATAGTAGAATTCAATGCTAACAATTTTTAGCTACTGCAACAAAATCAAATTGTTGCCCACTTTTTTTCCAACAAGTTCAAAGTTGTTACTATTGACTCTATTGCAACAAATTAGAAGCAACTGCAACAAATTGCTTTTGGTTTAGATGCATTTAGTTACATTGGTTTCATCTATAGTAACAATTCTAAAATGTTAAAATTTTTTGGTATTTATATGTATTGTGATGTGATTTACCTTAAAATGAAAGTTGAATTAAGATAACAAGCAATATTGTACTGCACACAAGCAAGTTGTATATTAAAATGTCTCTACAAAGTTAAATTGCAATAAACTAAGATTCAACTATCATCTCTAAAACAAAGGCCTAAAGGCATCTAATATTTAAATTAAAGACAACATGTATGTGTTGCCAGCATCCAAATGGAAATATCTCAATACTTAACAAGATTATCTCAAACAAATTTTGTATCTTGATGAATAACTTGATAGGGGATCAACGATCATCTTCTTCCTCCCCCAACTTCATCCTGTGAAGAAAGCCGAAAACAAAAAATTAAATCAGTAATGGAAATAACTTGATCGGGGATCAAAGATCATCTTATTAAGGTTGAGAGAACAAAAAACGAGAATTAGAAATTCAATTTCAAAATTTTTTACATGGGGCTTAAGTTCATCTTATTAACATCATTTAAGCCATATTTCAAGGTAACTGAGAGAAACTAGAGCTTTTTTACATGGGGCTTAAGTTCCCCAACATCTTTCTCAGTTTCAATGCTTGAACATTATTCAAATAAGGACATTATCAATCTGCGAATTGAGATCCCAAGACAGAAGCAAAAATATAGCTACAGTTTTAACACGGTTTTTCATAATAGCAGTTATCATGATGAATCCACAGGTGAAGAATATTGGCATCTGTTTTGTACAATGAATTACATGACAAAATCTTAAGAAACTTACCGCTTAATAGACGCAATCAAGTTGCATGTCAGTTGGGTTTGATGTTGTACTGATTTCTGGAGACAATGCTGCCTTTGTCACGTAAGTCCCTCCCAACCAAGAGCACATGGGCACAAAATTCACCTCAATTCCATAACCCATAGTTTCAAGACAGCAACCTGTTTCACTCCCTATCAAGAACCCCCCCTCTTCAATATAACACAGACTTGAATTCCCATCGAACTCGAACAAGATATCAACATAAGTCCCTCCATACAAACCAAAATCGAACAAACAAGACCAGGGCACACCATAGACATCGAAATCGAACAAGAAATGAGAAATTGATATAGAAGAACAAGAATTTTACCTTACTAAAGTTGGGATTCGAATTGCAACCAAAATCGAAAAAGACTTGGGAATTCTGGCGCTAAAGACCTCTGAGAAGAACACGGCAAAGTAGGGAGAGGCCGGACGAAATTAGGGCTCCAGCAGGAGTTCCCAATTTGAACAATTAAATTGAATGAAGAAATTGAACGATGAAGATGAACTGCTCCCTGAACAGAAATACCTGAGTTGAGAGTGTCGACCGTCGAGGAGGCTGAGGAGCAGCGGCGCAGGGCTGATCGAGTTGCTGACTTGCTGTCTGACTGAGTGTCGAAGACAGATGACCGTCGAGGAGCAGCGGCATTGCTGCTACTATCTTTCCGGTTAATCGGTCTCAGGTCTGTGGAGTATGGACTGTGGCTAGGGTTTGTGAATTGTGAGCATCGATTGAGAGAGAGAAAGCACTTTAGAGTTTTTTTTGGCTTTTGGTGGAGCACTGAGCGCAGCGCCTGAGATTGACAGTGGTCAGTGTACTGGAAATTTTAGAATAAAATAGGAAAAAATTATTAAATTAAATCTGGAGCCAAATGTTAAATTTAATTTCGGGCACCCGGAATCTTTAAGAGGTCGATCCATAACTGAATCGATTAATTGAAAAATATTCCGGGGCGGGTAAACGACCCGATTAAAATTGATTTTACAAGGACGGATACCCTAAATTAATGGTCAAGTAACGGCTTTTCGGATCGGGTTTTTTGGGGCGGCTAATTATGAACACACCTATCGAATATTCTGTCAATGTCAAATTCGGACCAAAATGGGCTTCTTCAACGTTAATATATATAAACTTCAATTCTATACTAATGTTTTTTAATATGTTAGGAATTGTAGTATAAAATGTTACAATAGTAAATATAAATCTACCATTTTTAAAATATGTTAGCAAATTGCAAAAACTGTTAGGATTGTTGACATTATTTTATAAAATTTATACCCTGAAAAACTGTTACTAAATTCGTTAGGATAGACAAACTATTGTAAAAATTTAAAATTGTTACATAACAAACGTTGGCATATGTGATTTGTGTAGTAGTGCATTGTCCGATCAGTCTTCGTGTCAGGATACTCAATCACATCCCACAACCTGTGTTGAATCAGGACTGCCTTCATCTGCAGTCTCCACATAGTAAAACTCCTCGTTCCATCAAATTTTGAAATATCGCACTTCATGATTGAAGCCATCGCCCACTACAACATAAAGGGCCTAAGGCAACGCCTCAGATTACAACAGTATAAGAATTGTTGCCTTATATACCCTAAGGCAACAGTACTTTATTTGTTGCATAATTTTCGTAGTAACAGTTAAGGGACCGTTGCCTTAATTGACATAGGCAACATGTCTAGAAGCGTTGCTTATTAAAATGCTATGGCAACAACCATAGAAATGTTGCTTACGAAAAGGCAACAGATTCATCAGCGTTGCGACTAAGATTCCGTAGTAACAGTTATGGGATCGTTGCCATAAATCACAAAGACAACATTTCTAGTGAGATTGCTTATTTTTAAATGCTATGACAATTGTTATAAGAATGTTGCTTTAAATATATCCGGATAATTGAAAATAGAAAAAATCCATATGTTGAATATATTTTAAGTTGTTCTTATTTTAGTGTTTTGGTATCATAACAATATAATAAATTTCGTGCTCACAATCCAACATATAGTACCAGCCGACCCCCTCCTCCAACATAAAAAATAATACAAAGCTGCCCTTGGCGTCCTACTTATAATAATAAACATTATCGAATGAGATGAAACACGTACCTTACTATTATCAATTTTATTTTAACATAATTAGGCGGTCCAATGCGTTAACCCAACGGTTCATATGGAACAGGGGTAGGGGATGTCACAATGCCGTATACAAGGCCCACGTCTCCCATTATTATATTCATCATCATACTCTTGATCTTGGTAAATAGGAATGCTCCTCGGAGGATTCGAACTCTGGAGGGAGAAGATGGAAGCTAGGGTGGGTGACTTGGAAATACGGCAAGGCCCAATTAAAGGACGTCTTGCTGTTTTCTTAGAATTAACGTAACATTGAGTAACCAAAACAAGTACGCACATTGTCTTACTTCTCCTAAGTAGGGCACTTTGACGTCTACGTACTGAGTTGATGACTGTCGAAAAGGCCCGAGTACATTGCTCCACCAAGGGGGTCTTAGCTTGCAGGGTGTACGTTAATGAATACTTTAGGGGGGAGCAGATAGCGAGAGACGATTAAGGAATATAATGGAGACCAGAACTTGAATTTTCGGTTAGGCTAAAAATAATTAATCGTTAGCAGTAGTTACTGACAACATAGTGGAAAAGGCCTTCCAGGGTTTGTTGACAACCGTACCATATATCTAGCAATTATCGAATGATTCAACTGACCACTCATAGCTAGCTAGGCACTAACTATACCAATTTCAGACATGACATGAATTGAACATCCACTCAATAGCTATGTTGAGTTACACGTACATAAGCGCGCCAAAAAAAGGAGATGACCTAGGTCAGTGTCCGACCTTTAGTTGAATGGGAATAACCTCAAATCGAACATAGACCCGACTCATACCCAATTCGAATGGCATGTATGCAATGCTAGGTCTACGTACTTTATAGATTAGCCAAATAGTCCAACCAAAATACACAGATACACACAAAGATGAACACGGGGACAAACACACACTCCAAGGACCAACACGTCGATTCATTATTAGATATACAGATGTTCGAAATAGATAGTGTGTTTTAGATATAGTTTTTTATTATTAATAATATTTAGGCCTATGCATATATTTTTGAATTTATAGTATAACAATAATAATAATAATAATAATAATAATAATAATAATAATAATAACAACAACAGTAATAATAATCAAAATAATAATAATAATAATAATAATAATAATAATAATAATAGTAATAATGAGATAACATAGTCCTTACTTAAATTTTAAAGTAACACAAAGTTACAATAACAAATAATTAGAGAAAATAGTATTATTTTCTTCTCAAGTAATATTTTGCTTTGAATATTATGAAATTTCTTTTGGTAGAACCAATTGAATTAATTGGCACTCTACTAAATTTGGGAAAATCAAAAACTCCCTCCAACTTTTCGTTTTCATGGGCAATTCCCTCCAACATACACTGTCACTAATTAAAAAAAAAACAATGTTTACTCTAAAAAAAGTAAACACTACCATCGACTTCCGATTTTTCTTTTCAGCTTCCCTTTCTTTCTTCTGCTTCTCCAATTCCCATCGGCTACCATCAGGGCATCAGGTATTGTTCACTTTGCTCCATCAATTCTCCATTCTACAAACACGCTACCAATTTACATCACTTTGCTCCATTCTACAAACACGCTACCATCAGGTATTCTCTTCTACAAATCCCTTATTTGCCCCTTCACTTTCCTTCTTCCCCAAATCTGGTTATGCAATATGTGATGTAAACCCTAAATTTATTTCAGGGGATATTGTTCAGACATTTGGTTACAAATTTAGGGTTTAATTGCATGTGAGATTTCGTTGTTATTGTTTATCTTCTTCGCTTTTGTATGGTGTTTTGACCATCGACGCTCCTCTGTCTTCTTGCTCTCTCAGTCGATGCCCCACCACACCAGGCACCAGACTACCCAGCCCACCACCAGGCGACCGCTGCCCATTGTCCGTCGTTGTAGATTGCGGGTTGAGTTGGTCGACGCTCTTTTGTCTTCGGCAGACTCGAGCCACCGACCAGCGCAGCCGCCCACTCCTAGACCGGCGATTGGAACGACTTCCTATCAGTGACTATTGTGCAAATATCCGGCGACTTCCCTTCGCAAATCTCCGTCACCGGGAGGTTTTTTACCGGCGATTTATCAACTCCAGCAGCAATCGAATTCTTCCAGTGAGTATTCTCGCTGCCCAGAATTGTTAACTGATCTTGGTTTCTCTCTCTTATCTGGTGGTAGATCGGCGAATTTCGCACCATCGGAAGTCGGCTACGATTTTCTCTGTCTATCTATTTGCAACCCTGATAACGAGATACCTACTCCTATGATCCTCCTTCTTCATCTGATATTTATTGTTCATGTTCTTGCTGTGAAAATCCACTGTTCGTTTCAAGCTAGCTTTCATAATTTGTAATCGTGACTTGATCTACGTGTTGTTGTTTGTTCCCTTGAGTGATTCAGTTGGTGTTCTTTTGAAGTGATTTGTGTTTATGCGGTGATAAATCTGAGTTTGCTTGATTGATGTTTCGATTGGTGCAAGGTGATTTTTGATCAGTGAGTTGAATTTTTGATCAGTGAGCTGATTTTGTGTCACTGGGTTTTTACAGGGTTTTTGCCAAGCTCAAATTGAATTTAATTCTTGCTTTGCCTAATTATCTGCAATAGTCTTTAGTAAATTAGCTCCACTGTGCCTAATTTGGTCCATTTATTGTTGTTGTTGTTGCTTTTGCATGGTGTTTTGCCCTTCTGCTCTATGTGATGTAATATGTGATGTAAATTTAGGGTTTAATTGCATGTGAGTTTTCGCTGCAACTACCGTACGATCCAAATGAAGGTAGTAGAATAATACACGACATTGTTTTTCAACTCTTCCCAATTTGATTCGGATGTCCAATTGAAATGGGTATTCGGTATTATCCCCAAAGGTGCTAGCATTTCCCCCCCAATTTACTAAATTAGGGTTTGGAGTAATGCCTTGAAAGTTGAAATGGTTGAAAGTGCAACAGAACAAGCTTCAGACCTTGAGTGGGATTGAATCACTAAACTCACTGTAAATTAAGCTTTTTCTGTTTCAGTATGTTGTGTTGGGCATGTCATAAATTGGGAAAAATTAAATTGAGATTTCGGGTTTAGGTGTTGGATGCTGGAAAGGACAAGCTGAGATCAATGGTTCAATTGAAAATTCTCGTCAAATTGCTTGCATTGATATTAAATGGTGAACTTCTTTGCTCCAAAATAAGTGTAGTTTATGCATCAAGTGAGTCATAAAATGGCTAGAATGTGAACAACTAATAATTGGATTCTGTTTCAGATAATAAGATTACAACTATTTCTAGACTATTGGCTAGAATGTGGTGGAGAATTATATTGTCCTGCTCAAATATTTTTGTCTTGTTTGTTTGAAATTCGTCAAATGGTGGAGAACAATTTTGGCATTTTGGGCCAATTGGAACCATCTCTATTATTTCTTTTCAAAATTCCTTGTTTTGCAGCAGGACTTCAGACTATTGGATTTGAATTAGGGTGGTTGTGGGTTCATTAACAATTTTATGCCCTTGTCTCTGTTGTGCTTAATAACAATTTTGTCATTAATGGCTCCACTGGGATTCTTTGAAATCCTTGTTTCAAGGCCCAATTTTTTCTCTTTCTTGTGTCTATGCATATTGCAGAAGCTCTGTGCATCATTTTAGCACTTATATGAGAAGGCTACTAGCAAGATTCAAATTCATTGCTAAACCTCCAAAATGTTGGAGCTTATGCAAATGCGAAATGTATTGCACTGTATAATGATCAAATAATGGAAGTAGGGACTTGTTCTAAACTTGTGTTCTAAGTTATTAAACATATCATGCAAGTAAACAATAGTTATGAATGTCAAAGACACATTTTGTATCCAGCTAAAAGCTCAACTATCAGTACTATTGCTTTTCCAATTAACAGTTACAATTGTCTGGTCTCTTAGTATGTGATGTGAATAATTTAATTGTCATGTCTCTTAGTATGTGTAGAAAGAATGTTATACTAAATTTGATGGCATAGCTTTTTGTTTGTTTATTTGTTTTTACTTATTCTATTTATGTTGTTTGTAGACAAATAGTGGAGCAAATAGAAATGGATGTCAGGTAATATTTCAATGCCTTTTTTTTTACTATAGCCTTTGTATTGTGTACTTTAATCTCTTATTCATTGCATAAAAAGCTGAAATAGTAATTATGTACTTGAATGACATTAGTTTTTTTTTTTTTTTGGTTCTTGGGAAATTTTGATGAATCCCTTCATCTTATGTCATTTAGAAAGGTTTAACTTATGCCACCTAAACTGCCCAGTTGACAGGTTTTGTAGTATATTATGTCTAAAATTGGTAAATGGTTTACGTGAGTTTTTCTCTGAGTAATTAGCAACAGTCGATGGTATTTACTTTTGTTATTCACTTCATGAAACTTTCAACTTGCCTCAATTTCATGGCGGTAGGCACAATCATAGCGAGCGAAAACCAAGGGTAGGGTGAGGTAAGTTCAAAAATTGAGATTTTCTAGCTCAAGTATCAAGTGCAGAACAAACCATGAGGTTCATATGGTTAGCTCATAAAGCTCTGAAATAATAGACCAGACCATTAACCTACCATTTCACAAGAATCCCACCTTTGCTAAGGCAAGCACCGAAGGTTTGTGGCATACTTTGATACAGGGCACTGACCCAATTCCCAAAAGGTTTGAGGTGTGAGTTCTTCTTTTATCCTATTCCAATGTGTAGGGAGGGTGAGGTTCCATTACGTGCAGCAAGTGAACATACCAAAAAACACAAATCTCAGCTTCATGCATGCACAGTCTGTTCGCCATGAATCTAATTGTCCTCTATTTCCTTGGTTCAACAGGCACCTAAAGAAGGCTTGTAGTTGCAGCAAAGGCTTCAAGCCAATTTTGTATCATCTCCTATGACATGATGTGCATATGCATATCTCTTATGTAGACCTATAGTTGCTATTATTTATGAGATCAACATATTTTCTATTTGATTGATACTTACCATTGCTACCATGTTGTTAATTAACAGGTATGATTGTTAGGTCAGCGCGTGCGAAGCACGCGCTGGCCAGACTAGTACTGAATAATGTCACTCACTAGATAGATGTATGGATTCTTCAACCAGGATAATGTCCAAGTTAGAAACCTTACTGTCGAGGATCAGGTATATCGAAATATATAATTTATAAATTAAAGGTAATCATCACAATATATAAAAATCCAACTTTGCTTTTTATAAATTGGTTGGGGTATATCAAAATATATAATTTATAAATTAAAGCATCCTATTTTTTGTCGCTCAATACTTCCTACTAGTTACTAATTTTAAGTGTGTTCTTCTACAATTTGCAACTAATTGATATTAAGTATTTTGTTTTCTTTTTCTCAGGAAGAAGATGAAGGTGATGGTGAAGATGAAGGTGAAGATGGAGAGCTAATATGATGAACTGTCTAGGTCGTTATCTATATATATTGACCATGTCATAATATTAGGATAATCTTCAAAGATGAAAACTTTTATTATTAGATATACTATTTTTAGACTTGATACTTCTTATTACTATCTTTTGTGTCTTATATGGATGACCTATTTTATATTTTGACTCTTGTAATGAGATCCATTAATGATATTAATAGCATTTGGACGTTTGTTGTCATATGTATATTATTTCTCGTATTACATATCATTACAGGTAATCAATTATAAATATTGAATAGGTACTGGAAATAAGCATATGCAACAATAGTAGATTGTTGCTATGAAATACAACATCTAATGTACCGTTGCTTTTGGTGGGATAAAGCAACAGTCCATTGTCTTTTAATAATGTTGCCTATGTTGGTTTATACTGTAACGATACTTCACTGTTGCCTTTGTCGCTTTAATATACAACACTATTGGACCGTTGCCTTTGTTGTCTTCAATACAACAGCCTTGGATTGTTGTCTTTGCTACTAATATAATGACACTGGATTGTTGCCTTTGCTATGAATGCAACAACACTGGCTTGTTGCCTTTGCTATTATTGCAACAACACTAGACTGTTGCCTTTTCTGTTTACGCAACATCACTAGACTGTTGCCTTAGATGGACCGTTGCCTTAGGCATTGATTGAGCCCTCTTGCAGGAACCGTTGCCTAAGGCCAAAATACTGTTGCCTTTGGAAAAGGAAACGGAAGTATCTGCAACGGCCCATGCCTGTTGGCTTAGGCCAAAATACTGTTGCCTTTGGCCTAAGGCAACAGTTTTTGACTGTTGGCATATGCCCTTTATGTTGTAGTGTCCACCTTGCTCTGATACCACTTGTTAGAGAAAAGTAAGTAGCAAGGTAACAGCGGAAGCGAATAATAGAATCGAAAACGAGATAACGGATATTACGACAAAATTTAGGAACGAAAAATAAGCGATAAAATCAAACACCAGAATTACGTGGGAAACCGAAGAACTCGGAGAAAAACCCACGGACGGCGACAACCAGAAAATAATCCACTATGAGAAAGGAGGAGTACAACCTGATCACTATCACAGGGTGTGATACGATCCACAAAGGAGATTACAATAACAATCTCTCAACACTTAACTCACAATCTCTCAGGATACACTTGGGGAAATATTGGTAAGACCCCTTTCTCTCTCAATATTTTCTCTCTCTCTAGCTCTCTGTGTTTTCCGATGTATTTTGGTGAAGAAACATGTACAATATTTATTGTAGTGGAGAGGGAAGGAAACGAGGTTAACATTAAATAACCTAAAATACAAAACCGCCGCTGCCGCTGAAGGATGGAGTCAGGCGCTGGTAGCGCCCGACAGACGCTGGCAGCGTCAAACATATTGCGCCTACTGTTCCAAGCGCTGGTAGCGCTCGTTACGGCGCTGGTAGCGCCTGCTTCACCCCGGTAGCGCTTAGCCTCGTCTTCGGTAATGTGAGGCGCTGGTAGCGCGGATAATAGCGCTAGTAGCGCCTGCTTCCGTGGCCGTATGTGAGGGGCGCTGCTAGCATCTCTCCTGACGCTGGTGGTGCCCCGATCTTCCTCCCTCAATCTGACGCTGGTGGTGCCCCAACATACTTGATGTCCGCCAGAAATGCTTTGATGTTCACATGCTCATATAAGGCTCATGCTCATGTGATCTATTCCCTTAAACATTATAAGAAAATAGAGTTTTTTCACAAGAAATTCGAAATATCTTAAAAATAAAAATGGAAATATATTTTTATCATTAGAAAAGTTCAAAGATATTTGTAGAAAAAAAATTCTCTTGGTAGATTCCAAGAAACTAGAAATTAGCAGTTACAAAATATAACTTCATCTTTTAGGGGTCTTCAAAGTTAATTTCATGATTAATAAAGTTTGGAAACTACATTGGAGAACTTCCTTGTTTGACCTAGTTTCAACTCTTTCTAGGCCTGTGGCTATGACGTTTGGTGGTAAATGATAAATATGGTAAATATTATTGAGTAAGTTTTTGGTAAGTTTAGGTAACTTTTGCTAAGTCTATGTAAGCTTAAGTACTTTTTAGAAATATGATATATTTTCTACGATGCTAAATATATGTGAAATATATCAGAAAAAGTAAAAACTAAATTTGTTTTATAGAAATACAATATTGTATGATTATATTTCTTTTTTTCATTTTCCTTTTGTGTATTTTCTATTTTTTAAATTATAAAATATAAATATTAGTTTAAACTTTTTAAAATTTTAATTCTATAATTTTGAATTTGTAAAATTGTAATTTTTTAAGAATTTTAGATTTGATTGACTTTATATTGTTTTATTTTAAATTTATTATTTTTATTTGTTTCATTTGTTTCCTTTTTTATTTTTAAATTTAACTTTACATTTTGATTTTGATTTATTTTAAATTTTTAATTATTGATTTTTGGGGCTTGATTTGTTGATTTGTTGTTTTTTTTAATTTTGAATTTTAATTTTTAAGTTTAGATTATTACTGATTTATTATATTTTTATTCATTTTTTTTTAAATTTTCAATGTTATGATTGTTTAATATTTTCTTTTTTAATATTTAATTGGCATCATCTTATTATTAGTAAATTATAAATAAATTAATAATAAAATAAAAAATGAAGAAAAATCAAAATAAGAAAACCAAAGAAATTAAAAATTATAGTCTAAAATTTTTTTAATTAAAAAATTAAAAATTTAGTAATTTTAAATTTAAAAATTTTACATCTTAAATTTAAAAATTTCAAATATTTAAAAGTTTAAGATTATAAAATCTTGAAATTTAATAATTCAAAAATTAATTAATTTAAAATTTAAAGAATAAAAAGTTGAAGAATTAAAATTTTTAACTTAAAAATTAAAAGTTGGAAAATTCAAAATTCAAAATTTCTAAATTTTAAAATTAAAAATATATAGAAAAAAAAATAAATTGTTAGTTTGCTTCAAATCAGGGTTGAATCCTTTTGTTTGCATCCAAATGAGTTGTGAATTTTGTTAAATACATGTTTAATCATATTTATATGCAATCAGTTTCATTGTTAACAGATTAAATTCTATGATTGCAACTTTTGAGATGAACCATAGAAATTCAAATTTGATATTGAGAATTTGGCCTATTTCCATTCAATATTTGTTGAAATTAAGGTAGGATTTTTGATTTGTTACACGTTCAATTATGTTTGTGCACCTTCAATTTGGAGTTTCATGGCATAAGTTCGTTGGGAGATTGTAATCTAGAACCCTAGCCTTTTGGGTTTTGATATGTTAATGCCGCTTAATTTGGGTTGTTTTTGCAAAATTAATTTGGAGTTTTGTTGTATGCATATTGAATCATGTTTATGCAGATTGATTGACGAATAAATGCAAAAAAACATTTATATGCATGTTGAATCATGAACACAAGTTATATCCAACGAGATTTTCGAATTTCCGACAATACTCTCCAGTTGTTCAGAGTCCAACTCTTACACCAATAAATTATAGTACACGGTAATCATTACTAAAAGTATCGGTACAAAAACATTATTACTACAAAACACACCCCCCAAAGGAAGCATCAAACTCAATTTTGATGATTCCCACATCAAGAATTCGACTGCAGGAGGATTTCTTCTTAGAGATTGGAGGGGCACATTGATCAAGGCTGGTGCGGAAAACTATGGAGATTCTCCAATCATTGTAGCAGAAGCAAGGGCTCTTCGAGATGGCTTAATAGCAGCGACAGGTTCAGGCTATTCCAATATCTTCATTGAAGGAGACAATCTGGTGCTAATACAAGCCATCCTTGGTAACTTTGCAATTCCTTGGCAGATACGAATCTTGGTTGAAGAGATCCGCTGCCTCCTTTCTCGACTCACCTGGAGTAATATTTCCGATGTTTATAGAGAAGGGAATAGAGCAGCTGACTAGCTTTCAAAAAAAGGTCACAATGTGCCAGCAGCTTAAATTTAGGAACGGATAGATGATAGGGAATTCAACAACCTCTTGTATGAGGATAGAGTGGGTGGATTTCTTGTGAGAAGAGATTCATAACCACTTCTCTCACTTACCTTGTTAAAAAAAAAAAGGTACCTTATTGTAATTTTTTGATTTACATGTCCTTTGAAGCTACCAACATGCTTGGCCAAATATGCACTTAGTATAGCTTGTGATATTGTGGCAATATTCGACAAAATTAGTTATTTAGATAGCCGACAACAATTTATGCACTGGATATACATTTAGGTAGCTAATATAAGTTTATGTTGCAGACACCATATAGTTGCTCAAATGAAAATTGTGTTTGTTAAGTTTAGCGATTTCGTTATATAATTAATGTGAATTGTTATAAAAAGATAAAGATAATTGTCAAATATAAATTTTCACAGAGTATTTGTTCACCAAAAAATATAAAATGCCACTTTAAACGCTAAACGCGCTAACTTTACTAACATTTTAGAAAACACTACTTGAAATGCTAAATGCTACTTTGAATGCAAACTTACCAAAACTAATACTTGTCTAATTAGAGTTTTGGCATGGTCAAAACACTAAACGCTATTATAAACAATAATGTCAGATATAGCCTTTTGTTGGAAATCGAAATCTTGCAAGAAAACTTAAGGACTGAAAAGCACACTTCAAACACTTATTAGCCCAAAGTTCTTGGTCTCCCAAGTTCACAATATTATCACATGAAAAATTAAATGAACAAAATATAAATGAAGAAAAGTGACAAGGTTTTTTTAGAATGATTTTTCCGATCACCCAAGAGTCTCTCCCCCCCCCCCCCACCCCCAAAAATCAGAAAATACTTTTCCTAACCTTGGAATTGCCAGCTTCCTTGAATACTCTCAAGGATAGCTTACAAAGACTCAAACAATGAAGCTCAGTAGTTCTAGTTGAGTTTCGAACTCACTTAGCATTTCTCATGCAACACTTAGATACCTAAGTGAGTATCCCAACTCACTTGTTACACTTCAACTGTTTAGTAAATAATGAATCCATGAAGTACAATAATATAAAAGAGCTCTTAGTCGATCACTTGTTCTTTTTCCACAAGTAAATCTCTTATGTTCTTGTTGGTCTTGATTGTCTTTAGTTATTATTTCAAATTCTCATTGCCGTTGAAACATGTATCTCAAAGTAAATGCATAGTTGCACTTGAGTGAATATTAACTAAAAAAATATTATCAAATCAACATATGTTAATAACATTTTATAGTAACCAATAATGAGTGAATTTGTGCATAAAATATTCTTCAATACCGTTAGAGGTTCAACACGTTATACGTTGGTAAGTTCAATGTCATAACTCATAACAAGTGAGCAGGCAATGTCAAGGTCAGCCACATACCAGTGCAAAAGACACTATCCTTGACAAACCAATCATATTAACAAAACTTGCTTATACTAACAATCTCAAGGATTACCAACACATATCGCAATACATGCATTCTCATACATAAAGCATGATATTTTAGAATGTGTAAACCCAACCAAATACATATATAATGGTCTTTTTTGACATTCATCAAAATTAAAGTAACACTTTATTGAACTAATTATATCATTGAAAGTTCTCGATAGAGTCAACAATATCGCCTTTTTGATGAAATGCAAAACAAGATTATAAATATGGAACAATAAGATATGATTTTTGCTCCCCCATTTTGGATTTCAAACAAAACTGTAGAAACTGTGATGCCCTCAACACCACTGCCGCTGAGGACCTCAGCCATGCCCAGAGAGTTTTGTTTGAAAGAGCAAAAATTAGGGAAGTATCCGGAAAATCTCTTATATAATCACAGCATATATCCAAGGTTATATAGACTTTTTTTTGGTGTATACTTTGCAAAATATATTTTGGTAGATAAGGAATGGAGCTTCCAAAAAGAGTGAAGATAGAAGATCAACACAAACTTTGAAAGAGTCAACGATGTCGTTGGAAGAGGAGATATAGCCATTGCTAATGAATTTCCAAGATCTATAAAAAGGCACCAGCTTCCTCCTTGAAAAGTGGTCGATTCCAAGCAAATAATCGAGTGTAGGAAATCTGGTGAGATTTCTGAGTGTAAAAAACGAGTCCTTGGTGAGTTACGTAGCCAGTAAGGTACTTCTAATGAGGTAACCTAGGACCTTGGTGAGTGATGTAACCATCAAATATGTTTGTGAGGTGTTGTGTAGCAAAGCCTTGAAGTACTAAGGCTTTGTGAGTTTGATATCCAATTTAATCCATCATGCTCTTCTTTGCCTCGTCTGTGAGGTCCCTCTTCTTGCCTCGTCTCTGAAGCTTCTCTTCTCTGCCTTGTTTGTGAGGCCCCTCTTCTCTGCCTTGTATGTGAGGCCCCTCTTCCCTGCCTCGTCTGTGAGGTCTCTCGTCTCTGCCTCATCTGTGAAGCCTCGTTTGTGAGGTCCCTCATCATAAGCCTCATCTGTGAGGCCCCTCAATAGAAACTGAATCTCAATTTTTATCCTTGTAAGTAATCATCAAGGACCTCACTGCCTTGACTTGCTAAGTTTCCTAACCTCCTATATTTCTATTATACCTTGACGTTAATCAAATAATGAAGTATTATTCAGTTCATTCAAGTGTTATTAACATATTTATGTTTATAAGTGAAGAACTCTATATCAAACCTATTCACCCCAACCCAAGGGTCCCAGCTAGTGGTATTAGAGCAGGTTCACTCGAGAAGAGACTAACCGCTCTTTGGAAAATATCATGGGGGATAACGAAAGCAACAAGGTGTGTCAAGGACATTGATATCATGCATTCAGCCATAAGGGCATTGATAAGTTAAACTCATCCATAATCCTTATGTCTTTCATCTGGCAGAAACTGTGAGGTATGTCTTCTGTAAACTATTCACTGATCAAATTTACTTGTAGCATGAATTGAGGGGGAGGACCCTCTCTTAGTACTAACAATTGTATCAAGCGCTACATGTTTCTAGATAACCTCTAAAATATTCTAGATGTTGTATCAAGGGGGAGATTGTGAAAACGAATCTCACCTCTGAGGACCTCCGCCATCTCTCCTTCATTGATTTAAGGGGAGCCAACTCATTAAAGTCCTCACTACTTAGTTTTGTCTTTCAAACAAAAAGGGGGAGATTGTAGAAACGGTGACGCCCACAACACCACTATCGTTGAGGACCTTAGCTATGCCCAGAGAGTTTTGTTTAAAAGAGCAAAAAATTAGGGAAGTATCCGAAAAATCTCTTAAATAGTCCCAGCATATATTCAAGATTATATAGACTTATTTTTGGTATATACTTTACAGAATATATTTTGGTAGATAAGGATTGGAGCTTCCAAAAAGAGTTAAGATAGAAGATCAATACAAACTTAGAAAGAATCAACAATGTCGTTGGAAGAGGAGATATAGTCGTTGCTAATGAATTTCCAAGACTTATAAAAAGGCACCAGCTTCCTCCTTGAAGAAGTAGTCGAATCCAAGCAAGTAATCGAGTGTAGGAAATCTAGTGAGATTTCTGAGTGTAGCCAATGAGTCCTTGGCGAGTTATGTAGCTAGTAAGGTAATTATGCTGAGATAACCTAGGACCTAGGTGAATGATGTAGCCAAATATGTCGGTGAGGTGTTTGAGTAGCAAAGCCTTGAAGTACTAAGGCTTTGTGAGTTTGATATCCAATGTAATCCGTCATGCTCTTCTCTGCCTCGTCTGTGAGGCCCCTCTTCTTGCCTCGTCTGTGAAGCCCCTCTTCTCTGCCTTGTCTGTGAGGCCCCTCTTGTATGCATTAAAGTAAGTATTGACGAAACGCTATACGCAATCCATAGATTATATATGTCAATGTGAACAAGGTTTGTAGAATCCTCTTATGGAATTCATATTTTAAATTCTTAAGCTTTGATATCCTACAGTAGCTTAATAAATTTTTCAATACTAACTTGGGATGCTTATACATTGTCTTATGGAGCATTATAGGGAAAGGAGAAAGGATCTTCATATAGTGTTTATATATTTAGAGAAAACTTATGATAGTGTAATACCCCGGATATGTGGTTAAAGTGTGGCTGAAAAGGATTGAAATGAGTACTTATATCACCAAGGTGCACCTTCTTTTATGGTAGCTCATCCGTTGGGAACTCCTCAGTTAAGCGTGCTTGGCTGGGAGTAGTCTCAGGATGGGTGACCTCCTGGGAAGTTTCCTAGGCAGCGTGTGAGCGAGGACGAAGCACGATGGAAAGACTCGTGGTGATTTGTGGGGCCAGTCAGCGATCCTTGAAGCAGTTATTGGTAATGTCCGCGGCTCGGGGAGGGGGGGGACGGGGCATTACTGATAGGGTCTATAGGGAAGTGATGTGATACTTTTTAGAAGCGAAAGGGGTGCATTTACTTTTATATTCGGGTTATTACAGACATGTATGATAATCTAAGAACTAGTGTCTGAATGGTAGTTAGCCCTACGAGGGAGTTTGCTATAGATGTTTGGGGGGCATTAGGGGTCTGTGATTAGTGCATTGCTATTTACCTCGGTAATGGATGAGTTGAATAAGGAAATACAAGATGTGTTATCATGGTGTATGCTTTTTACGGATGATATAGTGCTTATAGAGGAGTCGAGGGAAAGGCTAACTAAGAAGGTGGAACTCTTGAGAGATACCTTAGAGTATAAGGGTTTTAGGTTGAGTAGGTCTAAGACAAAGTATATGATGTGCAATTTTAGTGAACTTGAGAGCAAGACTAACAGTCATGAAGTTTCCATAGAAGCGAGAACCATTCTTCGTGTGGATAAGTAAGTTTATATACTTAGGCTTTATCATACAAAGTGACGGAGAGATCAATGAGGATATTATACATTGGATTAAGGTTAGTTGGAAAAAGTGGAAAACAGTTGGAGGAGTACGTTTTGATAAGTGAATATCACTTAAGCTTAAGGGTGAGGTGTATCGCAGAGTAATTGGAGGCTAAATGTGGCAGAGATGAGGACTGTTCAATGGATCTTTTGTTACTCCAGGCTAGATAGAATTAGGAATGTCATTTGTTGAGATAAACTAGGGGTCACATATATTGAGGATAAGTTGAGAGAAAACATACAGAGAATTGGGCATGTTGGTAGGAGAAGTGTGGAGGCCCCAGTAAGGAGGTGCGAAGGGAAAGGATACCCATTGGGAGTCAGGGTTATGGAAGACCTAAGAAATCCATGATGGAGGTCATTAGAGAGGATTGAGGACACCTAGGCTTAGCGGAGGACATATCACTAGATAGGGAGGTATGACAAGTGTTCGGTTGTAATTTTTGTGGTTTTATAAGTTAAGGTTGTCGATCTCAAGGATGGGTGTGAGGCTTGATTAAGGGTAATCGGTTCGTGTAAAGGGGTTTTTCTCAAGTGCGGAAAGCGATAAATTATGTAAAGAAAGCATTTAAATCTAACCTAGACATGATAATAATAAAGAAAGCAATTAAAAGAAGCAATAAAGAAAGTACTTAAAGATGAAAGCAGTTAAAAGGCATGAATGAAGACAATGAATGAACAATGAAATTGGGAACGAGAAATTATACCTTTGATGACTAATCTTCAATAAACCTTCAATCTACACTTGAATTTCCCCCGAACAAACAAGAAATTGTGGTTTGGATTACCAAGAATCCCCCAAATTCTCACTAGTAAGTAGAATTGGAGTTCCTTGACCCTCCTCCCCACTAAAAATGGAGTTGATTGTGGCTAACACTATAAAGCTTAGAAAACAAGTCAACAATGGAAAATAGAGAGAGAGAGAGAGAGAGAAAGCTTGTAAAACTTCAATGGAAACTTGCTTGAATTGAGAAAGCTTGAGAAAGTTTGAATACAAATGCTAGAAATCAATGAAAGCTTGAAGAACAATGAAGAACAATTGAAAACTTGAAGAACAATTAAAGAGAGATTAAAGCAAATAAAGGAAAGCAATTAAATCTAATTCTACTCCTAAACTACCTAGGCTAATTGATAATTTTAGATTAATACAAGTGGGTATTTATAGAAGAAGGAAAAATACAACCCAAAACCCTAGAAATAATTCTCAGCACGCACAGCAATTTCTCCGCAGACAGTGTGGCTCAGGCGAGCCACCCCCTGGCTCGGGCGAGCCAGCGTTCTGGCTGGTGTCTTTGCTGCCCGAGCGCTCGGGCGAGCAGTTGCAAGCGATTTTTCCCTGCCGACTTCAAACGCGCATAACTTCTTCATCCGAACTCCATTTTAGGCCCGTAAGATATCGATGGAAAGCTCTCGGTGTGTACTTTAAGCTCCCAAAATTTCAGATCTATCGGAGTTGTAACGAAGGAGTTATGACCCAAAGGGTGAAGGCACACGGGTATTTCAAACCTTTGAGTTTGTACCGTTCTCCTGTTTTGCGCCAATCTTGATATGGAATTTCCGACTTCGGTTTCGCCTCGGCTCTCGGCTCGGGTTGACTTGGTTTGACTTGGATCTCGGCTTGAGTTGACTTGGTTTGACTCGGGAAATAGCTCGGGATTCCCTAAAAAGATTCAATTAAGCCCAAACTTCTTCTAACTCCTTATTTTCCTACAAAACACCAAATCATTATATCTAATATATAAATAAGGGTTAAAACAAGCAAATATACCCTATAAAAGAGAAGAAATTCGGCTCGGAATGAGGTTGAACACCACTCCAACACAAGGGTTTGCTCGCCCCGAGCAAACTGAAAACGAAGAAAAGGACTAAAAAGAAAAACTAAAAACCTAACTCACTTTCGCAGG
This sequence comes from Portulaca oleracea, assembly GCA_029582165.1. Classification (NCBI taxonomy): domain Eukaryota; kingdom Viridiplantae; phylum Streptophyta; class Magnoliopsida; order Caryophyllales; family Portulacaceae; genus Portulaca; species Portulaca oleracea. Next base: position 25,771,596 of record CM055869.1, read on the forward strand.
AATCGCGGATGCATTTAGCATATGCATCAAGCCCTTTAAACCCCCCGGTAGCCCGGGTGGACGAGGTAGGTCTCGTGAGGGTTTATAGCAACTATACCCACAAAAGCCATAAGAAAAGAAAAAGGGGAAAGAAAAAGAAATGAAAACCGAAAAACGAAACAAAGCAAAAGCAAAGAAGATATTCCCGTCCCCAATCATGCACCTAGTTCCCAAACCCCCCTCAACAATCAAATGGAAGAAGCAAGTATAAACAAATTAAGACACCAAGGTTGGAAAACTGCCAATCTTTGAGAGTTTGAACCAAAACACTTCCTGATGAGCAAAACACCTCGTGCATATGTGCAAGTGGGCTCTAATCGGTCTTTCCTATCCTAAACCAGACAATCAGAGTTGTTCTCATGCTCAAGCTCGGGATTATCTATCCTACTTCACTCTTGGTTTTTCTTTCAACCTCTCTTTTCTTTCTTTTTCTTACACCACTCTTTTCTTTCTTTTTCTTCTCTTTTTTTTTTTACTTTTCTCTTTCTTACCATTCTTTTGCTCAACTCTTTTTTTCCTTTTTCTTGCTTCGCTCTTTTCTTTCTTTTTCAAAACCTACGCTCTTTACTTTACACTCAATCAGTTTTGTGTCTTTTAGAGCGTTTGTGTCGGGTTTTGCGGGATTTAAGCACCGACCTTCGCAAAGGGTTACCCTCTCTGCTGGGTTTCTCCATACGTGAGTCATTGCACTTAAGGGGCATAGGGTGCCGATCCACCCAAACCAACCCATGACGGTAGGCCCGACAGTAATTATTTAATGCATTAATTAAGAGCTTAAGCAATTGAATAACTAAAACCGTCTAACTTAGGTAAGAAATCACAGTCAAAGTGTGTAAGAATTGAGGACTCCGCTTTCCCATTCCATGTAAAGGTCTAATAGAGATAATTCATGGCAAAAATCCTTCCTAAGGCCCATCATTGTTCATACCGGCCGCTTCCAACTGACTAAATCAGCCGATTAGACAACTATCTACACAACTGTGAACGGAAACATCCTCAAAAAGAAAAACAACTTTTGGGTTTTTCACAACATTTCTTCCCTTTTTCTTTTCTTTTCACACACAAAATTTTCAATTTTTAGACACAAACTACGAAAAACAAAAAGAAAGACTCAAAAACTAGGTGATCTACCCATGACAAATGGAAAAGACCACCCCCCCCCCCCACTCCAACACAAGACATCACAATGTCTCCATTATGAGAAGGGTGTCTCAAGTAAGGTAGAAAACCAAGAAAAGCATATATACAAACACTTATCACAGAAAAAGCGGTGGCGACCCGAGCCTACACGGCTCCAACAACAAAATATATCCAACATTCACACTCAAGGGGTTCGCCACCCAAAAAGAAAATCAAGCATGCATCATGGATCATCGATATATTCACATAAAGAGAGGGTGGAAAGAAGTTACCTCGAAGTCTTCAATCAAGCATATTCAATCCACGATCCAAGGAACATCACACCAAGGTTAGAAATAAACAAGAAAAGCATACTATGTGTGATGGTTCACATGCAAGATCAAAAGGAAAAACAAACTATACAAGACACTAAGGACTAATGAACTAAGAAAACAAACTAAAATATTTACAAACCGACTCTTTTTTTTCTTTTCTTAGACTCGAATACCGGAATACATACTACCCTCCCACTCCAACACAAAGAGGTTGTCGTGTCCTCAAAATGGAAACAGAAGTAGGTAAGCAAGCACCCCAAAATAAAAGGAAAATGACACACACAAAAAGAAAATAAAAGAAGAAAAGAAAGACCAACTCACTAATTATACAAGAAGGGTGAGGAAGGATATTACCTCAAAGGTATCTTATCAAGAAATTCACTCCTTCTCACCTCAAGATATCGGGCATCATGTCAGAACCATTCAACGCCCGGAGTAACAAATCATGCATCCTCTCATGCATCTCAGAATGGTGGTGGTAAGAGCACACTCGTAATAGCACATAAACAAACATTAGTGCCCTTAACAATTTATCAAATGGCTTTGAAAAGTCATAGAACTGATGAAATTCATGAATATACAAGACTTTTCTAGGCACGGTGAAAGAAGACATAACAAATGGATCCTCCCATTGACTCGTAAATGGAGATTGGGTATACAAATCAACGGAAGGAGGCAATACAACACATTTCTGAACATGCTCATGCGAAGACTTGGATGCAAACAATGGTTCAAACTCAATTTCCATGCAATTTTCATCAATCACAAATTCTAAATCACCACTCTCATCCAAATAATCATCACAATTGTCAATAGGTAATAAGGAAAATAGAGGGTTAGACCACATCATAACACTCCCAACATCACACACAAGCACATCTTTATCTTCATCAATATCAGACTCACTAGAAGAACTATCAACATCAAAAGACAAAGGTGCATCATCCAAAGCAACATCAAAAGTGAAAGTGGAATGTTCAGGTTCATAACTTATCGTGAATGACTCATAAAGCATGTCATCATGAACAACCAAGTTCAAACAATCATGATCAATCCCCAAAGAATTATGCTCATCATCACAGTTATGCACATCAATGGACTCACATACAAGGGTAGCTAATGCCTCACTAATGCAATGATCCTCAATGAACGTGAACAAATCGTTATCAAGCACACATTCAATCACTACAGATTCAATTTCACTCTCAACAAGATAATGCTCAATTACATCATGACATTCACTAAACTCAGTCTTTTCTTCACATAAAGGCATGGACAAGGGTGTGGACAATAGTTCATCATCTAGCATGTTTTCAACTAATTCTACATCATCACACACAAAATCATCATGTTCCTCATGCTCATTAGGTGGGGCTGGAGCTAAGGAATTACTAAGTAGTCCAAGGCATGGTCGGTTATAATAGTCATCATCCTCATCATACACAAAAAAATCAACTTGCATTTCAGGACTAAAAGATGATGAATGACCTACTTCAACATTCGAATCAACCATTTGTGAAGACGGAGTCTCTACCCTATGATTACTCTCATGGACAAATTCACGTATATAATCATTCATGTTCGCACATAATTTTTCTACTTCTGCCTTGAAGGAAACCACTGTAGCTTGCAAACAAGAAATTGAACTATGATACGGCGAATCACACAAGGAGCACACGGAAGGAGACCCGACATCGGCACTTTGGGAAAGATCATAACAGTTTTCCACATATCCCCCATCATAAGATTGATCATCAACATACACGGGGTATTCACATGATTGTTCAGTTTCGGTCCCAAAGGGTGGTGCATAAGGAGGTTGGAAGCTAGGACTAACATTTTGTTGTTCAAACTCATAGGAATCCCTAGACAACCATTCAAGTAACTCCCATGCTTTTTCTTCACCTAAACAAGAAAACCCGTAATAATCTAAAAGGTTTCGGGGCTCATAATTCACACCCTCACTAACAATTCCCAAAAGAGATAATGCATCATAAAAGATCCCATATAATTCACATTGAACACGGTAGTCACACAATCTAGCAAAATACCTCCAAAATATTTCATGCTCAAATTGAGGGAATTGGGGACTATCCATAATTCTTCTTTTTTTTTCTATTTTTCTATTTTTTTTCTTTTCTTTTTAAACTTTTTTTTCGATATTCAATTTTTTTCGCTACATTTTTCTAGCATAATCGAGAAAGCAATAAACTATGTACAGACAAACCAATAGCCTAATCTACCAAATAACGCCATCCCCAGCAACGGCGCCATTGTTCGGTTGTAATTTTTGTGGTTTTATAAGTTAAGGTTGTCGATCTCAGGGATGGGTGTGACGCTTGATTAAGGGTAATCGGTTCGTGTAAAGGGGTTTTTCTCAAGTGCGGAAAGCGACAAATTATGTAAAGAAATCATTTAAATCTAACCTAGACATGATAATAATAAAGAAAGCAATTAAAAGAAGCAATAAAGAAAGCACTTAAAGATGAAAGCAGTTAAAAGGCATGAATGAAGACAATGAATGAACAATGAAATTGGGAACGAGAAATTATACCTTTGATGACTAATCTTCAATAAACCTTCAATCTACACTTGAATTTCCCCCGAACAAACAAGAAATTGTGGTTTGGATTACCAAGAATCCCCTAAATTCTCACTAGTAAGTAGAATTGGAGTTCCTTGACCCTCCTCCCCACTAAAAATGGAGTTGATTGTGGCTAACACTATAAAGCTTGGAAAACAAGTCAACAATGGAAAATAGAAAGAGAGAGAGAGAGAGAGAGAGAGAGAGAGAGAGAGAGAGAAGAGAGAGAAAGCTTGTAAAACTTCAATGGAAACTTGCTTGAATTGAGAAAGCTTGAGAAAGTTTGAATACAAATGCTAGAAATCAATGAAAGCTTGAAGAACAATGAAGAACAATTGAAAACTTGAAGAACAATTAAAGAGAGATTAAAGCAAATAAAGGAAAGCAATTAAATCTAATTCTACTCCTAAACTACCTAGGCTAATTGATAATTTTAGATTAATACAAGTGGGTATTTATAGAAGAAGGAAAAATACAACCCAAAACCCTAGAAATAATTCTCAGCACGCGCAGCAATTTCTCCGCAGACAGTGTGGCGAGCCACCTGGCTCAGCGAGCCAAAGATTCGGCTGGTGTCTTTGTTGCCCCAGAAGCCTGGCTCGGGCGAGCCAGCGTTCTTGGCGGTTTTTCTCTACCGACTTCAAACGCGCATAACTTCTTCATCCGAACTCCGTTTTAGGCCCATAAGATATCGATGGAAAGCTCTCGGTGTGTACTTTAAGCTCCCAAAATTTCAGACCTATCGGAGTTGTAACGAAGGAGTTATGACCCAAAGGGTGAAGGCACACGTATTTCAAGCCTTTGAGTTTGTACCGTTCCCCTGTTTTGCGCCAATCTTGATACGGAATTTCCGACTTCGGTTTCGCCTCGGCTCTTGGCTCGGGTTGAATTGGTTTGACTCGGATCTCGGCTTGGGTTGACTTGGTTTGACTCGGGAAATAGCTCGGGATTCCCTAAAAACCTTCAATTAAGCCCAAACTTCTTCTAACTCCTTATTTTCCTACAAAACACCAAATCATTATATCTAATATATAAATAGGGGTTAAAACAAGAAAATATACCCTATAAAAGAGAAGAAATTCGGCTCAGAATGAGGCCGAACACCAAGGTAGTATTAAGGTTGTAGGGTAAGGATTAAAAGAAGGGTTATACTTGCTTTGAGTTGGTTTGTTGTTCTGTTGCCTCTATTTGTCATTTGTCCAGGTACGCTCCGTTATCCTTTACCTAAATGAAGCCTACAGGTATGTCTCGGTTACTCTCGCATTCTTCTGGTTTCCTGGTCTTCCACTTGTTTTTTTTTTTCAAACGCTTAAACTCGTTTTCTAAATAGTTTTTTTTAATTATTTTTGGTTTTTTTTTTCATGAATCTGCTGGAATTAGCCTTTTCACAAACATCAATTCATGGGGGAAGGTTCTCTACATCTGGATCCCCTAGACGACGCTTAAATGTGCTTTCTCTATGAGTTTTGTTTTCCTTTAAAACTTGATGAGGAGAACGAAAATACCAATATGTCAAAGAATTATCTCGTGCAGCTGGTAGTTAACTCCAACATTAATTTGGGGCTGAAATCATCACCAACTCCAGATTACTCCCTCCGTTCTATATTAATTGACACTTAAACCAACTTTTCTTTTCCAAAATAATTCTCGCTTCTCATTTCCTAATACCTAATTTAATTATTTAACTTTAATGATTCTGTTAACATTTTACTTTTTCAATCAATAAAAACTACTTCTACTCCCATTCTCTCACTACCTACACCTTGGCATCCGAAAAACCACCTTGAAAAATAGTACTATTTAATTATGTTGGTAGTTTTTTTAGTTAAACCTTGGTATAAGAAATATTTTGAAATGTGTCAATTAATATGGAACAGAGGGAGTAATTACTTTGCCACCCTCTTTGTTAGTAAAACTACCGAAGTCTCTTAGTCTCTCACCTTCTTTCTCACTTTGCTCTGTAACTCACTCCTCCACTTCTCCATTCTCCTCCCTTCTTGTTCATCTTGAAGCCCCAAAAATTAAGGCTTTCTAGTCCATCTCTTTCATCTCCCACTAAATCCGCAAAAAACTTCCCTTCTCTCTAGTCTCAATAATGACGACTTTTTTCTACTATGTATAGGAGAAGAATGTGGACTTTTTTCAACATTGGCGTCGAGCCTAGCTCCAACGAGATGGATGTCTAGGTCGGACAACTTAGGGTTGTAGGGGCCAGTTTTGGAGGGTTTATGGGTTGGGTTTAGGAGGAGGTTTTGAGATGCATGTACCCATGAATTTAGAGAGCTATGAATTAGATTTGAGATTGTTGGATATGGTACTAAAGTAGTAATGGCTACGAGGCTTTTCCTTATTCTCTTTGTATCTTCCTTTTGTCCCACATAGGAAGAAAAGTAATGTTTTGAGTGGGTTTATCTATTCTACTTTTCTTGGTGTTAGTGTATTGGTTTGAAGGTGAGTTTTATAGAGAACGACTTGGTTTGGGATTCCACATGTGAGCACGCGCCGACACCGTCGTCCATCCGAGCTGGGCGCGACACGTGCAACGGGTCATGGGTTGGGTCATTTTGATTATGGTATGATCCTTTTATGTAATATATGCTAAAGCTAACCATTACAGCTTTGACTGAATTGATATCATTCCAGATTTTCCTCCCTTAACTCCTCTTGGTCTTTCGCCTTCCCATTTAATTTGCTTGATTCTCGCCTGTCATCAAGCAGCTTCTTTTTTTTCAGTTTCCTTGCCCTTAATCTTGTTTGCTTCCTATAAATTGGTGCTCCTAGTATGAGTTTGGACACAACACCAATCACAATCATCTTTTCTTTCTCTTAGGCAAACAAATTCTCATACTCCATGTTCTTGGCCATGAGTGCACGTGTTTAGGGGCAAACTGAGTTAACCTTAGGAAGCGACTGACATTTTCGATTTGCACTGAAGTCGAACTGTAATCACGTTCAAGGTAGTGGCATCCCATGACTCAGTTGGAGTTACACATAACAGTGTATACAACGGAAAGAGGACATGTATCCATGTTAGACACAGTGTAGTGAGACAGTTCTTGGAGCATGGTGTCATATCCTTACTCTATGTGAGGTCCTAGAAGAACTAGGTGGATCCTCTCACTAAAACATTTACCATGCGAATTGTTCTTGAGGCATTAAGGAGGATAGGTCTTAAGTATATGGCTTGAAGAGGTGTAGTGAATACCCACTTGTGGTTAAACCAAACCATACTAATCTTCGAGATGCATTCCATTTCTATGCATGTAGTGTTAGTGCAGAGACCAGATTTTGTATCAGGAAGAGCGCACCAAAGCAAAATTGAGGAAAACAAGAAAGAGGCTAGAATTGAACAAAAGCCATTGGGCTTTGATTGAGCAAAAGCCACTAGACCTAAATAAAAGCCATTGAACCAATCACCATTCCCAAGACTAGGGCCGAAACAACGTAGAGGCCTAGAATAGGCTTTAAAAGTCGGCTGGCCTTTCCTGGCCCATAGACGGCCCGCACGCATTTCCACGTCAGTGATCTGTGTAATGGAGCCCTCAAAAGTTGTCTATCCCTCACTGCCATATCACCAGTTCGCGCCTCCGTCCAGTAAAAATCCCCCGATACCCGTTTTAGCGTCGTTGACTCATAGGGGTCAAAAGCCAGACGACTTTTATGGTGGGATATGGGTATGAAAATGGGAACATGTCTTGATCCTTCCATCCGAGTATACTCCTCTCTTTACCTATAAATATCCTCCTCCATTATATTCCACCATTCGGGGCATCCAAGAGTCATCCTAGAAACCCCCTATCTTATCTCATTTCTTACATAATGTTTCGATATTATCGTCTCATCGATACCGAAAGAATCCCGACGTATCGACTTCAGTTTTTTCCCATCATCAACCTTCTTGCATGCTTTATGCTAAAGCAAGGTGAGATTGTTCATTTATCCAATTGTAATCATGTACATCCCTTTGTGTTATTCTTGTACATCATCATGTAAATAATCTTTACATTCGCATGACAAGAATATGATTTTGTGAAACTTTTTTTAAACATATCCCCGCTCTTTTTCATTTCAATATTTGTTCTAGTAGAGTCTGTTTTCAAAACAGGCGAGTCCGAGAGTTCTTTAACTCTTGGACTTGTAACCTTACCCTTGGGCTCGGAATTCGGGTTCACATGACGAAGTTTTTACCGCTTTCTTTTTGGTTCATTTATTTCCTTAAATCAACTAGTGACTTATTTTCTATTCTAACTTGCACGATTCATCTTTGTGACTCTCTCTTCTGTTTGATATGTTAAAGTGAAATCTTTCCCGAGACCAACACCAAATAGCCAATCAAGAGAGGAAACAAGGTAGAAATTGAGAAAGGCCAGACTACCTTGCCCTTTTTCTGGCCCATTTCCCTAGGCAATGGGGCCTAGTGGACCACTAGCTTGGCCTAAGTAAAGTCGTCTAGCTTAATGGGTCAGTCCAGTGGCCTTTGTCCCCCTTTGGCTATGGTGAGGGTCCCGAGATGGATGCGGTTTAACATTCCATTAACTGAAGATGTTGTCCTTAAGTGAGTGTACAAAATTAGGTGTTCGGTCTCGTTTCGAGCCGATTGGATATCATTTTGTAAGGTGTTTTGATTGTTTTAGTCCCTTGATTATATATTTGTTATGTTGATTTTGTGTTTTTGTAGGATAATAAAGAGTTAGAAGGAAAATGAGTTAATACGAGGCTTTTTACGGAATCCCGAGCGATTTTCAGAGCTCATGTTGAGAAACGAAGTGAAACCGACCCAGGAACTCTTTCCCCATTTTTGGTGCAAAACATGGGCGTAACACCCGCTACATCCCTTGTAGCGGGGGCTACATCCCAAGGAAGAAGGAAGAAGGAAGAAGGGAAGATGAGCAGGAAGAGGTCGCACCCGCGACCAGCTTGGTGGTACCCACGACCAGCTTGGTGGCACCCACGACAACTGGGCAGAATGAGGTCGCACCCGCGAACTGGTTGGTAGCGCCCGCGACGGTTGTTGATGCAAATGACGGACAATTTCCCGGGTGAGGTCGCGCCCGCGACCTGGTTGGCAGCGCCCGCGATGGATCAGCAGTTGTGGAAATTAAACGCGCGGCTGCTGTGATTAATCTTAGGGTTTGGGATTTGTTTTTACTCCTATAAATACCCAGTTAAATTAGCATCACTAAAAAACTTAGTTAGAACTTAGGTAGAGGTAGACTTAGAGTAGAATTAGGGGTAGATTTAGTGTTTAAGCACTATCTTTATCTTTTCATTAGAATCAACTAGGTTTTTATTAAGCTTTCTCTAAGTTTTCTCAAGATTTCTTTCATTGTAATAAACTTTCTTTTCAATTAATTCAAGCAATTTTCTAAGTTCTTGCTCTCTCTCTAGTTTTCATTGATACTTTGATCAAGTCTCATTAGTATTACTCCATAAACTTCCAATCCAACTTTTGGTGAAGATGAGGATTAAGAGTCATAAATTCTACTTCCAAGTGAGGATTGGGGGATTCTTAGTAATCCAATTCACAACTTTCTTGTTTGTTCAGGAGAAGGTTCGAGTGAAGGATTCAAGATGAAGTATTAGTAAAGATTTAATGCATTGAAGGTATAATTTCTTGTCCTCAATTTCATGATTAGGTTTAGTTTTTCATTCATTGCTTTAAATTGCTTTCTTAGTTAGAGATTACTTTCTTGTTGAAATTAGGTTTAGTTCATCTTTTTCATGCTTTCTTGATTATTGTTATTTTAAATCCATGCTTTGATTAGTTTAAATTGCTTACTGCTTTCTACAAATTGAAAACCCCCAATCAAACCAATTTCTTCATTAGCCTAACACCCCATCCCTGAGGTACGACAACCCTTACTTAGGAAACCTAATTTCTACAACCAAACATTAGGATACTTAAAGAATTGAAATGTTTTTATTTCAAAGCAAAAGCATCCTTATTTAAGGATAAAGCAACCTTAGTCGGCTCCCTCCCAATTATATTTAAGTAGCACAACGGGAAAGATAGTCCTTTCGGTCTACCCTTTTTTCGTAGTACTACAATCAGTTAGTGGTTTAAGGTTGAGATTATACTCTTAATGAATCCATGCCCATGGTTGGGGGTGTTTATGAGACGTAATGATGGATTCGCCGATTGTAGAATGTGAGGTTGAGCTGTTTTTCTCTTGATAATTCCATAGTCACATTTGCGGTGGTCTATGTTGGGATAGACTTGATGGAACTACCATCATAAGTCTGAAGGTTTGACCGCCTTCTATAAGAGACTAAGAGTATCTCTCTAGAGCACTTATGAGTCCTGGTGTAATAACCTAGTGGTAATTAGACCCAAAGGTCGTTTAATTAAGTAATTAATTAAGCTAATTAACCAAAGTCGCGCTTTTCTATTCTTTTAACTGTGTGTTTTGCAAGACTTGAACAATGCAACGACCACTGATTCTCTAGTATAGTAATTTTGGTAGTTACTCCTCGAATAGTATTACCGATCCTTCTTAGTAAACCACGTTATTCAAATCTTTTGTCTGATAATTTCACATTCGGATTTTTTGGATTTATTAATATTCGAGACGTGAGTACTCATGAAATTGTTATTATTGGAATTTCATAAGATTAGTCTCGTGGAATTTTATTCGGGAACCAAATTAAAGGTATTGGATTAAAGGAGAAGGATTATTAGGGAGGGAGGTACATTGAAAGATCATTTTTTGGGTTATATAAAGAGCTGAGCCCACACTCCTTTCATCTGTAATAACAATTAAATTAGGTTGTGCTTCATTTCTCTTCCTCTTAATTACAAATCAGAATAATAACTCCTTCTTCTTCATTTCATCTTCATTGTCTTCTCTCTGCCTCTGCTTGTCTCCTGCCTGTCGTCCTCTTACATTGCATCGGACAAGCCTTACGGTACATCGGCGACACGGAGGAGGTGGTAGCGTTATCCGCCGGCGTTCCCTCTGTTCCTCCTATTTTCTCTTCTTTCTCTCCTCTTCTTTAAGGTATTCTCCAAACCCTAATGGCTCAAATCCAATTATTTGAGTTGGATGATATTTGTTTATGAATTTCTTAGTATAATTATTTGTTTAAGAAAGTAATTGAAGTGTAAGTGTTAATTTTGGGTCATGATTGATTATTGGAGAGGTAAATTTTGTTGGAGTGATGTGAACCAAGTAAGAAATTGTGAAATTAGGTTTGATTGTTGAAATTGCGTTGTGCATGTTAATTTTGATGATAATCTGAGGTTCAAGAGTGTGTGCATGTCAATTTAGTGGGAATAAAGAAAGTTAGGAATGACTCTTGAGAGAAGAAATATTAGGAATTTGTGAATGCATGTCAAGAATCAAAGATTTCTATGTATATATGGATGGAATTAAGTCTTTCAAGTGTTGCATGTATCATGAATGTGTTGGAATGTTGAAGAGATTAGAAATTTCATGCTTTGATGGTGAATTCGGTTTAAATTCATGTTCGATTTATGGAAATTATAAAACAAAGGCCATGTATGTGATTTGTGTGACCCAAAACAAAGGGAATTACTAGGGTAGTCTGTTGTGTTAAGAAGATTAGCCATGGAAGACATAGTTAAGAGGTATATTAGAGGAGTAAATTACATTTACCCTACCTGATATTGGTGGTAATAATTTTTACATACCCGACATTTGTGAAATAATTTTTACCTTACCTGACATTTAGTGAAAATATTTTTCAGTGGCTAAATCCGGTTACTTCTTATCGAAAATGTGAAATATACCAAAATACCCCTATATGATTATATGAATGTATCATGTTGTTCCTAACATTGAGAAGCAAATGACTTAAATGACCTTTTCATTTTTCAGAATGGGGAGGGGTTGAGTTTTCGAAGAAATAAAGTAGAGAAAAGTTTGGAGTTTAAATGCCATATGAACTAATATTAAGGGTAAAAACGTCAATTCATATTTAATTGAAAGTTATATGAATTAATGTCAATGGTAAAAAAGTCAATTCATATTTATCTTTTTGATGTTCGCCGAAAAATCTAACAAAAATCAATTATAGAATATCTTAGGAGGTTTAAATATATGAAGACTTAATGTCAAGTAAGGTAAAATTTATTTCACAAATGTTGGATGTATAAAAATTATTACCATAAATGTCAGGTAGGGTAAATGTAATTTACTCTACATTAGAGTATTAAATCAAGGGAAAAAGCAAAGAAGAAACTCAGTATTGGCGGTTTTTAATAAATCTCGTAATTTGAATTTTCTGGAGGCAAACAGGGCTCCCATAGCCAAAAACATTTTAAAAGTTGGTAGCCTTAATGTGGGACCCGGGAAAATCCCCGTCGTGTCCCTCGCGGTAAACGGCGAGTCGAAAGGGGTGTCTTTTCTTTGAGAAGATTCGCTTGAATTTCCGTTTAAATAAATTAAAACTAAAACTCAAGTAAACTCTCTTTTTTTTTAGATTTTATTAAAGTTGGAGAATTTTATTTATTCAGGAAGTGAACCAAAAATAAAAAAATAAAAAAATAAAAAAAGACAAACAGAGAACCCCGGGACTGGCTCGGGGCAGTGCACCGTAGCAATACCTGCAGGTATTACGGGTCAGTGGCCCGGAAAAGGCAGCCCTTAAACCCTTTTTTTTTTAATTAGAAATTTTATTTAATCTACAAAATAAACAGAAAACAGAAAATAAAGAAACAGAAGAAACAAAGAAAAATATAAAAAGCGCAAGCGAATCGGGGCCGAGGCGATACTGCAGTATCACGCGCTGAAATCGAAAAATAGCCGGTCCGAGTCGGACCACGGCCGTGGGCGGCCCGAATCTCGCCAGTATTCGGACCGTCGATCTCGGGTCTGCCGCTTGGCGATTCAGAATCGGACCGGACCGTGGGCCGGCTCAGAATACCGCCAAGTATTTTGGCCGTCCCGGTCTCGGGTCTTGCTTCCAGACTTGGGGATCGGACCCCTAAAAAAACTTACTTTTCGCGATCCGATTTTTTCTTAAAAAAAAGAAAAGGAAGATGAAACCCGATGTATAGATAAAAGAAAAGAAAAAAAAAGTGAGTCGCCAATTAATTTTTGAACGAGAATAAATAAACTCAAAAGATAAAATGAAAGACTCCACAAACCGCGAACCATGAGATTCAAATCCGGGGTAAGGTTACGTATTCGAGAATAGAAATTCTCGAATCCGCCCGTTCAACGAACGGACTTTACTAAACCGGTTTAATAAAAAAAGAAGAAGAGGGGAAGAAGAAGAGAGTAGAACGGAGTATTAATTGGTGTGATTAGAATTATTTAGTACATACAGATGCGATAAATAAAGCGGTAGATAAATACAAGGAATAAAATAAATAAATACGAGCGTACATTTATTCACGAACAATCCGTATTATTTAGGTCGAGTTTAGGATTAACTCCAGTTACAATATAATACGAGTGGGGGAGCGATAAAGACAACTAAAAAATGCCAAGCAAAATGTATGCGAAAATGAAAAGAAAAGAGAGGGAGAGAAGAAGATGAAATCACCAAGTGTCAATACGCCTGGGTGATTTCGGTGTAGGGTTTAAGCGAAAAAGGTTGGGGTATTTATAGGAGAAATGATGGTAGAAATTTAGGTTAATTAAAAAGGAGGGAAAAAAAAGACCTAATACCGCCAGGTATTGGGCTTTTCTGGGAGCTCGGCTACTGTGGCACGCAACCCTAGGCAGGCGGAGGCGCCTCGGGTCAGGCAAGACCCGCCCCAGATACCTGGCGGTATGGGGGTCGGATTCGCCTATCCCGGGCCTGTTTCTGCGCCTTGGGCCGCGTGCGGGGATGATTTTGGGATGATTTTTTTGGGTATTTCTTTTATTATTATTTTTTTTGCATTTCATTTTCTTTGGCATTTTTTTTTCTAAACTAAATAAAATAATTACAATAATTACAATAATTACAAGACAATTTTTGGGTGTCTACAGTTAGCCCCCACTTTGATCGAGTCTAAGTGAGACGATGATCAAAGTATAGCCTGGAGGTATTCGATCCTTCTTGATGTAGTTCGGTCTTTCTCGATGTCGGTGAAAATGTAGCTCAATCTTTCCCGATGTCATTGAAAATGTAGCTCAGTCTTTCCCGATGTCATTGAAAATGTAGCTCGGTCTTTCCCGATGTCGTTGAAAATGTAGCTCGGTCTTTCCCGATGTCGTTGAAAATGTAGCTCGGTCTTTCCCGATGTCGTTGAAAATGTAGCTCAGTCTTTCCCGATGTCGTTGAAAATGTAGCTCGGTCTTTCCCGATGTCGTTGAAAATGTAGCTCAGTCTTTCCCGATGTCGTTGAAAATGTAGCTCGGTCTTTCCCGATGTCGTTGAAAATGTAGCTCCGTCTTTCCCGATGTCGATGAAAATGTAGCTCAGTCTTTCCCGATGTCGCTCATTCTTTTGTCGAAGATGATGCAAAATTGACTTGAAATTATTTTCTGAGTTATATAGAAATTATATTTCCATATTTTCTCTTGAAAATAATATTTTTTTTGTTTTCATTTTTATTTATTATAGGAGTATTAAAACAAAAGAAGTTTTAAATTCTCCTTATAATAATTTCCCGGTCAATGCATGTTAAACCGGTCAAAGATTCAATTAATTGGATTTAAGAATGAGTGGATGAGAGGTTATGGTGGGGCTTTTGAAAGAGTGGGTTCTTCATTTTGTCCACATATTTAGCCTTCACTCCCTTTCTCTCTCTATAAGAACCGAGCAGGCAGTTTAGGCGGAGCATACCGCCAAGTGTGGTCATTTTCCGTCTTCTTTCTGCCCACCGATCTGCAGTGCTACCCAATGGCCGAGCAGGGATACCGCCAGGTATCCTTTAGTTTGCCTGTCTCGATTTTTGCGCCCGGTTGCCGGGTTATCGTCGGCGTGCCTCGCCGAAATTCTAGACCATACCGCCAAGTATCCACGCTCGGGCTCCCGTTCCCGCCTCGGTTTTCGTGCAACAAACTGTGCCGGAAGCTTCTCGCCGGAGACCCATACCGCCAGGTGTGGGCCGTCTTTCCTCGATTTTCGTGTCGGTCGAGCCTCGCCGGAGCTCGGACCCATACCGCCATGTATTGCGAGGCGCACGCCCCGGGTCTCAGATCTGGGATTTTCCGGGAGAAGCGCCACCTTGGTGCTTCTGAATACCGTCAGGTATCTGGGTTCTCGGGTTTGGGCTCGAAAAAATTTGGAACTTGAATTCGGGAAATTTTGCCGAATCCCAGCCCATGCTTGGCGGTATGCTCAAACTCGGGCAGACTCGAGACGGGCCAATTTCTGTTGCGCAACTTAGGAGTCGGTCTCGGTTTTGAGTCCCGGTTTAGGTGCAAGGAATTTTGTTTGGTCCCGGGATTTTGACCTTACTTTGTTTGTTTTGCAGCTTGCTTTTAACAATGACGCAACCCTTGAAGCCTCGTGGTCATGTAGCACCTCATGCTGCGAATTGGGTGCACCATACATATTCGCTAAGGAGTGGTTTCCCGAAGGTGGATTTAACCCAGCGAACCTTAGGCAATATCCAAATGAACATGTGTGGCTTCGGCGATCGGAAATCCCGGTAAGCCTTTCATGTTTGTTAAATTTTAATTTTTTTGCGCGTTTCTTATAATCCTTGGGCTTGTTAGTTTGCATGCTTAGGCCCAATTGCGTTGAAGCATCCTTTATCCCAAATGTGCATGCAGCTATTTCGTGGACTTGATGTTACTAATTTTAGAGTTTAATCGCCGGATTTAACCATTTTCCGGAGGTTTTTCTCATAAAATTATTCGTTTGTTAACTTTAGAGTATAATCCGAAAATTACTCGAATTATTTCTCGTAAAATTATATATGCATACCTGCTTACGATTTCCTTTGGGCTTGATGACTTGTACCCCTAGGCCCAATTATTTTAGAACCATCTTTGTTGCGCGTCGAGGCCCAAAATTTCTTGCCCTTCGTTATTTCTTGTGCGGTCTAATTTTTAGAGTGTAATATTAGGATTAACTAATAATCTCAATATTTTTCTCATAAAAATATGACTTTTTTCCTTTTAGAGTATAATTCGAAAATGTTGTGATTTTTTCGAATTAAATCTCATAATAAAAAAAAAAGGAATCAAGAACATGTATGTCACTACGAACCTTGACTTGGAAAATGAGTCATTTTACCATGTCATTGCGCGTGGACTTTTTTTTATTTTTTTTTTATTTATGAAGTCCCCAGAAATAGGATTCGAAGGTCAACCTTGCAAGTGTAATTCGAAGGGAGCATGACTGTATCCTTCTGAATTTTTCTCGCCTAATTCTTCATTAGCCCCCAATATTTGATGAATTTTTTTTTATACTTAGGATGATAGCATGAAGACTTGTGGCTCAATCTCAAAAATGATGGCTACCCTGAAAACTCATGCCGACCTAGTTCGAGACGTCATGGAACACACTGGTTTCTTGCCCTTTTATCAGTGTTTAGAGGCCTGGTTAATGCCTCGCTCTCGCCGTCCTGGTAGAGCTCTTGGTGAGCTTTTCTGGGACACCACTAATACGTTCCACTTTTCGATTTGGCGAGATGGCTGTTACCCCTACGAATTTTGTGATCATTACTGGCTTGTCCTGGGGGACTCAACGCCTATATTTCAACCGGGGTTTTAGAAGAGGCTCTCCTCAAGCATTAGAACTTTTTGGGCCTATGATGGGAGGTCAAGAGTCGGTTCGTCCTTTACGCTATAAACATTTTAGGGAAGCGATTCGTTCTCGGGGTTTCCCGGCTCTTCCATTAGCTCAACGGATGCGCATCATCCTGGCGTATTTTATTGGCGCGTCCTTCTTCGCCAATCCTGGAGACGACGTTCATCTCTTCTGGCTAGAGAATTTAGCGGATTTAAACGTCCGCCATTTGAAGTGGGGAGAGGCGGCGTATGCTTGCTTTATACGGGGTCTCCGCATAGGGTGTAGGACGAACTTGCCGAATAGGGAGTCCCGATTCTACAATTATGGCCCTTGCTTGTGAAAGGTCTTAGAGGTAACTACCTTCTTAAGACTCTTCTCATCTTATGACATCGTGATTGCTTCCTCAACTTATCCTAATTTATGCAGGTGTGGCTTTATGAGTACTTCCCTGCTTTGGCCCCTACGACCAGAGCAACTATGAAAGCCATCCCCGCCTCTACCCGATGGTCGAAGGCGATGGGCTATCCTGACAGATGGGGCTCAGACACCCTTCAGAACCTGCGCGCTTTCCTAGATAATGCGACTCCGGTATGTACCTCTTTTGCACTTGATTTTATTTATTGGATCTCGTTTCACAAATCCCCTTCTCCCCTTTTTTTTTTGAAATCAGGAGGATGTGGATTGGAGTCCTTGGGAAGACCTTGACGATAGGGCGGGGATGAGGATCCGTGCTGATGGTATTACTACATCGAGGATCCTCCTGGAAGGTCCCTATGGCTTCGTCTGGTTTCTGGGTGAGAGAGTCTCTTCCCAAATCTTGGGTTTCTATGATCCTTGGATTCCTACAGACCCTCCGGCCGAAATGATGGCCCCTAGATCTTTGAGCTTCGAGGATTGGATAGCTGCCTGTCACGGGACCCCATGGGGTATGCTAGGCACCCACTGTGATGAGGAATACCATGCAGGGGTGGTGGAGCTCTATTTGGATCGCTTGGCCCATCGTCGTGTACGTGCTGCGATTTTTTCTTTGTTCATTTGTCACTTTCGGTGAACTCATCCACTTCTCCTTTCTTTGCAGTTAGTGGATCCTTCCCGATATTATGACGCGCCGAATTTTGTTACTTAGGTCGACCGGTATCCTAGTCAGGATATAGAGGTGGTGGTGAGTCTTTATTTTCTCTACCAATTTCCTTTTTATCGGCAACTCTTCTACTGACTGTCTCCTTGTTTTTTCTTTTCAGCCTTTGCTGTGGAGCTTCAAGAAGTTGTGTCAACTTTGTGCTTCTTATGGACGACATCTGCGAGGTCGATTTTCCCATTCGGGCCGTTATCGAGGATCTCCTAGTGATTCAGACTCCAGTCATAATGAGTTTCGATCTTCCGGTACTGATGAGTTCCGAGTCGTATTCTCAGGGAGGCGGTGGAGGTTATGGTGGCTCTGAGTCGTATTCTCAAGGAGGCGGTGGAGGTTATGGTATCATTCCTCGCCATTCTAGTGTCGAGCGTGGCCCTCCTCCACGTTTTCCCGAACCTCCTCGCTTTTCAATTGGGGATTTCCGTAATCTCGAACATGGCGAGTCCTCTCGTCGTCGTGTCACTGCTGGTCAATCGACATGGACTGTTAGCTCGTCTGATGACCTAACTTTACAAGAGCGATTTCGTGATATACAACTATCACGTAGGGGAAGAGGTGCTCATGGTAACCGTTCTCGGGATGATGAACAACATTCCCGATCAGGCGGTCTCGGGGGCCATGGTTCGTCTCATGGCCATGGTCATTCATTTGGAGGGGGAGATCGTGAGGCAACTCCCCATAGCCGTGGACAGTCCGTTGAGCGCCAGGATACGGAGCTTTTGCAATACTCGGATCATCCATCCTGGGGTCATTCTGCTGGCCATGCCAGTCGTAGATCGAGTCACCATACTGAGCGTCGTGCGAGCCGCCAGTCTAGTGGGAGATCTGGTCGGCGTTCCACTGGTTCCCGAGCGACAGGCGGTAATCCTGTCCGATCCGGTGATACTGAGGTGCTTGCTTCTTGGCAGTGTTCGGGTACGGAGATCATTGGTGGCTCGGGTGATACAGAGATGCTCGAGAGTCAAGGTGATACAGAGGTGCTCAGGAGTTTTAGTTCTCCTCGAGATGTTCCATCTTCATCCCGATGGCCTCCTATGGGTCGTCATGGATCTGCTCAGGGCGGCTTGCCCCCTACTGCTCCGACTGGTAACGCCTTCGTAGACGCCTTATTTGGTGCTTCTGGTGATCCCACCGGGGGCGGGCAATACCTCGGAGGTGATCCCAGTGCTGGTCCTGCTGGTTCGAGCTCTAGCCGCCATAGCTCTCGCGGTTCTTCTCGTCTTCGTTGATATAGGCTCAGTTGTGTTTATGCAGGATGAGTTTTCATGTATGCATTATGAAACTTTATATTTACTAGCCTAAGACTCTATATATGTACTAGCTAAAAGTCATGCCTGAGACTCCTATTTTATGTTTTATTAAGACGCATGTATGTACTCAGACTCTAAGACTATTATGTACTTCTATTCTACGACTCAAAATGTTAAAATGCAAATGTAAGGTGGTGCGTGCAGCCCCCACTTCCCAAAAAAAACCAAAACAAAAGAAAATGGAAAATCTTAAGTGTCGGGATATTAATTTTGTCATTAATTTCAGGACAGGTCAAAATGGAACTTCGATCATTATTAAGCTCCTTGTTGTTTCTTTTTTTTTTGGAAAAGTGAAAAGAAAGAAAAAAGAAAAGGAAAGAAGAAAAAAAAACGAAGAGTAAAGAAAATAAAATGTGAATAGAGTAAAAGAAATAAGAAAATAAAGAATATGTAAGAAATAAAATAAAGAAATGTGTAAAAGAGAAAAGAAAAAGGAGTAACGAAAAGGAAAGAAAATAAATATAAATAAAAGAAAATGAAAGGGAAGGGAAGAAAATAAATATAAATAAAAGAAAGGAAAAGGAAAGAATATAAATATAAATATGTGAAAATAAATAAAAGCAAAGAAATGGAAGGAAAATAAATATAAATATATGAGAATAAAATAGAAGAAATGAAAGGGAAAGAAAATAAATATAGACATGTGAGAATAAAATAAAAGAAATGAAAAGGAAAGAAAATAAATATAAACATGTGAGAATAAAATGAAAGAAATGAAAAGGAAAGAAAATAAATATAAACATGTGAGAATAAAATGAAAGAAATGAAAAGGAAAGAAAATAAATATAAACATGTGAGAATAAAATAAAAGGAAGGAAATAACTATAATGTATGAGAGAATAAAGAAGAGAAAAAAAAAGGAAATAAAATCGAGCCTCTAATATAGCATGCCTGCAGGTATTGTGCCCCGGGCCTGTCCAGTTCAGCGCCTCGGTTTCCGTGCCTCAAAAAATTTGCTACCCCTACCTATAAATACCTGGCGGTATTGTCCTAAAGACCCATCCCGTCGACGTCTCGGTTTCTGCACCCCAAAGAATCCGTAATACCTGCAGGTATTGTGGGCAGTATACTTTTGCCGCGAGGAATTTCCCGAGACTGTCTGGTTTTCTGCCTCGAAAAACATGTCGTCGTGCCTTGATTTTCGTGCCGACACTCATGGCTTTCGAGAAGAAACTTTCGGCATGGTTGAGTGCTCTTTCGAAGTACGAGAAAAAGGAACTCCAAAGGTATAATCTTTCCCTTTTTCTGAGCTTGAAACAAGTGGTTTTGTTTCTAGACTTTCTCTTCGCATGCATTGCACTGTGGGATCCCGTGATGCATGTTTTCCGCTTTGGGGAGGTTGAGTTATGTCCTTTGGTTGAGGAATGGGATGCGTTGTTGGGTGTGGATTCTTTAGCTTGGCCTGCACTCCCTATCCCTCTTGACGATGCCCCTTCAAAGTTCCAAAGTTTGCTATGCT
Organism: Portulaca oleracea; assembly: GCA_029582165.1. Classification (NCBI taxonomy): domain Eukaryota; kingdom Viridiplantae; phylum Streptophyta; class Magnoliopsida; order Caryophyllales; family Portulacaceae; genus Portulaca; species Portulaca oleracea. The sequence continues at coordinate 25,792,216 of CM055869.1, forward strand.
TGCCTGAAAAAGTCTTAGGGAGTATCTTGATTGGCGGAAAGATACACTTGTTGGTCCTCTTAGAATATTTTCAATCACCTGAAACCTTAAACCTCGGCCCCGAGATTAGGGTTAGAGCAGTGGCTCTATGCATTCTAGGGCAATTCCTTTTTCACCATGGGGGGTCAGGGTTCATCCCGGTATGTCTGATCAATGTTTTGGATGACATGAGAGGTGGAAGAAACCCCACTCCTTTAGTACTGGGCGAAACCATCATGGGTCTGGATGAGCAAGACAAGACAGAGACATGGCGTGGGAGTCCGCTTCTTCTCCAGGTATGTTTTGTTGTCTGTCTGGAATATCATGCCTGCAGGTATTGCGGTCTGTCCCGGGATTTTTCTGTTCTGACTGGACAGACTCGGGTCTGGGCAGGCTACCATGCCTGCAGGTATTGTAGTCTGTCCCGGGATTTTTCTGTTCTGTCCGGACAGACTCGGGTCTGGGCAGGCTGCCATGCCTGCAGGTATTGTAGTCTGTCCCGGGATTTTTCTGTTCTGTCCGGACAGACTCGGTCAGGCGGTGCCATGCTGCGGTATTGTAGTCGCCCGGGATTTTTCTTATGTCGGACAGTCGGGCAGGCAGCCGCCATACTGAGCATGGTGCCCCGTCTGCTGCATTTTGTCCAGTCCGGAGAAAACCTTTAGCTTCTTCATCTGACCTGATCTTGCTTTTGTGCAGATTTGGCTAATGGAACATCTAAGGCAGATGGCTCCGCCATTGAATTTGGTGGATCGGAAAGTTCATAGAATTCTACACCGCAAGCTCTTCTTGGATGAGAAGGAGTCCATGGGCTCTTGGATTAAGCGCCTCAAGAAGATCCTCCTGTCGACTGGTGGATAGAGTGGTGGGGAGCCCATCATTATGTGTGTCCCCAGTATGGAACCTCCTATGTGAGATTGATTAGTCTCACTCATTGTACCTATTACTTTCCTTTGAGGGTGATGCGCCAAATGGGGAGGAAGCAACTCATTCCCTTGCTAGACTGCACTCCTCAGAAGCCTCATGAAGTCACCGATGTGGTTGCGAAGGGTTGGGCCTCCTATTGGAGTCATGTTCCTGCTATTCAAGCCCCCAAGGATATGGCACAGATTGCCACTACTTATGTGACCAAAGCTTTCATCAAATGGTTGACTGAGAAAGATCCTGAAGAGCAGGTGAAGCTAAGGGAAGAAGATGAGAAAGGGCAACTTTCAGTCTTCAACCGGCTTGGTTTTGAATACAAGAGGTGGGATGCCATGCAAAAGAAGAAGAAGGAAGAAGTCATCGTGAGGAAGCCCCCAGCTCGGCGTGTTACCCGGGAACCTGCTTTGCCTTCCTTGGTTATTAGGGAGCGTAAGTCTCCCCCTAAAAGAGCTGAACCCAAGCCTTTCGGGAAGGGAAAGGGGAAAGAGCCTCGAGTCTGCAAGGAGAAGCCTAAGAAGAGAGAACGCCTGCCTCCAAAAGATAAGGATGCTGGTCCTAGCAAGAGGCCGGAGAAAGAGAAGAAAGATTGAATCTGCTTAAGCCAATAGTTATTTTTAATTTGATGCTGAATAAAGTTACAAGTATGTTCTTGTAATCTTTTAGGACTATTATTGTTATATTTGAATTTCGTTAGTAATGTACTTCTTAGGAGGAAACTAAAGCAAAATGTAGCGAACTTTATTATTATTAATATAAAATATCAATAATATATATGGACTTTATTACATCTATTGCCTTCCAACTAAAAAAAAAAAAAGATATGGGCCGGACCCTCGCGGGTTTCCTACGTATCTACAAGAGTAGAATCAGGCCTTCGTAGTTCACCTCTCCTTTTTCTAAACATTGCTAAGTTTCTGGGTCAAATCCAGTGTCTTGGCTATGTCACTCCAACTCTCAAGCATAGAACTTTTTTAATTGATCTAAATTGGTTGGTTGGGACAGTTCTTCGCCCTCGGGAGTGATCAAGATTGTAGCTCCTGCCGATAGTAAAGTCTTGATGACGTAAGGCCCCTTCCAATTCGGCTTGAATTTTCCTCGCGGATCTTGAACTGGTGCTCTCATTTCCTTTAAGACCAAGTCTCCTTCTTTAAGATTTCTAGGCTTTACTTTTTTGTTAAAAGCCTTCGAAATTCTATTCTGATAAACCTGGACATTATGCATGGCTCTCAATCTTCGTTCGTCAATCAAGGTCAACTCTTCGTACCGAGTTCTAGCCCACTCCGCCTCGGGAATTTGGCTCTCTGCCACTATCCTCAAGGAAGGTATTGCTATCTCTATGGGTAACACAGCCTCCATCCCGTATACCAACGAGTACGAGGTTGCCCCGGTAGCAGTATGAATCGACGTTCGATACCCCCATAAAGCAAAGGGTAGCTTGTCAGGCCAGTCCTTATAAGTCACCGCCATTTTTTCAATGATTCTTTTTAAAGACTTGTTGGCTGCTTCCATGGCACCGTTGGCTTGTGGCCTATAAACTGACGAATGGTGATGCTGGATCTTGTATTTCTCGAGCAATTCGGTGACTTCTTTCATGAAATGTCTTCCATTATCACTTATTATTTCATGCGGCACTCCGTATCTACAGATGATGTTCTGCTGTATAAACTTAGCCACATGTTTGGAAGTGATCTTGGCGTAAGATGCCGCTTCAACCCACTTCGTGAAATAGTCAATAGCCACTAATACAAATTCATGGCCCCCGGTACTGGTAGGAGATATTTTACCGATGATGTATATTCCCTACATCGAGAAAGGCCACGGAGAAGTCAATGTAGTGAGATAGGTTGGAGGCTGATGCTGTAAATTCGCATAAATTTGGCATTTGAGGCATTTCCTAACGAAGGCATGACAATCGGCCTCCATAGTGGTCCAATAATAACCAGCTCTCTGAATCTTTTTGTTTAAGATCCTGCCATTCATGTGTGGACCACATTCCCCACTGTGTATAGCCTCCATAATCTTCTCGGCTTCCTCTTTATCAACACACAGTAAGGTTAGCCCCGTGCTAGTCTTCTTGTAGAGTCTATCTTGAATTATGCAATACTGAGCTGCCATAAGTCGAATAGCCCTTTGCGCTCTTGGTTCCAGTCCATCTGGGTATTCCCCTTTTGTTAGGTATATGTAAAGGTCATAATACCAACAATCTGGGCTAACCTCACATATATCTGAAGTGCATACATATGCCGGTTCACTCTTCCTTTGAACCATTACAGGCATTTCTGTTATCCCCGCCGGGATAGCCACTAATGATGAGAGCTTGGCCAAGGAATCGGCCAGTTCATTGTCTTCACGTTTGTGATACGTGAAAGTGATGTAATCGAATTCCTCGGAAAGCTTGGTTAAATAGGCTTAGTAGGTGGCCATATCTTCGTCCCTTACTTTCCAATGATGATTGGCCTGATTGATCACAAGGTTGGAGTCTCCTGAGACCCTCAACCTCTTGATGTTCATTTCCACTACAGCTCTCATGCCTAGGATGCACGCTTCATATTCGGCCGCGTTATTGGTAACCCCGAAGTCGAGTTTCACGGATATTGGCGTATGCGCTCCTTCGGGTGAGATTAGGATAATGCCTGCTCCACATCCTGTTTGGTTGGATGCATCGTCGAAGTGCATTTCCCATGTTTCGTCGTTTGTATTGAAGACTTGTTCATCGGGAAACTCCAAAACCGTAGGGTGTGGTTCACTTGAGGGTGAATAAGCTAGAAAGTCTGACACAACTCTTCCCTTGATGGATTTTTGTGGTACATACTTGAGATTAAACTCGGAGAGCATCACCATCCATCGAGCCACCATATTGTTGACTATTGGTTGTTCTAAGACATATTTGACCGGGTTCTTTTCTTCTATGATGTGCACTGTATGTGCAAGCATGTAGTGGCGAAGCTTCTTGGTAGCCCAAACGAGAGCCAGGGCCATTTTCTCTATCTCCGTGTAACGAACCTCATACTCTAGGAACTTCTTACTCAAATAGTAGATGGCCCTTTCTTGACCATCAATTTTCTGAGCCAACATTGCCCCCATAGCAGTATCGGTAACGGTGAGGTACAGCAGTAATGGTTCATTGGGTACCGGTGACATTAACACAGGTGGATGTGCCAAGTACTCTTTGATCTTGTCAAAGGCATCTTGGCATTTTTCATCCCATTGCGGTTTTGTCCCCTTCTTTAACTTTTTGAACAAAGGTTCACATGTCATGGTTAGCTTCGAGATGAAACGACTTATATATTGAACTCTTCCAAGGAACCCTCGAATTTCCTTTTCGGTCTTAGGTGGTTTGAGGTCTTGAATAGCCTTAATCTTGGCTGGGTCTACTTCAATGCCTCTTGAACTGACCACAAAGCCGAGTAACTTTCCAGAGGTGACTCCAAAGGTACATTTTTGCGGATTCAATCTCACGTTGTACTTCCTTAACCGAACGAAGAACTTTCTCAAACTGGCAGTATGTTCTGCCCGTTTCTTCGATTTAACAATCATATCATCGACATATACTTCCACTTCATTATGCATCATGTCATATAGCAATGTTGTGGTCGTTCTTTGGTAAGTAGCCCCGGCATTCTTTAACCCAAACGGCATTACTACATAATAGAAGTTTCCCCATGGTGTGGTAAAGGCAGTCTTTTCCATATCTTCTTCTGCCATCTTGATTTGATTATATCCTGAATACCCGTCCATGAAGGACAGTAATTCATGCCCGCATGTGTTGTCTACCAGAATGTCGATGTGAGGTAGTGGAAAGTCGTCCTTAGGACTTGATTTGTTCAAGTCTCTATAGTCTACGCACATTCTCACCCTTCCATCTTTCTTGGGCACAGGTACAATGTTAGCTAACCAGTCTGCATACTCGATTACTTTGATAAAGCCCGCTTGTTGCTGCTTTACTACCTCCGATAAAATCTTACGTGACCACTCAGGTTTCATCCTTCTAGGCGTTTGCTTGACTGGTTTTGCATCCGGATACAAGGGAAGAGAATGTTCGGCTATCTCTCGATCGATCCCTGGCATGTCCTCGTAAGACCATGCAAACACATCGATGAACTCTTTGAGCAGCTCGGTGTACTCCGTTTGTTCTTCCAATGTTAATGATTTCCCGAGTTTCAACTCCCGAGGGTTTTCTAAGGTTCCTACGTTAATGCTTATTGTTTCCTCCATTACGGTTGTGTGATTTTCATGTTCTTCGACATCTTTTATTAATTCTTTTGGGTCCATTAATTCAACATCACTATTGGCAAAAACAGTTCAGGGAAAAGGGAAAGAAATCAGGATAAGCAAACAAACGTTCATTTTATTGAATTAGGGAAAACGAGTACATTAAAGAAAAAATCTAGGACTTACTCAATGGACTTTGACTCAACAGAAGGGAAACTAGGACCAGACTTGAAAAACTCAGAAGACTCTCCTAAGGCTACAGTGAATTCTTTTCCAGCATCGACGTCCACCCACGATATCTCACGGCAGCTCCCATTTTCAGTTATCAGCTTGCTTGGATCAAATCCTGGATATGAAAGGGCTGCAACGAAGAGGTTGCCCGGGTCGTCATCATGATAAGCCTCTTGGCCAAACAGAAGTCCAAAGATGCTACTTCCAGCTAAATGTGTCCATTCGAGAGGAGGTTTCTTATCCCGACTTGGGATGAAGTGTCCTTCCTCTAAGATCATGCAGTCATTAAAAATTTCCAAGCCAACTACTTGGATACCTTCCTCTTTCAGATAATAAGGCTCCGGGAACCCATAGTAGGGAAAGTCATCTCCTTCCTTGATCCATTGCCCGTTAAGGGTCAAGGGATAAGGCCTACTCTCAGAGAGCAGCGGTGGGTCGTCAGCCTTCCTCTTCCTGGCAGTTGCCCACTTAGCAAGTCCAATTTCTTCTTCGGTCGGGGTGTATCCTAGACCAAAAGAGTAATAGCTTCTAGGCATTAGGTATGGGAAGTTAGATTTCTTACTTGGATTCCCTAGGGATTGCCCCGGAAAATATCCCATGTTCCTTAAGATCGCGTTGACCTTACGATTGGAGTGTGGGTCAAAATCGAAAGGGGCCTCGTTCAGACTCAACATGGCCACAAACTCGAAGTTATGAAACTCTTCATCCATGGAATTGTGTTCGACTTCCAACACGGGCGTTGTCGAGGTGACGATAGCAGAAATTTCTTCACCTCCTATGGTGATGACTTGGCCTTGAATTATCATCTTCACCTTTTGATGCAGAGTGGAGGCAACCGCCCTATTCTCATGCAGCCATGGTCGGCCAAGTAGTAGATTGAAAGAAGCCGGGATGTCGATAACCAGAAATTCGACATTTCGGGTGACATGTTCCATGGTTATGGGTAAGATTACCGAACCTAAAGTCCTTCTTGGAGAATTATCATAAGCACGGAGTTGAACGGTTTGTTGTGCCATATGATGCCGTTGAATACCTAACTTCTGGGCAGTTCTCCGTGGACATATGTTGACCGCTGATCCATTGTCCACTAGCACAAGTGGGACAACCTTATTGGAACACATGATGGTTAAGTATAGAGCTTTATTGTGAGCGTATCCTTCCCTTGGCAAGTCTGTCTTATCGAAAGTGATACCCGGCTTCGGTGTAGTCACAAATGCAACGAGGTCCTCAGGTGGAGTGTCCGAGGGAACCTAGATTCGGTTAAGTGCATTCAAGAGTGCTTGACGATGCGTCTGGGAAGTATTCAACAGTTTCCAGATCGTGTGGTCAACTTTAGTCCTCTTGAATTGCTTAAGGAATGCATCCTCTACCAGGATCGCCTCAGTCGGTTGTGTGTTCATAGGTATAGGAGCAACTGGTGGTGGAGGAGTTGAGTCTTTCTGGTTGGTTCTCCCCGACCTGGTAAGAAATGCAATATCAGCATAGTCATCCAGCTGATGATCCTCCCGGATGACTTTGAGGACCATCTTTGACTGTTCAGTTTCCTTGGTTAGGTTTTCTCCTTCGTCTCCCGGGTTTATCTCGAGTGATCCAACCTTAGGAGTGATCTCCTTGCATGTATCCTCGGGGTCAGAATCCCAGGAAGTCATGTCAGTTTGATACACGTCCTCTTCATCGCTATCCCATATTCCGTTGATATGCATGAAGCCCGGAGCGTAAACCTTGAATTTTGGAGCCCCTATGTCAGTGACGAAGATGGTGGGGTCCCAACTTCCCGAAGCGTTGGATATCATGGCGACCCCGAATGGATTATTCTTGTTGTTAGGCTTTTGTTGGGCCGCTTTGGGTAGGGGTAAAGTCTGGTCACGGATCATCCCTTCTATGACATTTTTAAGAGTAAAGCATCTCTCGGTATCATGACCTCGCATGCGGTGATAATTGCAGAATTTCCCCGCGTCCCAGTTCTTTCCTTTTACTTCAGGTTCAGCTTTGATAGGGGGAAGTTCAATTTTTCCTTTCTTCACGAGACGATGTAAGGCCTCGGCATACGATGTGTCGAGGGGTGTATAGGAGTTAAACCTTTGAATGACATGTGCTTCAACAACTTTTGGTTGCTGGTTGGATGTTCCACCAACCCTTTTGGTGGAAGTGGAGTTCTTCCATCCGGATGAAGTTGCAGATTTTTCAAGTTTGGCTTCTACCATTAACCCCATTTTCTTCAGAGTTGAGAAATCTAGAATCAGCTGGCATTCCATCATGTTAGCATATTTTGGCTTCAACCTCTGTATGAAAATTTAGATCCGGTAATCCAAGGTCACCTTATCAGTCATAAGGGCCTTTTGTGCACTCCAGCGATGAAAATAGTTCATGAATGATTCTCCTTCGCCATGCTTAATCGCCGCCATGTCACTCATGGTTACATCAGCGTCTTGGCTAGCTGCATATTGCTGGATGAAAGCCTTATAAGTAGCTTCCCAGTTCTCTTGGACATCCAACGGTAAGGTGTAATACCACTTTAGAACTTCGTCGCTTAAAGTCCACGGGAAAACATGAGCATATAAGCTAGGGTCCACTTCCTTTAAGACCATCATGCACGCAAAGCTGCAGACGTGATGAGTGGGATTTTCCATGGCCTTAAATTTCTTCTCAGGTAACGAGAACTTATCAGGGAGTCTTTCTTGAGGAGTGCTTGGTAAGCCGATATCCAGAAAATGCTCTCTAAATTGAGGGATTTGTCTAAGCAGGTTTTGAAGATTATCGACCCTATTGTCCCTGAATGGCATGAACTGCTCATCCCGGGGCATAGTCCTTACGCTTCTGTCATCTTCATCAGGGACATCTTGCCCAATGCCTATCTTTTCATTGATCGTTTGAATGGCTTGGACCACGCCTTCCATTCTACGATCTTGTTTGTTGGCCCTTGTATCAATCAGGGTACGAATATCTCGCACTAAGGCTGAGAGGTCTGCTGCCGTAACAGGTTGGCCATGGGTTTCTTGATCTTGATCATTGTTTTCAGCCATGAAGTCAGACAGAATGGACACAATATCACTGTCTATGAGCGAAGTTTGGGATGAGGTATTTGCGTAAGTGCCGGCGGATAGACTCCTGTTCGATGTTGCAGTCGGGTTCGGTGAGAAACTTATCAGCCTTCGAGATCCAACCCTAGCCCAGGACTTGACTCTTGACTCTTTAGGTCCGATTTTGCCTGTATGGAAATTTCATATTAGAACAACATCAACACCCGACACATGTCTACCCGATGCATGCCATGACTTACTGACCTATATGAACAACCTAATCCAGACCATGCGTATATGTTGACTCTTTTTTTTTTTTTTGTCTTGACTCACCCAACATTGGGTTTGCATGATGACCTTCAGCCTAAAATGAGACTATGTACGGGGAAGGTCCATCGGATCGTCATAAGATCGAGTCAACATTAAGGTTTTAATGAACTCAGATTCGAATGATAACCGGATACACTTTATGGGCCCAGATACAACCAAGGGTTTGACAAAGTCAAGCTAAGATCTCGGGTTTAATCAAACTTCTTTGATTTGGGCCCAAGAGAGACCTCTAGGTCTTCTTTAACTTTCGCATGACTGTTGCCCAAACTAGAGCGGTATTTGGGGGGGAAAGACCTTATGAGACCGACTCTAAAAAAAAGAAAAACATATAGCACATAGTTTACATATATCACAACAAGGATGCACATAGCATACAAAATGAGTAATGCACCTAACCGAGGTTCTATATTCACGGGTTTAAGGTTGGATACCTAATACTAACATACTCATGTCTCTCACTCGTCACAAATTCTATGGAGTTCATAGTAGTGTGACCCGTGTGTTTCTCGCAAAATTAAAAGGAAAATGTAAATTCATAATCCCGAGAATTTTGGGAGTGCTTCATGAGTGGGAAAGCAATTCGCGACCTTCTCGAAATGTGGGGTTCATTCCTTGAATTCGAAAATATACTCTACCCAAAAGGAAAAAAGGGTTAACCTAGAAGGTACCTTTGGGTTCATCCCGAGTTATTAAAAACCGAGATGGAGGTCCGTATGCACGATGCCTAACTAAATAATAAAAATTACAAAAATTAATTTCTCCTTTTCTACCCAAAAAACAAAAGACCGGTTTTTCAAGTTTTACCCTCTTAAAGTAAATCCCCAGTGGAGTCGCCATTTGTGGAAACCCGGGAAAATCCCCGTCATGTCCCTCGCAGTAAACGGCGAGTCGAAAGGGGTGTCTTTTCTTTGAGAAGATTCGCTTGAATTTCCGTTTAAATAAATTAAAACTAAAACTCAAGTAAACTCCCTTTTTTTTAGATTTTATTAACGTTGGAGAATTTTATTTATTCAGGAAGTGAACCGAAAATAAAAAAATAAAAAAATAAAAAAAGACAAATAGAGAACCCCGGGACTGGGTCGGGGCAGTGCACCGTAGCAATACCTGTAGGTATTACGGGTCAGTGGCCCGGAAAAGGCAGCCCTTAAACCCTTTTTTTTTTTAATTAGAAATTTTATTTAATCTACAAAATAAACAGAAAACAGAAAATAAAGAAACAGAAGAAACAAAGGAAAAAAAAACTACAAACAGAAACCGGGACCGAGGCAGCGATACCTGCCGTATCGCGCCCAAATCCGAAAATAGCGGTCGTCCGAGTCGACCGACCATGGGCGGCCTGCACACCGCCAGTATTCGACCGCCCCGTCGTCTCGTCCGTGATGGCGATCCAGAATCAAACCACGAGTGGCCGCCGAATACCGCCAAGTATTTTGGCCGTCCCGGTCTCGGGTCTTGCTTCCGGACTTAGGGATTGGACCCTAAAAAAACTTACTTTTCGCGATCCGATTTTTTCTTAAAAAAAAAAAGAAAAGGAAGATGAAACCCGAAGGATAAATAAAAGAAAAGAAAAAAAAAGTGAGTCGCCAATTAATTTTTGAACGAGAATTAATAAACTCAAAAGATAAAAAGAAAGACTCCACAAACCGCGAACCACGAGATTTGGATCGGGGGTAAGGTTACGGATTCGAGAATAGAAATTCTCGAATCCGCCCGTTCAACGAACGGACTTTACTAAACCAGTTTAATAAAAACAGAAGAAGAGGGGAAGAAGAAGAGAGTAGAACGGAGTATTAATTGGTGTGATTAGAATTATTTAGTACATACAGATGCGATAAATAAAGCGGTAGATAAATACAAGGAATAAAATAAATAAATACGAGCGTACATTTATTCACGAACAATCCGTATTATTTAGGTCGAGTTTAGGATTAACTCAAGTTACAATATAATATGAGTGGGGGAGCGATAAAGACAACTGAAAAATGCCAAGCAAAATGTATGCGAAAATGAAAAGAAAAGAGAGGGAGAGAAGAAGATGAAATCACCAAGTGTCAATACGCCTGAGTGATTTCGGTGTAGGGTTTAAGTGAAAAGGGTTGGGGTATTTATAGGAGAAATGAGGGTAGAAATTTAGGTTAAAAAAAAAGGAGGGAAAAAAAAGACCTAATACCGCCAGGTATTGGGCTTTTCTGGGAGCTCGGCTACTGTGGCACGCAACCCTAGGCAGGCGGAGGCGCCTCGGGTCAGGCAGGACCCGCCCCAGATACCTGGCGGTATGGGGGTCGGATCCGCCTGTCCCGGGCCTTTTTCTACGCCTTGGGCCGCGTGCGGGGATGATTTTGGGCTGATTTTTTTGGGTATTTCTTTTATTATTTTATTTTTTTTGCATTTCATTTTCTTTGGCATTTTTTTTCTAAACTAAATAAAATAATTACAATAATTACAATAATTACAAGACACTTTTTGGGTGTCTACACTTAAGTATTAGCTTGCACTCGATTTTGGAATTTTGGGGTTTCAATATGTATAGCTCAAGTTATGGCGAGATTAAAATGGAGGTCATATTAGATACATTTTTGAAGGACAGTAGGTTCATGAGCATTTTTAGATAGTAATGAGATCTTAATAGCTTAAATGATTATGATAAAAGTTGCAGTACGTTTCGCAAGCTTTCTGGAATGGTCTCATGTGCGTCCATTGGATATCCGGAGAGAAAGTTATAAGCAATTCTATTTAGCTAAGTAATCATGTTCTGCCCAGAAAATTGTGATGGTCATAGCATATTCAAGGCACTCTTCGAAGCTTTTCTAGAGTTTATTTGAGATTATAGTCAACACTAGAGTTGTAGCATGCAATTCAAGCTTTCCATAGACTACTCATGTGCTCTCAACCGATACTTAGAGCTTGAGTTATAGTTTCCCGATCGAAATACCACCCTTGACTATGTTTATTCCACGAGACACCATTGCTATATCGTCAAGTTTCACCCTTTATTCATTGCTTTTAGATTGAACTCTTAATTAAAAAGTTGTAGAACTTAATTTGAGCTTTCCAAATAGTCCTCTTGCAAGGTTTTCCGAGGCTTATAGAAAGAGTTATGCTTTTCCAAGTATCATGAAAATTCCCGAAACCTTCCAAATTAATTGGATTTTTGTCTTACTGTTTTAGTTAGAAAACTCCTCCTTTTTTAAGAGCCCAACTTAAGTCTTTTCTTTATTCTTATTTCAAGTATTTTTCAAGAAATCGTTGCTACTATTCGTTCAAGTCCGCTCAAGTTCAAGTAGTTCTTCAGGCGGTTCAACCCCAAGGTATGCATATTGCCTACCCTTCAACAAGCATGTTTTAATGATGATGATGATTTATTTTGACGATTTCATGAAGACTAACTCTTGGAAAGTTTATGATTTTATTTCCTTCTATGTTGAGGTCTATTGTTATATTGTGCTAACCGCACTTGAGGTACTTTCGATGTCGACGGGTATCTTTTATGTGATTTGACCAGTGTTTATGATGAGGTCTTTATTGAGATCTATGATGAGGTCTATAATAAGGTCCATATTGAGGTCTATGATGATGATGAAGATGATGACGATGTTTATGATGTTAATGTTTATTTATTTTGTTTATTAGTAATTCAAGCTTTTATGTCTTTAATTTAAAAACGTGCGAACTAAAATGAATTATGAAAGTTTACTCTGTAGGGGTATGTGTACTGACTTTAGCCAACTAATTTGCAAAGCTTTGTGTTTTTGTTTATAGGCGGCTCGGCTATCAAAAGAGAGAAGGGCAAAGCTCCGAAGAAGTGATATCCCTTAGTGTTTGGATTCGCAAGGTAGGAATACGAAGAATGAACGACATTTGGGCATTGTGTTGATAATGGTTTACTGGATGGAAATAAAAAACGTGAAGTAAAATGATGATTGATGTGTTCTTTACGTTTTTTTGGGGGCACTTGATGGATCGAAACTATGTATGTAATTTGTTGTGGATTTTAATGTAAACTAAGTATGTATGGGATGGTTGTGTGTGGTGTTGTATTGGTTGGTTTCTAAAGCCTTGTCCTTTATTAAGGGGACGACGGTAATGCCTCTGGATTCGGTTTTCCACTGCGCTAATCATTGGGATATGGGGTATTTAGTAGTAATCCTATGATTATGAATCTGAGGGCGTTACACCCGAGATGTGTGAATAGCCATAAAGGTGCAAATGTTTTTATTGCGAAGTTTGTTTTTCTATAGGGCAGATATGTGTTGTTGGGTCTGGATCAAAGTCTTTCTAGTTCAAGGCTTATTACACTAATGGGGTCCGTTCGGGTAGAGCGTGGCGTGTGGCGTGGATCGTGGGTCGAGTCGTTTAGATTCAGGTATGATCTTTTTATGTAATATCCGTTAAAGTTAGTCGTTACAACTTTGACTGAGGTGATATCATTCCAGATTTTCCTCAACTCCTCACAAAGTAGGGCTATCAAGATAAAATTTAATAGAAAAGATCAATGACATTAGAACAAATTTTGAAAATTTGACACATTCATATAACATAAAGTTTAATGCCATAGTTTTGAAAAAAAAATACATACCTTAAACCATGTGATTGGTGACCAGGGGTGATTCATTGCTAAATGATGGATTTTTAGCAACACAAGTAGAAGAAGAGGGATTAGTGACTTGGAGAATTTTGTGTCGTAGAGCTTGAACCATGTGATGTTTTCATTCTCTTACTGCAAATTTTTACATTTGAAATTAACAAACAATGAAAAATTAATTTAACTTTATAAATTCAAAACTTTCGCTCATGCATATTCATATTTGATTATTAGAAATCAACAATTAACAATAACACAATCACCATTTCACAACAATATTTTAATTTGTAACCAATCAATCAAACAAATAATCTAGGTACTTTGATTTATGGATATTTGAACAAAATAAAACGAAGAACCCTAATCGTTCCCTTCATAAATCATGATTTCATTAGGAAATTAGTAAATTTACTAATTATTCAATGTAAATTTAACCAAAATTGATAAATTAAACATAACAACTTATAAAATAACATACATCAATTCAAGTATTGCATTGATTTACAGAATTTGGTGAATAATATCGTAGATAAACAATGTGAACTGTGGAGGGTAGTAATGGCTGGCCGACCGATAAGAGTGGTGGCCGCCGACGATGAAGGTTGGTGGCGGGTGTGTAACGCGACAACAATCGGAAACAGTGAATAGGGTGGATGTCGACTACAAAAGCGTGTTCATAGAAAATGAATGGGAAAAAATTGGGACAATTATTTAAAATGACCTTCAAACTCCCGACCTCTTGACGTAACGCATACATCCACGAGTTATAAGGGCTAAACCATCCAACCACCGCAAGTCTTACTATATTCTTCTTCCACTATTTAATATATATCCATTTTTAAACTATCCAATAACTCTAAAGTAACTTTTTTTCCCCAAAAAAAGTTGGGGGGTCACCTGACCCCTTGACCCAAGGTGTCCTCGCCACTATCCAAGGGTTAACTCAATAACCTTGGGGAGCGATCAACATTTTCGATTGACACTGAGGTCGAGCCATAATTGCTTTCAAGGCAGTGGTCATCCCACAACTCAGTTTGTGTCCTTCCCGTAGCCTTGATATAGATTATTTAGGGACAGTGAGAGGTGCACTGGAATTGATTGGAGTGGATCGAGGAGTAAAGAGATTAGGGTTTGGGTTTTAGGGATCAATTAGTGGAGATCTTGATTTGATTGGAGAAAGAGAGAAAGTGTATATACGTGTGGGTACTGGGTAGTTCAGAGTAGAGAGAGAGATGAGTAGGTCGAGATCCTATGTCGAGATTGGAGAGGGAGAGAAAAAGAGAGAATGAGGAAGTGAATGGGGCAAGTTTTTCAGAGTTTTTTGATTGATTAGGTCATTCATTAAGGAGTTTTTTTTTGGGGTGAGCTTTTACCGACTCTTAGTGGTTATTTACTTTCAACAGGCAGTAATGTGGCATTTTCGTTCTCCTTAACAGGTTTCAGTGGCCACGAGTTAGCATTTGAAATTCTGGTGGCATTTTGGCACTTTTACAAAGTTTAGTGACATTTTGAGCCTAACACTCCCTTTTCGTTGGATTTATAATTCATTTCCTCGATTATTGTTCCTTTTTTAGTTTATCGATGTCAATCGTTGGTTAAAAGTTGATCATACTATGGTAACTGGCATTAGGGGCAATAAAAGATTAGGGTTTGGGTTAATTTGGGTTCGGACAATTCAGATATTTAAAGCTAGAAATCTCCAAATACAAATTTTTTCCGAGTTTCAAATTCACATACTTTAATTTGTGATGTCCCAGCTAGACCGGAATTGTCTTAATATGTCTGAATCCGAATTTAGTTGAATACATCCAAACCTAAATTTACACTAAATTTAGACCCAATTTTCATATTTTGTCAAAATTTCAAATTCATGTTACGACTCCAACACTGTCAAATCTGCCAGAATATGCCGGGACCTGAATTTGACCCAATATTCAGATAACCCAATTTTTTTGCCTTAAATCATATCCAATTTTACAATCGAGTATGATCCAGGTTACAATTTAGTATGCGTTTGGTTGGTCAATAACCCTTGGGAAATGGTTAATTAATTTTCTTGAGTTGACTTATTTTCCCCATGTTTGGATGCATGTTGACTTTGGGAAAGTTTCACGACGGGCCCACCATTGTCCATTTTCCTAGGGAAAATTTCCCTTGGGGGAGGCTAAGGGAAATTTTTCCTCGAGAATCACAACCTTTGATAGGTTTTTACCAAATACTAAGATTTAACTTATGGTCGTACAAATATACCTATGATAGTAGCAAAATGGGGTTGACCGCGTGGAGAGCAAATCTAAAAATTTGACTATCTACAACCGTTGATGAAATCCTTGCACAATCACAACCTTTGAAAAACATATTAAATAAATAAAATATATTAAAAGTAAATATACAAGCGATTGAAAGCCAAACCACCTCCGTTAAATTCTCAATCAACCTCCTCTCTCTCATTTTCAAT
Organism: Portulaca oleracea; assembly: GCA_029582165.1. Taxonomy (NCBI): domain Eukaryota; kingdom Viridiplantae; phylum Streptophyta; class Magnoliopsida; order Caryophyllales; family Portulacaceae; genus Portulaca; species Portulaca oleracea. Next base: position 25,807,991 of record CM055869.1, read on the forward strand.
TATTAAAAGTAACATCACAACCTTTGAAAGAATTGATCAAATTAGAATCATTGATCAAGTGTATTATATCATCTCAACCGTCAAAAGTTGTGACACTAAAAGATGTATTTAAAAAAAAAAAAACATTTGTTGACTCCCAATACCAAAAAAACTCCCCAGATCATCTTCCAGTTCCACCTAGTTTTCTACCGATCTATCTCTCTCTCCTTCTCCTATAGTTTTATAGATCTCCTCAGTATTCTAAATGTTAAAACTTTCCTCAATACTTTTATCTTCCTCCTCATATGAGGTATTCTTGGTCTCCCTCATTAACATTAAGAAGAATAATTAGTATACAATTTGTTTTCTCTCTCTCTACCTTACTGTAATTATCCATCATATTCATGAGGCACAATAGTGTTAGTTTCTCAAAAGTTTTCCAAGTTAAACTTTTCAATTCAACTTTTGATTTAATGGCATACAATAATTCAATTCACAGTTGAATTTTGCTATTTCCATGCAATATGTCCAGCTAAGTTTAGTGTTTCTCAAAATTTGTCATTCACTACTTTGAATTACATACTATTTTTTTTTCAATTGTCATTCTTTTTGTGGTTTGTCATTAACCAAAAACAATTTTTGCTATGTTTTTTGAGTTTTTCCTTTGCCTTTCTTCTATATCCTCTCCCCTATCCTCCAAATCCTCCAACGATTCCGCATCACAAAAGCGAACCCCAATAGCCTTTCTTATAACCTTTTCTCTTTGCTCGATTTTCCTTTCTATTTCTCTTGAATTTTACATATGTGTTGGAATCTGTTGTACCTCTCCAAATTCCCCTTGTGTGGCAATAATGAAATTCTCACTCGGCTCAATAGGAATTGAGAATAACTCTGTGTTTCCTAACTATTTATCTTCATTTTCAACCTCATTAATGTTATTTATGTTCCCCAAGCTCTTTCGGGCTCCTCCACCATTCTCTTCTGCGGTTGGTTGTAACATTTCCCCTTCATTAATTTGCAATGCATGCATCAGCTTAGACTTTACATCATTCACTTGTTCTTCAACCACTCGATTTTCATGACTATAGCCCATGTCTTCTACCTGTTCCATTACTACCCCTTGTTTGTCTTGTGTCACGAGCTTGCTTTGAGCCTCTAGACTCAGTGCCTCTTCATCTTTTGCTGCTGCATCTGGTGTTTCCTGGACTAAACCCTCATCCTCTATGAATTTGGGATGTTTGCTTATTTCATTCTCTTGACCTTCATCATCTTCAGAATCATTCACATCAGCAACCTGAACTTTTGGTGGATGGTTATATATATGTACACGCCTCCTTAATGAACACTTTGTATGAGCATTCCTTGATTGTTAATATTATCATTCCTTCAATGCTTTCGAACACTCTGGTTAGGATCTGAACTTTCATATTTCAAAGTGCTCTGTAGTTGCCGTACCTTGCCTGAGGCTTATCAACTTACCCTACTGTTGTACATATTTTTGAAAGTTAGTCCATTTCCACCCATGAGGTGGAACTCCATGAATGTCTAGCCATACTCTCCGATCCTCACAAGCCTCATATTGTGTTTATCTTCGTATCTCTGAGAACCATACCTCTAGCTCCTTTGGATCCTTTACCGCCTCTTCTAAATCCTCCTTAGTTGGTACCGTTATTATAAACTTCGTACTGCTGAGTGCTGTGACTTTTGAAATAGGAGCATAGTTGTCGGTAATGGCCGAAGCTAGCACTGTAAGGTCTCGTGGTTGTGGACTTATGCATACCAGGCTCCTTTCAAGCCACTCTAGTAATTCTTCATTATTTTCCCCTTCAACTCTCGTATTATGTTCGTCTCTCTTCCACCCACTTTTTCCTTCCTCATGTGCATCTTTCCTCACCCAGACTCTCCCTCCGCGGAATATTTTGTTATCGCCGTCCTCTTGCTTGTTGTACCTGAATTCTCCTGCCTCTAATTATTCTTCCATTCATTCTGTGTATGCTCTGGTGGACTGCTTCTCTTTCCCAAAAGTATACAAATCCATACCTTCCTCTTGTTAGGAAAGTGACCTAAAATCATCAAATCTCTTGATCCTACAATTATTTGTTTCCTAATTGTATTAGGGTATTATTTAGCTTTCCTTATTATGTTAGGTTTCCTAATTGTATTAGATTCTAAATCTAATTGGAGTGGGAGTCAAGTTAGGTTATAGGGAGTTTTTCCAATAAATAGGGTGCATGTTTCTCCACCAAAACACATCGGTAAACACAGAGACCTAGAGAGAGAGAAAAATATTGAATGAGAGAGGGGTCTCACCAATATTTTCCCCAATGTATCCTGAGAGATTGTGAGTTGAGTGTTGGGAGATTGTTATTGTAATCTCCTTTGTGGATCGTATCACACCCTGTGATAGTGATCAGGTTGTACTCCTCCTTTCTCATAGTGGATTATTTTCTGGCTGTCGTCGTCCGTGAGTTTTTTTCCGAGTTCTTCGGTTTCCCACGCAATTCTGGTGTTTGATTTTATTGCTTATTTTTCGTTCTTAAATTTTGTCGTAATATCCGTCATCTTGTTTTCGATTCTATTATTCGCTTCCGCTGTTACCTTGCTACTAACTTTTCTCTAACAAGTGGTATTAGAGCAACGTGGAGATGACTTCAATCATGAAGTGCGATATTCCAAACTTTGATGGAACGAGGAGTTTTACTATGTGAAGACTGCAGATGAAGGCGGTCCTGATTCAACACGGGTTATCGGATGTGATTGAGTATCCCGACACGAAGACAGATGCGACAATGAGAGATGATGAATTCAAACAACTCCAGAAGGATATCAAGGGGAATCTGACTCCAAGGGAGTGGAAGAAGCTTGAAGATAAGACTCTGGCAGGATTCATTGGTGTGCAAGAGCACATTCAGAGAGAGGTGATGCATATCGAGAAACCTCGGGAACTTTGGACCAAACTGGAAGAGCTGTACATGTCGAAGAGTCGTGCAAACAAGTACCGAATGAAGGAGAAATTCTATAGGCTGAAGATGCCTCAAGGAACTTTTATTCAGGCACATCTTAGTGAATTTGATTCTATTATTACTGAATTAGAATCAATCGATATAAAACACACTAATGAGGATAATGCTTTACATTTAATTCTATCCCTACCTGCATCTAAACAATTTAAGGAAATCATGTTGTATGGGAATCATGGTGTCCTTAACCTTAGTGAAGTAAAGGCTAGTTTACTGTCTAAGGAAAAACTTGATACCGATGGTGATGACCAGGGTGGTGATGTTATGGTTGTAAAGGGTAGGAATACTGAACGTAAGGGAAACGGGTCTAGAGGGAGGTCTAAACACCGTTCAAAGTCTAGGAATCCTCACAAGAATAAGAAGTGTAATTACTGTAGTAAGATGGGGCATATAGAGACAGACTGTTGGACAAAACAGAGAGACCAGAAGCAGAAGAGTAAGGATAATCACACCAAACCTGATACCTCAAACTGCGTAGAGTCCGAGTCAGATGGTGATGGGTTTGTAGTTACGGATGATGCCTTGGCTACCACATCGAGTAGGATAGCTAGAGATGAGTGGGTTCTTGACACGGGGTGCACCTATCATATGTGTCCTCATAAGGACTGGTTCGAGTCTTATGAGAGTGTTGACACCGGAGTCGTAGTCATGGGTAACGACACAGCCTACAAGGTTGTAGGAATCGGTAACATCAAAATCAAGACTCATGATAGCATCGTTAGAACTCTCATGGAGGTTCGTCATATCCCTAACATGACTCGAAATTTAATTTCTTTGGGTAATCTTGAAGCTAACGGCAGCATGTACAAAGGAGAAGATGGTCTTTTGAAAGTGTGCAGAGGTTCCTTGGTTCTTATGAAGGGAATAAGGAAGGGCAGTCTATACATCCTGCAGGGGTCTACAGTGACAGGATCTGCAGCGGCAATCCTAAATCTTGATGAGTCCGACAGCATAAAACTGTGGCACATGAGACTAAGCCACATGGGCGAGAAGAGAATGTCAATGTTGAGTAAGAAGGGATATCTTGAAGGCGCAAAGATCGGCAAGTTGGAGGTTTGCGATCACTGTGTCTATGGGAAACAGAAGAGGGTTAGCTTTTCAAGGGCCAAACATACAACAACAGGGATCCTTGATTATATTCATTCATATCTTTGGGGCCCTGCTAGAGTGCCATCACTGGGTGGCAAGCGCTACATGTTGACATTCGTGGATGAATTCTCGAGGAAGACTTGGGTTTATTTCCTGTGGCGCAAGAATGAGACATTCTCATATTTCAAGAAGTCCAATGCTTTAGTGGAGAACCAGACAGGCAGGAAAATCAAGAAACTCAGGACTGACAATGGGTTGGAGTTTATTGATTCTGAATTTATTGAATTCTACGAGGAGCATGAGATTGTAAGGCATCGAACCTTGATAGGTAAGCCTCAGTAAAATGGGGTAGCCGAGAGAATCAACAGGACACTCCTGGAGAAAGCACGCTGCATGCTCTCGAATGCAGGGCTTTGGAAGAACAAATCGTTCTGGGCAGAGGTGATATCTACTGCCTGCTATCTGCTGAACATATTACCTCATGCCTCTATCGAATACCAGATTCCAGGGGAAGTATGGACAGGTAATCCAGTTAATTATTCTAATTTGAGAATTTTTGGATGTCCTGTATATGTCCATGTAAATGATGGGAAGCTGTCTCCCAATACTGTTAAATGCATGTTTCTAGGTTACGGGTCTGAGTCTAAGGGATATAGAATGTGGTGTCCTGATTTGAAGAAAGTTATTCAGTCTAGAGATGTAACCTTTAATGAAACTGCTATGTTATCAGGAATGGAATCTACCGGTACTTCTGATGATGTAGGAAATCAGGAGAATGATGCATGAGGAATGGTGTTCGAGGTGGAGCTGCTGGAACCTGCAATCAGGAGCAAACTATTGATGATGCTCCTGAACCAAGTCAGGTTGATGGGCCTGAGATTGAGACGAATGTTCCTCAGGTGGAGGAAAAACCATGCATTGCTAGAGATCGTCCCAGGAGGGAGATCAGGAGACCAGCGCGATATATTGTAGAAGATGATGCCATGATTGCTTATGCCCTGAGTGTTACATAGGAGACTCTTGAAGGTGTTGAACCTTCTACCTATCACCAGACCATCTCTTGTCCGAATGCCTCAAACTGGATAGGAGCTATGCAAGAGGAGATGGAGAGTCTGCAGAAAAATCATACATGGGAGCTATGTGAGTTTCCTAAAAGGCGACAAGCTCTTACTGCGAAGTGGGTGTACAAAAGAAAGGAAGGTATCCCTGGTGTAGAAAGTGCAAGGTGGAAGGCTAGATTAGTGGTAAGGGGTTGCAACCAGAAAGAAGGAATCGACTACAACGAAGTATTCTCGCCAGTCGTGAGGCATATGTCGATTCGCACCTTGCTTGCCTTTGTTGCTCTATTTGATTTGGAGTTGGAGCAACTTGATGTCAAGACAGCTTTCCTCCATGGCGAGTTGGAGGAGGAAATATATATGAGGCAGCCAGAGGGTTTCATCGTTCCTAGTAAGCAGGAACAGGTATGCAGATTGAGAAAGTCCTTGTATGGACTTAAACAGGCACCCAAGCAGTGGCTTAAAAGGTTTGATACCTTTATGGTAGGGCAAGGGTACACAAGAAGTCACTATGATAATTGTGTGTACTACATGCAATTTGAAGAAAGGTCTTTCATTCATTTATTATTGTATGTGGATGATATGTTGATTGCCTCCAGGGACATGTCACTAATAAATAAGCTGAAATCTCAACTCAACCAGGAGTTTGAGATGAAAGACCTCGAAGCGGCGAAGAAGATTTTGGGTATGGAGATCCAAAGGGATAGAAAGGCAGCGAAGTTGTTCCTGTCTCAGAAGAAATATCTGGAGAAGGTGTTGGACAGATTCAACATGAGAAACTGTAAAGCAGTTTCAACTCCGTTAGCTGCACACTTCAAGTTGTCTGGTGAGAACTGTCCTAAATCTGATTTGGAGGTAAGGAGGATGTCTAATATTCCCTATACTAGTGCAGTTGGTAGTTGATGTATGCTATGGTGTGCACTAGACCTGACCTATCCCATGCAGTTAGTGTGGTGAGTAGATATATGCAGAATCTAGGGAAGGAGCATTGCGAAGGGGTAAAGTGGATCCTTCGCTATGTGAAAGGTACTTTAGAGAAAGGCATCTTATATGATAGAGGTAGTCTGCAATGTCTGATGTTGCAGGTTATGTTGATGCTGATTATGGTGGAGACTTGGATAGGAGACGCTCAATTTCAGGGTATGTGTTCATCATGTGTGGAGGAGCAATATCTTGGAAAGCTTCACTTCAATCTATAGCAGCCATGTCTACTACATAGGCTGAATATATTGCTGCAACGGAAGGAGTGAAGGAGGCCATCTGGTTGAGGGGATTGGTCATGGAGCTTGAAGTATCACAGGGCGAGACCGTGGTTTATTCAAACAGTCAGAGTGCTATACATCTGACAAAGAATGACACTTATCGTTCGAAGACCAAGCATATAAGCGTCAAGTATCATTTCATCAGAGATACAGTTGTTGCGGGAGAGATCGTGGTGAAGAAGGTGCATACTTCTGAGAATCCTGCAGACATGTTAACCAAGCCTCTATCTATAGCTAAGTTCGAACATTGTTTGGACTTAGTCGGTGTTCTAAGCATGTGAGAGCCCTGCGGGGCCACGCCCTGCGGAGGGGCGTGTTGATGGCGACAGCCAAGATGTTTATCTGGACCGATAATTCGTTGATTTTAGTCCAAGGTGGAGTTTGTTAGAAAAGTGTCCTAAAATCACCAAATCTCTTGATCCCACAATTATGTGTTTTCTAATTATATTAGGGTATTATTTAGGTTTCCTTATTATGTTAGGTTTTCTAATTGTATTAGATTCAAAATCTAATTGGAGGGGGAGTCAAGTTAGGTTATAGGGAGTTTTCCCTATAAGTAGGGTACATGTTTTTTCACCAAAACACATCGGTAAACACAGAGAGCTAGAGAGAAAAAAAATATTGAGAGAGAATGGAGTCTCACAAATATTTTCCCCAGTGTATCCTGAGAGATTGTCAGTTGAGTGTTGAGAGATTGTTATTGTAATCTCCTTTGTGGATCGTATCACACCTGTGATAGTGATCAGATTGTACTCATCCTTTCTCATAGTGGATTATTTTCTGGCTGTCGCCGTCCGTGGGTTTTTCTCCGAGTTCTTCGGTTTCCCATGTAATTCTGGTGTTTGATTTTATCACTTATTTTTCGTTCCTAAATTTTGTTGTAATATCTGTCATCTCGTTTTCGATTCTATTATTCGCTTCCGCTGTTACCTTGCTACTAACTTTTCCCTAACACCTCTCAATCCTCTTCTCCATGGTAACCTTACCTCCTTCACCTTCCATGATCTATCAAAAATCCCTTTGAGTCCATACTTATCAATCTCATCCGGTAGATTTGCCACATAAATGGCATGTTGGCCCTTTTCTCCCTTCAGCATCCCCTAAATCGGGTATAGCGTATCAATGGTTGCCAAAAACCTTCCGCTATTTTCTGGATCTCCTTGTAGATTTATTTTAGTGATTGAAGGTCAGAGACTCAGAGTGCGATTAAAGTACAATTTTGTGTCAGAGAAATAAAGAACGAAGAACAAAGTGATAAAAGTTTGAATGAAGGAAACTATAACAAAGGTCACCACTCACCACTCACCACTCACCACTCACCACTCACCACAAGTACAAAAACATAACAAAAGAGACAAACGGTAGAACAAAGATATAAAATGTAAGAAGCAAAAGTTAATTTTAGAGCTTAAAACTGTAGTTTTATAATGAAAATTAGTAACATAATTACATAAACTGGGTGTTTATCTCTCTTCACATGAATTTCGATGACACTGTAAGACTTTGTTATTTGCATTGGTGCATATAACTTAGGCTAATTAGGTTTTGCTAGACTAAAATAGAAGTAGGTAATGATCTTTTTTATATATGGAAATCAATTTTTTTGAAGCATATAAATTTATGAATATCTAAATAGAAACAAATAGGATTGGGCATGAGTGGCAAATTAGTAGTGAGCAATTCAAGCGGCTAAAAAGTAAAGTTATTTACTTAGATAAGAAAACTATTAGATGTCAAATGAGTGATTAAAAAATTATGCGACATTAATAAGTTTTGATTTCTTTTCTTCAACAAGCGTATTTTACTTTTTTTAAAAAAATATTATTGTACCTATGTCCAAGATTAGTGGATTATAAAATGAGAATTAAAATTAAAATTAACTATGTAAGTAGGAATGACCGGTAATGAGCGATACGAGGTGTTATTCCCTGTTTTCGCTCGGCACCCTGTCCATGCTGCAGTACCTATTACCCGGGGGCGGGGGTGTTTCCTTATCCCTGTTCCCCTCTGGTCCCCAACTCCAACGGGGTTCCAATGGACATGGGAGTGAGACGCAAACTGAGATAGGAGAGAACAAGAGTAAGAAATTATTATAATAGGGGATATTAAATTATGCACATGTATCTTGGTTTTTGATTAATTTATGTATGTAATTTATTATATGATGTTTATGTATTTTAATAGAAATTAGAAACGGAGATGTGTTGATTTATATCGGGAAATTTTTCTCGATGGGGAAACGGGGGTTGGGATGATGACGAGAAAAATTTGTCACCGTCTTTGCCATGTCACCACGCTGGGATTTAAACCATCGCCCCATCCTCATTCCTATCGACAAGGATTTCCCCCAACAGCTATGTTATCAGAACTGTACCGGCCGCCGAATCGCTTGACCCAGTGAGTCAATGGTTCAACTAATCAGATCGGTTTGGCCGAATTAGACCGGTTGACTGTTGAACCGGTCAAAACTAGCATGAATTGATCACGAGTTAAAAATATTTCATATACATCTAGAATAATTAAACTACTAAGATAATTAAACGGGCATGAACATGGTATGAATCGGTCGAAACCGGATTGAACCTGTCAAAAATCGAAATTTTTTAAATTAAATTGCCAAAATTCTGGTTTGACCATAAATTGCCAGGTGCAACTGGGTCAGTTCATCCAGTTGAACCAATTTTGGCATTTTTTTCTTCGTTGAATTATTCATCCTAGCTAAACTTGGAATTAGACTGGTCAACTTGCTGGTTCACAATTGAACCGGTCGTCCGGACTGGTTTTTATACACTAACTGTTTTGAATTTCGTCTTCGAGTATGATGTTAATCATATCAAGCAATGTTCTGGTATCTTTTTTGAAGGCGCAGCAACACGCGGGTATTTACTGGTTTGGATAGGGTGGGAATGATTTTTGCCTATCGCACGAGGAACGTGGCGTAAAAGTTGAGTTGGTCTAAACGGTTGTAGCCTAGGTTAAAGGCAGTCAGCATCTGATTACCTGGCGTGTCCCTAATCGACACTTAATCTAAGTTAACTAACTAATCAAAACATAATTAATCTAAGACTTAGGGATTTAGCCAATTAAAATAATGATAACTAATTGATCATTACTCATTATTTTAAATAAGAATGTCATGGAAGAGCGGCCCCAAGCCCCCAATTAATTAACAACTTCAATGTGGAGATGACACTGGCCCGACCAATTAAAATAGTTGGTGTGATCAATACATAAATGAAAAAAGATAAAACAAACTGAGTTGGTGATTATAAAAGGAAATTATCGAGCCTCCATTGTTGAACACCTAACTAATTTTTTTTTTTAAAAAAAAAAACTTATGAGGTTAACTTTTTTGTCGTCATGTTCGAAGTAGTCTTCATCTGAGTATTTGCTAACCGAGTCGAATTTCGGGTCATGTTCATTAAGGGTCCGTTTGGGCATGAGAAAACAACATGGAAAAAAAATATTTTGGAAAATGAAAATCTTTCCTTTGTTTAGATTGAGGAAAAATGGATTGAAAAAAAATAGTTGGAAAATTGAATGGAAAATCTGGGGTCACAAAGAACAAAAAAATTTTCCTTAAAAAATGAAAGGAAAGTTAGGAGAAAAAATTTGGATCAAAGTCAATCTTTCTCTCAATCATCTCTCGTGGCTCCCTTGATTCTCTCTATCTGTCTCTCTTTCTCTCTATAACTTGCCTCTCTCTCTCTCTAACGCTCTTCTCTCTCTAACTATCTTTTCTCTCTCTCTCTCTAACGCTCTTCTCTCTCTAAATATCTTCTCTCTCTCTCTCTCTCTCTCTCTTTAACTCTTCTCTGTCTCTCTTTCTCTCTCACTCTCTTTCTCTCTCTCTAACTCTTCTCTCTCTCTCTCTCTCGCTCTCTTTCTCTCTCTCTAACTCTTCTCTCTCTCCCTCTCTCTCTCTATCGCGCGCTCTCTCTCTCTCTAACTTGCCTCTCTCTCTCTCTCTCTAGCTCTAACTCGCTTCTCTCTCTCTCTCTCTCTCTAGCTCTAACTCGCTTCTGTCTCTCTCTCTCTCTCTCTCTCTCTCTCTCTCTCTCTCCCTCTCACTAACTTTCTCTCTCTCTAACTCTTCTCTCTCTCTCTCTCTCTCTCTCTCTCTCTCTCTCTCTCTGATTCTTCTCTCTCTCTCCAAATCACATCATATAATCTAGAAAAATGAAGCTTGACATTTAAATGTTTCATACAAATTTTTTTTCCATATATTTTTCTTCAAACCAAACAAGGAAAAGAAAGTTGAATAGAAAATCAATATTTATTCCTTCAAAATTTTTTTGAACCAAACAAGAGAAAGAAATTTACTTTACCCCAAAAAAATTTTCCTCTTAATTTTTTTCCATGAGATTTTTTTTCCATCATATTTTCCTAGGTCCAAACAGGCCCTAAGTGATCTTTCTTCGTATTGGGAGACCGATTCATTTCATGTACAGGATAATTATTTCACTAAAGGATCCAAGAAGTATTATGGATTAAATTATTCGTTACTGATAGCAATTTTCTAATCAGTTAGATTCAGCGTATGGAAAAAAAATGATATCAAACTTTCCAATTTAGTCAAAATTGTAACTATACTTTACAAATTGTCAAAATTGCCACCTAACTTTACAAATTAATTAAAAATACCCTTCACCCTTATTTTAACATGCTGTAGCAGGTAAACCCAATTTCCTACCCCAATTATCCGGTCCCTTCCGCTTCCTCTTCTCCGTCCATTCTCCATCTTCTTTAAGCTATGTAGACTCAAAACCATCGTGGAAAATAGAGTCCAAAACAACGTTGAGTCATTTTTTCGAAAACATTTGTGATTTTTGTGCAAAGAAACTGATGATTAATCAACATGATTCGAATATAGAGATGAAAACATGATAAGTAGAAATTAAGGTCAGGATCAATGAACTCAAGCTCAAAGACATGGAGGCCTTTGAAGAGGTTCAGATCACACATGAGGACCTCAGCGATCTACTGATAAACTTTTGAACTCAGTGATCTACTGATAAGTGAGGTCACTGTGTGAAATCGCCTCTTCTGTGAGGCCTCAAGATCAGAAGACAGCTATCCAGTCTTCTGCCTTTGTAAGCTGTGCTGAGGACCTCACAATCCTCATCTCAGCCGAGTTGTAACCTCCTCCTTAAGCACTTTTATTCAATAATAAAGAAGTTATTTTCAGTATCTAAAAGTGCTATTTAACTTGGTTGTGTTGTTTAAAGTGCAGAATTTTCCATAACCCTAATCACCCCCCCTCTAGGGTTATTTCAATTGGTATCAGAGCAGGTCCACAGATCTAAAGAGTCTAACAACTCGTGGAAAAGATCATGGCCAGCCTCAACACAACCGAAGCTCCTCAAGGTCGCTCATGGACAAGGGCACCTCTTCTCACTGGAGAAAACTATAGAATGTGGAAAAGACAAATGGAGATCTTCCTCAGAGACCAAGATGACGAACTCTGGATTATTGTTACTGAAGGAGATTTTCCTACCCCCACAAAGAAGAATGCTGCAAACCTGGATGTCCCGAAAGAAAGATCTGAAATGACAGCCGATGAGCTCACCTCATTAGGAAAAAATATTCGGGCTTTAAATTTGTTGTATTGCAGTTTAAATCCAAATGACTTTGAACGTGTCTCTATCTGTGAAAATGCTAAATAGGTATGGGAATATTTGGTCACCTCTTATGAAGGTACAAGCCAAGTTAAAGACATCAAACTGGACATTCTTGTTCAGAAATATGAGGCCTTCAAAATGGAAGAAGAAGAATCCATTGAAGAGATGTATAAAAGATTTAGCAGCATTGCTAACCACCTCAAGTCACTTGGAAAGAATTATTCCAATGAGGAACAAGTCAGAAAGATCCTCAGATGCCTGCCAAGGAGAAAGTGGGGACCGAAAGTCACAGCCATAGAAGAAGCGCAGAACCTGAAAGTCCTCAAGCTAGAAGAACTCATAGGGAAATTGTTGGCCCATGAGATCCAATTGAGTGACCTCACAGAACCTAAAGGAGTTGCCCTCAAAGCAGCCAAGGATCCTGATGAGGAATCAGACGAGGATGAAGAAGATACAATGGCTATGTTAGCAAGAGGTTTCAGAAAATTATACAAGAAAAATCCAACCTTTCGAGGCTACCTCAAGGATGGACAATACAGAAAACCAAAAGGTAAGACCAATATGAAAGACGAATCTGACCCCTTTGCTTGTTATAGTTGTGGCAGCACAGAGCACTTGATCAAAGACTGCCCTCATGCGAGAAAGAATAAAGATTAAAGAATCATGAGGCCCAGACCACAACAACGTATAGCTATGCTTGCGACGTGGAGTGACAGTGACTCAAGTGAGGATAACAGTGATGTTGATGAGGTTGCAAATGTCTACCTGATGACTCAAATGAATGAGGAACCAGAAACATCCTCACACCAAGAAGAGGTAAACATTGATGATCTTCTCAATCTCTCACCTTTACACCTTGCGCATAAATGCTTGCATCTGTTTAAATATTCCAAATCATTGATTGAAAGAATCAAGTACCTTACCCAGCACGTTCAAAGTCTCAGTGAGGCCAATAATAACCTAAGCTCTCAAAATGACCTCCTCTTCACAGAAAGCAACAGATTATTCCTTGAGGTTAAAGACGGCTATAAGACCATTACCCAACTATCCAATGAGGCAGTCACTGCCTGTCATCCCTACAACAATAAATTGGCCTTTGCATCTCCTCCTTTCCAACCTCGAGTTAATTACTCCACAAACCATTCTCCAAGAGGACCTCTTCTCCCTACTCCAAAACTGACTCCTCACAGAAAGCAACATCTCAAAAACTGCCCTAAAGCTCACCCCCAAATGACCTCAACTCCCTCTCCAAAAACCTCTCGAGACAAACCCCCAAATTCACCTAAGGCCTCCAAGTTTTTTCAAGTTGGTGAAATCTGGATTCCCAGACCTAATGATGCAACTTGTCTGTCAAAATCCAAGAAAGGTATAATGTCCTCTGATGCAGGTATGCCTCAAAACTCACAGCGACCTATGGTATTTGGACAACGGCTGTTCTCGTCACATGACCGGAGATCCAACCAAGTTTTGCGAAATGAAAACCAGCAAAACCGGGAAAGTTACATTTGGAGACAAAAGTCAAGGCAAGATCCTCGGCATTGGGAAGGTCGGTAAGGACCTCAACAATTCCCTGCATGATGTATATCTAGTAGAGGGTCTAGAATATAATTTGCTTAGCATATCTCAGTTTTGTGATAAAGGTAATAGAGTCAGTTTTGATAGAAATAAATGTATAGTGTCTTCAGAGTCACATCAAGTCATATTGCATGGCCATCGTATGAACAATGTATATGTTATAGATCTCAGTAAAACCTTTGAGGACCTCTCCTGTCTTAAGGCTGGAACTGAGGAAAAATGGTTATGGCATCAACGCCTAGGTCATGTCAGCATGAAAACATTACAAAAGTTACATAAGTCAGACCTTGTCCGAGGTCTCCCGCCTCATAAATATGAGAAAGATCGGGTTTGCGATGCATGCGCCAAAGGCAAACAAACAAGAACATCCTTTAAAGCTATCAAGTCTGTGACCACCTCAAAATGTCTTGACCTCCTCCATATGGACCTCTGTGGTCCCATTCCCTATAAAAGTTTTGGCGGAAGTTCATATATTCTTGTTATTATAGATGTTTTTCAAGATTCACCTGGGTGTTCTTCTTGAAAAGCAAAACAGAAGCTTTTACGCACTTCTCAAAACTATACAAGCAACTCGAGGTCCTCACAGGAAACTCTGTCAAAGCAATAAGAACAGATCATGGCAGAGAGTTTGATAACAAAGATATGTTTGGAGCATTTTGTGCCGAAAAGGGAATTACTCACAACTTCTCCGCTCCAAGAACCCCCCAACAGAATGGAGTTGTTGAGAGGGAAAATCGCACATTGGAGGACATGGCAAGAACAATTATTTGCGACAACAATCTTCCGAAATTCCTCTGGGCAGAGATCATCAATGCATCAAACTATATTCTAAATCGATGCACCATTCGGTCCATTCTGAAAAAGACTCCTTATGAACTGTTTAAAGGGAAGAAACCAAGCATCAGCCACTTCAAGGTCCTCGGCTGCAAATGTTTCGTTCACATCAATGGAAAGAGACCAACAAGCAAGTTTGATGCTCGAAGCGAGGAAGGAATTTTTGTTGGATATTCCTCTACCAGAAAAGCTTACAGAATCTATTTCAAACACTCAAGGTCTGCAGCAGAAAGTATTCATGTTGTCTTTGATGAGGCTACCTCATTAAGTCAAACTGTTTTGCGCCCTCCTAAGAATGACAGTGACGATGAGACGCCTCCTACTGCTGAGGCTGCACCGGCACCTCCTGAGGCTGCGTCACCACCTCTAGAGGCTGCATCGCCTCCTCCAGAGGCTGCATCACCACCTCTAGAGGCTGCATCACCTCTTCCTGAGGCTGCGCCACCACCTCCTGAGGCTGCATCAACACCTCCTGAAGCTGCACCCTCACCTCATGCCTCATATTCTCAGGAGCCTCCACCTCAAGCTCCACCAGCACCCGAGATCTCTTACAAGTTTAGAGCAGCTCATCCAGCTGATAATCTCCTCTCAGACATCTCCACAGGTATCCGTACAAGATCCTCATTAAGAAACTTCTGTGCCTTTAACGCCTTTGTCTCACAGATTGAGCCCAAACACCACAATGAGGCCTTGTTAGATCCTAGCTGGATCAATGCCATGCAAGAAGAACTAAACCAGTTTGAACGAAGTCAAGTTTGGTCCCTAGTTCCCAGACCTCATCAGCATCCAGTCATAGGTGTCAAACGGGTCTTTCGCAACAAACTGGATGAAACAGGCGCCATCACCAGAAACAAAGCAAGGTTAGTTGCTAAAGGTTACAATCAAGAAAAAGGCATTGACTATGACGAGACCTTTGCTCCTGTCGCTCACTTGGAGGCCATTAGGATACTACTCGCCTTTGCATCATCCAAAAACATCAAGCTTCATCAAATGGATGTTAAAAGTGCCTTCCTCAATGGTGACCTCATTAAAGAAGTCTATGTTGAGCAACCACCAGGTTTTGAAGACATCCGCCATCCGGATCATGTCTTTCGTCTGCATAAGGCCCTCTATGGACTAAAACAAGCTCCAAGAGCTTGGTATGATCGCCTCAGCAAGTTCCTACTTCAGAATAACTTCAAACGAGGCAAAGTAGACAAGACTCTTTTTATCAAAGAAAAGAATGGCAACTTTATCATTGCACAAATCTATGTTGATGACATCATCTTTGGTGCCTCACAAGATTCTCTTATTGACGAATTCTCTCATCTCATGAGTGTTGAATTTGAAATGAGCCTCGTCGGAGAATTAACATTCTTCCTTGGCCTCCAAATCAAACAATCACAAGACGGCATCTTTCTGAATCAAAGCAAGTACATATCATAATTGCTCAAAAAGTATCAGCTTGACCACCTCAAGCATTCCTCCACTCCGATGTCCTCCACTCTCAAGCTTGATTCAGACATCACAGGTAAACCAATCTCCAAAATACTATATAGAGGTATGATTGGCTCCCTTCTCTATCTTACTGCTAGCCGTCCTGATATCATGTTTAGCGTTTGTTTATGTGCGCGCTTTCAAAGCGCTCCAAAAGAATCTCATCTCTCTGCTCTCAAGAGAATTTTGCGTTATCTTGCAGGAACCAAAAACTTAGGTCTTTGGTACCCTCGACAGCCTGACCTTCATCTTTGTGGTTACACCGATGCGGACTTTGCTAGATACAAAGTTGACAGAAAAAGCACCACAGGAGGATGTCAATTGCTTGGAGCCTCTCTAGTCTCCTGGCAATCCAAGAAACAAACCTCAGTGGCTCTCTCCACTGCTGAGGCCGAATATGTAGCTGCCGGATCATGCTGTGCTCAAATATTATGGATCACACATCAACTTGAGGACCTCGGCCTCAGTCTCACAAATGTACCCATCAAGTGTGACAACATGAGTGCCATCCAAATCACCAAAAATCCAGTGCAACACTCACGGACCAAACACATTGAGATCCGTCATCATTTCATCCGTGATCATGTTGAAAAGGGCCACATCAGCCTTGAATTTTTTCCCACTGAACATCAATTGGCTGATATCTTCACCAAGCCTCTATCTGAAGAACAGTTCTCCTACATTCGTCGTGAACTAGGATTGTTGCACCTCAATCCTTAATCACCGAGGCATCTGTTGAGGGGGAGCACACATTATGAGGACCTCCACTCCCCATGCACTTCTTAAGGGGGAGTCCAGAGTCCTCCCAAGTACATCCTCTTCCTTCCTTCTGAGCTATTGATGTCCTCATCAGATTGCTCACCCTCCTACTTATCATACAATAAAATTGGCCTTACCACTGGTCTGATCACATCTTCCATATGTGTCTCAGCCGTTGGATTTTTTTTTAATCATTGCCTTTTTCAATTCAAATCTTTTCCGAAATTATGCGCTTTTCAAAACTGATTTCAACTTCCTTTTTAAATTTCTTTTTTTACCTTCTCGAGATTCACCCCCTTTTCCCTTATCTCCTCTCTCTCTCTCCTTAATTAACCGTCAAATCAAATCATCACTCCCTCACCCACCTTCTTCATCCCTCTGCCTTTCACCGTCCCTATTTAACCTCTCCTTTCTCTTCAATTTTTACCACCATCTCCTCTTTCCTTTCCAACGTCTTACTCTCTCTCTCTCATCATGACAAAGCGCTCTGCCAAACCCGCTGCACCGTCCAGTGTCGCCAAACGCTTACGGTCTAGTAAACCTCCGGCCACTCCCGACGCCGCCTCCACCAACTCCTCCTCGGATGAATTAGCCATTATTCCCCGTCCTGCCCCGCCAATTGCTGGTTCGCAAGAAGCATTTCGAAAACGTCTCGAATCCATCAAGCAACGTCCCCTTCTCCACTGTGACCGTGTCGACATGGAAAGTCTCAAAGGTACCAATTTCGCCTTTCTTTCTACCCTGTCCTCACTTGGTTGTGATCTGCTTTTTTCTGCCGATGATTACTGCTACCCAAATCTTGTCTACGAGTTTTATGCTCATCTTGAGGACATCTCCCCCAACTCGTCCAAACCAACCTACAAAACCACTGTCTCGGGTCGCGAAATTCACCTCTCTGCCCTCAATATCGAACTCATCCTTAGCCTTACTCCTGATCTCTCCAAACCTGGTCTTACAGACATCAATGATGCCCGACTTGAACTCCTACAAGCCTTTGGAAAACCCTCCAAAACAAAGTACCCTCAATATACAAACCTTTTGTCTGAGGCTCGTTGTCTGTACTTCCTCACTGTTCGCACCATTCTTCCTCGAGGAACCTCCAAAGAGACAATTAATGAACCTTGCGCCTCCCTCCTCTTAAACATCCTCAATGACTGTCACCCAGACATGGGAGAAGTCATTCTGAACCACATTCTTCGCGCCGGTTCTAGTTCCACATGTCCTCTACCGTACTCCAACCTTCTCAACCATTTCTTTAAGAGGTTCAATGTACCTCTCCCAGATGATGAAAAGACCCCCATCTCTCTTTCCACCATCAACACTACCACTTTGGAGTCTCTTGGCTATCGACCTCATCCTTCTGGTCACTGGATGCATTGTGATGACCTCCAAACTCTCCCAACCTCCTCATCAGCACCGTCCATTCCTGACCCCTCTGCCTCCCTCCAAGCACAAATTGATACACTACAGTCTGACATCAGGACTTTGCAAACTGAGGTACGAGCTCTGCAGGAACTTCACCAGGCCCTCAATGCCATTCTTCTGGAAAGCGCCAACGTCTGCTCCACCTTGAAGGACCTGGTTCGACAGGCAGAAACTCTCCTCAGCCCCAACACTCCTGGTCCTGCCCCTGCTGCTGAGGACATTGTTGATGCCCTGACTGTTAACCCCCCCTCCCCCACAATGATTCCCCTCTCCCCTTTAAACTCTCTTTACTAAAACTATTTTATTGCTGGTTTTTGGCCAAACATTTGGGCTTCTTTTGTACTCTCCTGTTTCCTTATTGTCTGAAAGACAAAAAGGGGGAGACGCTCTTGGAATTTTTTTTGGTCTATAACTACTGAACCTGCTACTATGATATATGTTTGCTATGATATGTGGTTGCTATTACTCTGTTGCTCTATACATGCTACTTCCCTGCTATCAGCCTCTACACAGATTCTCCCAGGAAGTTTTGTCTTTCAAACAAAAAGGGGGAGATTCAAGAGGTTCAGATCACACATGAGGACCTCAGCGAAAATTGTCACAAGAATTTCCAACTCAGCATTATGATTTTGTTTGAAAGATAAATCAGGGAAGTATCAATCATATCTCAATTTCATTCCTTTCTATTATGCTGAGATAGCATACTATAATATCCTGAGTTTCCTTGTTTCAGATATCAAACGAAAAGGCAAGAAATATGGAGCTAAGGAAATCACGTGGAAGATCACCTCTGTTAAGGAAACTATTCTGAAGACTGAAAAGATGCCGTTGCACCTAATATTATAAATGCTACTGCCCCTCCTTCAGATTTGACAAGTTTTCGAAGAAAGAAAATCAGTTGTAGGAGTTTTGTGAAAGAAAACTCTGAGTGTAGGAATTGTGTTAATTCTGAGTGTAACCACATTTGATTTGTGGCGAGTGTAGTAACCAGGGATCTAGCTGGTGAGGACCTCATAAGGTCGCATAAACTTTTGAACTCAGTGATCTACTGATAAGTGAGGTCACTGTGTGAAATCGCCTCTTCTGTGAGGCCTCTAGATCAGAAGACAGTTATCCAGTCTTCTGCCTTTGTAAGCTGTGCTGAGGACCTCACAATCCTCATCTCAGCCGAGTTGTAACCTCCTCTTTAAGCACTTTTATTCAATAATAAAGAAGTTATTTTCAGTATCTAAAAGTGCTATTTAACTTGGTTGTGTTGTTTAAAGTGCAGAATTTTTCATAACCCTAATCACCCCCCTCTAGGGTTATTTCAGCCTTCTTTGCAAAGTATTTCAGAGGGTTGAAGTTTCAAACCCACTTTTGATAAACTTATTAGTGTTAATATCTTTGTATAGATGAGAACAGATTAATCAAGGGAAAGGTAAAAGAGAAAAAAGAAAAAAAAAAGGAGAGAAGTGAGAATTTGGAAATGTTATCCATTTGTAAGCTTAGAATCTATCAAGGAGTTGTTGGAAATTGTTCTTTTCTTCATTTCACAACAGACATTATGAAATCCAGAATGTGAATTACCAGATTTTGACCAAATAAAATGTGGGTTGTGCTCTGGATTTGTGTTTAACTTTCTGGGTTGTTGGATGGAAGTGAATGTCGAAGGATAACAACTAAGTAGAGAAGGAAAGAAAGGTAATTTCCTACTGCAGCAATATAAGTCCACTTGAGAAGAAGATGAAGCAGGGGAGAAGAAGATGGAGAATCAGGGAAGAAGAAGAGTAAGGGACTGGAAAACCTGTTGTAGCAGGTTAAAATAAGAGTAGAGAAGTATTTTTAACTAATCTGGAAAGTTTTTTGGTAATTTTGATAGTTTGTAAAGTACATTGACAATTTTGACTAAATTGAAAAGTTGGATGACATTTTTATCTATGTACTCATATCATGAAGTAGGAGTAGTACAGGATAAATAATATAGAACTTAAAGAGTATAAGTCATGAGAAAATTACATTTACTCTATTTGACATTGGTGATAATACTTTTTGCACACCCGACATTTGTGAAATAATTTTTACCTTACCTAACATTAAGTGAAAGTGATGTTTAGTGACAGAATCCGGTTACTTCTCATCGAAAATGAGAAAATACAATAATGCCCCTATATGACTATGTGAATGTACCATGTTGTACATAATATTAAGAAGGAAATGACTTAAATAAGCCTTTCATATTTTTTATTGAAAAAAAGGTGTGTCAAAACTCCAAATAGAAAACACCAACAGCCAATTCTTCTCACACTCCTCTTCTTCAACACTCCCCTATTAATGCCATATGAATTAATATTAAGGGTAAAAACGTCAATTCATATTTAATTGAACGTCATATGAATTAATATCAAGGGTAAAAAAGTCAATTCATATTTATATTTTTAATTTTTTTTCGATCTTTAGGGCGGTAGCCCAAATTTATTTCAACTGTCAAAATAGTGCCTTTGAGCACACTCTCTAAATTTGTCATCTGAGAATACAAAATAATCTCAGCCCATAAACAAAGCCAACAATTCCTAAGTCCTCCACCAATCACGTGCAGCCCACTCTACTACATAAACATGGAAAAAAGCAATTCATACAATTTCCTTCTTTCTACACCATACCCTAGATCTGATTCACAGCTGTGCACTGTGATGTCGTGCAACTACGCCTCCCCTTCACAATTTTCACTTCTTCTATCAATTGAAGATGATTGGTATCTCCTTGAAATTTCTTGCAATCATTTCTACTGAGTATGGTATACCCTGTTTCCACATAGACGCCCAGTTTGCTACTCTTCTCTGTATCAATTCTTCCATCAGGTTCAAATCCAATTGCTTTCTATTGAACACAACATCATTCCGGTGCTTCCAAATTGTCAACAATGTTGCAAAGAAAGCTGTAATCCAAAGCCTTTGCCTCATCTTGTTTCTAAAGTTTGTGTCCATCCACTTTTTGAACCAACTCTTCAAGTCTACTGTAAGTTGTAATTCGGCTCCCATGGCTTGCATCATGCATTTCGAGATCATCTTAGCCACTCTACAATGTAGAAACATGTGATCTATTTCCTCCCCCTATCATTACACAATGGGCACACATTCATTTCCTCTGTTAAAATCCCTTTCTTGCACAGCTGGGCTCTTGTACTCATTTGGCCAAGAAGAGCCATCCACACCATTATCTCGACTCTTGGGGGGGGGGGGGGGGGGAATTTTTTTCCATGTTGTGCACATAATTGAGTCGATTTGGACTTGACCCCGAGCTATCTCTTCAGCTTTACACTGGAAAATCCAATAAAAATTAATTATAAAATGCGTTAGGAAGTTTAATTTATGAACACTTAATAGCAAGATGAAAATTATTTCACAAATGTCGGGTGTGCAAAAAAATATTATCACAAATATCGGGTAGGGTACATGTGACTTACATCGTATTAGTCTACATCTCTATAACATATAATAACAATATATTTGAGTTTTAAAATGTTCACCAAGGAGTAAGTTTTGGTGAAGTGAGCTAATAAGGTTGCAAAAAACTAAAATTGTATAACTCTTGTTCCCGCCTCATTATACTTCACTGGTGCTAATATCACTTTTACTTTGGTTCCTAAAGGTTATAGTCCCAAGCAGTTGAGAATCACAACTAGTGTTCTTGCTTCTGATTTTGGAAATTGGTATGCCCTTTGCCACAAATCAGGTCTTTTCAGTGGCATATAATGACAATCTTTTTGTATTACAGTATTACACTGTTCCTAGTCTTTATCTGATTAAAACACTCAATTTGATTTGCTGTGATATTGTAGGGAACTACATTGTCGTTGTGATCAATGTTGACAGTAAGTTTTCGAAACCATGCCTTTTAGTTATACATATAAAAATTTGGAAAATTAGATTCTAATCATCAGTATTTTGACCAATTCTACAATAATAATTTTTCTATGTTTCTTTTGGTATTCTAATGGTCCCAAAAAAATCAAAATTGTATTTAGTGCTACAACCAACGAGTATGTACCCTAAATATAATTGATTTTAACTTGCATTAGCTCCAAAACATAGCGCAATACTCCCCCAAGAGTTTTAGTGAATTTACAATGTTTGTTCCAATATTTCAATTTCTTTTCTAATTTCAATGATTTCCCCCCATTTACTCCTTTAAAAAAATCATAATAATTAACTACCAAAAATTTATCATTTTCCCACTATAAATTCGGTGGAAAAAGTAAAAATCCAGTTGGCAAGGGCTATTCCCCATTGTTTTCCCACCACTGAAGTCCGTGAGAAAACATGTGGTAGGTAATTGCAGTTTCCTACTATTCGGACCTTTCAGTGGGAGATTTCTCACTGCTTTACCAATGGTACATTTCAGTGGGAATATTCCCACCAAATATGATTTGGTGGAAAATTTCCCACTGAATTTCCCACTAAAATAGTTTCAGTGGAAAACTTCCCACTAAACTCATCGTGGTGGTAAATTTACCATTGTATTAGTTTTCAGTGGGAATACTCTTGCCAATAATTTCAATGGGAAATCACTTGGAAAAATTCCCTCCACACAATATAACAATGTATCATAATTTCCTTATAACATCAAGCTGTAGATATAAACACATTCCAAACAACATTGAACTCTAGATATATACTCATTCCAAACCAAAATATGAGTCATTCCCAAGTGCCAATACTTGAATAATCAAGAAGTACCAAATAAGATAAGTCAAGCAATTCGAAGTTGCTCCAAAATATAGATCTCTCAAGTATATCATCATTCTAGTATACAGAAATGTTTGAAACAAAAATATGAGAAAATATATAAATAAAAGATTCTCAAGCTCATGGAAGTGAAGCCTCATGCATGGTGGTCATCGTCATTCTTAATCACTTTCACTTCCATCCTCACTCTCATTTGATGAGTCATGCAATTATGCTTCACATTTTAACTAAAAAAACAAGCAATTTAATCTCATAAAAATAAATGAACCACACAATTAATAATCACTACATTGAACTGAATCACGAGAACTAAAGTAACACACATATAAGAGTAAACGCACACATACGAAATAAGATCATGGTTATTCATTCAATTAGCATTGACTCATGAGTATATTGAGTGCCGTTGAAGATGTTTATTATTTATATTTCAACTTGGCTGAAGTGTTTTAGTGAATGAACAAGTGCATAGAACGTAGGAGAGATGCTTATATTTATGCAATTAACATATTCAATTTCAAATTTCAACTTTACACCTGCTTTACAGAAACATTAGATTCATAAACATCGAGTTGCTGAATATATAATATGCTGATTTTGTATTGATAATGCGGAGTTCTGATCATTGACAAAAGAAATACTAAAAACTGAATTCTATCACCTGCTAACGCAAATCATTAAGGGTTTTTGGCTCAAAATAATCCGAAGTTGGAGGTTATTGGCTGAAAATAATCCAAACTCACTTTTTGGCTGAAAATAATCAAAACTTTTAACCAACTTACTCGGGCTAAACCGAAATCGATTTTCGGTGTTGTATTGCTGACTGGGCAGCTGGAGCACGTGTTTCTTTAATGGATTTTAGTTTTGAATTTATGATGACTGGGGTCTACATGAGCTGACCGGTCAGTATTCTGACGCCGGAAATCGATTTCGGTTTAGTCTGAGTAAATAGGTTAAAAGTTTGGATTATTTTTAGCCAAAAAGTGAGTATTGATTATTTTCAGCCAATGACCTCCGACTTTGGATTATTTTGAGCCAAAAACCCAATCATTAATGACTTCACTTCTAGATTTATGGACTCACTTTACAAAAGGTGCATCTCCACTCCTAACAAATTCCACCTATAAACCTACGAAGCTCAATGTGAAGGCCATCGCAGATTCTACAAGCTTCAACATCACATGCCCCTCAGACTCATGCTCAAGCTTCAGCATCTAAGACTCGAGGTGTTTCTTATCATTCCACCAGGGTCCTATCCATGTCAATGTTTCCAACAACTAGAGAAGATTGAAGTGATCCATAGACTGGGAGATTGAGGACATGGGTCGAATCAAAAAGTTGTTGGATGACATCAACGTGGAAATCCAGAAAAACAAAAGGGAAGATCCTAAACAACTCACACAACTTGAAGACAGTGAGGTGGGGGTCTTGGATGGCTAACCCAAAAGGCTTAACTTTGGCGGAACAATGTCTACGAGGTCATTCACAGTTTGTTGTTGCTGACCTGCTCTTTGGGATTGGGGAGCTACTAGAGTTTTCATATTGTCAAACAATGCGTCAAGGTCCTTAGTAATCATAGGGGTTTGGTGGCAAGAAGTTTCCAGAATCTCGGTATAATACATGGTGATTTGTAACTTTCGACAGGTGCTGATTGGTGGTGGAGAAGTATAGGCCGGGTTGTGAACGATTCTTCCTGAGGCTGGATAACCGATGCGAGCTCGGACCGGGAACCCTATTATGACGATATGGAAATTCAAAGGTTCAGGAGAAATGCCACAACATTGGATCGACTACCCTATGCATGTAAGTCCTAGGAGATCTAAATGGGACTTCCCAATGCTGACTAACAGTTTTTTTTTTTTTTGGACATCAATAATACCAACTTTAGTGGTATTTGATACTAATAATACAGACTATTTTCTTGGACACTAGTAATACCAACTATCGACTTAATTATTTCCACCAACAGTATACCACCGATTTGATAAGGTTTGGACTCATGGAAAGATGACATGACCCAGAATACGTGACATGAAAAGCATAATTTGTGTAGAAAATATTGACGTGGACAATAATCTACCCTCCACGCCACACATTATGGAGCCACGTCATCTTTGTGATGAGTTAAAACCATAACAACTTGGCGGTGCATTGTTGGAGGAAAATAGGTCAATAGTTGGTACTGCGAGTGTCCAAGAAAATAGTTTGTATTATTAATATCCAATGCCTCCAAAATTTGTATTATTGACGTCCAAAAATTCCTTTTTTTTTGTGGCTTTCCCTAGGTTATCTTGGACACTCGCAGTACCAACTATTGGCCTATTTTCTTGCATGAAGACTCAGACTCTTTTTGTCTTTTTTTTTTTTTTTGTTTTTCTTGACTCTCCCACAGTTTGGGCTTGCATGATGACTCTATTCGTATACGATCCTAGGACAAGCCAAGAGATCATCTATCGGGCCTTCATCGGGTCAGGTCACGTCAGATTACTTAAAACCTTTCGGGCTCAGGCCTTATATACAAGGTCAGTTAAATGATCCTATGGGCTGACCCTATGGAGACATGACACGAATCTAGCACGAAGCAGGATGCAAGAAAGGCGAAAGACTACTTATCGGACCTCCACTAAACCAAGTCACAACAGGCTATTTAAAACCTTTCAAGCTCAGGTCTAAATTCGAAACTAGATAAATAGTCTAAGGGAGATGGGTATTGTAGAGGGTTACAAAGAGTCGCAATGGGCCACGTGGAAAGTAAGTCGACCCACATAGCGTAACCGACTAGGTACACGTTGGGCAGTACTTACCGTAACCGACCGGTTATAGTCTCGTGTAAACAGACGCTTATGCTTTTGGGCCAAGTTATTTTTGGGCCTATTGGACTACTATATAGACTAAAACAATACCCAAAGGTCCTAGGGTCAATTCTAATCATTCAAAGTAGTTAAACAAGTAGCATGCTTATGATGTCAATCCTAGGTTCACCAAGGGTTAAGGTGTAAAGGGTACCATGAGATTTTCCTCGATGGATTAGGTTGTTATGTGGAGTTCATAACCTTTGAATGTGTGAGGGTCTGCATGATTGGATATAGAAACCAAAGGCTTGATCTATGGAGTGCATCTTTCATAGTATTGGTGTTTAGGCATCCGAAGGGTAAAAATGTTAGATTTAATCCTATACCACATCAGGTGCGCTTGTGCCATCATCGACCAGCGAATAGACTAGCAATGCAATATGTCGAGAATAACTAAGAAAAATGAAATAAATCAATTTTACTCTTCTTCCCATTAATAATTAATTTAATTCTTTCGAACTTTACTCTCTTTTAAAGTAAGTCCTCGGAGTCGCCAATTTTGTAGGCACTGATTTCCTTACATATCGAGGAATTGAAGTGACCCACTTCACTACTGAACGAGTTGAAAGGGTTTAGCCATTCTTAGTATCCATTTAATTTTACAAATAACATTGTCAAATTTGCATAAATAGTTAACTATTAATAATTAGAATGAAGAAAAATAAAACTAATTAAGATGATCATGTTAAGAACGAGAAGAACCAAAAAGAAACATTTTGGAAACCCAGACCATAACTGGTCAATTACGATTTAAGTCTTCCGAATGTAATAGGCCGACTACTTCTCACGAAATTCGAGTCCACTTCGCGTCATCGGCCGGTTACGCTAAGAAATTTCGGATTGCGTCCGGTCATAACATAATTCAAAATTAATTATAATTTTATAAATTCCAATTGTTTATGGTTAAACTAATAAACACAAATTTAAGTGCATGATAAAATAGTGATAGGGTAATTTATTTTTATGAATTAATTCTACTTTTAGTTATTATGCACGCAGAAATCAAAAAATAAAATGAAAAACAGGAATTAAAAGATTGCATCTTATACTGATACAATAATGACATGATAATCACATGATTGATTGGATATAAACTGTAACTAAACTAACCTCGGAAGAAAATTGCAAGAAATAGAAAAGGAGGGGGAAAGTCAGAAGAATTTTTTCAGTGTCAATACTCTTGAGAAATTCTGTGGTGCTTAATGATGTGGATTTAGGGGTCTATTTATAGTGGGAATAACTGCTGGATTATGGCTCTGGCCGAGAGAACAACAAAGACCGTAGCCGCCTTATAGGCTAAAGGGATTATTTTGTAAACTGGGTAATCGGGCAGCTGGGCGCGGGGGTTGGAATGAAAAGAGGATAACTGGCCAGTTACCTACCAGAGACTAACGTGCAACTCAGGTAATCGGGCGGTTAGGCGGCAAGGACTTAAGTTTAAATTCGTAACCAGGTGTGTAGGACTCGGGAATAAATTTCCATGGTGTCCCACGTGGTGTTTGGCGAGCCAAAAGAGGTGTCTAGTCTTTAAAGGATTTAAATTAAAGTTTTTATTAATCAAAATGTTCAAATGCAACTTTGAATTCAATTATTTTTATTACCAAAAATTATCATTGCTCGGAAAATAATATGACATAGAAAACGAGCAGAATCATGGCTTGAGAGAGGCTTGGGATATATCTTGGTCATCCCCCAACTATCGTGCAGACCAGCATGGCGTTGGGTAGAGACTCACTGGAACCCGAACTGGATTTTTGGAACACTAGCCATGTGGACCAGCATGACAGTGAACCGAGACCTCAGTTCTCTGCTTCGTTTCTTTCTGTAATATTACTTCTAGTGCGAGTAAAATTTTCTATAAATTAAAAGGTAAAACTCCAAAAGAAAGCGCATGAATTAAATTGAACAAATTATAGATTCGTCAATTAATTTTTGGTGAGAATTAATAAACTCAAATTAAACTCCGCAAACCGCGGACCATGAGATTCGGATTTGGGGGTAAGGGTACAGATTCGAAAATAAAAACCCTTGAATCTGCGTATTCGAAGAACAAACTCTACTAAATTGATTTATTAAATAGAAAAGTAGAAGTGGAGAATTTAATTAATTTAATCGATATTATTTACATGCGATAAATAAATAAATGCGTAAATAAATAAATAAAATAACGAAATTAAAGTTGTAGTTACATGTAATTTGGTTTAGATTAGTCGTAATTAATTTTTAATATCAAGATTACAATACTATAAGTAATTACAAGAAAATAAAAATGCAAAATTAAATGACAAGTAAAATAATATAAGAATGTCAAGAATTAATGTATACAAATGACGAAGAAAGGCGAAGAATAATGTAGAGAGGGAGAAGAAGAAAATAAAGCACCTAATGTCAATACTCCTAGGTGATTCAGTGTAAAGAAAAATGATGAGAGCGGCATTGTATTTATAGGGGAAATGGGTGAGGAAATTTTGGGATTTAGCCCTAACTGCTTCGTTTGGGCTTGGTTTTCAGTCACGATTTTTTTTTTCTTTGGGCTTAATAGGCTGATGTGTTTTGGTTTTCGATTGGATTTTGACTATTTACATGCTTTGACGAACCTAAACATGGGAAAAAATACAATTGTATTGTTCAGGCAAAAAATTACGGTATTTTGTCTGCACTTTTATATTTAATTTAGCTCAAAATAAATATTAAGTTGGAATATTTATGTAGTATATTTAAATTTTGCAGGTTGATGATAAAAGTTGAAAAGTGTGGACTGAAAAGAGAGTTTTGGACTTGATTTGGACATATATGGACTAACCAAAATTTAAATTGGGTTGAAAAGAAATAAAATAAAATAAAATAAACAAAAAGGGGCTTTCATGGGCACATGCCCACCCAACCACCATCCCATCTCTCTTTCTCAATCTTCATCATCATATCAGCCACCTTTTTTCTGCCATTTTTCTCGGGCATGTTCAACTGATGCCCAAGCTCCCAAGTATCCACTGCCATAATGGAACTTCAAACGGCCAAAATCAGTTAGCAAAGGACCGGGTCATCGCTGCCTTGCGGACCACGGAGCAACCAACGTCAACAACCCAGATTCATTGCAAGAGGGGAAACGAAGAAATCGGAACCACCCAGATTTTATGGAAGTTGGTAGTTAGGTTGAGGTTGAATTCATGTATAAATACAGGGGTGGGAGATGGGTAGGGATATCAAGTTGTTTCATTCTATTTCCTAGTTTTACTTTCAGTTTTCAGTGTCCAATCTTGGTTCCAAGCGTGCATTTTTTTTTAGTTTCAAGTTATAGTTTACAGTTTCAAGTATTAATATAACCCCTATTTCGAGCGTTGATCTGTTTCAGTTCACTGTTCTTCTTTCCAAATCCCATACTGGTTCTTTTCTCCTTCTCTCTTTGTAAAACCCACTTTTCTATAATTGAATTTTTGGGGCGTTACACTCTTTCACTCTCTTTTTTTTCTATGCTTACTCATGTTGATGTTGTGAGCTAATAGCATCTTAGGTTTGCTTCTATGAAATGGGGAACGAATTATCATACTTTGTTTTTTTTCGTGCTATACTTGTTGCCATGGCTACTGACATGATTTTTATTTCTTTTATTGTTTTAGTTCACTCGACTTTATTTTGTCTGCTTCCTCTTCTTTAGTCTTGAATCTGACGGAAGAAGTTTAACTGACCCAGTGGGTCAAAAACCCACCTGCCAGGTCATAATATAGTATGACATGGCATTACAAGTTGGAACTCCATGCTGGCCATATATCATTATACCCTCCCTCCTCATAAATACTGTCCCTCTCTCCTATTTCCCATACAGCTGCCCAAATTTCCCAAAACCCACATGGAGCTCCCTCATCATTCTCCTTCCTTTTCCATCTCCGCAGCCAAAAGAAACCACCTCTCCCCCCACATCCATCGACGGCGACAAAACCGTAGACATTGGAGACGTCGACGACGGTTCCATATCTCCCCATCCCATCGAGACTCTAGCCACTCATCACCACCCACCAGTACCATAAAAAGAAGTCGGAGATGTAGATAACGGCGGAACCATAGACGTCGGACAAGTAGAAGATGGCGTATCCGACGACATATTCCTTCACCAGCACCATCAATGAAGACGACAATTTTATTCAACGATTTAGATAAGTTGATTCGTTTCTCTTCAACTGTTTAGGGTTTTTGTCTTGTTTTTTTATTCCTACTCTTTTCTTGGTTCAGATTCCTTCGTTTTTGTTAAATTTTTACGGTTTCTTGCGTTGATTTGGGGTTTCCTGGGTTCAGATTTATTTTGTTCAAACTTTTGGTTTCTTGCGTTGATTAGGGGTTTTCTGGGTTAAGATGTATTTTTTCCTTTTATTTTCTCGATTCAGAATTTTTTTGGATATAGCTGAATGAAAGCAACTAAAGGAAATGAAAGCAATTAAAAAATAGTAACAAAAGAAGTTCACTTCATTGATTAACTGCCGAAGTAACAAAAGAAAGGGCAACATAAACACCGAAAAATAAAAAAAGAAAAAAAGAAAAAAACACTGCCGAAGTTTAAAGGAGCTGAACCAACACAAACATTTGATTGGGGGACTAATCATTGTTGATTATGGGGGTGCCTTCTGGAATTGGGGAGGATGCTTCAGGGGTCTTCCGCTTTCTGCCCAGATTACTTCATGGGGAATTAAAGGGGTGGATTTGCTTTGCAATGCCCTACCTCCCAGGAGTTGACTGGGTTGTTTTCAGTATAATGTCCAGCTCGACCAATCCCTTCCCACTCCAAATGAACTTCTTGAGCGTCACCCTGTAGTCATTTTGAGATAATCGTGCGAACAGCTCTTGAATTTCAGCCTTTAGACTTTCGTATTTCACTTCATAAGGTTGGGCATTTGCATTTGGAGTTCTTGGGCTAAGTTTTCTCCTAGCTGTTTCGGGTGTGCTAGGAGATGGTCTCGGCGATGGGTTCGGTGATGGATTCGGTGTTTCTTGTTTGACTGTAGCTAGAGATGGAGGAGGTGTAAGATGAACATTGTCATTTTCGGTGGTTTGGGTGGCTGGAAGTTTCATGGTTGAGTTAGGAGAATCCATTTGATTTTGGCAAAAGAATGTGTTTGAAAGATAATGGAAGAAGAGATGCGTTTGTATGAGATGGTAAATGTAGAAGAGGTAGTAGTATTTATAAAGGGATTTCTTTGATTTGAATTTTGATCATAAATCTGCATGGTGAAAAGTAATTAAGGCATAATTGATTTTGTTGTGGAAAACGAAGGGTCATGTCTGAATTTGCATGTTTTATGTTTTTTTTAGGGTTAAGTTAGGAGGGTGTTGGAGGGATTTGAACAGGCATTTTCGATATTTCATTACAAGCTCTGGTGTTATGTTTTGACAAAAAATTGTTTGTGATGTTATTTTTGAAATTTTAAGATAGACTATGGTTATTTTAAACCTTGAAATCTTGTTGATTCTGGGTATATAGTCCCCTTTTACAATAGTCAGGACAATAATCAGTTTAGCTATTTGGATGCAAATATGTATAGCAAATAAAGTAGATAGAGTTAATGTATTTTTTTTTCAAATCTGTTTAGCAAATGTGATATTTGGATGCAAATCTATTTAGCAAATGATAGGTATTACTAGTTTTTTTATGTGTGTTCAACACCTTGTAGTGGAGTTGTCTGGTTGGTGTGATGCGTAATTTGAGACGGAGAATTCATGGATTGAAGGTTGTACCTTACAGATATACGGAGTTTTTTCTGGCTAGTATTACTTATATATGTATAATTGAAATGTACATTTCAAGTCACTGATATTTGAAGGCACTGATACATTATTCAATTTGTATTCTTACTAACATTTATTTATTTGTTAATAGTAGAATATTGTTAAATATAAGTAGTATGCTCAGCATGGATTCATCCTTTGCATTGATTGAAAATGAAATTGAAATAAACAATAAAAGGTTGCATAAATCCATATGTTATTACATGACTTTCATAATGAACTACAAAATTATTAGCATAAATAAATCCATTTCCCTAATCTACAAACTAAGCCCATCATCTTCATCTTCATTATCTTCATGTTCATCTTGTTTGTTTGAAATGATGTGTTTGACCCTGACCCTGCGTGTATAAATATTGTTAGGTTTAATGCACTTGACACACATCATTGACAGAATGCGGCTATATCAAATAATAATCTTACCGGCGTAAAATGAGTAAGAGGAATAGTTACGGGGTTGTTGAACAAGACCTGCATAATTATAGGTGAAAAATTATTTGTAATGTGAATTTTTTGATAATAATTACTTTGTAAAATAAAAGGGTTATATTACATTACTTGGGGGTACATTTGGAACCCATTTGGAGCGTTAGATCCTTGCGGCATTTGATATCCAAAACTAGGTGTCATTTGGAATCCTGGGTGAACAATGGCGCCAGGTGGCATTTGGAAGCCTGGTGGAACACTGGAGGTCGGAGGCGTTTGTTGTGTTCTCCTTCTGCTACGGGGTTGTTCATTGTGATAATCTTCTCTCCTTGACTGTCTCCTACCTCTACCCCTTTTATCGAAAGGGTCGTTCACATGGATAGAGTCGTTGGTGTTGTCATTGGCACCCGTTCGAGAAGTTCCTTCCTCGGCAGGCCTCCTACCGTATGTTCTGCCTATCTTGTTTATGCACCGGGACACAATCCCATTACGGTCCCCTGTAATGGATGGTGCCTTCTTAGTCAACTCTGAAAGAGTCGTGATCGTCTGTTTGAACATTTTCTCGTCCATCATGGCCAGCATCGAAACAGGCTCGAATGCACTTTGCAGTTTTTCAAATCAGATAACCTCTTTTGTTTTGGACCGGTGCAGTTCGTAGTACGAAACTTTGATTATTAGATGTTTTCTCGGCAAGTCCTTCCTCCACCAGTCGAGAATGTACCTTTCCGGAACGTAATCAAGTCCCTCCTCGCCAAAAACACGCAGTATGTGGCAGCACAATATTCCCTTGAACTCAAACTTCTTGCAGTCACACTTCATTTCTAGGGTCTCCCTATCTACTATGATGGTAAACCTGGATTGTCGAGTTGTGATTTCTTTCGACGGTGGCCTCATAAGAATCACCTCGTAAGTGCATGTCTTCTCGTCGTCATGTGTCTTCTCGGCATACACAACATAAATCAGACTTTTCACCTCGTTTCAAAGCTCAACAAACTTGTTTAAAGTGTATCGCTGCTGGAATACATGTTCATAAAAAAGTCCAATGTACATTGGATTGATTTATCATTTGAACGGAACGTTTCTTTGTCCTCTTCTCTGACTCTCTTTGCTAGAGCAAATCCGAATTGATCAACAAATTGTTTAAGTGTGGTGTTGACAGTCACGAATCCTTTGAAAAAGTAGTTCATTCCCTCACTTCTTTGAGTGCTTGACATTCCTGCCCAAAACTCGTCCTTAAGTATACGGGCACCCATCTATACCTTTTATCATACATGTCATTGCACCAGTTGGAGTTGTGTAGGCCGTACGTGTCAACCCACTTTTCCAATTTGCTTCGAATTCCTCGACATCAAGAGAATCGTAAAGAGTATCTCTGAGCCCTCGAAGAATATCATTCCCTTCTGGTTTGTTGCATAGATGTTTCTTCATATTCTTCATCACGTACTATATGCACCATCTATGTCGCGCATTTGGAAACACCTTTGCAATAGCCTAGCCTACACGTCAAACATTTAACTTGTTACAAAATGTCAATCAGTGGAAAACTTAAGTGCATATAAAAAAAAATAGAATAGAATTGTTAAATATGACCTATGGATTGGCATTGATCTGTTAGGATCGCGGTTAGTGCTTTCCCTGACATGCACTTCAACCACGTCTTAAACAACCATATGAAGTTATCGGCTTCTTCTCCAACCAACAACGCACAGCCGAGCAGGATGGACTGTCCGTGATTGTTAACTCCAATGAAAGAAGCGAAAGGCATCTTATACCGGTTGGAAACATAAGTCGCGTCGAACGACACAATGTCCCCGAAGTCCTCGCAAGCTGCTCTGCTCCTCCCATCCACCCAAAATACGTTCCTCAGAGTTCCGACGTCGTCAGTGTCACACATGAAGAAAAAGTTGGAGTTACTCGACATCATCTCCTGAAAATGTTCCCTCATCGCCTTGAAGTCTCCCTCTTGCAATGCGAGTCTCCTTACCTTACTGATAACGTTGCGACAATCTCTGTCGTCGAAAGGAACTTGATCATGCTCATCGTATTGTACCACAATTGAGATGAAGTTCTTGGAGATCGGCAAGCCGACTGTGTCGTTATTTATCATTCTCCTCCGTTGCCCGAAACTTATTAACTTGTAGTTTCGCATGTATTTCGTACCTGCAGGATTACACTCGTGGTTGTGGTTTATGTCGACTGTAGTCAACTTGTATTTGCCGCTTTGTTGTTGGAATGTGGCGGTGACTTTGAAACCACACCCGGTGATAGAAGTGCTAGATGATCGATTTGGATTTGAACAGTTTGACTTGAACATGCCTTGTTTTGTGCAAACCATCCTTAGCCTCTTGTAGACAGCTTCATTTTCCGTGGTATACTGTGTAGGTAACTTTTGGTAGCTCCTAATACGTACTTGGAACCCATTGGCACGGTCGTACTCATGCATGTGGATTTCAAATTCCGTGACCGAATCAAACTCCAAAAAAACGGGCAGTGACATCATCAACATCGAGAATAGTTGTGTCATCCACATCATCTACGTGCATGAAACCGCCACCCAACGCATCAGCCGCCTCAAAGTCGGGTATACCAACATTGTATTCATCTCCGAATAAATCACGAAATAAGTCGTAACAATTACCGTCACCAGTCGGTCCGTCATCATCTTTCAACAACTCCTCTAACGGATCATACTCGGAATCACTGTCACAATCCTCGTTCAAGTCTATTTGTCGGGATCCCATGATATTAGCGATTAAAATCTACAAATTAGAGAAGGAGACAATAAAATTAATAAACAAATACATTAGTCATTAAAAAAATATTGAAATTTAACAAAAATAGGGATTAGGGATTAATTTAATAAAAATAAATAAAACAATTGAATGAAAATAATAAAATTTCACAACCAACAAACAATTGTATCAAATTAATAAATTTTATGTCATTGATTTATTATAATTAGTTAAACCATCCTTGTAATTTATATGTAGCATATGATCATTAAAATATAACAATCCTTGTATTTGATATTGATTGGTCAGTGATTTGGGATATGGATTGATGACAGTTGAAATGATCGTCAATATTGACCCTCGGATTGATTAAAATGTGACGGCCAAGATCGTCTATCCCATTCCCGCCCACTTCACTTCTCTTCCCAAAACCCCTACCCACATTCCCTTCCACTTTCCATCTTGTTTCCCCAAAACCCTAGTTCTTGCAATTGAAAAAAGCCCCTTCAACTCTCTGAAGCCCCCATACACCCCAATCTTTCTCTCTCTGTCACTCTCTTTCTCCCTCTCTCCCCCTCGCTATCTCTCTCTCTCTCTCTCTCTCTCTCTCTCTCTCTCTCTCTCTCTCTCTATGTATCTATGGCATCTAAACCGAAACCCCATTTCCTCAACCACAATTCCTCAACCCCTTAAATCGAATTTGGTTTCCATTACAATTTGTTCGAATTATTTGGTTTCCATCTGGGTTTAGGGTATTCTATTCCATGGGTATCCTATTTCCTGGTTTCCATCTATAATATTTGCGGATTATCTGGTTTCCATCTTCCATATATTCTAAAAGGTAAATTTTTGGTTTCTGGGTTTTGACAATATGTGGGAATTATGTAAAAAATTGAAAATGAAGGTCAGTGTGGATTACCCTATTTAAATTGGATTATATTCTGATCATCTGATTTTCCCCCTTCTTCTCTTGCATAGAACGTTGGTATTTACATGTGGATGATGTTCTTGGATTTTCTTCCTTCTATTTTATTTGGAGGTTAGTGTGGATATCTATCTGTGTATTTTGTTGATCTAACTGTAGAGTGGATTTTGTTTCCCATCTTTAATTATCAGAATGTTGGTATTTATCTGTTTGAAGAATTTGTAACAGTTAGATTTCTAACTGGTAAAATGGAGTTATGATTCATGTACTTTTTCAAGACAATTGTTATCATTTTATTGGATTTGAAAAAGAAACATCAGGTGCTTCTTATTGTTCTGTTATTGATGTAGGTTAACTGCCGTATTGGTCTTGTGTATGAAATTAATCTAACTATGGTTTTTGATTCCCATCTTAAATTCTATGATTCATGGAAGAAAAAGATGTACATGAAGAAGAAGAAGAAGAAGAAGAAGAAGAAGAAGAAGTTGTTTATGGAGAAGAAGATGATCTGTAAGACGAGGGAGAAAAACCCAAAAATTGTATTAATGATATTAATTTATTAACAACAATCATGCTCTGTATTTGTTTGGTGACAAATATTAGTAATTTCCTTTTTAATTATGGTATGGATTTTGTTAACATAATCTTCAATTTTTATAAATATTTTATTAATGTTAAGTAACATCCTGTATTGAAATTTTTGTTTTATAACAATGGTGATTGAGGGTCGAAAAATAATTAACAAGTTTCTAAATATTTGGTAAACTAGTAATTATGTAATTGAAAATGTTGAATTCCAAAATGAAAAAATATTATGAAACCAAAAATAGTTAGTTAAGGTGACAAAAAAATATAATAATTTGAAAATTTTTTTGGCCAAAGAGATCATGAAAATTAATTTGAAAAATACTATGTAAAATGAAAAGTTGTAGTCATTTAAATGCCCATGAACTTCGAAAACTATTAAAATTGGCCTTAGAATAATTTTTTGTCAATAAAATACCCTTAAACTGGGTAAAACCGTTTGAAACTATAAAATGGAGAAAGTTGAAAGATCATATTTACCACCTCTGACATTATTCAGAGAGATGAAATGACAGTTTTTACACAGTTTTCCCAATATAAGTGTATATTAATGACAAAAAATATTTCCCAAAGGTAGTTTTTACATGGTTTCCCAGTTTAAGTTTATATTAATGATAAAAGATATTTCGCAAAGGCAGTTCTAACACGATTTTCCCAGTTTAAGTGTATATTAATGACAAAAAATATTACCCAAAGGCCATTTTTACACGGTTTTCCCAGTTTAAGTGCATATTAATGACAAAAAATATTTCCCAAAGGCAGTTTTTACACGGTTTTCCCAGTTTAAGTGTTTATTAATGCCAATAAATATTTCCCAAAGGCATGTTTATCATAATTAATGCACGTCTCTCTCCGTCTCCCCAACTTCCGAGTCTCTTGCTCTTCTCTTCCCTATTTAAGTCGGTCCCCACACCCTTCTCTTTTACCGCCATCATCTGTTTAGGTTATCACACTTTCACTTTCATTTTCACTTTCAGTTTCACCATGACAAAACGTTTTAACCATGAATCATCCCCCCCGAGCGTAGGCAAACGCCCAGGCTCGAGCAGCAAAGGCAAAGAACCTTGGACAGTTGACACAGCATCCACAAATTCCTCCTCCAATTCTGTGGTTCTAGCCAAGCAAGTGTTCAGTTACAGTGAGGCTCACATTGACATGATGAAGAACGAAGTCCGACGTCTGAAAGAAGAGGTGAAGACTCTTCAGGATACGCAGCGCGCTTTTCAAGGCACTGCAATGATCAACAAGACTCTCTCCCATGCCCTCATGGACATAGTTCGCAGGCCTGAAGTTCTTGTTAATCATCTAGCGTCTCCTTCAGTCCCAGCGGTGAACGATGCCCCCCCCCCAATAATAGTGTGAAGGCTTAAGATTCAGTTGTCTTCTTTTTTGCTCAGTTGGTTCAGTGTTGTTAATGTTGTTTCCTTTCTAGTTTTTGTATGTTTTTGGTTTTTTGAATGAATGTCATCATTGAATGAATCAATTTTAGTTCAATTGTTATCAATCTTATCATTTTGTAGCCTCTCTCTATCTGCTTCTCTCCCTATCTACTTGTTAATTCAATTCAGATCTAAAATTTTAAAATGTGGCTTCCATAATGGAAGAATAAAGGCTGGAAACAGTTTATTTGATAGAGAAAAAGATGAACATAGAAATTGAATTTTGGAAGATGAAGAACTTGCTGAAAAATGTTCTGATTTGACAAGATTTTGACTTTATTTTTTATTTTTCACACTGTAGACGGATGGTTGTAAAAGAATTTAATCAAATTTATAACAATTAACACTTTTGTATTTGGTCATTTTAAAAAAGAAAATTAAAAATAAAAGAAAAAAAGAGGGTGAAGATGAAACATAGCAGGATAAAAAGAAGAAGTTGAAGATGATGAAGAAAATGATAAAAACCACATCCAATGTACTGGATTTGAACCCGCAACCTTCATGTTATCACAATACCAATATTGCCAATGTTCTAGTGTACCAAGGTGTAGCATTAACAGGAAACAATCTGTATTTATTAATAAATTAAGGCAGTAAATTTTAAAAAAAAAAACGTCGGAGAACATGAGGAAGAATATGAGGATGATGATGGAGATAGTGATGATGGAAATAGTTTCTGGTACCCAAATCAGAACATTCATTCAACAAAATACCATTGACAATGCATAATATAAAATTTTAGTTCATCACATTTGTAACACCCCGAGATTCATGATCACCATATTATCAGTAATTACCTCATAACCCAATTATTAGTGCAGCGGAAATATAATCCGAAGGTATTACCGTCGTCCACAAATATGGATAAGGCTTAACAATCACTACTAAACACCAACCATATATGTATGACTCTAAACAATACACAACAATCCCAAAAAGGATTTTTTAACAACACACATAACCTTAACCTTCCATAAAAAACCTTAAATCACTTATAATTTACACAAGCAAATAGAGGAATCATCTCCACCTCAAACCTTCATAAATAAGTATGTCAACCATATCCCCTTTATTGCTTAACTGACTTCTTTATCGGAGCTTGCCTTATTTGCCTTAATCTTAGAGGCACCACCTAAAACAAAACATAAAACATTTTCGCAAATGAGTCGAAACTCAATACGCATACCCCATGTACAATAAAATAAACTTAGGCAATTTATTTTATTTCGCGAATTTCAACTCATTTTAAAACAAATACTAAACGATAAATAACAACACTTAAAACTTGCTTGTCGTATTATT
Source organism: Portulaca oleracea (assembly GCA_029582165.1). Taxonomy (NCBI): domain Eukaryota; kingdom Viridiplantae; phylum Streptophyta; class Magnoliopsida; order Caryophyllales; family Portulacaceae; genus Portulaca; species Portulaca oleracea. Next base: position 25,846,852 of record CM055869.1, read on the forward strand.
ATATCTGAGTGGTCCCTACTTGCGATCATCGGACTAAGCATTCATATGCGCATACCCGGACAGATCGGGAGGTCTGGACGGAGTTAACCGGTTGACCCTGGGCAGGTTTTGAACTTGGGTAGTGCACTATTGGCACAAGTAACTTGGGTTGGGAGCACATTTAGGTAAGAAAAACATGTAAAACAATAATTATCCATATTAACCAAAGAACATGCTTACTTGAACTTGAATAAGTGAGTTTGGGTAAAGTACAGGCAATATGCGTACCTTACAAGTTGAACCCGCACTTAAAGCGACTTGAAAAGCTTAACTGGACTCGAGCAGGGAGCAACAACGACCTCATGGACCACACTTGAGATAAGAACACTAAAAACAAATTAACTTGAATTCTTGGTAAGGAGGAAGTCTCCTAATTAACTTAATAAAAGTAAACTTTCAATTAAAAGGATTGGTGAATTTTAGGGACTTTGTAGTAAGTTTGCGGAGGGCTTAACTTCCTCTATAAACCTCTAAAAGCTTCATAAGAGGACTTTTCGGAAAGCTAAAAATAAGTCCTACAACTCTCCAATTACAAGTTGAGGCTAAAAATAAGTGTAAAGGCTTGAAAATGAACAAAGAAGTGGGTTAGCCTGTAGTAATTTTTAGTGCAGCGGTGACATTTTTAGAACTCATAACTTAAGATGTAGACCTCGAATACTTGTGGGCGAGTAGTATATGGAAAGCTTGAATCATATACTACAACTCTTATGTTGACTACATACTCAGAAAAGGTTTGGAAGACACTGGAAAGTGGCTCTGAAAATTACTCCTCAACTTAAAAATTCTGGGTTAAACATGGTCGTGAGGTCGACTTTGACGGACCATAACTCTTTACCCCAACATCCGATAAACTCGTCAGATCCCATTTTGAAAAGCTTGTGGAGCGTACTAAAACTTTTATGTTGAGTACTTAAGCTATTTAGACCTCTTTGATACCTTAAAACACTCACAAACCTACTGCCCCAAAAACGTATAAAAACATAGCAGCCAAATTAAAACCGCTAAAACTTGAGTTATACATATCGGAATCCCGAAATTCAAAAACCTGGTTAAAAATATTATTTAAGGCTATCATCCCCAATAAAATTTTGAACAAGGGGAGCTTAATTGTCTTGGAAAAATTCAGATTACTCACTTGACCCCAATTGGCTAGTTAAGACCTTTTTCTTGGTGTTTTTGTGCCCTTAATCCCTCTATTCTTTTCATATATAATTTTCATGGCCATCATACTATCATTTCAGCAGCCACATCACTAATTAATCCCTCATTTTGGATGCTAAAACGACATGCACACTCCAAATAATCATAATCAAAACCATCAAACCATAATTTCCACTTGAGTCCTCATGTTTATACCCAATTCTCATCATATGTGTTAATTGATCACCATTTTAATCACATGCAACCATGTCTCACAATAATCCTTTCATATCCAAGAGGATTTGCCATCAAAACAACATGCAATTATCATCCAAGAGCAACCTAACTTGATATTATACATTTACACACAAATTCCCAATTTCCATTGAGACATAACATCGAACACTTGGCATGCACAAGTCATAAACACAAACCAACCCAAAACCAATTGGTAATTCAACGTGTACTTACTATAAATACTTATCTTTGATAAGGAAAGCAATTAAATTTATAAATTAAACCATGGAATTCAGATTTGAATTGAAAAGGGTTAGGGTTTATACCTTCAATGGAGGGGGAAGAACAAGAGTAATATGGCAAGATGAAGGAAGATGGGGTACGAGTCATCGGCGGGGCCTGTAGATGTCGGCGGCCGGTGGTATGCGGAGGCAGTTCGGGTGGTTACTGCCGGACAGACAGGTGCAGCAGGAAAACAGTGAGGGGAACGAGGGAGTTAGAGAGAGAAAATACTTTGTGTTGATTTATGTGAATGAACGTTTGAAGGGAGAAGCTACTTAGGTTTATTTTTAAATTATTCATGCCCAATTAGACTCTATCCAGTAGTAATACTAACTCTTTCTTACTCCCCTCTTTTTAATACTACTATATTTCTACTATAACCCAACAATACTGATCTAGATTATCGAATGAAAATAAAATTTAAATTGAAATAAATTAAGGAATAAAAAGGTAAGATAATAATAACAATAATATTATTACTATTAATAATACCCACGAATCGATGGACTTGATAAAATTAGGTCAGGTAAATAATTCGGATATCCCGAGAGTAATTGAATAGCGGAAATTGTCACATAAATAATTTATATAAATGACCTACTAAGCTGATGTATGGCGGTCGCTGCTCTGCTCGAGTCCTGCAAAAACACAAACATTTAACTGAATTGAAATGCACGATTTTGGTTAATTAATCTCATTACTTAGCTTAATTACGTTGGGTTAGGGTAGGGTTATTACAACATTCCATTGAACACCATCAAACAAACCACCATAAAAACCCATAAACATCAAATTAAACACATACATAACTAAACTTAGCCCTAAATTAGACTAAAGCTGAAAGGCATATTAGAACAGAGTATGCCATGCAAAACATCATACAAACCACAACCAAAATTAAAACCAAAAAAACAACAATTTGTTCATCCTGCTGCTGCTGCTTTATCTTTCTAGAACCTTCCGCCTCCTACCACCAAACTAGGCTTTCTGAATTATGAACCGCACCATAACCGCCATGGCTGCCATGAAAACACCGCTCAACACAAGAAGCCTATTTCTAGTCTTCTTCAGTACCCTAACTTGGTTCCTTGCATTGATCAATTGTCGAACCGTCTCTACATGTTTTCTCCTCAGGTTAGAGAGTTTCATGTTTGTTCTAACTAATTGAGCAGCCAAAGAGGTGCTTTTCTAGAAGATGGAGACGGCAGGTCCCCTGAGAGTATTGCAAATGGGGTCGTCCACCGATTCTTCTAAGCCACACGTATGGGGGCTCCCGACAAACCTGCACCGGACGAACCTCTGAAATGGTTTCGTTGGTGTCATTGATAGTCTAACCACACAGGGAACGCCACATTAACAGGTCCGATCCGTGTATGAGTAACACGGACACGATTTGCATGCAACGATCTGGGCATGGTCGACAATGTCGTTTTCCATTTTTTGTGTTTAGGGAGGGGAAATGTTGAAACTTGCAGAGGATGAAGGAGAGCAAACCCTAAGAGACAAGTGGATGAACAAAAAGTTTGACAGGGGAGGAAGGGTTATTATAGAAAATTTGTCAGAAGTTAAAAGGGTGGTCTACTCACATGTCCAATCACAGTTAATTATGTATTTCTCGGGAAAAAGTCATTGAAAGGGCATTTTGATACAATTTTACCCGGTTTAAGGGTATTTTATTGACAAATAATTTTTCAAGACCTGCTTTGATAGTTTTTCTAGATGACTATTCAGTACACAATTTCAAAGTTTGGGGGTAGTTATTGTCGAAAAAATACTAACTAGTGGCAATATGACATTTTAGCAAAGTATATGAGTAGTTTAAATCTATATTGTTTTAAAAAAACAAATGAGGAATTTAAAACATCGATTTGTAAGTTAAAAACCAGACTAACCCAATAGTTATTTGAAAAATATTACATTAACTCTGATTGAAAATCAAACCGTCAAAAATATTACGGTACATTGCACTTTAAATACTGCCTCCCCTGTCAAACGTCTTTTATTCTTTTCCTTCTTCCTTCCCCTCTGCAAATTTTAGTTAGGGTTTCCTCTCCTTCTTCCTTCCCCTCTACAAGTTTCAACCTTTCCCCTCCCTCAATAGAAAAATGGCAGACGGATACCTAGACCATGCCGATATATTGGCCTGCAGATCCTATCCGTGTAACTCTAACACTTATCGGACCTGTTTCTGCGGCCTAGCCTGTGAGGTTATTGTGTCCACGATAGAGACGGACCCATTACGGAGGTTCGCCCGGTGCAGATTTGCTGGGACCCCAGAGGGTGCAGATATGAACAATGGGTGGAAGACCCCATTTGTCCTACACTCAATGAACTCGTCGTCGCCACCATCGGCATCACCTCATTGTCTGCTCAATTGTCAAGTTCAACCAACCAACTGTCTCATCTGAGGAGAGCACATGAGGAGACATATGCGTAAATGATTGAGGAAGAGTACGAAGTTAGGGTACTCAACAAGTCTCGAAAGAGGCTTCTTGTGTTGATCAGTGTGTTCATGGCGGTCATGGTGGTCCTGGTGGGGGTCATGATGAAGCAGCCGTAGTAGGAGGATGAAGAATTTGTCGTCTTTTTCCCAGTTGTTAAGGGTTATGTTTATTTTTTTAGGGTACTTTGTTTTCATATGCCTTTAAGTTTTAGTTTAATTTAGGTTTATGTTTAGTGTTGAAGGTTTTATATTTGTTGCAATTAATGTAAATGGGGGTGATTGAACACAAATGAATTAATGAATTACCTTCATTGGGCACCAGAATCTTTTGGATTAGAGTTCGTTTAGGTTTAGTTCTATTTTGGTATGTTGTTGAATTTTATTGAAAAAGGATAGGAAATAATATGCTTCAATAAGCCAAAAAATTAAAGGTAAAAGATAAATGAAAGTAAATCGGTGCCCAACCAATTTCTCTTTCTCTGCCTTAACATAATTCAACATCCATCACAATTAGTAAATGAGTCTCCAAGAGTGATTCTTATATAAATAAGAGAAATGGGGTATAGAAAATAAGGCCAATGAATCAATGGAAGTGGTTGGAATTTCATATATAAATGATTTATCCTGAGAAAACTATTGGAATAGAAATTCCCCAAAACCTAACTTCATGAATCTTAAAAAAGTGAAGAACGTTAGCTTTGTAACACCATTGTCAATGCCCAGTAATTAATGTGGTTTAGCCATGAAAAAGCTTCAAGTCCGGCCACTATATCCCTCAAATCACTTACTTTAATAATAGTTATTATGTATTCAATTTTGTTTATCACATAATATCGTCCTACATTCCCATTTTCTATGTTCAAGAAGCCTATTTCTAGTTCTGTTTTGGTACGTTAGCTATGTAACACCATTGTCAATGCCCAGAAACATAGATGTCAAACACTACAATTAGAATTTAGGATGACTAAATATTCTATAGAATCAGTTTCTCAAAAACAAAAAAGGATTGAACCACCACCACCCTCAAAGTTCAGTTTTTATAATGATTAATTTGAAGAAGAAGCTAATTTCACGACGACATCTACAATTATCACAGACAAGATTCTGCTCCAAATCTTCGTCGTCGTAGCACTCGTGATGCAATCCTTTCCAGCATACATTATGTTCTTCATACATCGGGCACTCAAAATGAGGCTTCTTTTGCTGGAATCGAGCATTGTTTATCCAAATTCTCGACATAGTGTGGCTTACTTTATTCCTGCACTCTATGACGGCTCGAGCCTTAAACACCTCCATAATAAGCGAAACCCCTATTTTCCTGCGATCTTGATCGTCACCACACAAAAAATTATGCCGAGAACATAAGCAGATGCCTTGTGTCCTTGTTTTGCTGCCTCATATAGGCTTGTGATCCCTTCTTCCTTCTCTACTTTGGTGAAATATTTCTCCTGCACAATAGTTTCAATATGTTGGTATCAAAGTATGTAAGCATTAAACAACAATTTATGAAAGTATTTACGCTATTTAATTCATGCAGAAATATTGAAGGAACGAAAAGAAATGGTTCAAGAACATACGATTCCAATCTGGAATAGGGCTTCACAATTGCCGCTCTCCCGGCACTTCTCTCTGAATTGTTTAGCCTCCACCGGGTGACGCCATAGATGTTGGGAAAAGTTCTCTAAACCAGCTTGTTACGGTATAGAACTATCTTTTCCGATTTCATTAAATAATTTACAACTTCATAATCCATGCCCATGCAAACAATTCACAGAAAAAAGTCAGATTTACAAAAAAAAATCAGATGATATTCAAAACAAAACTTAAAGTAAACAATGGAAGTATATAACATGCAAACAGTTTACCTTTGTCTGCAACGACATCGATCAACGATGTCAGAGGCAGCAAAACGAGCAACAACATCTTTGATGATTTTATATGGTAGGCAATTGGTCAAGCAATTGCATCTTTTACATGTATTGTGTGCATCATTGTATGTGGGTTGTTGGGCATCCATTTCCAGAAAATTGAGAAAGAAAGGAATGAAATTGTAATGGGTGGATGGAGGGTTTAGAACACAAGAATGGTGGAGAAGGATGAAGAAGATGAATGACTAATGGTGGTGACTGGTGACTTGGGGGATAATTCATAAATGACAGAAGCAATAATCATTATAACTCCCCATGCAGTTATCTAATCAGTGTTGGGTTATCGAGGAAGAAAACCCCATTAGAAGGAACAGCAGCGTCAGTTTCAAAATTTTTGTAAAATGTGTAAAACGACCCTTCGGTTTTCGAAAAATTAGAAAAACACCCATCCAGTTTCATTGTTAGATTTTCAATAATTATAATAGTTTTACTGTTGATAATAATATGCTCTTGAAGTTACCAGTTCAGGTTTTATAAAACGTCCCAACACTATTCACCCAATCAATAATACCAGTTCAGTTTTTTTAATAATAAAAAAATGCCCATCTCTTTGACAACCAGTTTCATTGTCTCTCTTCTCTGTTCAACCATGGAAGATAATGAAAGACGAAGCTGAAACCTTGCACATAACCCTAAATTCTTTAACTGTTATCACAAGTAACCCAACATTTTCATCAGGTTACCAAGACAAAAAAAGAAAACACCAAAAGAACGGATGCTTACTAGAGATGCATCGATTTTTCATGGGGGAGGTTTCTTCCTATTGCAACTCCATCAGTCATGTCAGTGAGGGTTTGCATTTTCAACGTTTGTCATTCACAGTTTCACACAACACAAAGTTGTTCACCATGATGTCATTCTTTTCTCTTTATAAGCGGCACATGCCCATGTAGTATTGTAAGCACTGCCCATGGACTACCTTCAACATCACTAACTTATTATTCTTCATCCTCATCCAGTTCCAATATCCTCTAATCTCCAAAAAAATGTCATTCACCTTCGATCAGAGCTCTGTCGATCCGAACTTCTTCAATGCCTTGAAGTCTTTTTTGGAGGAGGTCCTTGTGAACAAGAAAACGATGGAAGAGGAGCTTAAAAAAGCTGAGCAGAGGGAGGCACAATTAAGCAACAAGCTTAAGGCATCTGAGGAGGCCCAGAAGAAACAGTTATCATTATTGTTGTCCTATTGCCGTTTTTGGGCATCATGAATGGATATGCTATGGGGCGCGCCAATGTACGTATTTAGAAAGAATTATTATGGAAAATAATATTTGTTCATCCTTATTATGAAGATTTGCTATTGAAGTTTTAATGTTGATAATAATCTGCTATGGAATTTACCAGTTCATTTTTTGTAAAACGCCCCAACAATATTCACCTGATCAATAATACCAGTTCAGTTTTTATAATAATAAAAAAATGTTCATATCTTTGACAACCAGTTTCATTGTCTCTCTTCTCTATAACCACGGGTCATCAACATCTTATTCTTCTTCTTTTTATCCTGCTATGTTTCATCATCTTCACCCATTTTTTATTATCACAACTCATATATTTGCTAATGCATTTTTTGAGAATTGAACAGATATTGACATTAAAAAGATATTGACATTAAAAAAAAATATAGTCCTCACTACTAGTTAAACAGAAAATTAATATTAGGAAAATAAAAATCAAATAATCCTCCAAAGTAAAATAACTCCAATAAAAACATCACTTGTCTATGGTAATGTAAGTCTTTTTAGGAAACTTCAATGTCCTCAGCCTTCCAGATCTCCTTGGTGGTGCTTTTGGTTTGGGAGGAGCATTTGACGTTGCATCGTTTGCAGCAGCTGAGACATTGGCTGAAGATGAAGAACAGTTAAACCAAGACAAAACTGAGGTATTGCCAATCTTTGGGGCAACATCAGCACGAGCAACATCAGCAGAAGGGCCACAAGCAGCTTTGGATGCAGTCTTGTCAGTTGTTGGCTTGCAGCTGCGGGGAAGGATGATCTTTGTCCCTGATGGTGTAATTTTCATACGTGGCTTCTTGGCACGATGTGAATTTTTCCCACCAACAACCTTGGCATGATGTGAATTCCAATATTATTATGAATATAAAAAACAAATTAAATAAATTAAACAAACAAATATAGTACCTTAAACTTAGCAGGTCTTTCTGGTAGTGATGGGGGTGGGGGTTGTGTTGGTTGGCTTACTAGTGGATGGGCTGGTGGTGGTGGTGGTGGTGGCACAGGAGAATGGTGTGGTGGTGATTGAGGTTGTGGTGGTGGTGGTGACTCGGGTTGGGGTGGTTGTGACTCAGTTGTGGTGGTGGTGACTCAGGTTGTTGTGGTTGTGGTTGTTCTAGTGGTTGTTCTTGTGGTGTTAACTGAGGTTGTGGTGGTCTCCCCTGTGGCACAAACATGTATAATTAAATTACAAATTGTGTAAAAGTCAAATTAACTTGACAAACACATCAATTTTATATTACCTGTTGTTGCGATACTGATGATGGAGCTTTGTCACAACATCTCTTATTATGACCTTCATCTCCACAAAATGAGCAATGCATTTTTTTCCCAACCCTGCTGACTCTCCCTTGACTAGGTCCAGGCTTTTCACCATCGTTTGTCGTCCTAAAGTACTTGGAGGTTGTCTTCTTCTTAGGCTTAAAATAAGGTGCATAAACTATCTCACTTGCTGCTTTGGGCAACATTCCTTCCCCATTGGTTGGCTTCAATGTATGGGATTATGTTGTCTTTAAGTGTTGCAGTGAGTAACACTCATGCACATAATCCTCTGGTTTCAGTCTCTCTTCCCTAAAAACAGTAACTGCATGAATACAAGGGATGCCACTCAACTCCCAAGACCTACATGTGCATGTTCTGTTGTTCAGATCGACAACAAACTCATCTCTTCCATGAGTGGCTCTATACAATCCTCCTCCTGCCCTCACAACCTCCCAATATCTTGCATGGTCAATTTTTTTGTCCAATTTCTTCCTTATCCTAGGTGCTATTGGACCCTCAAGTGCGTCTGCCCATACTTGCTTCTAACCAATCATCTTCATCACAAGCTTGAAAATAGTTCTAAGCATGGATAATATTGGTTGGAACACAGCCTCGTTCATAAATGCATTGAAAATCTCACCCATTCTATTGTCAACAGAATCACATTGAGCATTAGTCCCAAAGTACCTTCTGCTGAAATGTTCAAGACCTTTATTTTTAAGAAATTCAAAGGCATTGGGATCTAGACCCTCCATATTATTCACATACCTCTCCAATTGATAATCATTTGTTGCCTTTGTTATCCTCCAAAAAACATTTCTAAATGCTTCACCTCTCCAACTCTCTCTAAAATTGGCATACACGTGCCTTGCACACATTCTATGCTCAGCTCTAGGGAAAGCCTCCTTGATTATAGAGTCCAATCCCGAATTGCAAAAGAAGAAAAACACAGTGATCACTAAATCAATCAACCAAAAATTTAAAATTAAAGAATTTCAACGATTACAATGATATAAGGTCAATTACCTTCTACTGATCTGAAATGTAAGTCCATTTGAAACCATCACCGATGTTCAAATCCCTTTGTAATTCCTCCAAGAAACTATCATTGCTTTCACTTTCCCCAACCCCCCATGCAACAGGGTTCATTTGATCATTGGCATCTCTACCAACAGCGACAAACACTTGACCATCCCACAATCCGTTCAAGAAACATGCATCCAAAGAAACTACTCTCCTACATCCTTGTAAAAACCCTTGCTTTAAAGGGCCAGGACATATGTACAGAAACTTGAATACATGCTTCTATTCTTTATTTAGGGTTTTCATCAGCTTCACATTCGTGTCTGGGTTCTTATTGCACACCTCAAATAGGTAGTCCCTTAGTTGTTCAAACTGTGTCATATAGTCACCTAATATTGTTGACGAAGCCATCCTCCTTGCTCTAACACACATGCAAAGTGTTGCATTGAACTTCAAGTCTTTCAATATTTTGACATGTAAATTCCTTCCTTTAAATGAAGGTTGCAGTCCAAAAAGGTTAACATATTTCTTTGCCAACCACTTAGTTGAAAAGGTCCTCTTCCCTGCCTGGAAACTGAAGGGTGTGTATGTGTGTGGCTTATCTAGTGTCTTCACTTCAATAGACAACACATTTTTCAGTTTGGAAGCATAAATTCTCCATTCACATCCTTCACCCAAACATTTCAATTGGAGTCTCCCCTGTCACTCTTGGTCACCCTCAAATTGTACCCCCCCTTTAATCCTGTAGTCATCAACTTCCTTCTTGAATGATCTCTTGTTAGGAAAAACCATGCCAACCTTTAACATTTTCAATCCATGATGGTACATTACAGACCTTACCCTCTTCTTCGTCTTTTTATTAATTTCATCCATCCTACTCATATCCTTGTCACTTTGTTTCTAACCAAATCTCTTAGAACAGCTCCAACATCAATATTTGTATTATCTGAATCATGGTAAAGACCCTCTACCTTTTCACCATCAACTTCCCGAATATTCTCATCTGCAATTGCCTCCCTCTCGGCTTCAATTGCCTCTTTCAATTGAATAGTCATATTCTTGGCCTCTAATTCCTCTTCATCATCAACATCAAAGCCACTATGACATGAAAAATATTCATCATCATCATCATCATCATCATCATCATTATCATCATCAACATCATCATGATCACCACCACCCTCCTTGCCCACCTCCTCATGACAATCTATGTCATTCACCCCCTTACTTAGATCTTGTTCTTCATGCTCCACATATACAGAAACAGAATCATTACGAACGAGCAATTCCATAAGATCCTGCATCTCATTGTCTCCATCAATAGCCACTAAACCACACTCTAATCCACAACCAGGTTTAACATAGTGTATTTTTTTTATACTTCGCACTCGGTAACCTCTCTTCTCAACCATCTCCTTTAGAACATCTAGACTAATATAATCTGTGTCACAAACCACTTCACTACACTCTCCTTCACTGTAAACTAAATGGGGAGCCCTATCAAATTCACCCCCATGGAACAACAATATTTTGAGTGCCATTATACTCTGGGTTCTGCAATAAAACACTCTAATAAAATTGCATTCACTATGTTCAAACCATCAAACACAACCACATCTCATCAAATTCATTCTCAACAGTTTCAATTTTAGCAAAACACAAACCAATACAAACGAAAAATTTACAATTTTCCCCACAAATCACACCTCCATACAAATTTATATTATCATATTCCATATTGCACTATTTCATCACAAGCTTTGATCGACATAAAGAACATCAAATCGCCAACTCGAACCAATTCGACCACTACCAACCTTCACTTCAGCCGTTATTGACTACGCCAGTATAAGGGTTTTTGGTTTTATGTTTTAGGTTTTAGGTTTTATGGTTTAGGGTTTGGGGTTTACAGTTTGTTCTTTCAGGATCGTTGTTTGTATGAACTACGAAGAGGAAAGATCCGTCCTGGAGTGTGGTCAGACAAGACAGTAATGGAGGGAAGGTAGGAAGAAGCTGTACAATTTTTTTCCTTTTCCCTATTTCTTATTACTGTTTCAAATTATTTCAAAAAAATAAGTACTCAACATGGTTACCGGTTGTTACCGGTTAACATACCACTCAGGGGCATTTTTAATTCTTATGTAAACTTCAGTGCTGTTATTGAATAGTTTAATAGTTAAGGGGCATTGTTTGGTTTTTTTTCCAATTCATGGGGCAATTTTATCAAATATGACACCGTGTTGATTGATTTGTGAACATTTAAATCTTCATTGGCCCCCATATTTTGAATCACTGTTCAGCGCATCACTTCATGATATCACAGCTTCATAGTTAAGGGCCATAGTTTGTTATTTTGGTACTATATGAGTGATTTGGATGAAAATGCAAGTGAATGAAAAACCAAATATCATATCAGAATGTGCCATTATCAAGTGAATATAAACCAACAATACATTAGTTTAATAAACAAAAATATATTAATCTCAATACTAACACATTAGTTATGGATAATTTGTCCCTATTTTAACAACACCACCACAAATAATACTAAATACAACATCCCACCAAACTTAACCAAAATCCAAAAAAGACCGTACAACTGTCTATGGAAGTCTTTTACAACTACAACAAACTCCTTTACTTCATCAATATTTTTTTTTTGCACGAAAACAGGATATATTATCAATAAATGAGGGAGGGCCTCAACCCCAATACAGTTACATCATCAGAGCTATATCTCTACATTTGGTATAATTTTTCCTTGTTCTAGCAAGCATGAGAGTGCGATTTCTAACATCATCCTTAATATACGTTACAATCATCATCGGATGTCTCCTCGGGTTCCCGTGAACACAGTTATTCCTCTCCCTTATCAACACGAGAATTTGCACCACAATAACCATCGTCAAGACGAGAATTTGCACTGGAGTAACCATCGTCAATCACATCCCTTGTGGTAGCCCAATCAACAAAACTATTACAAACGTCGCATTTGAAATACAGTGAGTTAGGGTTGTTTTTTAATGATGAAATCTTCAAATCAGCTTTCCGACCACAACAATATCGATACTTTATACGTAATCGATGCTGTATGTTCAAGCTCGAGTTCCTTGATGACGTTGCCATATCTTACAAGTATCAACAAACAAGCTCGAGTTCCTTCATTTTCAAGATCGAGTGAGTAAACATATGAACAATTAAGAACCACAATTTAGACTAATCAATGTCAGTCATCACCATAGCATACTCAATTACAGTGATCACCCATGGCAGTCAACAACGACATTTTTTACTAATCATACAAATAATCCCCATATCAACATTTAGACTACTCATACAAGAATTAATACTTAACCCCCCAAAAGCCTGTATCTTTACCATAGCCAAATGAATATTGCGGCAATATCTTCAAACCAACAATTTTCTCTCGTCAGTCCTAACCATAGCCAAATTTGAAGGGAGGAGATCTGAAAAATAATCAATTTCCAGTTCCGAAAATTGAATCCTCAAATCAATTATTATGTTCCAATGTTGAAAAAACAACACCCAAACCCAGATACAAAACTTAAAAAACCACACACAAACCCTAAAAACTGGTAAACAGGATCCAAACTACAAATAATGGAGATTAATTATATTTTTCGGAACAACAAAGAATGGACATTCAAATTAGAGTACATACCTTTTTCTAAATTTTATCTATCTGATCTGCTTGATTTGGATTCGAACGAATGAAGTTTCAATCAGAGAAAGAACCCTAAACAAAATCAAGTTTCAATCAGATAAAGAGAAAGAGAACGAAAACGAGAAAGGGAGAGTAGAGAAATGAATGTAGAGAGAGAACGAAAAAGATGATCTCCGATAGAAATGGGTTTGAATCGTGGTTTTCAATTTTTGAGAAGTGGTTTTTTGGGGGATGAAGTTTTAATTAGAGAAAGAAATAAATGTTATCATTTCCCAATGCCACGCCTAGAGAGAGGTTGCAGCAGAAAAAAGAGGAGAGAGGAAGGGAATTGTCGCATCAGAAGCCATGTCATTTGCCACCTGGGGTGGGTCATTGACCCTCTACCATTTCACCATCAACTTGAATACATGCTTCTGTTCTTTATTTAGGGTTGTCATCAGCTTCATAGTCGTGCCTGGGTTCTTATTGCACACCTCAAATAGGTAGTCCCTTAGTTGTTCAAACTGTGTCCTATAGTCACCTAATATTGTTGACAAAGCCATCCTCCTTGCTCTAACACACATGCAAAGTGTTGCATTGAACTTCAAGTCTTTCAATATTTTGACCTGTAAATTCCTTCCTTTAAATAAAGGTTGCAGTCTAAAAAGGCCAACATATTTCTCTGCCAACCACTTAGTTGAAAAGGTCCTCTTCCCTGCGTGGAAACTGAAGGGTGTGTATGTGTGTGGCGTATCTAGTGTCTTCACTTCAATAGACAACACATTTTTTAGTTTGGCGGCATAAATTCTCCATTCACATCCTTCACCCAAACATTTCAATTGGAGTCTCCCTCTATCACTCTTGGTCACCCTCGAATTGTACCCCCCTTTAATCCCGTAGCCATCAACTACCTTCTTGAATGATCTCTTGTCAAGAAAGACCATGCCAGCCTTTAATATTTTTAATCCATGATGGTATATTCCAGACCTAACCCTCTTCTTCGTCTTTTTATTAATTTCATCAATCCTACTCATATCCTTGTCGCCTTTGTTTCTAACCAAATCTCTTAGAACAACTACAACATCAATATCTGTATTATCTGAATCATGGTAATGACCCTCTACCTTTTCACCATCAACTTCCCCAATATTCTCATCTGCAATTGCCTCCCTCTTAGCTTCAACTGCATCTTTCAATTGAATAGTCATATTCATGGCCTCTAATTCCTCTTCATCATCAACATCAGAGCCACTATCACATGAAAAATCCCAATATGTATACTCCTCACCATCTTATTCAAGAAAATACTCATCATCATCATCATCATCATCATTATCATCATCATCATCATCATCATCATTATCATCATCATCAACATCATCATCATCATCACCACCACCCTCCCTGTCCACCTCCTCATGACAATCTTTGTCACTCACCCCCTTATTTAGATCATGTTCTGCATGCTCCACATATACAGAAACATACTCATTACGAACCAGCAATTCCATTAGATCCTTCATCTCATTGTCTCCATCAATAGCCACTAAACCACCCTTTAATCCACAACCAAGTTTAACGTAATGCATTTTTTTTATACTCCGCCCTCAGTAACCTCTCTTTTCAACCATCTCCATTAGATCATCTAGACTAATATAATCTGTGTCACAAACCACTTCACTGCACTCTCCTTCACTGTAAACTAAATGGGGAGCCCTATCAAATTCACCCCAAGGAACAACAATATTTTGAATGCCATATATTCTGGGTTCTACAATAAAATACTCTAATCAAATTGCATTCACTATGTACAAACCATCAAACACAACCACATCTCATCAAATTCATTCTCAACAGTTTCAATTTTAGCAAAACACAAACCAATACAAACAAAAACTTTACAATTTTTCCCACAAATCACACCTCCATACAAATTTATGTTACCTTATTCCAAATTGCACTGTTTCATAACAAGCTTTGATCGACATCGAATAAAGAAGACATCGTCGACTGCACTCAATTCAAGACTACCAACCTTCCTTCACTTCAGCTGTTATTGACTACGCCAGTATAAGGGTTTTGGATTTTGGGTTTTATGTTTTAGGTTTTAGGTTTTATGATTTAGGATTTGAGGTTTACAGTTTGTCTTTCAGGATGGTTGTTTGTATGAACTACGAAGAGGAAAGGATGGAGTGTGGTTAGACAAGACAATAATGGAGGGAAGGTAGGAAAAAGCTGTACAATTTTTTTCCTTTTCCCTATCTCTTATTACTTTTTCAAATTAATTCAAAAACATAAGTACTCAACATGGTTACCGGTTGTTACCGGTTAACATACCACTCAATGACATTTTTAATTCTTATGTAAACTTCAGTGGTGTTATTGAATAGTTTAAAAGTTAAGGGGCATTGTTTGCTTTATTTTTTTCCAATTCAGGGGCAATTTTATCATATCTGACAGTGTGTTCATTGATCTGTGAACATTTAAATCTTCATTGGCCCCCATATTTAGAGTCACAATTCAGGGCATCACTTCATGATATCATAGTTTAATAGTTAAGGGCCATAGTTTGCTCTTTTTTTTTTTGGGTACTATATGACTGATTTGGATGAAAATGCAAGTGAATGAAAAACCAAATATCATATCAGAATGTGTCATTACCAAGTGAATATAAACCAACAATACACTAGTTTAATAAACAACAATACATTAATCTCAATACCAATACATTAGTTATGGATAATTTGTCCCTGTTTTAACAACACCACCACAAGTAAATACTAAATACATCATCCCACCAAACTTAACCAAAAACCAAAAAAGATCGTACAAATGTTTATGCAAGTCTTTAACAACTACAACAAACTCCTTTACTTCATCAATATTATCAACACGAGAGTTTGCACCATAGTAACCATCGTCCAGACGAGAATTTGCACCGGAGTAACCATCGTCAATCACATCCCTTGAGGTAACCCAATCAACAAAACTATTACAAACGTCGCATTTGAAGTATAGTGAGTTAGGGTTGTTTTCTAATGATGAAATCTTCAAATCAGATTTCCGACCACAACAATATCGATACTTTATACGTAATTGATCCTGCATGTTCATGCTCGAGTTCCTTGATGACGTTGCCATATCTTACAAGTATTAACAAACAAGCTCGAGTTCCTTCATGTTCAAGATCGAGTGAGTAAACATATGAACAATTAATAACCACAATTTAGATTAATCAATGTTTGGCATCACCAAAACATATTCAATTACAATCATCTCCCATGGCAGTCATCAACGACATTTTTTACTAATCATACTAATAATCCCCATATCAAAGTTTAGACTACTTATACAAGAATTTATACTTATTCCCCCAAATCTCGTATCTTTACCATAGCCAAATGAATATTGCAGCAATATCTTCAAACCAACAATTTTCTCTCGTCAGTCCTCACCATAGCCAAATTTGAAGGGAGGAGATCTGAAAAATAATCAATTTCCAGTTCCGAAAATTGAATCCTCATATCAATCATTATGTTCCATTGTTGAAAAATCCACACCCAAACCCAGATACAAAATTTAAAAACCACACCCAAAACTGGTAAACAGGATCCACACTACAAATAATGGAGATTAATTATATTTTTCGGAACAACAAAGAATGGACATTCAAATTAGAGTACATACCTTTTTCTAAATTTTATCTATCTGATCTGCTTGATTTGGATTCGAACAGATGAAGTTTCAATCAGAGAAAGAACCCTAAACAAAATGAAGTTTGAATTTGATAAAGACAAAGAGAACGAAAACGAGAAAAGGAGAACGAAAACGAGAAAGGGAGAGCAGAGAAATGAATGTTAACATTTATCAGAGAAAGAGAGAGTGAACGAAAAAGATGATCTCCAATAGAAATGGGTTTGAATCGGGGTTTTCAATATTTGGGAAGTGGTTTTTTGGGGGATGAAATTTTTAATCAAAGAAAGAAATAAATGTTATCATTTCCCAATGCCACGCCTATAGAGAGGTTGGAGCAGAAAAAAGAGGAGAGAGAAAGGGAATTGCCACATCAGAATCCATGTCATTTGCCACCTGGGGTCGGTCATTGACCCACTGGGTCAGTGTACATTGTCTGAATCTGACACTTCTCCGTTTCTTTGGTTTTGTCATATACATCATAGGGTAGGGTAGGCTAGTGCAAAGGTAAAACAATTAAATGAAAAAACAAAAAGGATGGCATCATGCTTCTGGACATCGAAACTCCAACAATTGACTTGTTTAATGTCTTTCCTTTTTCCTTCATTTATTCTGTTTCTAAATACTAATTAGACATAAGTGGAAGATGTCATGCCATTTTAAATTTTGTTTACAGTAATATGTCTTTCACCAGTTAATTAAGAAGGGGTAACTCTAATTAGATTTTAGGGGTCTAGTTAAATATTAGTCATGTCTATTTTGCTTGTTTAATAGTTTGTAACCGTTTATGTTTTAATTTTTTTTTTGTTTTTAGTTTAGATAATATTACTAGTTTGCTAATTCTTTGTTGGTTTTTATTTGATACTATCATCCTCGTGGGATCGACTCGTATTTGCCATACTACACAACAAGTGCAGACCGTCCGCTTGCGGTCAACATTTTCAGAATCAACAAGTTCTTAGCGCCATTGCCGGGGACGGTTAGTCTTCGATTTACCCACTTTTATTTAGCAAACTTATTATCATCTCTGTTTCTTTAGTTTTTCTTATTGTTATTATTCTTTATTTGTCTTCTTTGTTTTATTTTATTTTATCATTAGTTAGATTAGACCACTTTTGTTTGCTTTCTAGTTTATTAAAAAAAAAACCCAAAAAAATTAACTGTAAGTGTTGGACATTGCATGTAGGGTTGTTCATAGTCCAGTCCGAACCGAAAAAGGGACAAGACCAGACTAGACCGAGGGCTGGATCGAATGGACCGAGAGTAGTTCGGTCCAGTCCTCGGTCCAGGAAATTTTGATGTTCGGTCCTCGGTCCTGCCCATGGACTGAACTGAAGGACTGAAGTTACTAAAATTATAGGGTTTCTTTATGTATAGTCCAGTCCGGATGGGACCGAACAAAGTTCGGGACCGAACTTTTTTCGGTCCAATCCTTGGTCCAGCTTAGTCCTCTAATTCGGTCGTCGGTCCATTCGGTCCAATCCGAGACCAATGAACAACCCTAATTGCATGAGTGGGATGATGTGCCTGCAAATGCTGAGCAGGTTTACATACCTGCTATTCCTTTCCCAAGTAGGCTAAAGAATAGGAAGGACCAAACCCATGTTGATAAGATTAGAGAGACTTTCTCTTAAGTCAAAATCAATATTCCCCTCTTGATGGGATCCAACGGATGCCTCCTTATGCTAAGTTCTTGAAACAGTTGTGCACCACCAAGAGAACAACCCAAGTCACCACCAAGAGAACAACCCAAGTCCCAAAGAAAGCTCTCTTAGCTTCTAATGTGAGTTCCATTATTAAGCACCAAATCCCTCCCAAGTTTAAAGACCCAAGTTGCCCTACTATTTTCATAGTCATAGGTGACCAGACTTTCCATAGAGCTTTGTTGGATTTGGGTGCAAGTGTTAGCCTACTTCCATACCCTGTGTATAAGAGGTTGGGGCTAGGACAGTTGAAACCTACCAAGACCATTCTACAATTGGTTGATCGTTCTACTAGAGCCCCTAAGGGTGTTTTAGAAGATGTCTTGATTAAAGTAGGTAAGTTCATTTTTCCTGTGGACTTTGTTGTTCTTGAGACTAAGCCTGTTGTGAGTAGTGAGACCCAGATACCTATTATCTTAGGTTTGTTGGTAATGTCCCGACAATGTTCGATGTACACGGAGATTAAACCAACGTAATATAGTAATTATATGTCTTGCTAGAGACCTTTATAATTAGTAATTGTATGTGTTTTATTACAACTATATTATTTGGTCCTACTGGGTCACACAAGACATTGCCCTGGAACAATGTATATAACCTAAAATAATATCATATTATGTTTAGAAATGTTGGGAACTGATTTCTATGATAAATTAGCTCAACACGGACCGAATTGGACTCAACATGGACCGTGTCCGTGTTGGTCCAACAGGGTCTGTGTTGGTTTCACCATAGACCGTGGTGTTCTGCCACGAACCGTGGTGTCCATGGGCCGACTTATTGGACTTTCTGGAGGCCAAGACGGACCGTGTTGCCTCAACACGGACCGTGTTGGGGCCTCAGAAAGTGTCGTATCGTTAAGTTGGCCGTTAGGGTTTTTGCCCTCTCCCCAAGTTATCTAAACACTATAAAAAGGGGTCTCTATGAGAGATTATAACCAACCAACTGCCTGAGACTCTTAGAGAGATACCGGGGTGATTTCCTAAGTTCCTCTCTCTTTTAATTTGCAATTCTTGTTTCCTAAAACATTTTCTTATACCAAACACATACATCTTAGAATGAGATTTGTCTCGATCGGGTTGATCTAGCAACCGGGTTCTCGGAGTGCTGCGTGGACTTTCAGTAGTGGATTTCTGCATTGGAATCTCAAAGGTCAACCTCTGCATCAGCCGGATTAGCGATCAGGTATAATTACTAAAACCTCTGCAATTAATTCCTTTTGGTGATTAATTGTTTTATAATCGTTATGAATATTCCGCCAATTAATCTTTATCTGTTTAGGAAATAGATAGCCAAAAACCTAACAGTGGTATCAGAGCCACCAATTGCATGCTAAAGTATTATACCTGAATTCATAAGTAATTTTGTCAATAGTTGAATTATATTATGAATTTGCTAGAGTAGATTTATAACTAAATTTTGAAACTTTATGAAAGTTTTAATCTTTGTTGCTCTAAATAATAAATGTGGAATTTTTATTGAAAGGTTTCATCTTTCTATTATCATTGTTTTCTTATTGCCTTTAATTAGTCAATTTTATTCTTATTTAATTGTTAATTCTAGCACGAACTTGATACAATTTAGATTGTCTTAGAAACAATCATGTTTAATATTGTTAAACAATAGGCAATACATGAAATAAGTCTAATTCGTACAATATGATTTTTTAGAATTATTTTCTGATTTAGTTTATTTACAGTAAATTTAATAAAAAATCAAAATAAAATATCAAACGAATTCCAAAATTCCCTAGAACATTACTTGAGGTGTCTGGAAGTGTTCTGGACTCACCATAATATTTTTAGATTTTTCTCAATTGAAATGGATTTTTAATTGAGTTATCAGATCTATCGAGAAATAAATTCGGTTACTTCTCTGAATTTTACAAATTTATATAAATTTTTAAAACTTCTGAAAATTTTACAGTAGATTACTGGGTAACCATACTGTAAAGGATAAAAGTTTTGTGAATTTTCAAAATCGTTAAATAATTTTCCTTTAATTCTCAAATTTGCAGCGGAGTATAATTGTTTACTTTTCTGATTTTTATTCTAAATTTAGAAATTTGATAAAAATCTGAAATTTTTACAGTAGCATATTGGATGAACTCACTATATGGAAAAATTATAAAATTTGTTTTTTAACATAATCGGACTGTTTTCTTTTATTTTCCATTAAAAGGGTAAATTAAAAAAGTTTAATTCCCTAAAATTTTACAAGCTTATGAAAATTGTTAAAATTTTGGAAAATTTCATGGTAGGTTATTAGATAACACTATGATATGAGAATTTTTATTCGGTAAGTTTTAGATATTTTATTTAAGTTTTTCGCGCACAAAATAACCGACATTAGGAATCAACATGGACCGTGTTGCCAGCGGTGTTGGTGAAATTTGTGCCTTTAGGGCTTAAAATTAATTTTAGAAATTAATTATCGAATCCTATTATTGCTAAATAATTTGTTAGGAATAAAATCTAATAATATTTTGTAAATTTTAGGAAACTTGCTATATTTTTAGAAGATATAATATCTTTTGCATATTTTGATTTTGAGGAAAATGAAACTTGCAATATTTTTAGAAGATATAGTATCTTTTGCATATTTAGATTTAAGGAAAATTGAAACTGACAATATTTTTAGATTATATAGTATCTTTTGTATCTTTTGATTTTAGGAAAATTGAAACTTGCAATATTTTAGAATATATAGTATCTTTTACATCTTTTGATTTTAGGAAAATTGAAACTTGCAATATTTTAGAATATATAGTATCTTTTACATCTTTTGATTTTAGGAAAATTGAAACTTGCAATATTTTAGAAGATATAGTATCTTTTAGATCTCTTAATTTTAGGAAAATTGAGTAGATTGTGTGTGAATGTATTTTATAAAATCCGAATCTATTTAGGTAACTAAGATAAAATTTAGAATTTTGTTTATTCTGACAATCATGCAAACTTCTAGGAAATCTTATTTAGTATTTGTTTCCTCCTGTGTTATATTGCAATTATATATGCCTTTATAATTTATTATTTAAAGCATGTGTTATACTTAATATAATTATTGCAATATTACATGTTTGCACATGCTTCTAGTATGGCCATAGATAGTCGGTTTTACCGGTCTGCGTAACGAATTGGGTGAAATATGACCTGCGTGCCGTCTTTGAGTTATTTTAAATTTAAATTTCAGTTATTTTTATATTAATTCATATAAGGCCTCAATGGTGAGGTCCACTTTGTAAATTTGTTGTATTCGGAGATATCAAGTCAAGTGGGAGCCCAACAGCAATGGATGTGTTGATCCGAGTGGGAGCCATATCCAAGGAAGTTGCAAAATCCAAGAAGAGTTTTTGAAGACTGTCAGGGCTTAGTTAAATTAGTTTGATTAAGTCTAGGTGGTCATATTAGGGGTTTCATTTTATATTTTAAATTCGTTATTGCATGTTTTATTATTCCTTTTATGCTTTTCGAAAGACTTCACCTAGAATTGCATGCTTAGGATAATAAAACCTACTCTCAAAATTCAATTATTGTTCAACCTATCGAAACACCGCTTAGATGGAAAAATAAAGAAAGTCAAAGCGAATTATTTATCCATCATTAATAAGTAGGGTAGGAGTTAGGTCAATTCAAAATTGGCTATCAAAATATTTTTGGGCCAAGAGCAGAAGAAGAGAAATATTGTATTCGATACAAATTTTTTGCCAAGAGTCATTTTGATTGATCGATCATAAGATGATCCACCAAAGGTGACATGGGCTCGAGTTTTGTTGGGCCAAAGTCCACTTAAGCTCATGAATCTTGTGGGTCTTGATTAATTAAAAGTTAAAAAACTAAGTGAGAGTTGATAAAGTGTTTTGATTTAAAATTAAAATTAGTTTAATTTCTTTTGATGAATAATAACTAAAATAAACCAAATTGTCTCGTTAAATTATTTATGTATTTTCACTCAAACATCAACCACTAATAAAATATTATTTTCTCCTTGAGAAAGAGAAGAACAATTACATCATTCCTTAATTGGCGTCGCCATCACAAGATTGTCTTGGAGACGAATAAAAGAAACATGTCTTTGATATAACATTGAGCTAGACCTCAATATTAAGAGGTCAATCAAGTCAAATGGATACACGTAATGTCATAGTATTCAAGCATCTTTAAATTCAAAATGTTTGAAAATTAAAGGAAGGATTTCAATGTTACCAACTCAAAACCAAGTTCAATGAACTAATTATAGTTGACAAATATGAAACCAAATAATCAGATAGTCTCGGTTAAGCTAGATAAGGGCCAATTGATGGCGCTCATGTGTTGAAATAATTTGACTACTTTAAAACATGGGAAACTTCATATCCTCCTTTAGCCAAAGGGTTGGTGACCAAAGATAGTCTTTCAGTGAAAGGGAAAATAAGATTTAAGAAACATGTCAAAGACAAAAACTCAAAGGAAAGGTAAGGACAAATAGTTGTACATACCTAACCAATGACAACAACAGGTTAACAACCAGATCACGTATGACACTGGGAGCATGAATAACTATAAGGAAGACTTGAGATATGATTTCAATTCTAGGCAAAATCGTATATGATGCACCCTACCCTTATTAAACCCACTTTAAGTATTAGATACCGGTTGTGAAACTAGCATTTATGCAAATGTGCAAGATCTACAGCAAAGTAGATGTGCTTTGAAAGATGGGAGTCAGCCTACAAAAGGGAACATGCAATTAATTGTAGCTTCTCATGAAGAGTTAGTTGTTTATCCGTTTCCTCGAGACTTATAACGGAAATTTATTGGTGATTCTATGTTCTCATTATAAGTAGAAATTTGATTTCATGCTCTCAATTAGAGAGAGAAGATCTCGGATAAACACACCCAACACATCGCAACCAAAAGGTTTAAAGGGAATAACTCATGTTCAAACAAAAACCTTGTAAACATCTATTAAGTCATCTAAATCAGAGCGCATTCAGAGGTGTCTCTGTGATAGAATTTTGAATAATAAGACTTTGAAACATATGATGCGTGCAAATCTTTACTATGCCTTTTACAAGAACGGGTGAACGAGCCAAAAAACACTCATACATATGGATGTCTGTAGTCCAATTGCGCACAAGTACAAGGGATAAATTACTTCAAATCTTCAAAGATGAACAAAATAACACATGGTGATTCATGTCTATGGGATTCATCTGAAGCTGGAATGTTAAAATAGTTTGAAGATTTCCAAAAATGAAGTACTCTTAGCGATACAATAAGAGCACCTAGATATGATCGAAAGGACGCTAATGGTTAGGCCAAGAGTTTGAACAAATGACTCAAATGAAACATAACTCTAGCACTATAAGCTTAAGTCATATTAATCAGAAATGCATTCAGAAACTGCATAGTGCAGGATTTTGGAAAACCTAAACTTTGAAAAGTTCAATGTTTGTAAAGCACGCCTAATGGGTAAGATGACTAAAATCATATATCATTGGAATTGGTGAACAAGCTAATGATTTATTAGGATGCAAACATATTGATGTATTTGGGCCTATGAGCACTAGTGTTAGAAGAAGGTTTATTGTACTATTTCATCACTTTCAGTGACGATTTTTTAGATATGGATATATCTACTTAATACATCACAAGTCCAAATCCTTTGAAATGTTCAAAGAGTTTCAAAGTGAAGTACAAAGCCAACTTGGCAAGAAAATCAAAACCCTTCAATAAGGTTGAGGAGGTGAGTATTTGAGCCATGATTTCACTGACCATTCTAGAGAATGTGAAATTGTTTCATAACTCTCTCCTTTAGGAATATGACATCTCAATGACGTATTAAGAAGAGGAATCACCCCTTATTAGATATGGTGTGATCAATGATGGTTGAAACAACATTGACGGTTACCTTTTGGGGACACACGCACTTAACCATAGCTCTAATTACTGAACAAAGATTATCTGAAACACTAGAGAAGACACCACATATGATTTGGAGAGGAAAAGTCTCTGAACTATTTTCTAAAAGAAAGGGGTATCACTTCTACAAACTGTTGTAGAGGATAGTTTTTGTGTCTCAAAATGCTTTCTTCTGAGAGAATATATTATTCTCTAAAAGAAAGAGTGGGAGAGTTTTTGAACTTACCGAAGTTGAAGAGACACAAAACACTATAATCATCACCTAAAACTCCGCTACTTGACCCTAGTTCAAGTTTTCCTATTGGTCGGGAAACTAAGAACGAGGTTGAGGCAGTAGAAGTTCCTCAAAACGTTGAGGAGGAGGTGCCATAAACATTACTCCAAGCAAGGTCAGGTAAATAACTCTGTCAGCCACAAAGATATCGATCTTCTATGAATGAGCGTGAAATGTTACTTTTAGAAAGTAATGATTCTACCTACATCAAAGAAGCTTTAGCAAATCAAGATTCCATAAGGTCTAAGATGGACTCCATGTATGCAACCAAGTTTAGAACTCGGTTGATTTATTTGAAGGTGTGAGCCATCACGTATAGGAGGGTTTTAAGGCAAAACATGGGTTCATTCAGATAGACATCAAGACTGACTTCAAAATTAGATTTGGAAGGAAGATGTGTACTTGACACAACTGAATGGTTTTGGTTGGAATACTTGTAAACTTCAAGAGACCATCTGTGGTCTTAAGGAAGCTTCTAGGAGTTGGAATCATTAATCTTTTTAACCAGGATATCAAAAGGTTTGATATACTATTAGGTGCTAAAATAATATTGAGTTTGCAAGAAGTTAAGTGGGAGCAATGCATTTCTAACATTCTGTGTGATTGACATACTGGCTACTGAGGGGAATATTCCCATGTTGCGTCTACTAAGGTTGACTTGGGAATAATTTTCAAAGTGAAGGATTGGTGGGGCTAAGAGTTCTCTTGGAGACTAGGTCTATAATATGATAGATTAAAAGATTTTGATTTTTGAATCAAAGTTGACTAGGTGTTGAACAATTCAACCCACTTCGAGAATAGATTAATTTCCATAAATCATGGCATATCCTTAGAAAATATGATTATCTTAAAACAATCAGAAGATCTAAAAAGGATGAGACATATAACTCATGCTTTAGGCGTGAGATTATTGTATACCATGAGATGTTCAAAGCCCAACATAACAAATACATTGTATATGTATAAGCAAAACTAAGGATGTGTCCTAAGTCTAAAGTGGTTGATAAAAGCTAAGTGTGAAGAGTTGCATTGATGCTACACTTATGCTAGAGAAGTATGATTATCTGAAAGGTCAGAAAAAATTATACGATCTGTTTAAGTGGTATTAAGATGATCTGGAAGAAGTTCTTAACATAATATGCGTTTAATTCTGCAAATAAGACAAGCATGGCACGACTTTAAAAGTTGTGACAGAAACTGTTAGGATTGTGAAGTTCGTTTTAGAATTGGATGATGTTTCTAGCCTTGCGAGAGAAATGGAGCCTTGTTGATAGGAACCATCACTCAAGCAAAGGAACTGAAGCTCACCATAAATCCAAACATGAGTTTTGGAAATATCTTCCTGTATGAAAGGTCATTAGTGAGATGGTATATGTACGAGGTTCATTGCAAGTATTGTGTACTAAATCCCTGTTGTAGTTATAGCATGATAGTCATGCATGGGCAATAGATATTAAACACATTCCAGAATATTAACAAGTCAAGTTTACATGTGCTTTTCATGAATTATGACCTTGTTGATTCATCATTAAGAATAAGATTCCAAAATTTACATCAATTGTGGGTTAGAATTATGTAAGTGTTCAAAAGGATTAGCAAATTCAAAATGGGAAATTAGATGAGGTCTGATTTCTGAAACCCCATTAATGAACTTGATAACGCTAGTCCTGGTCGACATTCGACCTGTTTCCTAATTGTATTATCACGTAGGGACAGTGTTGATATCAACACAATTAGCATGTAGGATTGAAGTGATGATCGAGTTTCATGATAATAGTAATGTAATGACATTATAAATCAATCACATAGGTATTGTTGAGAACAACTACCGAAATGACCCCTTGTGGGAGCTCTTGAAGTTGGGAATTGTCATAGGAGCTCTCACCACTCAAAGAAAATTCTTGAATCTTGAGTTCTGTACACAGACTACATGATCCGTTGTGACTTTGGAGCGCGTCAAACATTTTTTGTAACAGTAGGCTATAAAGGCGGTGTCTAGGTTACAGTTGGATCATGTGAGAAAGTGTGTCTGAACAAGATGGCATTGTCCTCCCTATTAGGGACAGTTGTCTCATTGGCCACTCGGTGAGATTGGACTGAAAATGCTTGGCCGAGCTTAGTTGAATCAATAGTTTATCATCTGCTTTTCTGAGTCTAAACTCGGAGATCGAGGAACGTTTGGGTCTTACATAAGGATGACTTCAGCTTACCTTATCAGAACTTGAGATAGTAAGTGACTAGGGAATTTAAGGAATCGAGCACTTGTGAGACGAGTGGGAGATTAATTCTATTGGGTTTTAGGTTATCTATTTCCTAAACAGATATAGATTAATTGGCAGAATATTCATAACGATTATAAAACAATTAATCACCAAAATGAATTAATTGCAGAGGCTTTAGTAATTATACTTGATCGCTAATCCGGCTGATGCAGAGGTTGACCTTTGAGATTCCAATGTAGAAATCCTCTACTGAAAGTCCACGCAGCACTCCGAGAACCCGATTGTTAGATCAACCGATCGAGACGAATTTCATTCTAAGATGTATGTGTTTGGTATAAGAGAATGTTTCAGGAAACAAGAACTGCAAACTAAAAGAGAGAGGAACACGGGAAATCACCCTAGTATCTCTCTTAGAGTCACAGGCAGTTGGTTGGTTATAATCTCTCATAGAGACCCCTTTTTATAGTGTTTAGATAACTTGGGGAGAGGGCAAAAACCCTAACGGCCGACTTAACGCTACGACACTTTCTGAGGCCCCAACACGGTCCGTGTTGAGGCAACAAGGTCCGTCTTAGCCTCCAGAAAGTCCAATAATTCGGCCCATGGATACCACGGTCCGTAGCAGAACACCACGGTCTATGGTTAAACCAACACGGACCTTGTTGGACCACCACGGTCCGTGTTGAGTCCAATTCAGTCCGTGTTGAGTTGATTTATCATAGAAATCTGTTCCCAACATTTCTAAACATAATACGATATTACTTTAGGTTACATACATTTTCCCAGGGCACTGACTTGTGTAACCCAATAGTACCAAATAATATAATTGTAATAAAACACATTCAATTACTAACTATAGAGGTCTCTAGCAAGACATATAATTACTATATTACTTTGGATTAATCTCCGTGTATATCAAACATTGTCGGGATATTCCCAGTAGGGTCGACCGTTCCTTACTACATCTGATGTTGTGATTCATTGTAGGAATGGTATGATGAAGTTGTCTTTTGGAAACATGACTATGAATCTGAACATTTTTAGCTTACAAAGACAACCTGCTATGTTTGATGATGTGACTGATAATGCTAATTGGCTGGATGTGTATGATCAGGATGAGTTTGAAAATGATTGCTATGATGAGATTTATTCCCTCTCCCCTGAGTCTTCCGACTCCCCTCCCTTTGTGACACAAGATGCTCCCTCATGAGAGCTTAAACCATTGCCTGATTCCCTTAAGTATGCCTTTCTGGGTCCTAGTGAGTGATTATTGTATCTGACCTGAGTCAAGACCAAGAGGATAAGCTTATGAAAATACTTAAGGAGAATAAAGAGTCCATAAGGTGGACCTTAGGTGACATCAAAGGTATTAGCGCCTCCATTGTTCAACATAGAATTCATCTTGAGGATGGTGGTAAACCTCATAGAGACCCCAAAGACGTCTGAACCCGGCCATGCAAGAAGTTGTCAAAAAAGAGGTCATTAAGTGGTTAGACTATGGGATCATTTATCCCATTTCTGATAGTGAGTGGGTCAGCCCAGTTCAAGTTGTACCTAAAAAGACTGGTGTTACCGTGATTAGGAATGACAAGAATGAGTTAGTTCTCACTAGTGTCCAGTCTGGGTGACGAGTTTGTATTGATTATAGGAAGTTGAATGTCGCTAGTAGGAAAGGCCACTTCCCTCTACCTTTTCTGGATCAAATGCTTGAGAGGCTAGTTGGACATAGTTACTATTGCTTTCTAGATGGATACTCTAGCTACACCCAAGTTTCCATAGCGCCGAGAACCAAGATAAGACCACGTTCACCTGTCCTTTTGGTACTTTTGCCTTTAGGAGAATGCCCTTTGGTCTTTGTAATGCCCCTGCCACTTTTCAGCGTTGCCTGATTTCTATATTTCTGATGTGATAGAGCAATACATTGAAGTGTTCATGGATGATTTCTCTATGTTTGGTTCCACATTTGGTGACTGTTTGGCTAATCTAACCAAGGTTGTAGAAAGATGTAGGGAGAAAAATTTGACTTTGAACTGGGAAAAATGTCATTTTATGGTTAAAAAGAGAATAGTCCTAGGGCTTGCAATTCCGTAGGAAGGGATTGAAGTTGATAAAGCTATAGTTGATTTGATTTCCAATCTTCCCCCTCCCACTTGTGTGAATGATGTTAGGTCATTTTTAGAGCATGTAGGATCAACACTTTAGTAAAATTGCTAGGCCCTTGACCAATCATTTAGCTAAGGATGTGCCTTTTAACTTCTCGGAAGAGTGTTTAAAGGCGTTCAATCGGCTGAAAAAAGCCCGTACTTCTGCCCCTATCTTACACCCTTCTATTTGGGGGAGAGCCCTTTGAGCTAATGTGTGACGCTTCTGACTTTGCTGTATGGGTTGTTTTAGGACAACATATGGATAGGAAACCCCACGTCATATACTATGCCAGTCATACCCTGAATGCAGCCCAGTTAAACTATACTGTGACTGAGAAAGAGTTTTTGGCAGAAGTGTTTGGTTTTGAAAAATTTCATCCCTACTTGATTAGCTCTCATGTGATTGTTTATACTGACCATGCTGCACTTAAGCACCTTCTCTCCAAGAAGGATGCAAAGCCTAGAAAAGGTTCTGAGAACCTGGTCGCAGACCACTTATCTCAAATCGTTGTTGAAAATAAGAGTGAGTCCCTAATTTCTGAGTGCTTCCGTGATGATCGAGCAACTACTTATGGTTCAGTCTGAACCATGGTATGCTGATATTGTCAATTACTTAGTGACTGGTGAGGTACCCGTAGGCTGAAATAAGCATGACAAGGACAAAATCTTTTCTTTGGTGAAATTTTTCTATTGGGATGACCCCTACTTGTTTAAGTATTCTTCTGATCAGATCTTTAGGAGATGTATCGCTGATAACGAGATTAGGAGTGTCTTGTCATTTTGTCATGACCAAGCTTGTGGGGGACATTTTAGTGGGAAGAAAACAGTTGCCAAAGTCATTCAGTGTGATTTGTATTGGCATACTTTGTTTAAGGATGCCCATTTGCATTGTAAGAGTTGTCTTAGATGTCAACAGACTAGAAAAATCATTAGGAGAGACATAATGCCCCTTAATCCAATTATTGGGGTTGAGATCTTTGATGTTTGGGGGATTGATTTTATGGGACCGTTTCCTTCTTCTTTTGGGAATGAGTATATTCTTTTGGCTGAAGATTATGTGTCTAAGTGGATAGAGGTAGTGCCAACCATGTCAACTGAGACTAGATTAGTTTTGAAATTCCTTAGGGAGAACAGTTTTTGCGAGGTATGGTATGCCTAGGGTTATCATTAGTGATCGAGGTACCCATTTTGACAATCGCTCTTTTGATACATTGTTGAAAAAGTACTCGACCGTACATCGCTTAGCCACCCCTTATCATCCCCAGACTAGTGGCCAGGTAGAGGTTTCTAACAGACAGATCAAACAAATTTTGGAGAAAACTGTGAATAGGAACCAAAAAGATTGGTCAGACAAGCTTGTTGATGCCCTTTGGGCTTATAAGGCCCCCTTTAAGACTCCTTTAGGCATGTCTCCTTTCAGAGTTGTCTATGGTAAGTCGTGTCATCTTCCTGTAGAGTTTGAGCATAAGGTTATGTGGGCACTAAAGACTTTGAACCTTAACTTAGAGGCAGCTAGGATAGAGAGGAAATTGCAGTTAAGTGAGTTGGAGGAAATAAGAATGGAGGCCTATGGAAACTCTTGAATTCATAAGGAGAGAGCCAAATTGTTTCATGACCGGCACATTCGAAGAAAAGAGTTTTCTCTAGTCCAGAAGGTGTTAACGTATAACTCCAAACTACACCTTTTTCCAGGTAAGTTGAGATCTCGTTGGACAGGTCCTTATATTGTTTCTAATGTTTTTCCCCATGGTGCTATAGAAATACAGTACGGTACAACATATTCGCAGTTTAAAGTCAGTGGTCAAAGGTTGAAGCCATTTTTGGAGTTACCTATTGAGGAAAGAGAAGTAGAGTAGCTGATGCTCTAGAAACCACAGTATGGAGACTGATAACATGGAGATGATGTCTTGGATGCATCCAACATTCAACCTGGTACTATTGTTCCGTTGTACATAACCTTATTTTTATTTCTTTTTCTCTTCATTTTGCCCTTAGTTTATTTTTATTCCATTTTATTTTATTTTATTTTACTTTATTTTATTTTTGTGTTCACCATTCTTATGCTTCGTATGCAATGAGGACATTGCATCATTTAAGTGTAGAGTGGGGGTGAGTGACTTTCATCTTGATTTTTGTCCCCTCTCATTTCCTTTTCTTTTCTTTTTCTTTTTCTTTTTCTTTTTCTTTTTGTCCCCCCCCCCCCAACAAAAAAAATAAAAAATAAAAAAAGAGTTTTTGGGAGGTTATATACTAATTTGATTGACTTTTGACACCTTGTGCCTACTTTATTAGCGTGTATATAAATAAATTGTATATGATAGACTTTGGTTAAATTGTGAAATCTCATGTTTAATCTTGAACCCTTCATATTAGAGTGTGTGTTTGACCTTGGTAGATGAAACCGTGAGACTTTGAGCCTATATGACTAATACATACATGTTACTCTCTTTGTTTATTTTTTTAGTGTGACTCTTCCATGGTAACATATCTCTAGAACTTGGTCAATCTCTCTTCGAGACCATATATGACACTTGCATTTGTAACATGATAGAGGAATTCTTTGTTTCTAAACTACATGAGCTTAAAAAGCCTCCTTGTGACATTTGTAATCCTTTTTTTATGTCCCTAATGAGCCTTTACCTCATAATTGTTGCACCTATTTATTAAGCCCTTGGCCAGAACACATTCCATATCCCTAAGCCAAGTCTATTGGAGCAACCTTTGTTGGAAAGGTATGATGTTATATGGGAAAATATGTGTGGTGATCTTTTTGTCTCATTGTTTAATTCAAAGTGTTGGTGATAATACTTTGGTTTGAGTTGTGATATCTTTTTCCCCATGCCATTCTCACTTTCATTTCAAAAAAAAAAAAAAAGAAGAGAAAAATTGAGAATAAAATAGTGGCATGAAGGGACTAATTTATTTCTAAGCTCATCCAAAGGCGCTGAAATTTATTTATATATGGTAGCTTGAAGGGTGTTTATGGAAGTTTGAGGTATGGTTGGTCAAATAAGTTGTGCTCCATTAACATCTTGGCTTTTAGCTCTACATATCCTAAATGATTTTCGTCCCTCACCTGGCCTTTAGCCCAAGCCTCCCCTACAACCCTTAAAAGTCATCTTGATTATAATTGCATTTTAGCCTACTAATGGTGGAGAATTGAGAGTATGCCCAAGCTTATGATAGATTGTACTCATGAAAGAGAATTTGAGAGAACATCTACAAAATTTAAACACATGAGTGTGAGTGTCCACTTATCCTAAAGTGATGTTCTACCGGTCAACACTTAATCTACATAATGATGGGGTGATAATTGATGTGTGGATATAAGCAGTGAGGCCGTTGTCTTGACTTGTTCATTTTGTCTATATGCGTGCTAACAATTGGGTTTCTTGGGTAATATTGTCGATTAAACTGTGTATACTTTTCTTCCGTTGTTTTTCCCCTTTTTCTTAGTCCTTTATTTTATTTTATTTCTTTTGTTTTCGTCTTCTTTCCATTTAAAAGAAAATATTATAGATTTTATGGGTATATCTTCTGCAAACCCTCAGGAGACCTACTCGTCCACTAGGGGGAACCTAGGGGTTTAAAAGGGTATGTTGCATACGCTAAATGCAATCGTGATTTCTACGAAAGTGAGTTAACGAAAGTGAGTTAGAATTTTTTGCCTTTCTTATTTTATTTATTTATTTATTTATATTTTTTTCTAACTTTTTACTCGAGGACGAGCAAAATTTAAGTGTAGAGTGTTTTTTCAGGCAAAAAGTTACGGTATTTTATCTGCACTTTTATATTTAATTTAGCTCAAAATAAATATTAAATTGAAATTTTTATGTAGTTTATTTGAATTTTGCAGGTTGATGATAAAAGTTGAAAAGAGTGGACTGAAAAGGGAGTTTTAATTAGACTTGATTTGGACATATATATAGACAAACCAAAATTTATATTAGGTTGAAAAGAATAAAAAAATAAAATAAACAAAAAGGGGCTTTCATGGGCACGTGCCCAGCCAACCCCCCCCCCCCAATCCCATCTCTCCTTCTCAATCTTCATCATCCTATCAGGCTATCAGCCACCTTTTTTTCTGCCATTTTTCTCGGCCATGTTCAACTGATGCCCAAGCTCGCAAGTATCCACCGCCATAACAGAACTTCAAACGACCAAAATCAGTTGGCAAAGGACTGGGTCATCGCTGCCCTGCGGACCACGAATCAACCAACATCAACAACCCAGATTCATAGCAAGAGGGGCAACGAAGAAATCGGAACCACCCAGATTTTATGGAAGTTGTTAGTTAGGTTGGGGTTGAATTCATGTATAAATACAGGGTTGGGAGATGGGTAGAGATATCAAGTTTTTTTCTTTTTATTTCCTAGTTAATCTTGGTTCCAAGCCTGCATTTTTCCAGTTTCAAGTTGTAGTTTACAGTTTCAAGTATTAATATAACCCCTGTTTCGAGCGTTGATCTGTTTCAATTCACTGTTCTTCTTTCCAAATTCCATACTGGTTCTTTTCTCCTTCTCTCTTTCACTCTCTTTTTTTTTTTCTATGCTTACTCATGTTGCTGTTGTGAGTTAATAACAATTAGGTTTGCTTCTATGAAATGGGGAACGAATTATCATACTTTGTTTTTTTCGTGCTATACTTGCTGCCATGGCTACTCACATGATTTTTTTTTTCTTTTATTGTTTCAGCTCACTCAACTTTATTTTGTCTTCTTCCTCTAATTTAGTCTTGAACACTTCTCCATTTCTTTGGTTTTGTCATACACATCAAGGGTGGGGTAGGGTAGTGCATCTAGGTAAAACAATTAAATGAAAAAAAAAAGGATGGCATCATGCTTCTGGACATCCAAACTCCAACAATTGACTTGTTTAATGTCTTTCCTTTTTCTTTCATTTATTCTAATTCTAAATACTAATTAGTTGTAAGTGGAAGATGTCATGTCATTTTAGATTTTGTTTACAGTAATATGTCTTTCATTAGTTAATTAAGAAGGGGTAACTCTAATTAGATTTTAGGGGTCTAGTTAAATATTAGTCATGTCTATTTTGCTTGTTTAATAGTTGGTAATCGTTTATGTTTTAATTTTGTTTTGTTTTTAGTTTAATTAATATTACTAGTTTGCTAATTCTTTGTTGGTTTTTATTTGATACTACCGTCTTCGTGGGATCAACCCGTATTTGTCGGACTACACTACAAGTGGACACCATGCGCTTGCGGTCAACATTTTCAGAATCAACAAGTATTGAACTACTAATACGTCGCAAGTGTACGATGTACAATGTAGTATATCAAGGTCATTCCCATGAAGACTTGTTCAACTTACACAATGGACTATTCCACTATAAATAATGCTAGGACAATCAAATTTTGGGTTTTCACATGCAACTATAGTTACTCAATTAACAAAATTAGGAACTAATTCCAACACTTAGCAATTTGCACTAATTCGGGGTCAATAATCACGCTAAGGCCTAATCACCACAATATCTCAATCCAAGGTGAGTTTCTTTAACTAACTTAAACATCTTGAAAAACATCTATTCTCAAGACTATTCAATTTAATCAAAGATAGTAACAAATTATTTATAATGATCCTAAGCATAAAAACACATTATTTGTTGGAGTATTTCAAGAGTTAAGAGGCATAAAAGTATAAGTTATAAGCATAGGATTGACGGGAGGTCGGAAATAAGCTTAATAAGGAAAAGGGGACCAACACGGATCGTGCCTGGCGTGACACGACCCGTGTTAGCGTCCAAAGAGCACTGTATTGTGCACTGGGTCAACACGGACCGTGTTGATATAACACGGACCGTGTTGGGATCAACACGGACCGTGTTGGACACAGTCAGGATTGATTTTTGAAATCCCCTAAATTAAGCCTTGGGATTAATCTCGATTGATCATTAATAAGGATAATCTTTGACTGAGAAATCAGTCAAGCAATCCCCATTAATGGTTCAAAGACATATCCCTTGAATAATGCCTCCTATTATGTCAAGTTTGAATGGTTTGTCTACACCATGAATCACTATAAAACGAGGATGAAATCTCCATTCATCCTCACCTCAACTCTTCGTCAAGTTTCTAGAGAGCTTCAACACACTCTTTGAGGTGTTGACTGCAGCAACATTCTTTGAGAGTCATGAGAAATCTTGTACTTTGCTTACAAGAAGTTAGGTTTTACCCTTGAGTCTTTTCATGGTCTAGTAAATAAGTCTTAAGGGGAGACGGGCTTGCCCTCGACTCCTAGCCATCCAAGTGATCCCCCATCTTCCATGTGACCGTGTTTCTCCATCTCTTTGTTTTTTCCAACAATCTTAAGACTTAGTGTCACCATGGATGATCGAGTTTGAGGGATGAAATTTCAAGATCAAGAAGCTATAGAATCAAAAGATAAGTTTATGTTGTTTTATACAAGTTTCATTATTCAAGTTTATTACTTTTAGTTATCAATATTATTAATCAATGGTAATTATTTGATTGATGTAGTAAGTTTCTCGATCGATTGTTGTCAATGGTGATTGATGGTTATACTCAAGATGTTCAAGGAGTATGATGAGATTGTCTTCATATCGAGATAAGTTCTTTATTTTCATTAAGTTGGCTTTTATTTGATTTAAGTGGCATAAGTTATCTTGATTTGAATTTGGGTTAATTCAAATGAAATGACTAATTGGAAACATGTTGAGATTTATTTATACGCCTTGTTAAGTCAACATTTACAAGTTTTCAAGAAAGTGGTGTGTTAAGGTGTTTGTGAGTACATGTTTGTTTGCCATTATGCCAAAAGGTTAAGTGTAATTTTATTATTGTCAAGTAAATCACAAAGTGCCATGTTAATTGATAAGTGAGTTTATGGTTTTTATGGCATGTTTTTTCATGATTAAGTACATATATATGTGGTGTTCATATATGAGAGTCTTGTGAATATAAAGCATATAATTGTTTAAATAAGTTTATCATGATTATTTATATTTGAGTACACGAGTTTATCAATTTATTATGTTGTTAATTTATGAAATGATAAGCATGAATGTTTTTTTTTAAAGTAGTCATATATGTACATGTGCAAGTATGTATGGCAATCCATATGATTCACATGTTTAAGTTTATGTTTATGACTAGTGTTATTCTCCGCTAGAAATAAAAGCACGCTTAAGTTAAGATAATGTTTATTCATGAAAGTTCTTGTATATATGTTTTTGAGATATATACTTGGGTTGTCTTGTTTGGTTCATGTCTTGTTAAGCATACATAATATGAATAAAGATGCAAGTGTTCATGAAATGTATGTGTTTGACATGGAAATTCATAAGTTGTGAGAATATGAATTTGTGGTAATTTGTTGTAAGATGAATTCATGTGATTAATTCTTATTTGATTTGCAAAGAAGGTTGCTCATATGTCTCAAGTCTTTGCATGTTTCTTTTAAAGTTCAAGTTGATTGTTTAATGTGAGTTCATGTTTATGATGTTTAAAGTTTTGACAATCATATGATTATAAGTGCTTGACAAGTATTCATGATTATAAGTTGTTTAAATATATATGTCTTTATGTATATATTTTGATTAGCACTTATACAAGTTTGCCTTGATAAAATGTCTTAATTGATCTAAGTTTCAAGTATGCTAGTATGCATGTCAAGTTGTTAATCAATCTTGGTATATTCCTTTTATGTATGAGGCATGACAAGTTCAAGAGTAGTCATATGATGTTAATTAAGTACTTGTGCTAACTTTGTTAAAGTATAAGATCAAGTAAGTTCATATGATTGTTTTGCGTGAATAAGTTGACCATGACATGTTTTCCTATTATTAAGATATGAATAAGGTATTTTTTGTTCATATGAGTACAAGTAGAAATGTATATTTCTTGTTTGTCATGTTAGTGATTAAAGTTCTCACACATAATATTGTTTCGATAAGTTTAGCATAGCCTAATAAGAAATAATGACGGTTTATGTGATTATTATAAGCATATGGGCTATGGCTGTGTCATAAGTAACATAGATACAAAATCTATTTATAAGTGCAAGCTTCTCATGCTCCATGATCTTGTTATTATCAAGATGATTTTATTGTTAAGTGTTTACTTTGTCATATATGATGTTTCTTCATGAGATAAAGTAATTGTTTATGAGAAGGTTCATACTTTATATGGTTTGTATGCTAATATATGTTACTTACATATTGATGCATATGGTTAATTAAGGCTTGTTAAGTATATGATTATGAAAGATCTAAGGATAATCATTATTTTATGAATTCATGTGTTTAAGTTGAATACATGCACTTGGCTTTACCGCCATTTAATGAGATTATAAGTGTTCATCTTGTATGAATGTAAATAGTATGTATCTACTATAAGATAAGTTGCATAATGTATGCATGTTGGACTATGTGCATGATCATTTATTTTGAACGCATGATATTTACCTAAGTTCATGTGTTATAAAATTGGATGATCGTTGCTTCATTTGTTAATAGTCTATTATTTAAAAATTTACATGTTTGATATGTAGAATTCAATCAAGTTTGCTACAAAGGGAAATGCATATGGTTCTCATATACATTTGTTTGATCCATCCTTAAGTGGTTTATGGATTAATACTATCAGTAAGATTGGCATACGAGACGAATGGTTATGAGTTCCACGGTCTAATATTTAAGAAGTGGATATAATCATGTATAAGGAATCATGACCCAAATTAGAATGACGTTTGATCATACAAGTAAAGGTCATATAACTATAAGATAATCATTCAAGATCGATTGAGGTTCTTTCTCGCCCAGCCAATGTTAAGATATGTAATAAGTTTCATTACATATGGTATTCAAGTTTTGTAGCAAATGGTTGAAAGTATAATGTTTTTAAGTTACACGTAAGATGGAATCTAATTTCCGTGAAATTTAAGTGTTTGTTCAAGTTTAAGTTGGAAGAGGCTTCTTCCATGGAAAATCAAGTACCACTTTGATTTACACAAAGGCTATAACTATGAAATCCAAAGTTATTTCGATATAGTTATCCATAGAACATAAAAATCAAATGTTAATTTGATTTACAAGGTTCTAAGCGGATAAGTTTTTAACTATGAAATCCAAAAGTTATTTGGATATAGCTATGCGAAGAACATGGAAAATCAAATGCTAATTTGATTTATAAGGTTGTTCTAAGGTATAAGTAGTGACTATGTAATCAAGATACTTGGATGAAGACATAGTGATAAGGAAAAGAACGCGAAAAATCAAAAGAAATTTTGATCTTGTAAGCATCTCTTTTAAGGTAACTATACAAGTAGTCCAACATCTTGGACAAGGTTATAGTAACCTATTTATAAGCATTACTTATCCATGTCATTTGGATAATGTTATAATCAAGGTTCGAGTTCATGAGTTTTTGGCATTGCGAAAGAATGTATAGTTCAAGGGTTTGTCGCTTACTAAAGCATTCATTTTGTAAGTTCATGTATGAACTCAATATTTAAATTTTACCAAAAGCTTATAATGCGATGGTTTAGTCGTATTATGGCAAGGGGAAAAGTATTTCTTACCTAATTCTATAGTGTGATGGTGTAATCACAACTATGATGAAGGAAAGAAATGTTAAGTTTAAGATATGATCATGATAAGTAAGGTCATGGAAAGATATGTTTTTATCTAGTGATCTTAGTTAATTGAGGAAACTCAAAAGTATCATGATCAAATTCTGTAAAAGGTCACAAGAGTATCTAGTGATCCTTGATAAGGGGATGGGAGTAAAGCCCACTTATAAATTGTCATCAACGAAGCTCCAACTCACGCTTGACACTTTTGGTTAAGCCTGAGTTCAATGGTCGACGACGTTGAATGACAATGGGAGCATCAAAATATTTAAGATAAATCATCCCAAGGACAAGATGATGCTCAAGAACCGTAATGTTCAAGAGGTTTGAGTCTATGACACATTAACAGACTTTGAATCGATGAGATGGGGAGCTCTATTATGGGGCGTCAAAGTCTGCCTATGCGAGAACGTGAAGTGGGCCGCTTCGGATAGCCTAGGGCTGGGCTTAATTGTTCTCGCAGAGGGTATGGGACACATGGCCGGTTTGAAATAATGTCTTTATTTTTAAGCAAGGGTTTGGGTTGTATGTGTGTTATGTAACCAATTAGTCAAATAAGGGTGTAAAGTTCAAAGCTTGTCTACTTATGCATCTAGACTAATTGAAATTATGTACAACAAGTGAAAGTTCAAGTCGCGAGACACT
The DNA here is from genome assembly GCA_029582165.1 of Portulaca oleracea. NCBI lineage: Eukaryota > Viridiplantae > Streptophyta > Magnoliopsida > Caryophyllales > Portulacaceae > Portulaca > Portulaca oleracea. The sequence goes on from CM055869.1 coordinate 25,886,297, forward strand.
TTCATGACGCATAACAACTCCTTGATTTCTCGGGTGTTTAAGTTCTCTAGAAGGTGCCATGTATGGCAGGGGTATGTTTACCCAAATGAGGGATCTCGGGCTATTACAAGTGAAACTCTTGAAATGGCGGGGGATTGTTGGAATATTTCAAGAGTTAAGAGGCATAAAAGTATAAGTTTTAAGCATAGGATTGACCGTGAGGTCCGAAATAAGCTTAATAAGGAAAAGGGGACCAACACGGATCATGTCTGGTGTGACACGACTAGTGTTAGCGTCCAGAGAGCACTGTTATATTGCACTGGGTCAACACGGGCCGTGTTGGGATCAACACGGACCGTGTTGAACCCAGTCGGGATTGATTTTTGAAATCCCTTAAGTTAAGCCTTGGGATTAATCTCGATTGATCATTAATAGGGATAATCTTTGACTAAGAAATCAGTCAAGCAATCCCCATTAATGATTCCAAGACATATCCCTTGGATAATGCCTCCTATTATGTCAAGTTTGAATGGTTTGTCTACTCCATGAATCACTATAAAAGGATGATGAATTATCCATTCATCCTCACCTCAACTCTTCTTCAAGTTTATAGAGAGCTTCAACACACTCTTTGAGGTGTTGACCGAGCAACATTCTTTGAGAATCATGAGAAATCTTGTACTTTGCTTACAAGAAGTTAGGTTTTACCCTTGAGTCTTTTCACGGTCTAGTGAATAAGTCTTAAGGGGAGATGGGCTTGCCCTCGACTCCTAGCCACCCAAGTGATCCCCCATCTTCCATGTGACCGTGTTTCTCCATCTCTTTGTTTTTTCCAACATTATTTCTAACCGAGGTTTACGCTTATTCAATCTTTGTTGATGCAACTCAAAATAACAATGTTTCAATATGATGTTAAGAGTCTAAACCAAGGAAGAGGTGATCAATCAATTACTATGACAGTATTAACATACAAACCACAAAGATTAAACAAACTGCAACAAATTGCTACGGATTGAAATTAAATATTAAAGGTTAATTGAATAACAATGGGTCCATCACTAAAACTAAGAAATTAACTACTCATATTTGGTAAAAACCAAAAAATTGCTTAGAAGTACCCTCCATTTTGCGGAGACTAATTTTAGGGGACCATATTATTAGAAACTATATTAGGGTGAACAATGATGTTTAATATCTAATTATTTGGGGCCAATCTTTCCGGAAGTGGCCGAAAATTGGCTAAAAGTGTGAAATGACTAACCTATCCTTATGTTAATTGTAAAGTGACTAACCCATCCACTGTAATCTGTTTGGCCGCGAAAACATGCATCTGCCTCCTATGATACTGCATCCCTTGAGCACTACTCCTTGTACCTTCCCCTCCACATCCCCCACCCCCAAAGTCAAAAATCCGGCAAACACATACGCTAGGGTTTACCGATACTGACGGACGGTCAAGTTCTGCAACGACGAAATCGAACCTAAAGTAGAGTACGGAAAGTGAAAGGTTGCTAAAATGGTGAGTTGAATGTTTTGTCCATCTTCTTATCTGATTTCGGTTGAAATTGAATTTTCGTTTCAAAGTTTAGGTTAGGCGCGTGTATTTGTGAGGTATATTGTGAACTTTGGTCGTCAAAATTTATTGGATTTGGGTTTGTGTTTGACACCAACTTTTCTGAGGTTTTGGTTTCAGGCAGTGCAACAATTTATATGGGCAAGTTTCATTTAATACACAATACTTTTTGTTACATGAAACCTTTTCAGGGGTTTGGGTATTTAGGATTTTGGATTAAAGGTTGTACTCTGTTTTAGTTACTTCATACATTCTCTCCACATAATGCTGGTGGTTTGTGACAGTCTGGTATGGGTTATATATGTGTAGGTTGTTCGGTCTTTACTTGTTCATTTCAAAGGGGAAATGGTCACATTGCATGATGTGGATCTGGATAACTACAAGCCCATTGATTTATTTTTGGCTATACGGTCTGCATTTGCTATAAGGAAGGGATTAAACTTCCCGAAATTTGTCAACTTCGGATGGCATCCACCTGGAAAGGAAAGTCAGATGCGACGAAAAATCCGTAATCCGTAATCCGATCCAAAAATCCGATTATCCGATCTGAAAAAATGGATAATTAGCGGATAATTTTTTAAGTTGGCGGATTGGTTAACCGATCCGGATTTTTTCCCCGGATCATGGATCGGATACGGATCGGGGGTTGAAAAATACGGATAATCCGTCGATTATCCGAAAATCCGAAAACAATTAATTTTCAACTTTGAACCCTTCAAATGTTATTTGTTTGTCGTTAATTAGTAGTCATTAGCGTAGAAATGTAACAAAATACATAAAGTTTACCATTTTGAACCCATTAAGGTAAGAAGAACAATGATAATTATTGTACGAGTGCGTTATAATCCGTGTATATACGGTTATCCGATCCGAAATCCGGTTAACCGAGACTTTCGGATCGGATACGGATCGCAAATTTTATTATCCGACAATTCGGTTAATCGAAAGTTCGGTTAACCGAAACTTTCGGATCGGATATGGATCATGATTTTACCTCTCCGAACATACGGTTAACCGATCCAAATTTATGATCGGATCGGTTAACCGATCCGTGCCCACCCTATCCACAAGACTGGACAACATTGGTGAGGAATTGGATACAGGTGAAGTCCAAATGCATTCCAATATGGATGGATGTGTTGAGAGCTCCTACAAGTTTTCAGTTGGAAGTTGAAGCTTTGGACAGGAAGAATGGTGTTGGGGAGGGGTCACCAAACCCAACACTTAGCCAATTTCGGAAATGGGTGGACACCTTGATTGTGACCCCTGATACTCAAGCTGTTGAGGGCCAAATTCATGTCAAAGCAGAAATCAGTCCAAGTCACCTTTAGGGAGGCCCAAAAAGCTACCAGTTCGCAAGTCAAAGCTAGGGCCAAAATTGATGGAAATTCCTCACCCCACCATACAAAGCAGGATGCTTGTTGGTGTGCCTGGTGAATTCTACTATGCAAAGAGAGAGGGTGGATCATCTGTTGATGTCCAAACCTCATTAGTGCAACCATCCTCAACTCAAAGCCAATTGAAAAGCGTTGTTTTTTCCTCACCTATACAAAAGAGCCCACAAAGATATACATTAAACCCAAGAAGACCTAACACAAGATCACAGTCCATTATCCAACCCCATAGTGTGTCCACACCACCATCTCCACAACCCACCGATATCCAAACTTTGTCAAGTAGCATTGTTCTCAGCCTTAGCATACCTAGAAAACCTTCCACATGTCCCCCCTCCCCCCTCCCCCTTGCATCTAGAGAACCTTCCACCCCTTTCTCCAGGGTTACTTCTAAGCATGTTGGAGAACCCTCCACTTATTACACCCGTGCTTCAAAAAAAAGCCCCCGAGCAGCCCTATAAAAAACCAACACATACCAAACACAAGTCCCTAGAAAAAAAGGTCATCAAGTGCCTGAGGTGTATGGTGGACTGGGTATAGTGGGCATTGAGTTAAAGGGGTTGGATGAGTTTGATGTAGTCCCTTTGTGCCAACCACAAATAGATGACTGTGATGTCTTTGATAGTGATGCAGAGGCAAATGGTGGAGTAACACCCAGTGGAGGCACTGATGATGATGATGACACTGATGAGGAGTTCATTGCATCGGGTGATGAACCAAGTAGTGATGATTAGTCGCTTGATGAGTCGGATGGGGTTGATGAGGCAGAATAATTAGATGACATTGATTTAGAAGATGAGGCTGAAATGTGTATGAGCTTAGGACATGATGGTCCATCTGATGACGATCTTGTGGTTAGGAAGATGGCTAAGGTTTATAGGCATGGGAACTTGTGGTCAAAAGATAGGGAAGATAAGATCAGTTTAAATGTTGGTGATACGTTCACGTGCAAAGAGCAACTCTTGAGTGTGATGAGAGATTATTGTGTTGAGAAGGGTACTCAATTGGAGAAGATTAAGAACAATGGCACAAGATATACTATAAAGTGTGTGATTGAGAACTGTCTATTGAGGATTCATGCTTCTAAGATGAAAGTTGATAGACACACATGGAAGATTAGATCCTTTGTCGATGAATGCAACTGTCCTAATTACCACCTCAACAAAAGTGCCACTTCCAGATGGGTGGCATTGAAGCTTCTTGATGACTTTACTGATAACCCGGACATGGATTTTAAGATAATGAAAAACATTTTGATGAGGAGGTATGGTATTGATGTTCCAGACTATACATGTTGGAGAGCAAGGAAAATTATGAGGAAACTGTAGATGGGAGGCACGATGAAGGGTATGAGTTACTTGCTCATTACATGGAAGTGTTTCAGGAGACACTTCCAGGTTCTTTGTGTTTCATCAAATGGACTGAAGTAGGTGATGGCAAGAATCCCATATTCAAGAGATGTCAGATATGCTTGGGGGCTGCTTTTTCAGCATTCAAGGAGTATTGTAGGCCATTAATTGGCATTAATGCCTGCCACCTAAAAAGTCCATATAAGGGTGTTTTCATGATTGCCATGGGTTTGGACAGTAACAACAGCCAATTCCCTTTGGCGTATGGGGTGGCTCCAAAAGAAAATGAGGAATAGTGTTCACTTTTTTTAACTGGTGTTGCACGAGCCCTTGGTGCATTGGAGGATAGCAGTGGGTACACAATAATGTCTGATAGACATAGGGTAAGTTTTAATTTTTTTTAATTTTTAAATTAGAGAATAGCAATGTTTGTGGGCATGTGATACTAACCTTTAAGTTTGTTGTATGTGTTGAAGGGTATTATTGCAGCTTTGAAGACGGTCATGCCTCGAGCTTCAAGGAGAATTTGTGTCCTTCATCTTTACAAAAACTTTGCCAATAACTATTCAGGTAACTTTTCACTTTAGTTTCATTGTCATGTGATACTGGTTAGTCTCATTTTGCCATTGTGTAGTCATTATGGAATCATAAGTATGCATCATATTTGAACATATGGAAAGGGATAAAAACCTGGTTCGACAGCATTGACATGGTTGCATTGCATTTTCACAATATACCTTTCATTGTCATGTAATCGTCCTTATGAAATGTCATGAGTTGGGTGGGTTGTCTATTTGCTGTCATTGTGCTAAGCCTCTCTGTCAAGGCTGTGTGTATTTCAGCTGTCAAAGGGGTTTCGGATTCAGTCGTGTAATCTTCTTCCCTCTCTGTTGCTGCGTGGCTAAGCTGTATGTGCTAACTTAAGGGTCTTTGCCTTCTTTGAATAAAAGGGCTTCCTGCCGCAAATTATTAAAAAAAAAAAAGACAAGGTTGCAGTCAGTGAAATGTGTTCACATTCTAAGAAACCAGCTGTCCAGGAAGCCAAGGTTGGAATCAGTGAAATTATAAAATAACTAGCTTGATATATGTCACAAGGTTACTAAGTTATATATGCTTGATACATCAAAAATCCACTTATGGTAACTAGATGTTGTTTGCCTATTGTGCTGCCAAAAACAAAACAACATTTAGAAGAGTTTTTTGTGTGGAGTTTGAGGGTAGGGGGGTTCAGAAGAGGCCAAGATATATCAATTCCTCGCATTACAAGTGTTTAGATGTGATTGGGTCGTATGAGTTTGAAGCACATATGTTTGATGTTTAAAGTGTTTGTCAGACTTAAGTCCTTTGCTTGGGTGGATGCAATTTTGTACTGTGAGTGAGCTGATGTCCTGCTGATTTGGTCTGGTTTGGGGGTTTAAGATATATCAACTTGTTGGAATGCACTCAAATTAATTGATCCTTAATTGATACTTTTGTTGCAATTTTGTCACTTAGTGCTTTTGTTGCAACTTTATCACTTTGTGCAGAAATGTGAAGATGTAAAGTGCCCATAACATCTGCATTTGTTAAATTCCAGACATGCAATTTATGAACCCTAAAGACCTTTAATTTTCATGATATCATCCACAATAGCCTTGAAATCCTGCTCCAGAGCTCTCAGAACCAACTTTTCACAAAATTTCAGCAGAGTTTCTCAAAAGAAATATAACTGACGATACTAATATTAATATTGATTTTTTTCTGTTTGGTACTAAAATTAATTATGTACTAATAATAATTTTGTTCTGTTTGATACTAATACTTGAAGGATTCATGATATACTTGAAATAGGTTAATATTTTCATGACTTCTTCTACGTAGCTGCAAATGGATACAATGAATACATATTTAAGAAGACCATGAAAAAATAAAAGGAAGGATCCATCGGCCTACAACTGGTTGAAAGACAACGAGCCTCTTGAACATTGGGCAAGATTTAAGTTTGATGAATCGCTCAAGATGCCTGATAACACAAACAATTTCGTAGACAGCTTCAACAATGCCATCAACAATCATAGGGGAAAACTTATTTTTACCATGCTTGAAGAGATCAGGAAGATCATTGGGAGTCGATTTGACGAGAGATTCCTATGGTCAGCTGCTTGGGATGGTAAAGTGACACCATTTGTGTACAAGAAGCTAAAGATCGTAGAGTAAGAATCAAAGAACTGCAAGGACTTAGTGCGGGCTGGGAACATGGTGTTTGAAGTCATAGAGGGTTGGACCAAGTTCAATGTCAAGTTGGAGCAACGATTCTGTGATTGCAAGAGATGGCAGATTTCCGATTTACCTTGTAAGCATGTCGCTTTTTGCATAAAGCATCTCAACCTGAATTTGGAAGACTTCTGTTCTGAATACTTTAGTGTGGAGAGGTATTGTGATTGCATTTTTAAAGGGTATGATGTAAACTGATACATTCTTGATTCTTGTAGTATATTTCTGAACACTGAACTTCACCATTTGCAGGTACATAAAGTTGTATGACAATATTATACAACCGATTCAGGACCCATGCTTCTGGAAAGAGACTACACTCCCAGAAATAGATCCTCCATTTGAGTTGAAAAAAATTGGAAGACCAGAGAAACACAAGAGGAGGGAATCAAGGGTACCGGTAGATGCAGCTGCTTCCGTGCGCCTTGCACCAAAAAATGCAAGGAATGTAATAGGCCTGGTCACAATAAGACCACCTGTGGGCGACCGAGAGATGAAAACGGAAAGCTTTTGAACCCATACAAGAAGAAATAAATGCCAAAGACTGGAAGACCAGCTGGAAGACACTCCAAGAAACAAAAGGTGAACCATCAGAGCACCCCCTCAGCTACCTCCCAAGCTAGCCAAATTTCTTACCCAAATTGAATTTGGACACCAATTTTTGGACATGTGATATCTCATTTGTCTATCTTTTTTTTAGGTTTTATGTTGGACATCAAATTAATATCTAAGATATGTGATGCAAATTTGGGATGTGTTGTACTACAAAACCAAACAGTGAGTTAGGTATTTTTTAGAATGCAAAGTTGTAACTTTAGGAATTTGTTGAAGTGCCAAACCAGCCTGTGACATTTCTATTTTCTGGAAAGCATTGATGTTGAATTTTGTAAGCTGTTGACATGTGTATCCACTGTAGCTTGTCCATTGTTATATCCTTTTACTATTGCCTATTTTACTGCCAGACTTGTTGTAGTCTGAGGGATGATTTAGCTTAGTCCAATTGTTTCGGTTCACAATTCGTCCGGGTCAAAATAGGGTCGTTCTCAGGTATTTAAGAACGTATCCTTTGTCAAGTAATGGTACTACTAAAGCTGTTTATACTAGCAACACTTGGATATTTTTCTAAAGTCACTGGACTCACATGATTAGATATTACAAGATATCCTAATTCCCAGCAGAAAGATTGCAACATCATGACAATGACAGGAAAAAGAATTGTGAAAACTGACTCTCACTTGATTCATAAGCATATAAAGCAAGCAGATGTACAGGTTAACAAACAAATAACATTTAGTGCCAAAAGAATACAGCATATAGCATATGCCACCAGGAGGAAATGATTTTCTAATAGAAAACATAGAAGGTTCTGATGGAGTAATATGGATCACATGAATAAAACCAACATTATCTTTCACAAATGCATGATTGTTTTGACTTTATAAAACAAAAATTATGGATCATCAAGAAAAGGGGCATGTAAATATGCTGCTCCATGAACAAACCAATTTGCAGGATATAATTAATATTAGTATACAACTAATATTAGTACCAAACAGAACAAGCATGATGTCAACTCCATGAAACACAAAACTCCAACTAACAACAAACAAACCAAGATCATCAATAACCTAGATTTTGCAGGATATTAGTAATGACCTCCAACTCCATTACTTGTTCTGTCTGATAACCTAAATTAACAGGAAACAAACACAGAAATGTCCTGTCTATGAGTGATGAAATGTCCGAGCAAATCCTGTCTGATAACCTAGATTTTGCAGGATATAATCACTTGCAAAAAAATCAAGATGGATGTCATACATTATATAGGGAGCTCCGGCAAAAAAAAATGTATCTTCAAACTCAAATTTCATTCATTCATGGAACACATGAGCATTACAATATGGAACACTAAGCCTAACCCTTGATCATTACATCTCATTCAATTCCAACACAGACAATAGCAACATAATGCATTACCTACCATGAATATTCAATACAAGGAGTACAAAAACTCCAACTAATAGTATCCCTAATATAGTTTGCCCTTTCTCAATCAATTTCAACATAGTCTTCACCTCCATAATTTCACTCTTCAAATCATTCTCAAAAACCAAATCTCGTCCACTATTTGAGAAGCTCAATTCAGGAGCCCAACCGAGAAATTTATCACATCGTATACACTCATCATACAATTTGTCGAGGTTTTGCTTCGACTTTGACACAAGTCTGGTAGCTGGATTATTGCATCTAGGGCAGATGGCACCATAACCACCATCACCATATGAAGATGTGTACGAAGGCATCATCAACACAGCCAACTTGTGAAATTAGACTAGGAAATAACACGAAGAATCGAATGAGAAATTAAATGTTGAAATAGCAGCAACAAAATCGAATCACATACTCCATTTTTCAAAATTCAATTTTCCCAGTTGAAACCCTAAAACATAAACTGGAACTCCGCAAGGCTTCAACCCAGAAATCCAAATTCCAGATGGGTAAGAAGGAAGGAACAACAACAAAATAATTGGAACCAACACAAGAAAACATACTGGCCACTTCCAATTTCAGATGATCCAAATTCAACCCAGAAATCCAAATTCAGAGACAAAGGAACAAGGGAGACTCATATCAGCAGTGAGGAAAGGGGAAATTGATTCTAAATATGTGAGAGAAAACAAGTATATAAATGTTGTAGTGTCAGGGTTAGTCATGTTACAATTAATATAAGGGTAGGTTACTCATTTCACACTTTTAGCCGGTTTCCGGCCACTTCCGACAAGACTGGCCCCAAATAATTAGATATTAAACATCACTGTTCACTCTAATATAGTTTCTAATAATATGGTCCCCAAAAAATAGTTTCCGCAAAATGGAGGGTACCTCTAAGCAATTTTTTGGGTAAAAACTACTACTAAAGTAACACAAATCAAAATGGAAAACATAGGTGGTGTTTGGTTACCCAGCTTTTTGGGTAGCTTTTAGCTTTTTAGATAGCTTTTAGCTTTTTGACCAAGGTTAAAAAGCTACTTGAGGTGTTTGGTAAGTATCTTTTATATTAGCTTTTTGAACCTAAAAAGCTACTTTCCAAAAAGCTATTTGATGAAGCTTTTTGAGGTAGCTTTTCACAAAAAACTACTTTACCAAACACTTTTCCTGCAATCAGCTAACCCAAATAGCTAAAGTCAAACAGTTAATTCAAAAAGCTATAAGCTAACAGCTACCAGCTGGTTGCCAAACAGGGCCATAATTGTATCTATGATAAGAGATACCACGATTCGACAATTGAACAAAAATCTCGGCTTGCGAAAGTTTCCTTCTCCCAAGCTTAAATCTCCAATCTCCAAAACGGAGGTCTTCCATGGCTGTATGGAAAAACTCAGAATGTTTCTTGGTTAAAAACAGTCTCCTTGTATGTGAGTTTACCCCTTTATATATTATGCGTTGAAAAGCTAGGTGGAGGAGGCGCAACCACTTTTCCATGTAGTTCCACAAGCCAAGCGTTGGTAGCGCTTAAGCTAGCTTTGGAGGATTTTCGGTAGGCGCGGGTAGCCCCTCCTTTAGTTTTTGCTGCTCCTCTCTCTGTCTCAGGCGCAGCAGGCGCTATGTGAGGCGCAGCGAGCGCCTGATTTTGCATTCTCCAAATTGGGTCGGAATTTATCTTTTGAGCTTACTATTCTTCTCTTCAGTTCTTGACACCTCCTTTTCACTTGATTTGTGACATAATCTGTAAAATTCTACCAATCTGCAAACCAAGTGAAATAACCATGTATTCGGGTCTAAAATAATAAGTTAAATCACAAATCAACCTAAAATTCACATGTTAAGTACCTAATTAACCCTATAAAATATATACTTATCAACTACGCTTTACACAAAAATTCAGTATCTATAACGAGTTATTGCTATTGCATTAGCAAATCTTCTTATAATGTTCATCCTTTCCTTGTCGCATTTTGCTTCCTTTTCACCTCCTCCAAGCTACTAGATCATCTTATTACCGTAGAATAATAAGAGGAGTTTGAGAATGTAGGGAAAAGACTATTGTGGCCTTTAAAATACCCAAAATACCCTAGCTGCTCTAAATGAGTTACCCGAATAGAGATCAAATGTTTTAATCTGATTTAGTAATCAAATGAACTCCAAAATGGACATTAGATAGCTCTTTGGAAAGCTTAGCACGAGGACTATAAAAATTCTTGGGAGGTCATCCCCAAATTCGAACAAAGAGGACGTCAAATATTTGCCCCAATTAAAGTTATTTGAACTAACTAAAAACTTGATTTTCTGGCTACTATTATTATACGATTAAGGGACAAGAATACTTCGAAACCATTCTAACATATAAATGGGTTATTAAGAACTCGTTAGATATTGGTAGGAGGGTTTTTTGCATTTTGGACCCCGAATTTTAGGGGTATTTACATTCTGAACTCTTGGTTTTCAACTTTAACATTTTGGACCTTAAAGTTTGTAGGCTGAAAAAAAGGACCCTAAAGTTTGTGAGGTGAAAAAAAAGCTCGTTTCCCATTTTTCTTTTTCTTTCCATGTTTGAATTTCTCTCCCGATTGGCATCAAACTTCAAGACTAAGGTTAAAACCGATAGTAAAGTTATAATAAACCTCTTTTATTCATGTTGGAGTTACTTAAAACCATGTACTCAGGGGTCTAAGTAGCCTCGACACGAATAAGAGAGGTGTATTATAACTTCAATATTAGTTTTAACCATAGTCCTAAAGTTGGACGTCAATTGGAAGATAAATTCAAACATGGGAGGAAAATAAAAAATGAGACAGGGGCCTTTCTCTTCAGTCCACAATCTTTAAGGTCCTTTTTTATTCAACCTACAAACTTTAGGGTCCAAAATGTTAATGTTGAAAACCAAGGGTTCAAAATATAAATACCCCTAAAATTTGGGGTCCAAAATGCAAAAAACCCATTGGTAGGAGCTTAATATACATCATGAATTGACTAGAAGATCGGATGACCTATAGTGGGTCAGGTTAGTGGTTCAGATTGGTCAATAGATTAGAAAGAGAGTCAGACTCATAACAAGGCCACCTGCCCTTGGCAATGGTTGCAGCTCAATCTTCCTCTTTTATGACTCGTATCCATTCTTAATTATAAGTGAATCATTAATGGGGATTTGTGAAATAAGTATAAATTAAATGAGATAAATAATAATTAAAAAAGCTGCCAGCTAGTTTTGAAAAAACTAACAAAATTTAGATAAAGAAGGGACTCCAACATACGAATCAGAGATCAGATTCGAGATTAAGGTTACATGCAAGTCGAAGAATTAAACTATTCTGATCGACTTGACTATTTGAACAAAACAAACACTTCTAAAATCTTATTTAATTAGAAAGAGAAAAGGGGAGAAATTCAATAGATTTCATATTAGAAATATTATGTCATACAAAAGCAAAATCAAGAATTTTCAATTTATACAAGTCAATTGAAATATGGATATTAATTTATGTGATTATACAAAATAAAGGTGGTAGCAAACTAACATTAATCACTTAGCATGAAGAGAGAAATTGAAGTGAGAAACACAATAAAATCCCTCGAAGATTGCGGAATAAAAATATTTTGGAGAAAGGAGTTATTCTCCATAATCAAACTAATCAAAAGGATTATATTTCTTTAACAAAGCCGACCAAATTTGGCAAAGAGGAAAAGAGAATATTAAGGAAATTTTGGAAATAGGAAAGAATAATGGTAAGAATTTCATGAAAAGAAACACACGGGCAAAAGTAAGGTCAGTCGGCTTACGCGAACTGATGTACACGCCGAATTTTGTATATGAAGAAGTTGTGATGCCCTCCACGACATCTGTACCAATGACCTTCGCCATATTCAGGAAGTTTTGTTTGAAAGAACAAATTAGGGAAGTATCTTGAAAATTTCTAAAATGATTATAGCATACTTTCTGAATAAATATCTACTTATTATATTGTATATTCTTGCAAAAAAACATTACAAAGGGAAAGGCCAAATATTCCAAAGCAACCAAGATTGAACATCAACACAAACTTGGAAAGAATCAACAATGTCGTTGGAAGAGAAGATATAGTCGTTGGTAATGAATTTCCACGACCTATAAAAAGGCTTTGCCCAGCTCTTTCAAGATCGGTCGATTCCAAGAAAGTAATCAAGTGTAGGAAATCTCGTGAGATTTCTGAGTTTAGCCAATGAGTCCTTGGAGAGTTATGTAGCCAGTAAGGTACTATAGGACCCGAAAAATTCCACTTCGAGGAAATTGGTTCGGATGTGCTACTTAATGGTTGGGAGCCGACTAAGGTTGCTTAATCCTTAAATAAGAATATTTTTATTTTATGAAAATCATTTTTGAGGGGTAACTTTTATTTATTTAATAATCAATTTTTGTCATTCACACACTTGAAATTACATTGAATTAATTTATAAATAATTTTACATAAAATCCGATTCAAACTCGGGCCAAGTAGGAAGCACAAAGGCCCACAAGGCCCAACAGAAAATACCTAGAAAATTCAAAGGCCATGTGGCCTATGATGACTTCTATGGCATTTTCTCTTGGGTAGGCTCCGGATCGGAAAATGGGCATATGTAAATTATTTTTTTATAAATTCTTTCGACATAATAAACATGCATGTTGGATAACAAAAAAAGATTATAAAGAAAGAGTCGTCTGCCGATTTAAGGAAACCGACAAACCAAAAATAATATAAAAAATGAGTCTAGTGTACAAACCCGAACTCCGAATTCGGGGACAAGGTTACGAATTCGAGAATTAAAATTTTCGAATCCGCCTGTTTAAAAAAAACAGACTCTACTAAAATCGAACTTGAAAATAAAAAGAGTGGGGAGAAGTTAAATGGATTTCACGACGTTATATTCCAATCATGCAAGAATAAGACAAATTTTTCTTTTACAAAATAATGTACAAGTAGAATGATCTAAGAATAAATTACATGGTTGAAAATACAATAATAAAGATATACACGACTCTTACCTTAAACTTTCAAAATGATACCTTCTTCGTGGTGGATGCTTGGACTCGGTGTTAGATGGATGATGGAATGGAGGATTAAATGATTGGAGGTATGGTTATATGGTTGGTGTGGTGATGATATGGATGATAATTATGGAGGATAGAAGGGAATTTTGAGAGTATGATGATAATAAGAGTAGAGAAATGAAGAGAGTAAGGGTGTACTAGAATGATTATAGAGAGAGTAGAGAGTGATGAAGAGTGTTTTTATGAGAGTTGTTGGTGAAATGAGTGAAGGATGAGGGGGTATTTATAGGTGAGGAGGGAGTTGATAGAATGGAAGTGAGTAAACATGATCCACCAATCATGCTCCTTTAAGATCATAACCCTCCCATTAGAGTTATTTGATTATGGGATAAGAGAAGATTAGGGGAGTGCATGATTGTCGGGATTGCATGGATTGCATGGATGCATGGATTAGGGGATGCGTTTGAATGCTATCTCATACGGATTGATGACATGGCATGGATACATGGATGTGTTTGAATGCTCACACAGATTGATGACATGGAATGGGTTTTTTTTGGTATTTTTGTGGTTTTTTTTTTTTGTATTTTTGGCTTTTGACTTTTGGATGATAATTTATTGCATATGTACAATTTATCTAAAATATCCAATACAAAATCCGGTGTCTACATGTACTTCTGGTGAAGTGTAACCAATTATGTTGGTGAGGTGTTATGTAGCAAAGCCTTGAAGCATTGAGACTTTGTGAGTTTGATGTCCATTGTAATATGTCATGTTCTTCTCTGCCTAATCTGTGAGGCCCCTCTTCTCTGCCTTGTCTGTGAGGTCCCTCCTTTCTGCCTCATCTGTGAGGCCCCTCATCACAAGCCTCGTCTGTGAGGCCCCTCCTCTCTGCCTCATCTGTGAGGCCCCTCATCACAAGCCTCGTCTATGAGATCCCTCAACAGAAACTGAATCTCAGTTTCTGTCCTTATAAGTAGTCATCAAGGACCTCACTGTCTTGAACCTGCTAAGTTCCCTATCGTCCTCTATTTTATTGTACCTCAACGTTTATCTAATTAAGAAGTATTATTCAGTTAATCAAGTGCTCGTAACATTCTTGTGTTTAGAAGTGCAGAACTCTGTAACAAACCTATTCACCCCCCTCCCTCAAGGGCTTCAACAGTACCGATGGATTTCACCCGAGGAAGTTGGACCGAAACAGCCGGCGAGGCCCATTGGCCTAAGCCATGTCAAAAGGAAAAGGCCCAAAAGCAACGGAACCGCAATATGCTAGTAGAAAGGCCACTATGCCTTCCTCAGTGCCAAGCGGGGCCCAAGGCGTACGCCTAACCCTGTAGACAGCAGCAAGGACGCACGGGCTTGCTGATAGCCAAAGCCCAACTTGAAATTGCCACGCTGGCAATCCGTGTGAAGGAACCTTACTGGCCGCTGGGCCTTGCTCAGGGGTTTGGATTCTCGCGCCAGTTTTCTCCCCTCCATGCAGTTGCAATCCCCTGATTCCAGCCTTGACTTGTCGACCCTTGACCTGAGCAAGGCCATACGGCCTAGCTAGCTGATTTGGAGGGCATGATCTTTGAATCATGGCTCCCCTCCTTCCATCTTCACTACTTCATTCCTCACCTATAAATACCCCCTTATCCTATCACTCATTTCATCATCCAATACCATCAACTCTTCTCATCAAACTAATCTTATACTCTTTCCTCTACTCTCTCAAACTCTCTCATTCAAATCCCCAGTTTCTACCATCATCAACATCTCATCTATATCATCCACTTTTTTTACCATCCACAAACTTCCATCATTTCATCCAAGGTTCTAAAACCAACTTCATTTGTTACAAAGAGATTGATCTTCCTCTCACCACACTAAGGCTTAAAGTGAGGTTTGTACATCTTTGCTATTGTATTTCAATCATGTCATTTGTTCTTGAATCATTCTACTTCTGCATTATTTTGTAAAAGAAATTTTATTCTTGCACATTCGGAATGTGATATCGTGAAATATAATCTATTAAACTTCTCCCTGCTCATGTCAATTCAAGTTCGATTTTCATAGAGTCTGTTTATTTAAACAAGCGGATTCGAGAAATCTTTAATTCTTGAATTCGTAACCTTACCCCTGGGCTCGGAATCTGAGTTCGCAGACCGGAGTTTTCATTTCTTTTTTGGTTTGTCGATTTCCTTAAAGCGGCTGGTGACTCTTCTTTATAACCCTTATTTATTATTAAACATACGGGTTTGTTACATCGAAAATTCATAAAATGACTTTATACTTACCTTTGCCATAGTCCACGACCAACCCAAAAGAAAATGGAGTGAAAATTATCATAGGCCCTGCGGTCGATGACTATTTGCACCCATTTCTGTTGGGCCTAAGATGTATGGGCCCAGCAGTAGGTGCGCCATAGGCCCCCCGACCTGTGACCCCTTCTGGTGGCTCATGTTTCTCTCCTTGGCCCCGAGCTCGGACGGGAATTAGTATGGAGTCATTAATAAAATAATTTGGTGTAATTTAAGGTATGTTAATAATAAAAATAGGTCTTTAAACCAATAAATGCCCCTCATCTCGAAAATATTTTCATAAAGTAGGAAAAATATTCTTATTTAAGGATTTAGCAACCTTAATCGGCTCCCGATCACTAAGTAGCGGACTCGAGGAAAAGATGAACATTTTTTCTGGGGTCTTACAACTGAACCCAACCAGAATGACCCGATCAAGGTCGGCCGGCCTAGTGCTGAAATGGGGCTAGGCTAACTGCCCTTATAGGTTGAAATGGGCTCATTTTTAGACCAAGGCCGCCTGGCATTATAATTTTTTGCGAGCGCAGGCAACTTCAAACAGTTATAACTTTTACATCCGTCCTCTAATTGACATGACTTAAGAAGTGTTGGAAACTTATAGAGTGTACTCTATGCTCTTTGAATCTTAAGAACATCAAAGACCTGTGGAAAAAATAAAGTTCAAAAGAGTGAATCTTAGTATGTGAGGAGAATGGAAAATTGATGCTTTTGAAGGAGAAATGAAGGGAAATGATGGACATTTTGTGAGAGACTTAGAAATAGATGGAAATGGGGTATTTTTTGGAGATGGAGGATGCATGCTACGTCCTCGATCAAACTCAAATCCTAGTCCAAAAAAAATAAAGTTTACAAATTAATTACAAAACTAGGGACGAAATCCGATGTGTACAGATGTTTAAGTTGTAAACTGCTAGATTTGTTTACATTTTTTATGCATAGTAAACTCAAATCTCAAGACCTCTTGGCTGAAAATTTAATGTTGAGATTAATAACGACACTATTCTTTTTGTTTAGAATAATACTAAAGTAGTTCCCTATAATGATAGTGGGCGTGTTTGGTACATGAACTATTTGAGGAAAAAGAGTTTTTGTGGAGTAAATTAGCTGCTTTGGTCAAAATAGCTAAGCGTTTGGTAAACAACTATTTGAATTTAAAAAGCTAACTAGATTAACTTTTTGCATTCGATTTAAGATTATATTATTGCCCTAATATTTTTACTTAAATTACCTCATATGTTATATAGTAATGATTTTAATAATATCTCACATTCAATAACTTACTACAATAATTATATTAAGAGAAATTAACATTCTGTTTACTTATTTGGATAAAAATCATGAATGTTTTGATAGTTGTTATATCTATCCAACCATTTATTAACAATAAATAACATTATTGTCCATTATAATCACTTGATTTTTACCACAATAAATTAAAAATAATTCAGGTAAAGAATAAAGTAATAATTAATTTAATATTATTCATAAAGTTAACAAATTATTCATCTTTTTAACTCTAGTCATATAATGAATAAATTTTTTTGTAATAGATTTTAATTAGTACTAAATAAAAATAAAGTTGATAGTGAATAATAATTACTATGAAATATTAAATATCACAAATTTATATTAACGCAAATATGTTTCATGATTACAAATTTGTAATTCATTTTGAAACACTTGTAAAAAATATTGTGAAATGAATTATATTAATAAGGGCATAGACAAAAATATGTATTCTCACATTTTCACAAACAATTTTTACAAAAAACAATTTGTTACAAACAGCTAAGTCTAATAGCTAAGTTAAACAACTAAAGACTAATTCAAACAACCAACATCTAACAATAAATATATGATTGCCAAACATGGTCATTATGTATGCATGTGTCATCATTCATCTGCAATATCAGTTAAAACATAAATCTAATGAAAAAATCAACAAAAATTAATAAAAGTACATCCATTCTAGCCATAAATAATATTCATTAAAGAAACAAAAAGATAATTTGAAACTAAAATTAATAAAACATAGACATAAAAAAAGATGACCACAACACAAGAAATTTGAAAAGGGATTAAAACCTCAAATATAATATCAATTGCACGTATAAATAATATTTTGCATAGATGCAAAATAATAATAATAATAATAATAATAATAATAATAATAATAATAGGGTAAGAATAGGAGGAAAACAAAAAAAGTAACAAATATTGGAGAGAATCTCACGCGAAGTTCCTTCATGAGAGGTGAGGGGTTCCAAAATTTTGATATTGTATAGCAATGAAATAAAGAGATAGTGTGAAATAATGGATTTTAGCTCAATTCAATTTATTGGTTTTAGGAGGTTGAGGGCGCCCAATATAAATATCACAATATGGCAGCGATGTGGGACAACTCAACACGCCCCTCACTGAGAAGAGACAAGCTGCGCGGCGCAACATCAATGACTGCAGGCTCACGTCTATGTGAAATAATGAACTTGGCGGTCAACCCAAAATAGCAGGAGGTTGAGGCACCCAAGCCAATATAAACACCACAATATGAGTGTCAAAGGCCGATTTGGGACAACTCAACAGATAGTGACATTTTCTTCTAAGTAATTAAATTATTACTCCCTCCCTTCCATATTAACCGTTGTCTTTCTAAATTGTGCAGTCAAATTTCAAAATTTTTGACCATAAATTTTTCAATGTAGACAATCAATTGCTATATAAAATTACCACCATCAGATTCGTAACGATAAATTATTTATCGTTAGTCATAAAGAAGAAAGAATATATATCCCAAGTAAATGTTCATTATCCGATCCAACATTCCATAAAGGAACGATTCGAACCCAATGAAGTCGAGTTTGAAGATTGGCATCGGAGCATTTGATATGAATCTATCCTGCTGCCATCCCAATCAAACATTGCAATTTCATTTGATTTATTTTATTTTTTGATTCAATATTTTATATATTTTCTTTTTTACATAGGCAAATAAAGATGTAACAAACGAAAAGTAGGAAATGTTAACGCCAAAACTGGGTTCACTCCCACCCGCAATACTTTCCCAATTAGGGCTACTTGACAAACATAACAAGTAGCTATGAACAAAGAAAAGCCAATTAATCCAATGAATCAAACCTCTTGTCATCCCAACCATGCTTTAATTTCTAACTTAAATATTTGATTGTTTGTCACTTGTCAGCATGTTATTGATAACTTCATTTTGATTATCGTGGTGTATGGTGAACAAAAAGAAACAGGAAAAAGAAAATGCAACAATAATCGGAGTCAATACTGTGTATAATCTGGTTTATAGGGGATAAAAGAATCGTCAATTACAGAGTGCTTCAACAGCAAAATAATCGGAATAAGAAAAAGAAGTCAATTAATCCAATCCAATGAATAATTAGAAGCAGAACTGAAATCCCTGTTGTTGGATAGCTTCATCGAGCAAAATCTCAGCTTGTTCCATCAACTCAGGGCTGAGTCTAAACATCAAAACACAGAACTCCATCTGATTGAGTGCACCATCGCCGTCGAAATCTCCTTCTCTCACCATGTTCTTCAAATCTTCATCCGTCATATCCTGCAACCCCAGCAAGGCGGCATTCTTCTTTAAGCTTTCAAACGTAATCACCCCTTTATTTCCATCTTTAAGCAGCTGAAACCCCTTGCAGAGTTCCCCCATTAATCCTTCTCCTCCGAGCTTCTCCGCCATCAATGGGAGATGATCTTCAAAATTCGAACTTTGGTTAGTCGACGCCATTGAAATCTGAATAGAGAAACAGATAACAGGTGATTGAGAAAGTGGGTTTGATGGATCGAAGAGAGAGAAAGTGATGCGGGGGATGATATAGGGGAGGAAGAATGGGAATTGCGAAGAAAGAGGTGGGTAGGTCGGCCAACACAAGCTGATTCTCCTCTGTGTTTTGTTTAGTGGTCTTTTTTCGCCTGTGGACATTTAATACCCCTGTCCCTGCAACTGCCAACTGGGTTTCCACGAAGGAAGACCAAGGGTACGATGGTCATTTATCCGTGGAGGAAGGTTTCCTGTAGCTTCGCTAGGGTGTGTTGGTTGCAGAAATTGATGGCATAATCTTTTTGTTTATGATTTGTGAATGATTAATTAATTGAAGCTGGGCTCAATTATTAGGGAAAATACGAAGGAAAAGATCTGATGGAAAGAGGATGGGAAACAAGGGCTGACAATTTGTTTTCATTGTTTAAGAAAGTAAGTGGATGCAGCCTGTGGGTCAGTTGGGTGTGTGTATGGAGACGTTTCAGGGAAAGGATTTGGAAACTCCGGGATAGGAGGGGAATCATTAAAAACAAAATGAAAATGATGTTAAAATGGGTCAACTTGGGAACTTACATTGGAAGTTGGAACTGTTTTCAATTGTTCTCATAATTAATTCAAGGACAATGAGCTAAATAGTTGTACTCTTTTTCGAGAAAATTACATTTTCCCTGAGGATAAAGAATGTCATATGAATATCAAGGGTAAAAAAATCAATTCATATTTATAATTTTAATGTTTGTCGCAAAATCTAATACAAATTAATTATAGAATATCTGAGGAGATTTTAAATCTATGAACACTTTAATGTCAAATAAGGTAAAAATGATTTTACAAATATCGGGTGTATAAAAATTATTACCACAAGGTAGGGTAGATGTAATTAACTCATTTTCATTGCTACTTTAAGACACGGTTGTTATCTTTTTTTATATATAGGAATTTTGGACGCTAATATACTGAACTTTTGGAGTATTGGACAATAATACACTGACCTTTGACATTGGACAATAATGCACTTAACTTTAGGGGGAGTTGGACAATAATGCACTTGAGACAATTTCGACGATGGCGAACTTAGTAACAATCTTACGTAACAGATCGAGAAGACAAATATTTTTGGACCAATTCATCTCCTCCATCCGCTACATAGGACTGCCAACAAGTTAGCCATTGCCAAAATCATACTGAACGCATTATTGTTCAACACCCCCCAAATAACAGTATATTATTGTCCAAGGTCAAAGTTCGGTGTATTATTGTCGAATACCCCAAAAGTTCAATATATTAAGATCAGAACCCTTATATATATATATATATATATATATATATATATATATATATATATATATATATATATATATATATATAATATTGTATTAAAAACTATAACATACGTATTTTTATTATAATGTTTTTTTATAAAAAAAATTAATAATATTAGTTAAACATGGTAGATCATTTGTGGTGATATTAGAAACAAAACTAGATAGATATCTAGCTTGAATGTTTGTAAGCCAGCAAACTCAGCACTCCAACTATGTTGATCCAAGGTGCTAGAATGAACAATTCTCCTATATGAAGGATTGTGTCAAGAAAGCTTATGTGCGTCTATTTGAATGGAATGAAAATGATTTCCGAAGAAATAGTTTTCAAGTAGAAATGGTTTTCTGAGGAAAATGATTTTCTATGTCAAATTTTTCGTTGTTTGGTAAGATACAAATCATTTTTCGGAAAATGACTATATATGTCGACATAAGTAGCGATATATGTTACAAATGAAAATATTTGGAGCTCAAAATTCATATTTGAGCTTTTTTAATCATTTATGTCGTATTGTAAAGTTTCAATCAAACCGATTAAATTGAATTTTTCTCTAAAATTTCAATCATATTTAACCACAAAAAATGTCGACAAAATTGTTCATATATGTTAAAAATATTTGGAGCTCAAATTTCATATTTGAGCTTTTTTTAGTCCATATTATCATATCAAGTTTTGCTTCAAACAATTAAGTTTGAATTTTTTAAAGTTTTAGTTAGGTTTAATGACAACAAATTTTGGTATATGTCGCGATGAATGTTATCAGATAAAAATATTTTGAGCTAAAAATTTATATTTGAGCATTTTTGAATCAATTCTACGGTATTACAAAATTTCGAACCAAACTGTTTAATTTGAATGTCACCCTCAAATTTTAGTTAGAGTTAGTAGTGAAAATCGATCCAACAATCAAGGGCAAAAAATATTTTTTCTAGGTTGAACAAATGAAGTCAATTTCCTTCCTTTGGAGGAAAATGATTTTCTTTGAAAACAATTTTTCAAATCCTTTTTCTACCAAACACTAAAAAATTGAGAAATTTCCTCCTACCAAACACAAATGAAAAAGTTAGTGCGAGTTCTTAACCTTTTTATGTGCTATTTAGCACATTTGAAACTTCCTATTATTTAAAGGAAATCAATTGAACATATGATAGCCCAGATACTTTTCGTCGTTCACCTTTTCACTGTTGTCGCCCATCATTTCATTATAATTTCCAAAAACGCCATTCACCCTCATAATTTCCAAAAACGCCCTTCACCCTCATAATTTCCAAAAACGTTCTCAACCAACGACGACGACGGACGCCACCATGAATTGAAATCGATGGAATTCTTGTAAGTTTAATGTGTTTACAATTGTATAATTTGGATTTGAAATTTGAAAAAAAAAGGTGGTCGGGCAAAATTTTTCCGGAAACTGCCCAGTGTCGCGTGTAAGCGCCGGCAAATCGCGGCAGGTTGCCGCACGCCGATCGCGGCAACGACCGCGACCTTGCCAAGATCCACGTGCGGCAACCCACCGCGATTTGCCGGCGCTGTCACGCAACATCAAGCCGTGTTATGCTGGCGTTGTGGCGCGGCAGCCTGCCGCATGTTGCTGTGTCGTGCGTGCGGCACAGGCTCAGAAAATTTTATTTTATTTTTCTTTTTGGTAATTAAAACCGTATTTTTGATAATATTATTAATAATAATGTTAATAATTATAATATTGTAAATTATAAATATTTAATATTATTGTAATTTTGTTGTTAATAATATTAATTATTATGTATATAATGATGTTAATAATGTTATTAAATTACTTTATTATTATTAATGTTTTATATTAATCGTTTATAAATTTATTGTAAAATTATATGTCATTGTCAATATGTATATCATTGTAAGTTAATAATTTATAGGGAAATTGGATTCTAATACTTTTTTTAGTATAATACATGTCTAACTTTCGATTGATGATGAATAATACTGAACTTTGACATATTTGCTCAACAACACGCCACCGAGTTAACATTAACTTGACTCGGCGGCGGTCTGACATGGCGGTGGAGGCACGCGCCTGATTGTTTTGACTTTGCCACGTCATTTACGTTGACTTAAAAAATAATACGAACTTTTTCCTATGTTGCTCTGAATAATACGAACTTTTTTTCTCTCTCTAAAAATCTCAGATCTCATTTTTACTTCTTCATTTTCTTCAATTCTCCCCCTCTCTTTTCTCCTCCATCGGAATCAAACCAAGAAAACTTCAACACTTCTGCAACACTCATTTCTTGCTCCCCAACCCTCTTTCCCCGGCCACGGCCACCCGAGGGTCATTCATCAATGAATTTGGGGTTTTCCATCTTGAAAGTTCTGGGGGTGGTTTGTGGAGTTTTCTGGGTTTGATTCCGATGGAGGAGGAAAAAGATGGGGAGGATTGAAAAAGATGAAAAAGTAAAAATGAGTCTGAGATTTTTAGAGAGAAAAAAAGTTCGTATTATTTAGAGCAACATAGGGTAAATTTTGTATTATTTTGTAAGTCAATGTGGATGACGTGGCAAAGTCAAAACAATCAGGCGCGTCCCTCCGCCCCATGTCAGACAACCGCCGAGTCAAGTTAATCTTAACTCGCTGGCGTGTTATTTGAGGCAACAGGGGGTCAAAGTTCGTATTATTTATCACTGAATCGAAAGTTCGTATTATTATGTCTTATATGGCCAAAAGTTCGTATTATTAGAATCCAATTTCCCATAATAATATTGTAAAATATAAATATTTAATATTATTGTAATTTTGTTGTTAATAATATTTATTATTATGTGTATAATGATGTTAATAATATTAGTAAATAATGATAGCATTATAAAGATTAACAATGTTATAATTTACAAATAGTATTATTAACATATTTATGTTAATGTTAATAAGTTATTGTTAATATATATGTTAATATTAATAAGCTTGTTTGTTTATATAATATCGTTTTGGGTGTAAAAATGCTATTATGTTGTTGTCAATGATATTATTATTAGATTTTTATGTTGTTCTTTATGTTATTATTACATTTTTTTTAGCGTTAAAATTGTTGTTTTGTTGTTTAGGGTGTAAGGTTTAGGAAATAAAAGTGTGGTTCACAATCTTCGGTAATGGAATATCTTCTATTAAGGAGCATTTTTTCCATAATACGATAATTGTGAACTTGAAATAAACGTTGTTTGTTATTTTTTTGAGTTAGTATAGACTTAACTTAGTGTTTGATATATGAGGGTAAGTAAATAGTAACTGAGTTGGATAACTTAATTAAACGCTAGTGCCTAGAAGGAAATTTACCGTTGTTGTTACGAAAAAAGTGCAAAAGGTCTACATACAAGTCATTAGATGCCTGCGAAATTATAAAGCTGGTGTTGATACATTCTTGATACCAATTACTTATCGAACAAACGACAAGGAAATCAATCCCGGGCATCCTTGATGATCGTCGTGTAAATGGTTGGTATCAAGAATGCATCTGCACTTGCTTCATAATTTCGCAGACAACTAATCACCTGTATGTAGACTTTTTGCACTTTGTTCATAAGAAGAACGATGAATTTTCTTCTAGGCAGTTGTGTTTGGTTAAGTTATCCAATTAAGTGACTGTCTACATACCCTTATATCATATAATAACTTAAGGGTGTATTAATTCAAAAGAGATAATAAATTTATTTAGGGTTCCTTGTTGCAGTGTAATTTATTAGTGTTATGTGTAAATAATGTTTAGGCTATTTGTAAATAATTTATGATGTTTTTCTTGGTACATAAGCCATAGTTATCATGATTTACACATTATAGTGCGTGTGAAGTTAGGGTTGAGTAATGTGGAAAACGTCAAAAATTATTTTAGGGTTTATTGTCTAGGATATTTAATGTTTAGGGATGCAGTGATGTTTAGAAAATTTTGAGTTAGTGTAGACTTAAGTTAGTGTATGAATTGCACGTACGTAGTTAGCGAGGTAATTGATTTATATTATTAAAATCATGTGTTTAGATGTAAAGTAAACTGTGTTATTGATAACAAAGTGCACAAGTTCTGTGTTTTAATATACACGTGATCGAGATACAAGCTTGTTGGTGGTGTTGGGTTAGACATACCAACACCTCAAGTTAGTCAAATACCAAGAAACTCCAGCGGATGAAGTTAACTTAACTTGGTCTAAGGAAGAATGTACGGGCGTGTGTTGGTGATCATTGAAATGTCGCTCAACCAGAAGTACCTGAATAGTTGGATGGTATTTCAATGATCTCCAACACACGCTCGTACATTCTTCCTTGGACTGAGATAAGTAAACTTCATCTACTGGAGTTTCTGGGTATTTGACTCACTTTCAAGCTTGTTTCTCACCGACTTGTTGAATGAAACACATAACTTCTGCACTTTGTTCTAAATAACACAGTTCAGTTTGCATCTAAACACTTGGTTTTAATAATGTTAACCAATTACCTCGCTAACTACGAACGCCCAAATCATACAATAACTTAAGGGTGCGCTAATTCAAAATATTTTAAACATAATGCAATAAGGAAAGTTTAGGTTATAGGGTTTAGGTTAGTTTAGGGTTTAGGGGTTTTGGGTTTTGGGTTTTGGGGTTAGGGGTTAGGGTTTAGGGTTTAGGGTTTTAGGGTTTAGCTTTCCATTTATTACTACAACTGTGAACGATGAATTATAAGCAATTGTGTTTGATTAAGTATTTATTTTATTATTATGCAGGTGATCTAAAATGGTAGGCAAGGGCAAGGGTAACTGCTTCTTTGATCAGACGCAGCAGTGACAGTCTGGTTGAAGGTGGGGTGATTCTGGGAACCCTCACAGACGTAATGTGACTGCGTCAGCATGACGTGCTGGCCGAGGTAGTAGAGCACCTGATTATGCGGTTGGCCAGCCGGAGGACACGCACAGTCAGACCACGCAAGGCTTCGTTGACCATCTCAATCAACATATTGATTACTCGACCGACACGGAGACAACAGGGGAAGATGAGGCAGAGTCTGAAGTCTCGGGGATGGTCCCCACTCCTGTAGTACCTCCTCCTCCTGGGCTAGTTTACAGGCGAACGGGTTTCGAGCCGTTGAAAGATGCATCAGGGAGGTTTGCCCCACTTCAACATGGGGGACAGGCAGATGGTGATGCTAGGGCGAGCAACAATAACAGCAAGTAGAGTAAGAGGAGCCGGAGAAATGATGATGACTGGAAGATTGTCGGTGATGTTCCCAGGGGACCACAATTGGGGGACATTATACCGAGCTTTGGAGGTCACATCGCTCGGGTATTCTGGGATGGTAGGGAACGTTAGCCGGCAGCAGTTCTTGAGTGTGTGACGAAGAGGAATGCGTTGAGGGAGTTGAGGTCAATGAAGCCTGACATGGATCCCCATTCATGGGCCCCATTCGTGCATATGACATCACAGAGTTGTACATGGGCCCCATTCGTGCGTTGTCCGTCCTGAGGACGTTGTACATGACCTTACAGGGCCTTCCTGAGGACGTTGTACATGGGCCCCATTCGTGCATATGACATCACAGAGTTGTACATGCCTGATCACGTTGTCCGTCGGATTGGGCACTAGCAGCATATCCCCCCAATGTTGCCTCGACTGAGGGCAGCTGACTGACCGGTGAAGGGGCTCTACAAAGTGGAATTCGATTAGGTCAACGTCAAGACTGCCTGGGGGGCGTTTCTATTTGGAAACAAATTGTTCCTTGATGCTGTCCACGCAGAAAACGTGTGTCGTAGGAAGTTGATAATGCTTATAACGATTGGTTTGTGGCACATTCTCACAAAATCTTGATCAACAACACCTCCACCAGCCAATCCACAATCGAAGAACCGCGGTCGCTTGAACAGGTATAAACACCTAACCATATTTTAATATATTGTTAATATTATTTGTTTAAGGTTTAGGGTTATCATGATTGGTCTAACTACTTTGTTTTGTGTTGAATTTTTATGTTTTTAATTTTGTATATTTTTTTTATAGTGGTCCTATATCGGGGCGGATGGTGCGCATACGATGTTGCAGCGACCCGATCCTCACGAAGAGACATGGCAAGTGAGTCTTCACGCTTACACAACTCTATCTGATTTTTATGCACAATAGTGCAATCAAATACATATCCAGGTCCCCGAGCAGCAAGATGACCAGGAGGAGGTTTAAAAGTATTTGGGGTTTTTGGCCCCAAATAATCCGTACTGATGGGCTTGTGACTGGGAATAATCCAAAGTGACTTTTTGGGCACTAGCAGTCTGTACTTTTTCATTATTTTCTCGTAGCAGTCCAAAATCAATTTCCGGCACCGGAAAGCTGACGTGGCGACCGAAAATCTCCTTTTTGGAGTGTGAAAAAACATACTTTCTAGTCGCCACGTCAGCTTTTCGGTGCCGGAAATTGCTTCTGGACTGCTATGAGAAAAAGTACATACTGCTAGTGGCCGAAAAGTCACTTTGGATTATTCTCAGTCACAAGCCCCTTAGTACATATTATTTGTGGCCAAATACTCAATTATTTGTGTAATTTTATTTTGTGTGGATGTACCCTAAACTTGATGTATTGTCGGACATTTTAATTGCTAGTTTTACTGTCTTGCATTTTCATTAAAATTTAACAGCCGTACATTTAAATACATGGAAAATGTAACCACTAAAAAATGTAACCAAACAAATACATGATCATATATTTAAATAGCTAAGACAAATTGCAACGTTGAGCCTCCTTAAGAGCATTCCATTGATCTATACGAGCCTTATACGGCTCATCCCAACCTTCAACGGTACGGTCTTTCCCTCGGTGCCATCCAACATGAACTGGTGGTAGAGGGCATTGATCGTGTAAATGAACAAGAATGTAATGAGCCTTGTATGCATGCACTATTCCAACTATTTTTGCAGGTCCCGTCATTCAAGGTCCTCCTCTCATGGGTAATATTGATATACATTACTCAGCTGTCTGCTCATGTTGACCAGGTGGTGTTGCAAGGTTGATCCACATAATGTTCAACATTGTTGTTGCTGGATATAAATCCAGAGGAGTCGACAACAAAAATTGATGGCGGGCTGGTCCAACCATGTTACCACTTATCCGATTGAGCGATTTATTGTACTCCTCCTCAGACCTAAGAAACGCCTCCAAATATGCATTACAGTGCGCCAACAATTCACTTTCCATTGTCCTCCTAACATTTGGCCATTGATCTTGGCCCCAAAACCTGCCTCGGTAATGCATCTAAACCCGCAGTTACCATCAGACGCAACATCCGTCTAGCTGGCAATATATGGCAGAAAAAAATGCACATCGTCCTTGAATGGGAATGGATCAGTACGGAACCTGGGAATACCTGCACATTGAAATTCGCATCAGTCTTAAAAATAATTGCACATGTTAATTGGTTATATTATAAAAAAAATAGAAAAGGAAAATTAAACTTGTTTGATCCATCCCGACAGATGAAGAAATGGATCCCCTTTTTCTCGATGAGTTCGTCGTAGTCTTGCTACCCCGACCCGGTCTTCGGCCATACTCAAACGCACTAGGGACGCGTCTGGTGGATCTCGATGTACTGGGTCTCCCGATGCGTGGGGGGCTAATCTCCGAATTAGGAATATCGGCACTCTCGGGATTCAACTCCTCGTGGATGACCAGTGATACATGGCATATCACTGCTGGATCTTGCTCCCGAACCTCTTGAACGAGCAACTCATCAAATGTTTTCAAGTCCCGGGACGATGGATCATCATTTGACCCTGGGGTGTCACCATCTCTAATTACTGTGAGTTGTCTCCAGAACATGTTTATCCGTGTATACTGCAACTACTCTCCTTTATCGTACATGTACATCATAGAACACGCACACGGAAGGTGGTGGGTTGTCCACAACTGGTGATCGCACATGTTTTTGCCTTTAGCTGCTCTCATCGGCAACATGATGTTGAACTCCAACGACAAAAGACTGATGGCATGATGAGAAACATGCCCGTGCATATGCTTCAAGAATCGAGAATCCATATAATATTTGTGCGCAGTCCTAGACTGTTCAAGCAACCTTTGAATCTCGGTATGTTGATTCTCCAAATGTTGGTGAATCCTCACAAAGACACCGTTAAATGTGCCTCTCCCACTTCTGATATAATATTTCAGAGTGGAATGCTGGCTCTCCACTCTGGAAGTCGCAGTGTTCCCCAAGTGAGGGACATGGTCGGTGAAAGCACAAACTATTTTCTCCTTATGCTTCATCCATGTATCATTCAGATACTTCACAACGCACTCGCTCCTGCCAATCCACGTGCTTTCGAGAATCATCCACTTCGAGTTGAAAATGTCAATAGTCTTAGCATAAACAATGGGGTTCCAGTAATGATGTTTGAAATGTAGCCCGCAACCATTCTTCTTCCCCCGGTAAGTGCGTTGACTCTATTTTCCACATCATTCCCAATATGCCATATGCACAAAAGGTGAGGCACACCTGGGAAAACTTTGGCAATAGCACCACCAACCCATCCTCCTTGTCCATCAAAAAGACATCCGGAGTAACATCGGGACCCAACAACTCATGCAACTTCCAAAGTAACCACTCATAGGATTGCATCTTCTCGTCCCGTATGGACGAGTAAGTAATCTGGAAGTTTTGGTTAGTTGGTGTCACGCCTACCAGCTCACATAAGGGCTACTTCGCCTTTTTTGTCTTGTACGTACTGTCAATTAGAATGACATTCGGGTACGTACAGAGCAACTTCAACGAGTACGGGTGGCATAAAAAGAGCTGACGAAGATTGCCATCATCATCAAAGTCTGTATAGGAGACGTACCCGCCAGCTTTCGCCAAGTGGATACAATGTTGGCCATGCGTCCTCCCATCCATATCCTCGATGCACATCTTTGCCCGCTCGTTGCATTTTTGTCTCACGTTTGCATTAGAATTAGGGAACTTTATCTTCAGTGATGTCTGTATCGTGGCCGGTGTGCACCTCGTGTCGGTCATTTCCCACACATGTTGTTTCATCTCAGAATTCAATGGGTGTCCGTGACGATGTCCTTCCTCGTACACGATGAATCGATGATTGTGTTTCCTCCGGTCTCCATCACAAACACAAACTCGCCATTCCAAACCAGTACGAGTCCACGCTACAATGACAAATTTACAATGGCACGCCTTCGTCGACGTCTCCCGACGAGTCGCTGCATCCAGATCAGTCAGTTTCCCACGGTATTTACCGTACCTCCAACACTTCAAGTAACACCTGAGTGGACTGTCTGGATCTTTTCTCTTGTATGTAGACCGTACAAACCTAAACCCGATGCACCGAGCTATTTCGTCGGCCCACTCATGCACTACTTCTATATTTTCAAACACATCTTCTGTCGCAAAAACGATGAATAATCAACACCGTCTCCGCCAAACTCCTCTAACTGAACCTGCAGAAAGATACCACATTCATTAATTACCCAAACATTACCAAATTATAATAAAATAACTAACATCCATAATATTAAAAACAACTAATAACAAAAATATTGATAAAAACAATATAGCAATTATTAGCAACAATAAAAACAACAACAATAATAATAATAATAGCATTGGTTAAAACTTAATATATACCTAATAACAAAATTAAACCTAATAATTAATAATAATAATAATAATAATAATAACAATAATAATAACTTATAACATTAATAATAATAATAACAATAATATTAATATTAAAAATAATAACAATATTAAAAGAACTACCAACAACTCTACTAACACTATTTATTTAAAAAATAATTTTTATTTACATTTACAAAATAACAATTACAATAACATTAATAATAATAATAACAATTAACGATAACATTAATAATAATAATAATAACAATAACATTAATAGAAATAATAATAACAATAACATTATTAATCAAAATAATAACATCAATAATAAACACATTATTTATTTAACAACAATTTAAAATATTAACGTTAATATTAATAATAACAATAATATTATTAACAACCCTAATAATATACAATAACAAAAGAACAACAATAATAACCCAATAATTAATAATAATAACTATATCAATAGTAATAAAATTAACATTACCATATCAATAATAATAATAACAATATTATTAATATTAAAAATAATAACAATATTAATATTTAGATTTATTTAAAAAAATTTCACTGCCAACATGGGTGCCGCGTGAGAACTTCACCGGCGACGGTGGTGTTGCCACACGATCGCGGCGGGTTCGCGGTGGTTGCCGCGTGACCAGTACAGCAACACAACCGATGTCGCCGCACTGTTCACGCGGTAACGACCGCGGACCCGCTGCCGTCGCCAGTGAAGTTTTCACGCGCCACCGTTCGACTGAATTATTTTCCAGAAACTTTCAAATTTCACGCAATTTTTATAATATTAAAATTTACAAACTATCCTCTTTTTCTTCACTTAATTTGTCTCCATCCATTAACATTTTTAGGTTCAATTTCAAAAACCTTCAACAATTTTAGTGAGTTTTGAGAGCGAGTTGGTTAGAGAGCATTGAGAGAAAATTTAGAGAGAGGGAGATGAGAAGGGCAAAAAATGTCTTTTTTTTGGGGTGGGATGGGGGACGACATTAGTAAAAAGGTGGGCGACATATAACAAAGCCCAATAGCGGCATCGAATGCTATGTCTTGTATTGGTAGAACTTGTACACTGAGGCCATAAAGAGGATATCGAAAAGGTAGTCCAAACCCTCTACTTAGAAACCCCCCAGATGTTGGCTGTGCGAGTTGGGCTCATTGTTGGAGGAAGCCTGACCCTGTCTCATAGCTATTCAAGATGCCAATTACTCAAGTGGAAAGTTGTAGTTATTAAAATGCTCAAAACACAGGACAACTTAATAGGCCTACTACAACTGCAATAATTGGTCACCATAAGGCTCTATTAGTCGTCGTGGGGGATGGGCGATCGATAGCCATCAATTGCTGCTTATTGGTCATCTGAAGCATCTATAGCTATCGATCGCTAATTTTGTTACCAATAAATTTTCTGCGATCAATAACAATCGGTCATTATTTTTTAATTGTGTGTATCGTTTTGAATTTTGATTTTGTACATACTATCACTACTGTTGTAAAGCTTGAGTCTTTGAAGTTTAGGTATACCTAATGTTGTTTTGATGCTTATTGTATATAATAAAGATGGTTAGGACTTCACAAGCGCATGGAGATCAAGCTTCCAAGAAGAGGAAAATATATGACACGGGTAAAGGCAAGCAAGCTCCATCCTTTAGAATCGCCACTGCAAGACTTATTAATCCCTATTCTGTTATGAAACAATAATAGATGAACACGATACAGAGAGAATAATAGAGAAGAACAATAGAGACACAGAGAAATTGAGGGAGGAGAATGAGCGATTGTTTAAGCTGCAACATAGTGCGGGTTTAATATCGTATCCACAGGGCGTTGGGGTACCGAACCTAAAAGCTATCGAGCTCTCACAAACTAGGTCTAGAATTCAGGTTTTTGTGAGTTTTAAAACAAAACTAAAAACACAATAAAATTCACAAATAAAAGAAGAAAAAAAAGGCTTGGGGGTTGATTTTAGCCTCTTAAAGGAAATCTAATCGAAAGGAAAATCGAAAAGGTTAAAACTAAGCTAGGAATGGGTCGCTACTAAAACTTAATCACTCTAAGCTCCCTCTTCCAAAGGAGACATTAGATTAACTTCCCAAATCTTACCCCTCATTCTCATGATGACTAAAACTTAAGAGTATAAATTGTAACAAACCCTAATTAGATCAATCCTCAATTTCATGAAAAACAGGCCTAATTATGCCACTAAACCCTCACACTAATGCTTTAAGGGAATCTAGCAACATCTCAATTAACAAAACTTCCACAAAAGATAGAGAGTAATGGTGAGAAATCCTTAACTAAGCTAATCATTCCCTTCCACTCAAACCTCAAATTAAATTCCTAAAGAGCCTAATCACCCCCTAACCTAATAATCACCCCCTAACCTAAGACAACTATTCACTAATCATTTTATTATCAAATCTAATTAAAATCTAAGACTCAACTTAACATGATTAACTAAACTAGCCCCAATAAAAGACTAAAACTGATCCAAAGTTACCAACCTAACATTGATCCAACTAACTAAACAGGCCCAAAAATACTAAAATGTCTAAACTGGCCCAAATCCTTATAACCTAGAATCTA
This sequence comes from Portulaca oleracea, assembly GCA_029582165.1. NCBI lineage: Eukaryota > Viridiplantae > Streptophyta > Magnoliopsida > Caryophyllales > Portulacaceae > Portulaca > Portulaca oleracea. The sequence continues at coordinate 25,919,486 of CM055869.1, forward strand.
TTACTAACTAATTATCCTAATTAATTACTAAGAATAAACTGTCCTAATTAAAACTAATCACCTAATAACCAAACTGACTACTATCCTAATCTAATATAACTAATGTCCCAAAATAACTCAAAACCTACTGCTACTATTACTGCTTGATACTGAGAAAAGAAAATAGAAGAAATAGAAAAGGAAGAAGCAGAGAACAAAGAAATAGATATAGGAACAGAGGACTAAGAACAACAATTCAAAGGGGAAAACAGGGGAATCGAGAACAGGGCTAAACAAACAATTAAAACAGAACAAAAACTAACAAGATAACATTTGAATAAACAACATAAACCAAGCTATATTACCATTCAGAATCAAAACCAACTGTCCAAAACAAACCCTAAAATTCGACTAACATGAATAACAAAATAGAGATAACAAATTAAATCTAAATCTAAACATGAAATTGCAAGCAAAACAGTAACCTAACCCTAAGGATGGAGGCATGGGTTGTCATCCCCAAAACCAACCATAAAGACTTCAATGGACTTCTTCTTCCCTTTTATACCCCAATTCGAGCCCCTCCTTCAATCTTGACCCTTGAATCCTTCTCAATCTGGACGACCAAGATGAATTTGATGGGTATGGAGTTGAAGATGATGGTATGCGATGGTGGTGGTGTATGTCTCTGAATTCTCTGTTGCTTGTACTTTCACCTGGAATGATGAGAGAGAAGAAGTTAGTGAGAGAATGAGAGAGGAGAGAGAGAGAGAAAGAAAGAGAGAGAGAGAGAGAGAGAGAGAGAGGAACAAAAAGAGGGAGAAATGGTGATGGTTTTCGGTGGATTTGCACAGAGAGGAAGAATAAGACAAAGGGGGGAAAAGGATGAAGAGAATGAAAATGAAATGGAAAAGGGATAAAAGGGGAATTGGGAAATGAAATAAGAGCACTAGCAATGCAGAACGAAACTCATGGAATTTTGACACTCTCTCTCCTACTTGACACACTATTTCTCCTCTTTTTCTTCCATTCCTTTGAATTTTGGAATGATGTAGAGTTCTAGAACTCAAAATAATGAAGAAAAAAGAGGAGAGAAGATGTGCCAACTAAGAGAGTGGATTCCTTGGATAAAATTTTACATTGATGCTCTAAGTGAAGTGAAAAGGAAAGGGGATGAGAAAGAATCAGGGAGAAGGGAGGGGGGTACGTGGAAATGGGTTAGGGTCAGGGGGAATTGGGGTAGTGGGTTTAGTAGGAGGGAATAATGGGCCGCAGGGGTGGAAGAGGTGGACTTTGGATTAAAATAGGATAGAGTTTTGGTTCTTTTAGTTTTGTTAGTAATTTTTGTTTCATTTTCATTTTCAATAACAATAATAATAATAATAATAATAATAAGACATAAAATCTAATAAATAAGTAAAATGATAAAAATATAAAAATAAATCTAATTTAATTATTAAAAATAAGCAAAAAGTCATAGAAAAGAGGGATAAAAATCATACAAAATACAGAGTAATCAGCGATCATTTATTCATAACCCACAAGGGGTATTTATACTAATTACATAGTGAGATCACATGAGAAAAATCCTCCTAAACCCTAACCACCTAAGAGATATTGATGGACATTCATAAATAAATATTATTTAATAACACTCCCCCTTGAATGTCCGTTATCCAAAAGAGTATGCCTCATTAAAACCTTACTAGGAAAAATCCAATTGGGACAAAACCTCATATAAGGGAAAAAGAGTACAACGCGTATTACTTCCTATGATGAGAACATCAATTAAGATATTTGAGTTGATGTAATTCAACTTCATGCCTGACATTTAAACTTTGCAATCGAAATTGGCTTGATACATGAATCAACTTAATTCTCACTGAAACGCATTTTCTTAATATCTGTTTCAACATGCACATAACTAGTATGTGATCGAGTGTTATAGGATTTTGGTAAATATCCAAGATTAGCATGGCTAATCAAACCAATTTAGAGTCGATGAGGATAATGAATATCGCTAGTACCTTCGAGGTACTGAAATAAGTTAGATCATGTATGATTAGAAAGATACATCAGTGCTTTAATATCATTTTTATATGGTACTTCAGGACCCAAATATAGTACTTCACGACTCAAATACGGTACTCTAGGACCGCTAAATTTCTCATCTTCTTTTCGGGATCAAAAGGGGGTTGTTTTCATATCAAATGACCATACCATTACCAGGGTACTTAAAAGGGAGTGCGTTGCTCATGCAACATCATTTTAGGACTTTTGCTACAAATCTTGCTTTATGCGCAAAAAGTCGTTCCCAAAGTGTGATACGTGTGAAGCAATGCAATAATAGATTTTACCAAAATCTTTCATTGCAAATACGCTTGTAAAGCAATCCACAACTTTTGAGGCTCTTCGGGAGTCCAAACCATCAATAACATTTACAAACAATAAGGATCCGGATCATTTAATCATTTCCTTTGATTATGTAATATGTGTCCACATTGCTTTAATCACGTAAATGTCTATCAACTAAATAACCAATATTCTCGAGAATTTTAATTTGTGCTTCCGGCACTTTGAACCCTTCAGGAGTTTTATATAAACATCATTATCAAAAATTTCATAAGCTATCGCGATATTTCATATTTATAAGATGCATACTTAGTTTTTCCTGTACTGCCAAATTTAAGGTATCGTGATGTAGTGACATGGACTGCATAGGTGTATATTCCTTCATAGTTGGTACCAAGTCTTTGCGAAAGCACTTATGCAACAAGTCGCTTCTTGTGCCTTATATCTCATAATCTCCCTTTCAGATAAAGACTTAACCGTATCCCACAATGTTTTACACCAGTTTGGTGTATGGACAATGGGTCCTGATATTTCTGATTTTACAAACGAATCTAATTCTTAAATGCATCTTTCCAGTTGGCCAATCTCATCTTTGTCTGTATTCATTAACAGACTTCAACTCATGATCCTCATGATTACTCATAGTAGTGAGCGCTATATTTTATAATCAAATGGTATATCGACGTCGACTTCATTTCGGTTCGACCTTATCCAATTCATGACATAATTAATTGAGATCTCATCATATTCGCGAATTTCAGGTGCATGAGCTTGTGGTGCAACTTCTACATTTGTCATGATTGAGGACTTTTATGGAGTCAAAATTTTCTCATTTCGGTTATCATTAATAATTCGCTCCTTTTCCCTTTTCGAGGACTATTGTCTTTGGAACCGACTGGTTTGCCACGTTTCATCTGTGGTCGAGACTCATTAAAAATTCAATTTGTGCTATTGGGACATCAATTCTTACATGAGCATTAGTAGTTAGGACATAGGATCTAACAACTCTTTGTTGGTAAGTAGAATATCTGGCAGTACATTCGCTCAAGTTTGCAGACGAATTATATTTGAACTTCCAGTTCACATTACATTATATGAGGATCATAATAATTCGTTCCAACTTATTTCCTTGTCCAACAACTTGATTTCTCCCCCTAATGTTGGGAAAATTGTGTCATCATAATCGACAAACTGTGTCATAAGTATATCTCCAATGAATGGTTCTATTATATTTAAGTATGGATATACCCAACATATAATATTCCCGATTCCTTCGGGGTCCCATCTTAGGTGGGAGATATTTGGTTCATGGCCAAAAACCATTTGTAGGGGAGGAATAAACACTCATGATAACCTCTTGGCCTTATTTGGATCAATGTTGGAGCATGCAATATGACATGTCCCTGAACAGTTGTAATAAACTCCGCTCTCAAAAGTTATAGATTTGCCATTTATTATATACTGAACATCTCATATATTAATGATTCTATATGATCATTTTACATATAAACATTTTACATAGGATGCTTAACATCTATGTCCATTGGCATATAAAAGCTATCAAAAGTCTTCACCATCACTATCAAGATGAATCTTCTTGATTGATAATTTGAAATGTGCTTGTAAATTAATTGAGCAAATAATCTTGCAAGCGCCAAGTTGCAAGTTGATAGTAAACATACAAGTGATTATCTCATTGATGTATCAAGTAAAACCATACTATATTCAAATGGTTTACATATGGGTCTACAGGACCATGCCAACACAAACATCACTTGTACAGAACCCAAAAATCTAAGGGATTCGATCCATATCTTTGCCAATAATGGTGTTATAATTAATTTTCTTTGATATCGAGCAACTAATTAGAACTCATTTGATTAAGGATCTTCTGGCCCTTTAAAATATATTCATATGAGTTCTTCTTGAGAGGATTGATCCAACGTGCTCCTACTATGATAAAGTCTTCATCAATAGTAAACTTCTGGTTTATAGGAGTATATACTTCAATTGGGTTAGTTGTGTAGAATTACCCAGAAAATAAGGATGATATCCTTGTTCAACACACATGTTGCTCAAAACAATTTTCATAATATATAAATACTAATTGTCTCAACATGGTGTTCATTCCCACGAATACGTTTGAAACTTAATTAATAAGTTCCTTTGACACTAACTTGGTGGAGAGAAGTGCATTCACAATATGAAAATTAGTTCCACCAAGTAGCATTATATGCGCTCTTCGGGAGCCTTTAATCAAAGTAGAGTGTCATATATATATAATGCTAATATCTTCTTCCCTCATAAACGGACAATAAATGATTTATTATCACTAAAAATGTGTGTTGTTCTGATGTCTGCAGCACATATATATATCACCTCATTTATTCATGGTTCCAATCAAGTAAGTATCCATGAAATTCAGTTTAAGATAAATATAACATCAATGCATCTAAAGCATATAGTGGAAGTGCTATAACCACTTATTCATAAAAAGAAACTTCACTTCAGAAGCACATACATGACTCTTGAAAGTTAAATACTCCATAATGAATATGCATTAAACATGGATATCGATATCATTGATTACTTTTAAAACATGTCTATGAGCATAATGAATAATCACATGAATATCATTAAATTCTCACAAAGATATATTCCATCCATATGCCCATATAGTATCACAATCAAATGTCCAATACACACTATAATTTGCATTATGCTTAGGAAACAAAGTTCATGCATATTTGGTCAATCAATAACAATGCATTTTGTGATTAGACATTACGAAACAAGCAGTCATGTTCATGATACTGGAAAACACTTAATAATTCAATATGATCAACCAATTTCAATAAATCATTGATATCATATAGTCTTAGACAGATGAGAGCATATTACTCACAATTTGTATGCAAAACATTTTTCAATAAGGTACATATATCAAATCATACGAATATTCATTAAATAATATCATCACATGAGGACTCATACTAATCCATAATTATGTACATATCAACAGGATAATATTTCCGTAAACCCAATAATCAATGTTATATTTGATCACCATGCATATAATAAATTTTCTAGCAAGGATGTCAAATTCATAATGTCTCGACCTAGTTTCCCCTAAATTGATCTTCACGATCAAATCAAGTTTACAGTTAACACTTAAGTTACAAAATTAGAAAAATTTAATTGCCCAGGACAAAGTTCAATGACAATCAACAAAGGGGATGAAAAATAATTAAAACACAACAATAGCTAAAGTCTTTGAACAATGCCAATTAAGAGGGAGATCTAAGAAGTAGCGACTTGAAAAATTGTGCACAACATAAACAATAGTATCACTTACTATCAAAAGTTTATAAAATAATATCTTGTGCTTTTTGATTAAGCTTGATATGGTTCAACAAGATATTATGACGTACAACAGTGATATGTCGTTTCCATTTCCTCGTTAATAATACATTTCTCACTTTTGTATCATTCATGCTTTTCAATTCCGTGTTCCTACTCCTGGTAGGGATATCAACTTTTAAAAGATTAGCATGACTACGATCACGGCTATGTCGACTATCACGGCTACTGGCATGACCTTTGTTTTGCTCATGAATGTTGAGATTATATCCTGCCACATTCACTTCATGGAATGAGACAAAACCATTTGGGGGTTCTAATGATCCCATAGGTCAATTAATAAAATTATGTAAATTTTTCATGTAAACATTATACTCCACATTTGTAACAAAAATGCTCAATTTAATCGACGATATAAACCTTAATAACCTCAAGTATACTATCATCGTCTTTTAACAATTCTTATGCCAATTGGCAACTTTATACTCTAATTGGCAGGAAAGCGAACTTCTGGTTCACTAATGATATTATATAGAGCTTCAATGATTGGAGTGAACTTCTGGTTCACTACTAATACGTGTAATCAACTGAAATAAAATTTAATATTAGTGATAGGACAAACTTCTGGTTCACTAATCAGATAAGAATTTTTTTTTCAATAACAGAGTGAACTTCTAGTCACTAATAAAGCTAGATAAAATTCTTAACATTAGAGTGAACTTCAGGTTCACTAGTGAAAATAAGACAAAATTGATATAACTTCTAGTTAACTAATAAAATTAAATAACAAAGGACTTTAACCATATAAAGGCAATGGAGTGAACTTCTGGTTCACTAATAAAATAAAATAAATTTTGTATTATTGGGACGAACTTCTGGTTCATTAATGAAAACACATAAAATCTTATACTTAAAGATTATAAATTAGTACATAAATATAAATTATGCAAATTTAATATTAACAGAAGGATGAACTTCTGGTTCACCAACAAGATTATACAAATTTCAATATAATAGTGAACTTCTGGCCACTAATGAAAAATAAATGTTTCATTATTGGAGTGAACTTCTGGTTCACTACTAATATTTACACTCATTCGAATGAAAATGACAATCTTAATATTAGTGATGGGGTGAACTTACTTCCAATTGCTGCTTGACATCGTCATCGCTGTAGAAGGATTCAGATTTTGATCTCATAAATTACTTCTAATTCTACATTCTTGACCCTTGTCTCTTCATCAAAACTCAAAAACCCTAAACTCTTATCGAATATAGAAAAAAAATTGTAGAGTCTGGTGCTGATAATGTGTTATGAAACAATAATAGATGAACGCGATACAGAGAGAATAATAGAGAAGAACAATAGAGACACAGAGAAATTGAGGGAGGAGAATGAGCGATCGTTTTATTCATAACCCACAAGGGTATTTATACTAATTACACAGTGAGATCACCTGAGAAAAATCCTCCTAAATCCTAACCACCTATGAGATATTGATGGACATTCACAAATAAATATTATTTCATAACATTTCCTTTATAATAATAAAAATGGCTAGATATTTTTATTGTTTTGCTGCATGTTTGTTTTACTTGCTTGTGTTCACACACAAATTTACTATTTCAATATAATAATTAATCAACAACTTGCCTTCAACTTGTGTTCACACGTGAATTTACTATTTTTACCGTTGACTACAATAACTAGGTAATATAGATTGAGTGTATATCTGGTTAGGGCAAACACGGTCAGACATATTTCGATTTCGGGTAAATGTTACTCTAAAAACATGACTAGGGTGTATTTCAAATTCAATTAAATACGGGTCAAATGTTTTTTGATAGTAAAAATTCCTTTTTAGGGTAAATACGTGTCGGGTATATTTTGGTTCATGTAAATTTCTCTCTAAGAATATGACCTTGGTGTATTTCGGGTTTAGGTGAATATGATTGGGTGTATTTCAATTCAGGTAAGTACGAAATAAGTGGTTCATTGTCACTTGCAAAATAATGGTCAACCTTCCAATTAAACAGACGTTTGACAATTGTAGGATAGATGTTTTATTGTTTCAAGTCATTGTAAATTTATATTATGTTTACTGTTAAGGATGTATATTTTATTTTGTTCGTTTAGTTAGTTAAGTTTGTTAGTTAAGTTTGTTAGCTTTCTTTCTTTTCTTTCTTTTTCTTTTCTTGTTTTTTGTTCCTTGGTGTATGTCTTTATATAGCTGCTTCTGCCTCTCTTTTCTTTCAATGAGAATTCCCCTCATTCTTCATATTGTGTGCTCCTTCTTTCTTTTGTTCTCCCTACAGCTCAACGAGCTGATCTTTGTCTTCATGGTATCAGAGCAGGATTGGCATCCTTGATACTACACCTCAGCCATGTCTGGAACACCAGAAGAGGGAAACCCAGCTACCCCATCTCCAAAACCACTAAACAGATTACCCATTATTGATCCTTGTGACCCCTTGTACATTCATCCATCCGATCAGCCTGGCCTTTCTTTAGTTCCGGAGCCTTTCAATGGTGAAGATTTCGACATTTGGAAGAGGTCTGCTACAATAGCCTTGTCTGCCAAGTACAAGGTTGCATTCGTGGATGGATCTTTACCAAGGCCAGATGAGGATTCACCCCTTCTTCCATATTGAAAGAGAGGAAATGATATGGTTTTATCATGGATATTGAATTCACTGTCCAAGAACATAAGAGACAGTGTTCTCTACTCCACATTGGCGCAAGATCTATGGAATGAGTTGTCTGAAAGGTTTGGCCAAAGTAATAAGGCTAAACTTTATTCAATACAACAGGAAGTCTCCAAGCTTTCCCAAGATTCCTTGGATATTGCTACCTATTTTACAAAGGCAAAGAAGCTGTGGGAAGAAGCTGGGGCTGTGGGTGATTTCCTAATATGCCAGTGTGGAAAATGCACATGTAAGCCTAAGATCGATCAACAAGAAGATCAAAAAGCATTTTGAGGAGCAGAAATTACTTCAGTTTTTGATGGGGTTGAACAGTAGTTATACAGCAGTCCGAGGGAGCATCTTGATGATGTCTCCTCTTCCCTCTCTTAGCCAAGTCTATGCCATTCTTAGTCAAGAGGAAAAACAAAGGCAAGTTCATGACAACAAACAGTTTTTAACTGAATCTGCTACCTTCTATGCTTCTAGGAACGATCAAAATGGTTCTTCAAGGACAACAAATGAGAGGGGAAGGAATGAGACCAAGAAAGTCTTATTTTGTGATCACTGCAAGAAGAATGGGCACACAATTGACAAATGTTACAGGCTTCATGGCTTCCCTCCTAATCATCCAAGGAACCAGAATAGACAACAAAAGCAACAGGGTGGACCAAAAAGAGTAGCAAACAGTGCTTGGAATGAAGCAGAAACAATAATTTCATCTTCTGAGGTTTTAGCCCCTGACAGAAGCATGCCAAACTTACCATTTAATCAAGACCAGGCCAAGCAACTACTTCAACAGCTGATGGCAAGCTTGAACACACAAGACACAAACAGAAGTGATGGTGATGACATGTCTAGTAATATCTTTTCACATTCTCAACATTTTCTGTCTAATGGTGTAAACTGTGCCTGTGTGAGTATGGAAAATGCTTGGATTTTAGATTCTGGTGCTAGTGACCATATGTGCAATAATAAATCTTGCCTTAAATACCTAAAAACCCTTGAAACACCTATTGAGATTACACTGCCAAATGGAAACAAAGTCAAAGTTACACTGTAAACACAAATTTCCGGGTCTAAATAAATAAACACAAGAAATTAGTGAACAAATATAATATATCAATTTCAAAGGATTTTGGGTATAATCTCTATGTATTTGTTACAAAATAAATGTAACTCCTTCGATTCGATCTCCTTGAATGAACTTGAACGAGTCTTGAATGAATATCGTTTTGGATGAATGTGATCTTGAATGAATATAATCTTGGATGAATGTGGTCTTGAACGAGGGTCGTAGAGACTTGATCCCGATAAAGAGGAAGTGGTTTGATCTCCCACGAATGGACGGCACGAGCTTAAGCTTTGTTGTGCTTTTGTCTTCGAGAGCGAGAATGAGAGCTTTTGAGTCTTCCTTTGATGTTTTTCCACCCTCGAAGTGAAGTAGAATGGTCTCTATTTATAGAGAACCTGGGCTAGCCTTTGGGCCCACTTAATTCCTTTTAAAAAAAGGATAAATATTTATGTGTCACTCATGACACGTGGCATAGTTTAATTGGCCGAAATATAATATCATTTAATTTATAATTGAATGATCCACCATAATAAATTTTGACACATGGCGGGTTATAATTGGCCGAATTAAAATTATTTTAATTTCCACGTGGCTAGTCTTGCTTGGTTGACAAATTTTTGCCTTCTACATACACACAAAGGGGAATTGCATTTTTCAAATGTCCTGACTCTGAAAGATGTGTTGTATGTGCCATTTTTTACCTTTAACCTTATTTCAGTAAGAAAGTTGTGCCAAGAATTGCAATGCCACATAACTTTTACTGAGACTTTCTGTGTCATGCAGGGCCTTCTTGTGAAGGGGCCTTTGGTTCTTGGTAAAGAAGCCCATGTCCTATACTTCTTGGATGATAATATGATAAAACGTGTCACAAAGACTCAGGATAATCCCACTTTCAGTGATAGAAATGCTTTAGCTGCAGTGAAAGATGATGTATGACATGCTTGGTTGGGACATATACTTATCAATAAAATGAGATTGATACCTAACATTTCCTTGCAAAGTCAAGTTATTTGTGATGTTTGTCCAAAATCAAAACAACATTGCCTTCCTTTTCATTCAAGCACTATTTCTACTGTTTTACCCTTTGAATTGATTCATATAGATACATGGGGACCTTTTCATGTTCCAACTTACTCTGGGCATAGGTATTTTCTGACTATTGTAGATGGTTTTACTAGATACACTTGGACTCACTTGATGACTACCAAGAATGAAGCCTTTGGCTTAATTCAGTCTTTTGTCTGTATGGCCAAGACTCAATTTAACCTAACAGTAAAGAGAATAAGGTCAGATAATGCTTTAGAGATTGGGAAAAGTGAGATGGCTGTGACATTTTTCAAACAAAAAGGCATCCTACATGAGACTAGTTGTACCATAAGGCCACAACAAAGTGGAATAGTTGAAAGAAAACACAAAAATATCCTAGAAGTGGCTAGGAGTTTGATGTTTCAATCAGACCTTCCCTTAAGGTTTTAGGGGGACAACATATTAACAGCAACCTATCTCATAAATAGATTACCAAGTGCTGTCTTAAAGAATAGAACACCATATGAGGTCTTATTTAAGAAACACCCCACTTATGACCATTTAAGGACCTTTGGTTGTCTCTGCTATATGAGTACCCTCAAACAGGGAAGGCATAAATTCCAAGCTAGGGCAGAAAAATGCATATTCCTTGGATACCCTCAAGGGAAGAAAGCATATAAACTATACTCAATTTCAACTCAAAAATTCTTATATTCTAGAGATGTCATCTTTCATGAAAACATCTTTCCTTTTAAAGAACAAAACTCCCTTACTTCAGATTCTGTTATCAATAGTTCTCATGAATTCATTGACACAAATCATGTTTTTAAGTCTATTGATCATTCAGATGAAACCCCTACCACTGACATAGAAACGACTGCCCACCTTGAGCTTAATGAGTCTTGCAGAAAAGACGCACATGTCATCTGTAGTAATGAGGAAGAATGTGAACCTGATAACACCAAGTCCACAATACAGCCTGTCAGAAGATCATCGAGGCCTCACAGACAACCTGCACACCTAAAAGATTATGATACATGTTTTTCAAGCATCACAAATCTTTACTGTGAGCCTAGAAACTTTCCTAAACACAGTGTCTTTCAAGCTCAGGTTTCCTATCTTCCTGAAAAAGAGCCTGACTCATATGATGAAGCCAATTCTCATGACAAATGGAGAAAAGCCATGAGACAAGAGATACAAGCTCTTGCTGATATAAGCACTTGGGAAGTTGTTTCTTTACCAAAGGGAAGAAAAGCCATTGATTGTAGATGGGTGTATAAAATCAAAAGAAAGTCAGATGGTAACATTGAAAGATACAAGGCAAGACTTGTAGTTAAGGGCTTCACTCAGAAAGCTGGCATAGACTATAATGAGACATTTTCTCCTGTTGTTAAAATGACAACAATAAGAGCATTAATATCTGTGGCAGTGAAGAAGGGATGGTGCCTTCAACAGTTGGATGTAAATAATGCATTTCTCCATGGTGATTTACATGAGGAAATCTATATGCATCTTCCAAAAGGTGTTTCTTCTGACTTACCTAATGTTGTTTGCAGATTTAAAAAATCTATTTATGGTCTGAAACAGGCTTCTAGGCAATGGTATGCCAAATTAGCTGAAGTTTTATACAAAAGAGGGTATAAACATTCTGAGAATGATTATTCGCTATTCTACAAAAAGGACACTGACAAATCTGTGTATCTAGCTGTATATGTTGATGATATTTTGGTCACAGGAAGCAACCTTCCAGAGATAGCCAATCTAAAAGAAGACTTAGACAAAGCCTTCAAAATTAAAGACTTGGGAACAACTCATTACTTCCTTGGTCTAGAAATAACACACACATCTTAGGGAGTTATCTTATCTCAAGGGAATTTTGTCAAAGAACTTCTTCAAGAATTTCTTAATAAAAATTCAAAGCCTGTTACCTGCCCAATGGATATTAATGTTAAGCTCTCTCCTGACACAGGAACACCCTTGGAAGACCCCACTGCCTACAGAAAATTGGTTGAAAAGCTGAATTTCTTGGTGAACACAAGGCCAGATCTTGCTTTCACTGTCTAACACCTTAGCCAGTTCCTCAAGCAACCTACTGACCAGCACTGGAAGGCTGCCATCCACACTTTGAGATTCCTCCAAGGACATCCTAATCTAGGTATCTTGATTCACAAAGAAGAAGATTTCAGACTCAGAGCCTATAGTGACTCTGATTGGGGTGCCTGCAAACACACCAGAAGATCAATTAGTGGTTTCTTGTAAGAACTCTAGTCTCCTGGAAATCCAAAAAGCAACCTATAGTTTCACTGTCATCCACTGAAGCAGAATACAGGAGCCTCTGACGACTGGTTGTTGAGTTAGCTTGGCTTAGCCATCTATTCCATGAGCTTGAAGTTCAGCAACTCGATCCTATACCTGTCAAATGTGACAACCAAGCAGCTATATACATAGCTAGGAATCCTGTGTTTCATGAACGCACTAAACACATAGAGATAGATTGTCACTATGTGAGACAGAAGCTGGCAGATGGTCTCATTTCCTTAGAGCATACCTCCACCAATTTGCAGCTTGCAGACATCTTTACCAAGCCTTTGTCTGGTTTTCAGCACCATACTCTTGTGAACAAATTGGGGGTTCACCCACCTCCAATTTGGGGGGGGGGGGGGGAGGGGTGTTAAGGATGTATATTTTATTTTGTTCGTTTAGTTAGTTAAGTTTGTTAGTTAAGTTTGTTAGCTTTCTTTCTTTTCTTTCTTTTTCTTTTCTTGTTTTTTGTTCCATGGTGTATGTCTTTATATAGCTTCTTGTCCCTCTCTTTTCTTTCAATGAGAATTCCCCTCATTCTTCAGATTGTGTCCTCCTTTCTTTTGTTCTCCCAACAGCTCAACGAGCTGATCTTTGTCTTCATTTACTTTTACTCTATAATGACCACCATAAGTAAACTTGGGCATGTATTTGTGAATTTTTTTCCTTAGTGAACCAAGAGCCACAAGATTATAAATTACTTCCTTCGACCTAAATAATTTGTCCCTTTTATTTTTTTATCGTCTTTGAGGCAAGACTTTGATTATTAATTTTTCACTTTTTATCTTAACAAAACTTGTAATATTATACTTGAGCAAAAATATTTTCATTACAAACTTGATAATAATAATCATGTATAATAACTTACTATACAATTTGAAATTTTAATGGTCAAAATTTAGAAATTTAATCAATTTATTTGAGGCGGAGGAAATATAAGAAATTGCCACATCCATTGGACGGGCCTTCTCACTATTGTTTAGAAAATTCTAAAGATATTACTAGACAACAAGTTCTAACTCAAAGAAAAATTATTCCCACTTCGATGAGCAATTTTTAGAATCAACATATATGTTCCATGATATTACTTAGTTGTTGGAAAATAATTGTTGGGATAATGGATTTTGCTAGAATCAGGGAGCATGATTATTCCTACTTCGATGACCCTTGGACTTTTAGACACTTTCAAAGTGGAGTTGACTAGAGCTTGTGGGAAATTGCCTTTAGACTGAATGGGGATGAGCATGAGTATACTTTAATTTGGTTGAGTTTTTTAGGGTTTTTTCACTCATCGAAATCCCTAATCTTGATAAGAGAAGCGCCCCTGACGTAGACACATACAACCCCAATGACTTTTAGAGGTTCCTAACCACCAGGGAGAATTATGACACTCATAAATCAAAGTGTACTTATATCCTCAACTAGGTTTTCTAGTAAGCATAGCAAATTCTTGTCTGTATTATGCTTGGTATGGGCGACAACGTACATCAATCCTCCAAACCTGGCTAAATTATATGTTTTATGGGATATGTATTACAATGCGGTGATTGTGAGCCTTGTAACTTTCCTAGCTTCCCACTTGTATCATGTCACTTCTCGTCCCACCGAGGACATAGTTTGGGGGGGGGGGGGTGTTATGTGACCACCCATCATGAGAATGATAGATTAGTTGGGTCAGAAAGATTGGATTCCAAAACCATAAAATCAAAAAAATATGTTTAAGGAGGCAAGACAGGATTTATTGGGTTTATCCTAATTTTATTATGGTGGAGTTCCTCTTCTTATGTATCAATCATAAGCCCACCATCGTCTTCCTCCCAAGAGTCGAGGATGACATCCCACTTGCTCCATCGGCTATAGATGGTGGTACCATGGTAGTTAAAATCGCAATCCGGATCGTACGATCCTATGATCCTAAAATGGCCAAACGATCCAATTCGTTTATGGATTGCTGCCTTGTTAGCATCTTACCAGGATCGGACTAGGATCGGTCAAGATCGGTCAGGATCGGTAGAATTATATTATGATCGTTAGGATCGGTAGGAACGATTCGATCCTAACTGTAGCTTATTTTTGTTAGGTTGGTCATAATTACTTTAGAATTGGTTAGGATCGCATTAGAATTGGTTAACATCATATTAGGATCGGTTAAGATCAAACTAGGACCGGTGAAAATCATTGTTTTTCGTACAATTTTTGAAATACAATGTTTTTTGGGCTGAACTTCAAGTCACCTATAATAATTTTACTTTATTAGTAGAATCATACAATCCTCTTGGTCTGATCCTATGATCCGGATTCTAAGGACCCCTATCGATCATAACTAGAATCCCGATCTTGACAACCTTGGGTGGTAGTGGCGGCAATGATGGCGATGAAGAGTCTAACTTCGATGAGAGTTTTGACCCTATTTAGCTGAACAAGCTTCTTTTGAGAGCATATTGTAAATCTGCGTTTGCATCTATCGGATCTTCGGAGACCCAAACCTGCACTACTCAAACCTAGATTCGAGACATGTTGAATGCCCAAGCCCATATGCCTTTTGATCAAGCTGCCTATCAACAATGCCTATTTGAAACATTCATTGCAATTGAGATTGGTAGTTATCTCATGGTTATATACGTACCACCCTCCACCTTCCTCCTACACATTGAGCTCCTCGATTTTTCCTCTTTACAACTTTTGTCTTGTGTTTTTTGTTGAGGACAATACTATTTTAAAATATAGGGGGACTTATGTGGAAATTTAGAGTCCTTGTACATTTGTGTATAGTTTAATTTGTAATTGGTGATGTATATTCTTCCTGCCTGATTAGTTTCTTTTTCTTAGTTTTCTAGTTTAGTTTATTTGTATGTTCGCATTCACTCAGTTGCATTAGTTAGTTGCCTTTGTAGAGTTTACTTTCTTTCTTTTCTTAGCTTTTAGCTTTTTTATTTTCTAGATTTTCATTTAGTCCATTTTATGTTTTGAGGAAAAAATAGAAAAAAACCAAATAAAAAAATTAGAGAATTAGAAAAATTGGAAAAAAATGGAAAAAAATGGAAAAAGAAGAAAAAAAAGATTAGGTTAGGTTTCAGGTTTAGTGAATAACTTCGCTTGTGATTAATTTTAAGCTAGATAGATTTTCTTTTGACTTGATTTCATCTTGTATAACCTGAATGTAAATTAAGGTTTTAAAAAGAGTTTATCAAAGCTTTATGATTTGAGGATAATACTTTGAAAGAAAGTGATGATTGATTACCCTTTGTGACGCTTTGGTGTGATTTTGGCTTGTGAACATTTTTGAATTGGGATTGATTGTTGAGCCTTAACCCATGAGACCACCAAACCTAAAAATACTAATAATTTTTGTTAGTCTCCTATATTTCCATGTTTGATTTTACCATATTTGCATCCTCTAGAACTTCCTTAGCATTTCTTTGAAAGTGCATTTTGGATTGCACATTTACAATATGATTGAGACATTGATTATATATTTAAAAGCTACAAAGCCAAATAGTCACCTTTTATATGTGTATATCTGCTTTAGCCCATTTTCTAGCCGTGACCACTCCTTTTTGATGATTTGTATTACAAAGCCTTGGCCAAATACATTTTTGGTATCCTTAAGCCATTCCTTAGAGTGTTTTTGAGCTAGTGTGTTGAGTTAGGTTATTTGTTTTATCTTTTATGGTTTGGTTGGAGATTGTTGAGAGTTTGAAATGTTTGATTTGTTCCTCATTTGTGTAACTTTGATAAATGGGTTTATAATGAGAATTTGCCTAATGATGTACATGTGTGTGTGTGTGTTTGTTTTCCATTCACAAAGACAAAATTGTAGAAAAATCCCTAAGATGAAAAAAAGAATAAAGTGTTTGGCGTTATGTTTTCCCTAGTTTTAAGGTAGTTTCCAAATGATTTGGATATTATTAATTGACACTGTGTTGTGGGAGTGTACATATGAATTGATTTGAGGTTTAGCACTCCTTACCCCGTTACAACCCTTTCGAAAAACCTCTTGATTGTCATATGTACACTACATATTACCGATGGAGGATTGAAATTGTAAGCAAGCATAGGTGTTTACTTTGGTTAGAGTGTGTTCAGAAGCATCATTATATATTTTATTCAAACACATGAAATGTGCGTTTACACATCCCTAAAGTGAGGTTTGACCTCGATTTTCCTAATTTCATAATTAACATATGCCCACTTGCATCATTGGTGATAAAAGGGTGATTAGTTTGACATAGATGAGTGTAGTTCGATCTTGTGTAAAACTTCTAAAACGTGAGTTAAACGGACTATATGCCACACAACTTTTTTTTTTCTTTTGCCATTGAACTTGTAAAATTATCAAGTATGCCACATAACTTATAAAACTTGTTTAAAATAACACCTAACTTATAAAATTTGTCAAAACTGCCACCCTATTAAATTTTTACGGGCTATTATAGGTAAACCTTTTTCTTTGATTTTCTTTTATTTTACATGGAAGGTTTTTTTTTTTTTTTTATAAAAAAAAAAATAAAATTTTTTTTTTTTTTTTTTTTTTTTTTTTTTTTTTTTTTTTTTTACAACAGATCTCTTGTTCCTCTTCCTCCAAACAGAAAACCTTTTTCTCTAAGCATTCCAACTTCCATTTTCATTTTCCACCTCCTTCGCACTCACATCCTTTTGATTTCTTTCTTCATTATTTGCTTAAGTAGAAAGAAAAGCACATAAAAGGGTGTAATGGGGGGGGGGGGGAGAGAGAGAGAGAGAGAGAGAGAGAGAGAGAGAGAGAGAGAGAGAGAGAGAGAGAGGTGAGCTACTGGGAATGGAGGGAAAGAAGAAATTAATGGCAAAGATTCAAGAAGTGCTTCAATTTGTAGTACAGGGAATTTTAAAGTTGAGTTTTGAAATTTAAAAAAAAAAACCCAAAAAAAACTGAGCTTTTGAACTCCAACGTTAATGGAGATGATGAAGGGGAAGAAGAAGATACATGAAGATGGGTGAGAAAAGAAGATCAATAAAAATTTAGTAAAAATTAAGGAAAATTGAAAAAAATTACTTTAACCTACTACAGCAGGTTAAAAGTGTATACGGTGACATTTTTGACAACTTTTAAAACTTAGGTAGTACTTTTGAGTTACTTGAAAGTTTGGTGGCAAAATTGAAAAAAAATGAGAGTTATATGGCATGTAGATCATTTAACTCTCTAAAACTTCCCTCTTTCTTATACGTATTAGTTTTGATTCGCTCTCGGGCTGTGCTAGGTTGGATATGGTTATTAGAAATGCCCTGTTGATGCTTTCTCGAGGAAGTTTGTAAATAATGATTTTTATTTTTATTTTTGTGTCATTTTTTTGCCTTCTTTTTTCCCTTTTTATTCTATGTTTATCCTTGAGTCTTTTCTTTTCCTTCCTTGTTATTCTAAGTTTTTACATGCTTGGAGACTAGCTACGACTAAGCATGGGGCATTTGATGAGTCTTATTGTATATATGTGAACTTGAGTAATTTGATAGTGCATTTGGGAAAAATTTGACCTAAATATATTATTTTGTACCCGAAATTCCTGTAGTATGCTTGGTTTGAAGTTGTATTGGTTATGTAGAGAATTTGCAAACATTTGGAAGGAAACCGACCAGAAATTTTGCACATTTGCCCAAGTTATGATGATGAGAGAAGAAAGAGAAAGAATTGGATCACTCTTTGGAAACAATTGAGGCTCGGGAAGGGGATTTAGCCCGAGAGAATCCATCACAGGTCGTGGGACAAGAAACATGGTACTTATAGACGTTAGAAGCAGGAAATTGAAGATATTAGTAGACACAGGTCAATGCGGTTGTTGAGTTTTTTTTGTTTTTCATTTTCTCGCCCATTCTTGATATATAATCGAATGATTCAACCATTTTGAGCTTCATTTATCACTTAATTCCGTAAATCCATCACGACCTACATTCACTATGTTCCATCATTCCATTGTAATCAAAGATTGAGAGAGAGAGTCTTCCTTGCTGAGATTTCCATCAACATTGCTATCATATTTTGGTTTATTTCTCAAATTTTTAGGTTTTACATGCTTTTTAGAATAGATTTTATACGGTTTTGTAATTTAAATATAAATCATGAGTAGTTTAATTTCCTTAGTTTAAGAGATAAACCCTAGTAGTTGTTTGATGAATTAACTTTCGTTGGATTGAAAAAGTCTTGCATCTAGTTTAAATACATTCTATTAGCATTTGGTATTGTATGTCATTGCTTTTTATTGGCTACCAATTGCATTTAGTAAATTCTTGAATGAAGCATCGATAGAAGAAATGTGAGAAATGGAAAACTTAGGCTAAATTGTCATTTGATAATTTGATGTTAAACTTAGTTAGAGTTGAAATAACCACAAAAGTACGTGATTGACTTTGCTAGGCAATTCGCTACTTTGCCAAAAGTCATTGCGAAAAAATCTATGGAATAATCGACACTTGAATGTTTCAAATTAGTGAAATGCATGTTCATTCTGCCTAGTTCACTCGTTATGTGAGTTAGATTTATCTTCTGAATGTTTTTCTAATATGTGTGTTTATGTTTTGAGTTTTCATTAGAGTCAGACATAATTTAGAGATATTGTTATAGCTCGAGTAATAATCATTGGTTTATTTTAAAAAGAAATGATTTTATAAACTTGGTTAATTAACCTTGAATTTACTGCCAAGTTGTTAGGCCCATCCATTTTAAGGGTTAACTGTCTTTGTTTATCAATTCACTTCAACTCACATTTAATTATTTTGTTCGACCCTTTTCAATATTCTTTTAGTTAGGGTCGAAAGAAAAATGACTAATAATTAAACAAAGTCAGTGTATGTTGTTTTTGTCCGCTTAATAGTCACAAGGTCAGAGAAAATCAATTTGTAAGTTGAGTTATTAAGTCTGAAAAAATCCATGGTGGATTTAATAACTGAATTTATAGACTTATAAACTCACATTTTGTTGGCTTTATTCAGTCCTTTATAATAGCCACTTTCCAAGAGTATAAATAAAATATAGTGGTCAATAAAAAAGAGTCTAAATAAAAGTCAGACCGTTAGTTTGTCAAACATTATCTTAGTCCGTGTAATAGTCAATATGGCTTGAACTAAAATAAACTCATTAGCCTAAGTGATGAATTCTCTTCAATAATGATCGACCTATGGCTTTGGCCCATCCATGTTGAGAGTTGTGTTAGAACCCCTCAAGGACGTTGACAGACCCAGACTCAAGGACCTTGACAACTGGATCGGATCAGTTTTGAATGAAAGTCAAAATTCAAATATCCAAAAAAGATATGATGCGCAAGGAAAGAAATCTCAAAGAATGCTGAAGGACATTCACCCAAGGCATCATAAGGACGTTCACCCAAGGCATCATAAGGACGTTCACCCTAGGCGAGAAGCTTTGATACGAAAGACAAAAGTGCAGCAGAAATAGGGAAGTTTTCTGGAAAATTAATATCCAATCTTTCTATCCATATTTCTAATTAGACTAATTGATTGTAATATCTACTTTGTAGGATATAATCAATCAAGAAATTGGAAGGAAGATAAAGATTGCAATTTCCGAGAATCACACAAGAAGGAAAGAAGATCGGAGCATATCGGAAGGAAAGATTGAAAACGAAGAAGGAAAGAATCGGGAAAAATCAATCTCAACGTCTCTATTGTACTGACATCATTATTCATATAAATAGAAGACTTGGAGATTGAAGACAACAAACGATTCCACGGAAGAAATCGGGTGTGTGAAAAACAGAGAGTGCTATGTTTTTGTGTTCTTTCTTTGAGTAGAAAGAAGTGGTTTTTGTGAGGATTTTGTTTAAGTGAAATCAATTCCTTAACGGACTTAGGTTTTGATTAGTGTAGTTGTAATCGATTCCTAGGCGGAATTAGGATCGATTAGTGTTTGCACCAAATCTGTGGTTGGTGTATTTTTCCAGAAATCTTGTTCGAAGCCTCGGCAATCTGTTTGCCTGTAAACCTAAGGATGTTCACCTGGGAACGTTCATATTCAGACTGCATTCTGTTCAGCGAAATAAAGGAGGTTATTCAGTTATCATTTCTATTGTCCTTTATTTCAAGTTTACTTTAGTTTATCTAAAGTTGAATCTTAATCTGAAAAGATTAAGACCCTAACGTCCTTTACTAGTGAGTATTTGTGCAGAAATTTTTATAACTCTATTCACCCCCCTTTAGGGTTATTTCAAGTTGATTGCTTTCTAATTCATTTTAGTTCGCCGTTTTGACTTTATTCGGCCCTTTATAATACCTTGTTGTAAAAAGCGTTGTTTGTCTTAGGATTATATAGGGTCTAGGGCATGCAAATCCATGTCAAAGTTGAGTTTGTTCTAAGTTAGCATATAGGTGTTTTGTATTTTAGGAAGTACCATAGGTCAGTTAAGATATGCATGCATAGGGGAGGGTTTTCCTTTGTGAGTATAGTGTCAACGTCAAATCCTTGAGTCTCGGCGTTGTTCATGTACATGCATAATAGGTGATCAATAGAAGGGCTGGATTTCGGAACCGTGTGGACGAATCATTCATAACCTGAACATTGTCCCTCCACCTCCTAAGCCCAGAGCATCCCGTAGCCTGAACTTCGACATAGCCGAAAACCACAATGAGAATAACTAGAACAATGGCCAACGTGGCACAGCCTTGACCAAGTACCTGGACGATATGTTCAAAATATTTAGGGGACACGTTTTATCGAGTGTCCGACACATATTCGAGGAGTGTCCGAAAGTGTCGGTGTCTGTAACACCCCAATACCCTTAATCACAAGATTAAAAGTAAACATACACTAAGTGTTCGGTCTCGTTCCGAACTGAATTTATTCTCTTTTATAGGGTATATTTGCTTGTTTTAACCCCTATTTATATATTAGATATAATGATTTGGTGTTTTGTATGAAAATAAGGAGTTAGAAGAAGTTTGGGCTTAATTGAAGGTTTTTGGGAATCCCGAGCTATTTTCCGAGTCAAACCAAGTCAACCCAAGCCAAGATCCGAGTCAAACCAAGTCAACCCGAGCCGGGAGCCGAGGCGAAACCGAAGCCAGAAATTCCATATCAAGATTGGCACAAAACAGGGGAACGGTACACACTCAAAGGTTTGAAATACGTGTGCCTTCACCCTTTGGGTCGTAACTCCTTCGTTACAACTCCGATTGGTCTGAAATTTTGGGAGCTTAAAAACACACCGAAAGCTTTCCATCGATATCTTACGGGCCTAAAACGGAGTTCGGATGAAGAAGTTATGCGCGTTTGAAGTCGGACACTCGATAAATACATCGATATCTGCTGGCTCGCCCGAGCCAGGCTTCTGGGGCAAAAAAGACAAGCCAGGAGAGCCGGACAGTAGGCTTGCTCGCCCGAGCCACCCCAATGGCTCGCCCGAGCCACTCTGTCTGCAGAAAAACTGACGCGCGTGCTGCGATTTGTTTCTAGGGTTTTGGGTTGTATTTTTCCTTCTTCTATAAATACCCACTTGTATTAATCCAAGTTAAATCAATTAACCTAGGTAGTTTAGGAGTAGAATTAGATTTAATTGCTTTTCTTTATTTGCTTTAATCTCTCTTAATTTTTCTTCAAGTTTTCAATTGTTCTTCATTGTCCTTCAAGCTTTCATTGATTTCTAGCATTTGTATTCAAACTTTCTCAAGCTTTCTCAATCTCTCTCAAGCTCTCTCTTGTCTTCATTGAAGTGTTTTACAAGCTTTCTCTCTCTCTCTCTCTCTCTCCCTCTCCCTCTCTCTCTCTCTCTCTCTCTCTCTCTCTCTCTCTCTCTCCCCTTTCAAATGCCATTGTTGACTTGTTTTCCAAGCTTTCTAGTGTTAGCCACAATCAACTCCATTTTTAGTGGGGAGGACGGTCAAGGAACTCCAATTCTACTTACTAGTGAGAATTTGGGGGATTCTTGGTAATCCAAACCACAATTTCTTGTTTGTTCGGGGGAAATTCAAGTGTAGATTGAAGGTTTATTGAAGATTAGTCATCGAAGGTATAATTTCTCGTTCCCAATTTCGTTGTTCAGTCATTGTCATCATTCATACCTTTTAATCGCTTTCATCCTTAAGTGCTTCCTTTATTGCTTTCCTTTTAGTTGCTTTCTTTATTATTATCTTGTCTAGATTAGTTTTTTTCTTTATTTACATAATTTACCGCTTTCTGCATTGAGAAAAACCCCTCTACACAAATCGATTACCTTAATCAAGCCTCACACCCATCCCTGAGATCGACAATCCTTACTCATAAAACCACAAAAATTACAACCGAACAATGGCGCCGTTGCCGGGGATGGCGTTATTTGGTAGATTAGGGTATTGGTTTGTGTGTACATAGTTTATTGCTTTCTTGATTATGCTAGAAAAAAATGTAGCGAAAAAAAAATTGAATATCGAAAAAAAAAGTGAGAAAAGAAAAGAAAAAAAAATAGAAAATTAGAAAAATAGAAAAAAGAGAGTTATGGATAGTCCCCAATTCCCTCAATTTGAGCATGAAATATTTTGGAGGTATTTTGCTAGATTACATGATTATCGTGCTCAATGAGAATTGTATGACATTTTTTATGATACATTGAATTTGTTGGGAATTGTTAGTGAGGGTGTGAATTATGAGACCCGAAACCTTTTAGATTATTACGGGTTTTCTAGTTTAGGAGAAGAACCAACATGGGAGTTACTTGAATGGTTGTCTAGGGATTCCTATGAATTTGAGCAACAAAATGTTAGTCCTAGCTTCCAACCTCCTTATGCACCACCCTTTGGGACCGAAACTGAACAATCATGTGAATACCCCGTGTATGTTGATGATCAATCTTATGATGGGGGATATGTGGAAAACTGTTATGATCTTTCCCAAAGTGCCGATGTTGAGTCTCCTTCCGTGTGCTCCTTGTGTGATTCGCCGTATCATAGTTCAATTTCTTGTTTGCAAGCTACAGTGGTTTCCTTCAAGGCAGAAGTAGAAAAATTATGTGCGAACATGAATGAGTATATGCGTGAATTTGTCCATGAGAGTAATCAAAGGGTAGTAACTCCTTCTTCACAAATGGTTGATTCGAATGTTGAAATATGTCATTCATCGTCTTTGAGTCCTCAAATGCATGTTGATTCTGCTCTGTATGATGAGGATGATGACTATTATAACTGACCATGCCTTGGACTACTTAGTAATTCCTTAGCTCTAGCCCCACCTAGTGAGCATGAGGAACATGATGATTTTGTGTGTGATGATGTAGAAATTAATGAAAGCATGCTTAAAGATGAACCATTGTCCACACCATTGTCCATGCCTTTGTGTGAAGAAAAAGTTGAGATTAATGAATGCCATGATGCTTATGATGAATTTGAATATGATCTTGTTGAGAGTGAAATTGAATCCGTTGTGATTGAATGTGTGCTTGATACCGATTTGTTCACTTTCATTGAGGATCATTGCATTAGTAAGGCATTAGCTACCCTTGTATGTGACTCCATTGATGTGCAATCTTGTGATGATGAGCTTGATTCTTTGGGGATTGATCATGATTGTTTGAACTTGGTTGTTGATGATGATGCTTTTGATGATGGCATGCTTTATGAGTCATTCACTATGAGTTCTGACCCGGAGCCTTCCACTTTCACTTTTGATGTTGATGTTGATTTAGATGATGCACCTTTGTCTTTTGATGTTGATAGTTCTTCTAGTGAGTTTGATATTGATGAAGATGAAGATGTGCCTGTATGTGATTTTGGGAGTGTTATGATGTGGTCTAACCCTGCTTTTTCCTTATCACCCATTGATGATTGTGAATATTATGTGGATGAGAGTGGTGATTTGGAATTTGTGATTGATGAAAATTGCATGGAAATTGAGTTTGAACCATTGTTTGTATCCAAGTCTTCGTTTGAGCATGTTCAAGAATGTGTTGTATTGCCTCTTTCCGCTGATTTGTATACTCAATCTCCATTTACGAGTCAATGGGAGGATCCATTTGTCATGTCTTCTTTCACCGTGACTAGAAAAGTCTTGTATATTCATGAATTTCATCAGTTCTATGACTTTTCTAAGGCATTTGATAAATTGTTAAGGGCACTAATGTTTGTTTATGTGCTATTGCGAGTGTGCTCTTACCACCACCATTCTGAGATGCATGAGAGGATGCATGATTTGTTACTCCGGGCGTTGAATGGTTCTGACATGATGCCCGATATCTTGAGGTGAGAAGGAGTGAATTTCTTGATAAGATGCCTTTGAGGTAATATCCTTCCTCACCCTTCTTGTATAATTAGTGAGTTGGTCTTTCTTTTCTTCTTTTATTTTCTTTTGTGTGTGTCTTTTCTTTTATTTTGGGGTGCTTGCTTACCTACTGTTTCCATTTTGAGAACACGACAACCTCTTTGTGTTGGAGTGGGAGGGTAGTATGCATTCGGTATTCAGTCTAAGAAAAAAAGAGTCGTTTTGTAAATATTTTAGTTTGTTTTCTTAGTTCATTAATCCTTAGTGTCTTGTGTAGTTTGTTTTTCTTTTTGATCTTGCATGTGAACCATCACACATAGTATGTTTTCTTGTTTATTTCTAACCTATGTGTGATGTTCTTTGGATCGTGGATTGAGTGCTTTTAATTGAAGATCTTGAGGTAATTACTTTCCACTCTCTCTTTATGTGAATATATCGATGATCCATGTTGCATCCTTGGTTTTCTTTTTGGGTAGCGAACCCCTTGAATGTGAATGTTGGGATTATATTGTCGTTGGAGTCGTGTGGGCTCGGGTCGCCACCGCTTTTTACGTGATAAGTGTTTTGTATATATGTTCTTCTTGGTTTTGTACCTTGCTTGAGACACCCTTCTCATGATGGAGACATTGTGATGTTTTATGTTGGAGTGGGGGTGTTATTTTCCATGTGTCATGGGTAGATCACCTAGTTTTGGAGTCTTTGTTTTTGTTTTTCGTAGTTTGTGTCTAAAAATTGAAAATTTTGTGTGTGAAAAGAAAATAAAAAGGGGAGAAATGTTGTGAAATACCCAAAAGTTGTTTTTCTTTTTGAGGATGTTTCCGTTCACAGTTGTGTAGATAGTTGTCTAATCGGCTGATTTAGTCAGTTGGAAGCGGCGGGTATGAATAATGATGGGCCTTAGGAAGGATTTTTGCCATGACTTATCTCTATTAGACCTTTACATGGAATGGGAAAGCGGAATCCTCAAATCTTACACGCTTTGACTGTGTCTTCTTACCTAAGTTAGACGGTTTTAGTTGTTCAATTGCTTAAGCTCTTAATGCATTAAATAATTACTGTCGGGCATACCGTCATGGGTTGGTTTGGGTGGATCGGCACCCTATGCCCCTTAAGTGCAATGACTCACGTATGGAGAAACCCAGCAGGGAGGGTAACCCTTTGCGAAGGCCGGTGCTTAAATCCCGCAAAACCCGACACAAACGCTCTAAAAGACACAAAACGGATTGAGTGTAAAGAAAAGAGCGTAGGTTTTGAAAAAGAAAGAAAAGAGCGAAGCAAGAAAAAGGAAAAAAGAGTTGAGCAAAAGAATGGTAAGAAAGAGAAAAGTAAAAAAAGAAAAGAGCAAAGTAAGAAAAAGAAAGAAAAGAGAGCAAAGTAAGAAAAAGAAAGAAAAGAGAGGTTGAAAGAAAAACCAAGAGTGAAGTAGGATAGATAATCCCGAGCTTGAGCATGAGAACAACTCTGATTGTCTAGTTTAGGATAGGAAGGACCGACTAGAGCCCACTTGCACATATGCACGAGGTGTTTTGCTCATCAGGAAGTGTTTTAGTTCAAAATCTCAAAGATTGGCAGTTTTCCAACCTTCGTGTCTTAATTTGTTTATACTTGCTTCTTCCAATTGATTGTTGAGGCGTGTTGGGGAACTAGGTGCATGATTGGGGACGGGAATATTTTCTTTGCTTTTGTTTTTTTTCGGTTTTCGGTTTTCACTTCTTTTTCTTTTTCTTTCCCCTTTTTCTTTTCTCGTGGCTTTTGTGGGTAGAGTTGCTATAAACCCTCACGAGACCTACCTCGTCCACCCGGGCTGTCGGGGGGTTTAAAGGGCTTGATGCATGTGCTAAATGCATCCGCGATTCCTGCGAAAGTGAGTAAGTTTTTTTTAGTTTTTCTTTCTAGTCCTTTTCTTTGTTTTTAGTTTGCTCGGGGCGAGCAAACCCTTGTGTTGGAGTGGTGTTCGGTCTCATTCCGAACCGAATTTCTTCTCTTTTATAGGGTATATTTGCTTGTTTTAACCCCTATTTATATATTAGATATAATGATTTGGTGTTTTGTATGAAAATAAGGAGTTAGAAGAAGTTTGGGCTTAATTGAAGGTTTTTAGGGAATCCCGAGCTATTTCCCGAGTCAAACCAAGTCAACCCGAGCCGAGATCCGAGTCAAACCAAGTCAAATTGAGCCGAGAGCCGAGGCGAAAACGAAGCCGGAAATTCCATATCAAGATTGGCGCAAAACAGGGGAACGGTACAAACTCAAAGGTTTGAAATACGTGTGCCTTCACCCTTTGGGTCATAACTCCTTCGTTAGAACTTCGATTGGTCTGAAATTTTTGGAGCTTAAAGTACACACCGAGAGCTTTCCATTGATATCTTACGGGCCTAAAACGGAGTTCAGATGAAGAAGTTATGCGCGTTTGAAGTCGGCAGGGAAAAGCTGCCCAGAACAGTGGCTCGCCCGAGCCATCTGCTGGCTCGCCCGAGCCAGGCTTCTGGCTCGCCCGAGCCAGGCTTCTGGGGCAACAAAGACAAGCCAGGAGAGCCGTACAGTAGGCTTGCTCGCCCGAGCCACCCCAATGGCTCGCCCGAGCCACTCTGTCTGCAGAAAAACTGACGCGCTACTGCGATTTGTTTCTAGGGTTTTGGGTTGTATTTTTCCTTCTTCTATAAATACCCACTTGTATTAATCCAAGTTAAATCAATTAGCCTAGGTAGTTTAGGAGTAGAATTAGATTTAATTGCTTTCCTTTATTTTCTTTAATCTCTCTGAATTTTTCTTCAAGTTTTCAATTGTTCTTCATTGTCCTTCAAGCTTTCATTGATTTCTAGCATTTGTATTCAAACTTTCTCAAGCTTTCTCAATCTCTCTCAAGCTCTCTCTTGTCTTCATTGAAGTGTTTTACAAGCTTTCTCTCTCTCTCTCTCTCTCTCTCTCTCCTTTCAAATGCCATTGTTGACTTGTTTTCCAAGCTTTCTAGTGTTAGCCACAATCAACTCCATTTTTAGTGGGGAGGAGGGTCAAGGAACTCCAATTCTACTTACTAGTGAGAATTTGGGGGATTCTTGGTAATCCAAACCACAATTTCTTGTTTGTTCGGGGGAAATTCAAGTATAGATTGAAGGTTTATTGAAGATTAGTCATCGAAGGAAATTCAAGTGTAGATTAAAATTAAACATACACTAAGCCTGTGATTAGCGCAGCGGAACACCTAGGGTGGAGGTATTACTACCGTCTCCACTCGGGACAAGGCTACAAACCCAAACACACCATTACAGTACACTTAAATCACCAATTAAACATAACACAAACACTCCATACTTAGGAATCACCAAAAATGGAAATTAGACTTTATACAACCATCAAAGAGATATATAACAACCCTTTCCATAAATAAAACGGCCTTTGAAACCATAAAGACCACCGGAGTCGGCCAACAACGACGTTCATGACTACCTTGATCGAGAAAACTTCTACTTTTACTTATCCTTGCCTTTAACTTGAGAGCTCGGACTGCCTAAAACAAAACATTAAAACCACGCAAAGTGAGTGGGGAAACACTCAGTACTCAAACCTCCAACACGTCAAACCGTTCGAAAACGGTTTTAGTGCCGGCCTTTAAATTCGATTTGAAAACGGGGAAAGGGATAAACAAGAATAAAAGAACTTGATTCATCAACATAAAAGGTAAAGTACATGAAAGGTAAGATTGGTACTAAAACATAAGAATTTGGTCCCTTACGATCGATGCAATGCATCTCACACACGCGCATGCCCAAACCGATCGAAGTTTGGAATGGGTGATCGCGAACAATGACGCCGCTGTGTCCGACACTGATCAGGAGTATCATACATAAAAAGAGAGCTAGCACCTAAAAGTAACTAGCACAAACAATACATAAAATGGGACCCTTTAAAACCGTAAAATAAACATTAAAGAACAAACTTAAAATAACCATGAAAACGTTAAACGGTAATAAGGAGCAAAAAGTTGGACAATTCGCATACCTCGGGTAGTAGAAAGATCTAGCGACGTGCCTCGTGCTTGGGACGGTTTGCGCGACTTGGAAACTATAATAAGAGCATAGGAAGTTGAGAATTTTAATAAAGCCCTTGTAATTACATAAGCTAAGGTTAAAGTACTTAAAACTTGATAACTTAAAAGGGATGAGAAAATAAAAATTTCAGTTTTTGAGAAATCAATGATTTGATGATAACTTGAGCTAGGAAACTCGGATTTTTGCAAACGAGTACTTTTTGGAAAGGGAAAAAATCACACCCTACAACTTTGACAACTGGCCCGAAGGCTAAAAATGAAGGGAATGGCTCAGAAAATAGTCCGGACCGAAGCAGGATGCGTAGAAGGAATTATGCGGTTTGGAACTTTAGTGCGAAACTTCTATTGAAACGTGAATGGGATCGATGAAAAGATTATGAGTTATAGAGTAACCTTAGCAATTAGTTTGAATGGGAATGGAATTATTGAAGGCTTACTCAAGAGAAATGACATGGTCCTTGAATTTGAAAAGGGAACGTCGACAAGCGACGAGAAAAGATTATAGAATGATCATTGGCTTTGAAGTGTTTGAACCGATATAACGGAGTTGCGTACATAGAAAGAGATTCTATTTAGAGCTATTTAAAGATCGATAGAGCCCTTAAGCTTGATAAGAAACCAAGTGTTATACTTAGCCATCAACACACCTCAATAGAACTTTACCTCCACAACTTGACCCATGGCTTTGCTAATATTTGAGAAACCTTTAGGAGCTAAACTCCAACCACTAAATTGCCTTAAATCATCTTAGCATACCTATCCAACCCATCTTAACAATGACACAAAGGTCGACATCTCATTAGAGCCCCCTAAGAGATCAAATTGTAAGCTTAAAGTTAGAATTAAAGAATTAAATTCTGGGCAGAAACTTTGTTGACGACCCTCAATCACAGCCTCATATCTCACTCTCCCGATATCGTATGGATGCAAACTGTATGTTTCCGGAAATCTTGAAGAACGACCTAAAGCTTTTATGTTCAACTCCAGAGCCAATAAAGTCTCTAAACTGACGAAAATTGTACATTAACCTACTGACTCAGAAAAACGTATAACATTGCACCCTGTCACGGTTTTGGTCGTATCTCAGGCTACACATATCTGATTCTCGAAATTCCAAAGCCTAGAGTTAGATAATCACTTGGGCTATCATTTCCAGTAAAATCTGGGCAAAATTTACATCTTACAATCTCTGTAAAAATCAGATATTTAGACAGAATCTTTTTCTTGCTTCATTGCACTTTAATGCTTTCTTTGGCCTCTAAGTTGTACTAATTCACAACCAAAACCCAAATTAACTATTATCCATGGTCCTTCCAGATTTTAATACTCAAAGATTACCCAAATAAGCTCATGAAACTCACATGCAACCATAGATTACACATGCAACTATAGTTAACTCTTGAATTAGCCCTTATTCATCAAATTTACACTAAACTCATATCATCCAAGAGAAAAAGACTTGATTAGCAAACTAACCATTTCAAAACAGTCCTCTAATTACCAAATTACTCATCAAAACCACATGCAAGCAAGATATCTCATTACTCATCTAGAACTAACAAGAATCACTTCAAAACTTCACCAAATTAACATGCATCAACTTCAAACTCAAACCCTAATCACTCTAACTTAACCTCAACATAAATTCATGCTTAGAAATCATAAAGGAGATGAAAAACATCAAGAAAACACTAATTAGAAGTGAAATTTCAGATTAGAGCATAAAGAATAGAGTTAGGGCTTGAGAATTATACCAGTTGGAGAAGAAATTGAAGGACAAAAAATAAGAGAAGAGATGGAGGGGAGCACGGCTGGTTGGAGGTCGCATTGCCGGGATTTGGCCGAAAACGGGGTCGGCCGATTCTGGTGTGAAGAGAAGAGGAAAAAAGAGTGGAGACTGGTTGTGTAAATTTCTGATTTATGAAATGAATTAAAAAGGCCTTAGCATCCTCCCCCTCTTATATAAATAAACCCCTTATTCTAACCACTTAACACTCTAACTAGCAATTAACTTAGACAATTAGTAATGTAAACTAGCTAGGTAAAATAATTGGTATTGACTAAATAAAATTAATGGACAAGAGACTTGATAAAATAGTTTAGCATATGATTAAATAAAATTACTTGGGACTAAATTGGGTAAAATTAACTAGTATTATATAAACCACATAAAATAAATTGGTAGGACACATTAATAAAATAGGTTGGCCAATAAGATTACAATTAGGAAGGTTGGATAATATAAATCGTAATTGAAACGGAAATTAAAATTAATATAACCTTCTTCGGTTACAAGCGTAAAATTGAGAATAATAAAATAAATTATATAACTTATCATAAAAGTATTCATAACTCGTAATACTATTTATAACTTTAAATCCGAGATAACATAAAGTCAACCCGTTTAACCATCTTGATATAACAATAATAACAATATTAACGTAAAAGAAAAAAAAAATTTTAACCGCGTATTTTAGTTAATTACTGTGATTAAGCTTTTAATTAAAACGGTTTTAGGGCGGGTCGTTACAGTGTCGGATATGTGTCCGACACGAATACGCGAGGCTCATAGAAGTATACGTGCTTCGTAGGTTTTATGTGAATTGGATAAACGTAATAGTGTATTGGCCACCACTAATCAGAAGACATAGATATGCCACTTAATACATGTGTACAAAGAGTATGTGACTTAATGCAAGAAGGTCAAGTAACGTGGAATGAAGCCTTGAAAAAGAGCCTCTTCAATGAGAGGGACAACAACATCGTCAGGGGGATTTTGGTTAATCATCGACTTCCCCCTGAGAGATTAATGTGGGCTCTTGACAAGCGAGGAGTTTACAGAGTGCAAATAACATACCTCCTAGGCTCCTCATTAAACCTTGAAGATTTCCAAAACTTCTGGCAAATACTACGTGATGCACCTCTCATTCCAAAAGCCAAACATTTTTGGTTGCGGCTTTGCTCGAATATTCTGCCAACAAGTTCATATTTAAAGTTTAGGCACATGATGAATTCCCAACAATTCCCATGTTGTGGCCGCTTGGAAGAAATGTATTGGATTGCTATCTTTGATTGTGAAAGGATCCAAGCAACATAGTTTACGCTAGGAGGGACGACGATACACATTTTGACTCAAGATGTGTCGGACACTCGATTGTACACACTTCATATTTTTGTAATTTTTATTAATTTTTTCTCTGGTAATTATATATATTTATCAGCTATAAGAGTATAGTATTTACTAGCCATGTGAAAAAATATAAATAATAGCCTAATTTTATCAATCATAGTAAAAAATGCTTATTTAATACATAATTTTATATTTATGATAAAAGTATAAATAAATAATTATTTTTATATTGCTTATAAATTGTAATAATTACCAAAATAATAAAAATACTTTTATATGACTTAAATATATTCAATTTAACCTATATTTAACTTAAATCAACCATCTTGGGTCAAAATATTTATCATTTCACTGCTGGGAGATAGATAATCAAAGCCCATGGAAATTGAAGTGGCTGAATAAAAATGTCACTAAACTTTCCGGTTTAATAAAAAATGCCACTGACATTTGAAAACAAATATAATTGCCATTTAACTTTTTGATTTAGTAAAAAATGCCACTCTAATTGGTTTTTATCTATAATAGTAGGAGAATCTTTTTGACTCTCCTCTCCTTCAATATAGGAGATTGACTTTTAAATCTAATATATTTTTATGGAAAATAATGTTGTTTTTCGTTTTGCAAAAGTGAAATTTGCTTTTCCTTTTTCCATTACAATAACTGTTTTTTTGAGGTTAAGTAACTGCAACATACTTGCAATTTGCAAATGTCCATAGAAATTATTAAGCCTATATATGATCCTAATATTAAATTCATGTCTATGTATTAAAATAGAAAAATGGTTGCCTCCTTTCTCCTTAATAATTGAAGGAGAGAGAAGTTAGCCTAATTTGTGAAATAATGGACTTGAGCCCAATTCAACCCTAAAAGCTAGCTTAGGAGGTTGAGGCACCCAAGACATTATAAACACCACAATATGGGTGTCAAAGGCCGATGTGGGACAACTCAACACGCCCCCCTCACCACGAGGCGCAGACAATTGCGGACGCGGCCCCAACATCAATGACTCTGGCTCTGATACCATGTGAAATAATGGACTTGAGCTCAATTCAACCCCAAAAGCTAGCTTAGGAGGTTGAGGAACCCAAGCCATTATAAACACCACAATATGGGTGTCAAAGGCCGATGTGGGACAACTCAACATAATTCTCTTTTATAATATATAGTGTATATATTTGAAAAGAACTTAATTATGTTTCAATACAATTTGTACATGATTATATTTGTTGGACACAAAGTTTGTACATAATCCTAGAAGTAAATAAAATTACATATTCTTTTGTTGAGAAATACCTTATATATTTTCATATATTATAAACACCAAATTTTTACATAATGAAACTATGTACAGTAGCAATTTTACGAATAAAGAAAGCTATTATAACTAAACATATATCGAAGAGTAATGACTCAAAAACAAATATTGGAGTGTAAACTTACATTATTGGTATCAAATTATGTGGATATTACAAATGTAAATCAATTTCCTTTTGATCTACAATTAATAGTAGCAAAATGCCTTTGATCAGCATGGGAGCAATTTTTGGGATGGAATTGATCAATAACGGTTGATCTCTATCCTTCATCAATCTTAGCCATGTAAAAAAAGAAAGGAAGTATCTGTTTTTATTTTTAATAATGTGAACTCCTATAACTACTTTCTCCCGCGTGTCACAGACTCACAAGTCACAATCCTTCTCCAAGTAAACTGTCTTCGGTTTCAACGGGTTTCAGTTCTCAAATTACTCAAAAGTCTCAACTGCTCAGTTATCTCCCTTTTCCATTATCCGTTCACCCAACCCCCCCCCCCCCCCCAAAAAAAAATCTTTGTTAATCGTTCATCCTCCATGTAAATTCCCAGACAATTAGATATACCTCATTACAATCAATTTGAAGTACAGTACTCGATAACCCCCGGCGGTCAAACACACAAAATCTAGATGTATATATATATATATATATATATATATATATATATAGCTTTTTATCATGCTGACATCGAGCTATTTTTCCACAAGATCTTGATTTGTGACTTATTTCATATTTTAAATGATTTTGCGAACAAGCTGCAAAGTAAGGGACGTTGAAGGAAAAAGAAATTGGGCTTACTTCCACAAAAAAAATATCAAAGATGAAACCTTTGGTAAATATGATATCTTTTATTGAGTTTTCATACAATTGCGTGCAACTCCATTGACATTTTCATATGGGTGTTGACCTTCCAGCTGGGTGTAATTGGGTGTAGTAACACAAAAAGAAATTCCTCGAGTTGTCCTCAGGGCAACCAACAGTTTGTACCTGACCTTTTAGACTCCCAACCAGTTTGCATTGTAGTAGTAGATTACACTTGCTTGCTATAGTTGTCCCTCATATGATTTGTTCCTGAAGTGATAGTCGATGTAAAGGTATGTGTCCTCTCTCACTTTGATATATAATCTGGTCAAATAGATTTTCATGACAAATTCAATGGGAAATTCGATGTCAGTTTAAATTATTACTCCCTCCGTTCCTTTTTATATAATATTATACTTTTTTAATAGTATTTTTTATTACGAATCTAATGATATCAATTTTGTATGATGAATCATTATAAAAATTAAGATATTAACGGTCAAAGTTTTTGCCACAATTTCCTAGGCGACAGATAAAACAAAACGGAGGTAGTAAAAAACTTACTCCCTCCTATTTTGTAACTCACTTTCCGTTGAAAGTAGTGTATCGTAATCAATTCATTAAAAAACCACAAGTTTGGTTTTGCATTGCATATCATATAATTAGAACGATATATATCATGTTCTGTAGAGGAAAATGATCAAATGATGATGGAAAGTTAATGTTAGAGTAATATGTGTAACGTTATACTAATGTCTAGATTTTTTTTTTATTTCATGTTGTTGCAATGTCTGGGAATTTTCTCCATTGGCCACCAAAGGATCATCATCTATCTCTATTTTATTTGGTCTGTCAATTACAAATTTTTTTTTATTTAACTATTATTGAACTTATGTTATTATTGTACATTTATTCCATTTTATTGAACTGTTGCTTTACTCTAGCTTAAGTATTTAGAATTTCATTGTGATGTATGATCATATTTATATTAGTCAACGCTTGGGTAATTTTTTAATCAATGGCGCAACAACATGCAACATATTTATAAATAAAAAAGGCCAAATCTTTTCTAGTTCAGAGCAACGCCTGGTATTTGCTAGTAGGTAATAGCCGGTTAATAACCAAATCAAAAGGCCAAATCTTTTCCTATTCATCTTCCTTCCTTCTACTTCTTTACCCAGATTGACGACACTAAATATTACTGTTCATTGGAGTTGAGTGCTTGAAATTCAAGCAAGTTTGCTATGTGATGGGTTTGGTCAGAGTTGGCTAATTTGCTCAATTTTGGGGGTGGAAGATTGAGAAACTAGAAGAGAAAGAGCAACAACGATAAGAAGAAGTCAATTAAAATGTCCTCCAAGAGCAGAGGCTTTGATTGAAGGAAATAGTTGGGTGTTTTTGTGCTAGCATGCTCTTCACCAACAGGTTTAATTGAAGAAAATACACCAGCAGGTAACTCTAAACAAGCTCTTCACTAGCAGGTTGGTATGGTCAAGGAGGTGAGGACATAGAAATGGTGGATGAGTTTCTGGACTTCATACTTGAAGGAAGAAATTTGAGGAAAATGGGATTTTGAAGAAATTAAGGTTTTCATTTTTTAATTTTGATTTTTATAATTATTTCTAATGTTTACCTGCTATAACTAATAACTCTAAATTATAAGGGTATTTTTGACTATTTTGGAAATTTGAATGACAATTATAAATATTTTTAAAATTCAGTGACATGTTTGATTAAATCAGGAAGTTTAATGACATTTTTATGCAAGTATTCCAGGAAAATTGGAGTGCTCGGGTAGAAATGCCACCCAACTTTGTAAAAATTGCAAATTTGTCACCCGAAAAAAGCATGTTATGAAAATGTCATTAATTTATGTGAACAGTTGCAAAAATACCACTTTACCTTGTGTTTACCTGCAGTAGCCGGTAACTTCTTCATTAAACATATAACCTACCCTATTAATATTTACCAAACACAATTAATTACCCTCCTCCTTTATATTTTTTTACTGCCTTCATTTTCTTCATCTTCTTCTTTCATCTTCTTCTTTCTCTTCTTCTCTGCCATGATTGAGCTCCCCTCCAATTCTTCTTCTTCAATTAGGGCATAAAAATTAGGGCTTCCTTATTTCTTCTTACTTTGTCACTTCGAAAAACCATAATTTCAACCCAAAATCAGCAATGGCTTCATCCTCTTCATCCTCATCTGTGTCGAACACCCCAAGAGATTGAATCTTGGATCCTGGAGAAATTTTCGATGATTTCCTGAGGTTGAATTGCTGCGAATTGCATACCCAATTGGGTAAATTACAAGACCCAGAAGCAAGGTTGTGGATTGAAAGGGTTGTAGTGGGTTTTAATGGAGGATAGGATGGGTTGTAGATGAAATTAGGTTTTGAGAGTGCTTGAAGACTCATATTAATGTTTGTATTATGTAGAGAGGGGCAGAGGAGATTGAAGAGGAGAGTTGAGGGTGGACGAAGAAGATGAACATCCTAAATCTAATTTGACTGGAAATCCTATTTTTTTTTTTTTTTTTTTGCCCAGAAAATGAAGAAGAAGAGATGAGGAAGAGGTGGGTTATGGTGGACAAAGCAGAGGAGAGTTGAGGAAGAAGAAGATGTACTGGGTTGGCGAGAGGGGGTAGTAAAAAAATTTGGGAGATAATTAATTTGGGTGGAAAATTGATTTGAAGATATTAAACCCTAAACATGCATTTAACCGGGTGTTGTAGGTAAAAAACAGGTAAAGTGGTATTTTTGTAACTGTTAACATAATTTAATGGCATTTTCATTACATGTTTTTTTCAAGTGGCAAAATTGCAATTTTTGAAAAGTTTAGTTGCATTTTTATCCAAGAACTCGAAAAATTGCTACAGTCTTGGAAATTGTCACTGACATTAGAGAGATTTCAAGTGAGTCACATACTCGCGTGGTTGATTTGGGCGGACATAAATAGATGGGGTTTCAATTATCAGAAACAGACGCAGGTAGAGATTTTAGAACCCAAAGCAAAAAGGACGGTGGAAGAGCTGAGTAAAGTGTAAGAAATAGATAATCGCAGAACTCGCTACACTGACTAGGGGTGGGAATTGGGTGGGTATAGATGGGCACAGTCAATACCCACATTTTATCCAAAGATTATAAAACCCTATTCATACCCTATCCGTGCCTCTTAACACCCACATGGATATTACCCACATGGATAATACCCACCTGGGTATTACTTCCATGGTACTACCCATGGGTATTCATGGGTATACTATACAACTAACTATTCTTATTTTGTATTCTAACATTTTAGATAATAAATTTATATTTGGAGCTCAAAAATTATATTTGAACTTTTTTTAATTTATCTTATCATATTATAAAGTTTCAATTTAAATCGTTAACATTGAATTTTAATTTAAAGTTTCAGTTAGTTTTTGCGGCAAAAAGTGTCTATATATGTCGTGATAAATGTTATCGAATAAAAAGAATTAGGAGCTCAAAATTCATATTTGTTCTAGCTGGCGGCAGAGGGATGAG
The DNA here is from genome assembly GCA_029582165.1 of Portulaca oleracea. Taxonomy (NCBI): domain Eukaryota; kingdom Viridiplantae; phylum Streptophyta; class Magnoliopsida; order Caryophyllales; family Portulacaceae; genus Portulaca; species Portulaca oleracea. The sequence goes on from CM055869.1 coordinate 25,957,288, forward strand.
TTTTGTCAATTTTTACCTGCCCAATCAGCATTATTTGTCCACGTCAGCACCCTTCAATCTCTCTCTCTCTCTCTCTCTCTCTCTCTCTCTCTCTCTCTCTCTCTCTCTCCTTTCAATCGTTCCCAGGTTGATATTTTCGGTAGAAATTCGCGTGTGATGGTGGTGGAAGTGAAGGTGGTTGGGTGGTTTTTTGGTGGCTGCGATGGTGAGGTGTGGTGGTAGTAATGGTGGTTTGAAATTTTTGTAGTGGTGGAGATGGATGAGGGTGATGATGGAAGAAGAAGGTGAAGTTGGAGAGAGAAAGAGAGAGACAGAGGAGAGAGAAAGAGGGAGGAAGAAGAAGATTGTGAAGAAGAAGAAGAAGAAGAAGAAGAAGAAGAAGAAGAAGGAATGGGAGCTGCAAATCTGAAATGAAGAAAGGTGAGAGAGAGAGAGAGAGAGAGAGAGAGAGAGAGAAGGGTGCTGACGTGGACAAATAACGCTGATTGGGCAAGTCAAAATTGACTAAATTCATCCCTCCACCGCCAGCTAGGATCGCCATCGAGTTAAGTTAATCTTAACTCGGTGGCGTATTGTTGGGGGCAACAGGGGGTCAAATTTCGTATTATTCATCACTGAATCGAAAGTTCGTATTATTAAGTCTTATATGGCCAAAAGTTCGTGTTATTAGAATCCAATTTCCCTTTTTTTAATCAATACTATCGTATTACAAAGTTTCAAGTCAAACTGATAAAGTTGAATTATAATTTAAAATTTCAGTTAGTTTTTGCGGCAAATAATGTCTATATATGTCGCGATAAATGTTATTGAATAAAAATAATTAGGAGCTCAAAATTCATATTTGATCTTTTTTTAATCAATACTGTTGTATTACAAAGTTTCATGTCAAACTGATAAAGTTGAATTTTACCTTAAATTTCAACATATAAACGCAATACAACTCAATATGCATATAGTTAAGACATCAATGGGTATATGGATATCCCTGAATAATGGATATCCACACTACATTATGGGTAACCCATACCCTTCCTACCCATTACCCATCTCTAATGGGTTTTACCCACCCACCATGGGTGGGTAAGGGTGGGTACCCAATATATGGGTATCAATTCCAACCCCTAACACTGACAGCAGAGCAACAACAACTTGGTCCCCACCCGTGCTGTGAGTGGCAAAAATAAATACCAAGGCTACTATACTAGAACCATGATTCAAGAGGAAATGTCAGATGTGTAACTACGAAATCAATTAGAGTCTCTTGGACAACTCAAATTGTCGAGGTAAAAAGCAAGTTTTTTGGTCTGCAAGTTGTGAGAAGGCTCAAGGAAGAAAGAATATAACTGGTCATAGACTTAGCAATTGGGTGAGTCGTGTTTTGATACGGGCCAGTTGAATATCAGTTCAAGTTGACATTAGGTGACCAATTTCAGTTCGGGTATGGTCTTTGTTAGGAATAGTAAATCACTAAATCTTGTATTGTTTCCAATTTGTTCACAATTTTATTTCTTTATTTCTTTATTTCTTTATCTTGTTTCTTGGTTTGTTAGGGAGGATGGTTATATATAACCTTCCTCTCCCCTTTGTATCACTTGAGTTGAGATTCATCAATAATTTTTCATCATTTCTCACATCTCACTCCCTCTTCTTCTCTCTTAGTTTCATCAAATTGGGTGAAATTTAACATGGTATCAGAGCGGGCTTAGTTCTTGCATTATGTTCTTTTTTTTTATCTCTCTTTTTTTCTCTCTCTCTCTAAGATTCAGAGGAGAGTTCCCAGATCATCATTTCACATTCCATCTTCTTCCTCTTCCCCGCATCTCCTCTGATGACCGCCCTCAGCCGCCTGACCCCCGTAGCCGGTGTTGACAGCCTCCTGACCGCGGTGGCGCCGCCGCTCCTCCGCCAATTCGCCCGGTCACACCACATATCCGTCGCCGCCCTTCCACAGTTCGACTACGATCACTACTGCTAGAACTACTCCGATTACGATTTCGGCACCTCTGGCGGAAGTTTTCCGGCGCAGGCAGCGGATACGGACGGTTTGGACTCGGTGCGCAGTGTTCAGTGGGTGTTTATGGGGAATCCGAATACGAAAAAGCACGTCTACACGGAAATGATCGCGTAGCTTCTAGAAGTTCCACATTTCTCCATCTCGAGTCTCCTTCGCCAGGATCTTAGTCTTCATTCGCCTATCTACAAGCAGATTGCTGATGCAATCAATCGTGGCAAGCTAGTTCCTTAGAGCATAATTTTTGAACTGTTATCAAAACGACTAGAAGAAGGTCGTTGCAGAGGTGAAAGCGGGTTTATCCTGGATGGCATCCCTCGAACTCGACTCCAGGTAGAAATCCTCGATCAACTGGTTGATCTTGATCTTGTTGTGAATTTCAAGCCTTCCTCCTCAATCTCCTCCAATGGCCGCGGTACTTCGTCCGATATATGCGTCGGTCTTCTTCTCTCTCCATTCATGGCGGCTTCCGCTTCTTTCTTCTCCGATTTCGACGCTTCCTTCTTCGATCTGTGAATCGATGCCACACCGTAAAGACATCCAACCAGTGACTTCACTCCTCCCGCCTCAATTATCAGCCTCTCTACCTCAACTTGGAGTTCTTGATTTGTCTAGCAATCAGCTGTCTGATAGGATTGATTTGGGGAGTTCGGGGGATGAATGTGGCTTGCTTGAGCATTTGAAGCTTTTCGTTTTTGGTTGTTTTGTTTGTAGGGATTGATTTCCTTATTCCTCTTGATTCTTGATTGGTTTGATGACCCTTGAATCTTGATATATTCAACATCTCCAACAGTTGGGCGTTCTCTGGAGAATCATTGGTTGCCCTGCCTTAATGGAGTTCGATGGAAGATGTGTGTGTTCACCAGAGACCAACCCTGTGTTCTTTGATCAAATTGGGATGGCGGATTATTGTGATAGTAAGATTTGGGATGTTGCTATAGCAAATGCCACCTACTATTTGATGGCTTTCAACTGTGTGTTTTTCCTCTCTTCGTTCTCTCGTCCGATCAACCAGGAAAGTCTCTATTAGGCCATTGTATTCGCCGGAGACAATTTCAATACCTGGAAAAATTAGGCAACAATCTTTCTCTTTCTTTCGTCTTTTGACTCCACGCAGTTCTTCCGTGTCTACGTCTATTTCACCCGCTATTAGGAGTTGTGGTGATGGCGAAAAAGTTGTTGGAGTTAAAGTTCAAGATTTCCGTTCTTGGCAAATTGGAGTTTTGACACCCTCCAATTTGAGGGGGTGTTAGGAATAGTAAATCTTTTATTGTTTCTAATTTTTTCACAATTTTATTTCTTTATTTCTTTATCTTGTTTCTTGGTTTGTTAGGGATGATGATTATATATAACCTTCTTCTCTCCCTTGTATCACTTGAGTTGAGATTCATCAATAATTTTTTATCATTTCTCACATCTCACTCCCTCTTCTCCTCTCTTAGTTTCACCAAATTAGGTGAAATTTAACACTTTCGGGTTTGAGTTTGAGTTTGGGTTTGAGTTGACTTCAGGTGAATCTGAGTCGAGTTGGTAAGGTATGTCCAGTAGACTTGAGCAAGAATGGGTTGGGAACTTGGGATATGTCTCACTCAAATTGTACCAATCATTGAGATGGAGTTGATCGGTGAATGAAGTTTTTTTTTGCTCTCGCTCTTTTTCAGAAAAAAAAAAAAAGAATATGCAAGTTTGAATGGGAATGTTTAACCGCAATTTAAAGCTTAATCTAAATTAATACCGAACTGATTGGAGCGATCCAACCACCGATAGTTTCATACCATTACGGGTGATAAGTTGAATAAAAAGCCATATTATTGATTATTAATAATTTAATACAAGAACGTGGTTACTCTGATTGGTATAAAGTTCTCTATTAGTGGTTGCAGGAAAAACAACAAGAAAAAATTTAGTTGACTTCCTAAACCGAAAGCTCATATGCATAAACAATAATCGCATTTTCCCTTTGAAAATGAGTTGCTTCATCCAATGTTCACACAAAATAAATAAAAAACGTACTTTTGTTTGTTTGCCAAGCTGAATACATAATTCCTGCCTCATTTAGACGCAACTTATCCATTCACATTAACCAATCAACAAAGATTTGGAATTTGGCTGTGTACTTTTCATGCGCTGAGCATCATCAAAATGCTCGTGAAATGGCCTGTTGCACTCATATTCTACTTCTTCCTTGTCCCCTTCCAGCCAGCCTCTGCTTTTGATGCAATTCCAGTAAACCAGACCTTCAGATTTGGCGATAGAATGGTTTCGAGTAATGGACAATTTGAGCTCGGTTTCTTCAACTTCAGTTCCAGGGGATATTTGGGAATATGGTACAAAAGCATGGCCAATGGGACCATCATTTGGGTAGCAAATAGAGACACACCTCTTTACAATTCCTTGGGTACTCTCCAGCTTACGAGCCAAGGTAACTTACTTCTTCTCAACTCCACCATTGTTGTCTGGGAATCCAATGCTCCTACCAAAACAGCCATAAACCCAGTTGCACAACTCTTGGACACAGGCAATTTGGTGATCAGCGAGGCAAATGATGAGAACCCAGATAATTATCTCTGGCAAAGTTTCGATCACCCAGGTAATACATTCATGCCTACTATGAGATATGGTGTAAATCTGGAAACTGGGTTGAATAGGTACTTAACCTCTTGGAAGAGTAATGATGACCCTTCTGATGGGGCTTACGTAAACAAGCTTGACCCAAGTGGATTCCCTCAGTTCTTCCTCTTGAAAAACAACCAGATAATCCACCGATCTGGGCCATGGATCGGGGAAAGGTTCAGTGGGATGATCAATTTGAATCCCAACCCCATTTACGACTATGAGTTTGTGAATAACGGTAGAGAGATTTACTATCATTATACATTGAAGAATAGCTCTGTCCTCTCGAGGATGGTATTGACCCCAAATGGGGCGTTAGAAAGACAGATATGGACGGGGGCAGAAGGCCCAGGTGGTTGGGCATTTTACTTGAACGGAAAGATGGACGACTGTGATGACTTCAACCGCTGTGGTCCATTTGGCAGTTGTAACATTAGCAGTTCCCAGGCATGTTCTTGCCTCGATGGGTTTCAGCCCAAAGATGAGCTGGCTTGGAAGCATTTTAATTGGTCTGGTGGGTGTCTCAGGAAGCATAAGTTGGATTGTAGAAGTGATGGCCTTAAGAGAGTGAGTAGGTTAAAATTGCCTGATACTAGGAAGGCTTGGTACGATGGCGGTTTGAGTTTGAAGGAATGTAAGAACAAATGCTTGAAGAATTGCTCTTGTGTTGCTTGTGCTAATTCGGATGTTCGAAATGGAGGGAGTGGTTGTTTGATGTGGTTTGATGACCTGATTGACATGCGAGAGTATGCAGTCGCCGGGCAAGATCTTTACTTAAGAGTTTCTATCTTTGATTTCGGTAAGTATGTAACTTAGATCAAATTCGCCATCATTGAAAACACTTGGTTTATAAGTTGCTTGCATTTGTTTTGGATTAATTGTTTGGGGGACTGAATTGAAATGCAGAGAAAGAAGAGGATAGGAGATGGCTCATCAAGATCCTAGTTCCTGTATTAACGGTAGGAGTAGTTGTCCTTGTTCTGAGCGTAACCTTGCATATGCAATTTCGAAATAAGCCCAAGGTAAAAGGTAACATGATTATTTTCATACGCTTTTAAATAAATAAGTTATTGAATTGAATGATTTTGCACTTAAATGCATCTGTGACTAGAGACTATCATATATCTACATCTGACAAACTTTATCTGTTTCTTTGTGCTGCACTTTGTGTTGAGTTTAATAATCTATCCCATTCTGGGGGTCTTTGTTTCATGCCCATTCCCCACTAGGGGTGGGCAAGGGCAATGTGCCGGGCCGGGTTGGGTCAGGGTCGGTCCATTAGTCATGTAGGGTCAGGTTGGGTCAAGGTCGGCCATTTGAAGTAATGGGACGGGCAATGACTTTTTAGTAAAAATAAGGGTCGCCCATAGTCCGACCCATTTGATTCTAAAGTTAAAATTAAGAGTAGTCGTAAAAAAAAAGTAATTATGATAATTATTATTTAATGTGGAGTATTAATAACATCTTTGAGTAAAGATAGCATTTAAAATAAAAAGAAAAACTATTTACCTTGAGTTATTAATGGTCGACCCAGTCTGACCGATTTACTTACCTTTTAACATTGTGAAACGAGTCAACTTGTTAATAACCCGACCCTTTTACAACCCTTATTTTTTAGGGTCAAACCTCTTGACCCTATGGGCCTATGGGTCCCGGCCTATTGCCCGCCCCTGTTCCCCACCATATGAAACAAAGAAAAATATAGAACAACAGATAAGTCTGTCTGTTTGCTGAAATTATTATTAATTATTATTTTTTGGCAGAGGAGATGGAACATTATTGAAATATTAGGTGTTACCTGTTGGCACAGAAGAAATCTTCATTATATTAAGCTTAGTCTTCATTATATGCAGTCTCAAGTCACGAATATTAATATATCTTATGGATTCATTGATCATATGAACAGCTTGGACGTCAATGATATGTGCTACAGTAAATAGTTTATGGAACCAAATTGTCTTATTCAGAAACCAGTCGACCAAGTTGATCCTGTGATTTATTGCAGGAATAATGCCACAGCTCCGAGAAGAAGAACCTACCAAGGAAACAGATGAAAATGACCTGGAGCTCCCTTTGTTTAACTTTGAGGTCATAGTATGTGCCACAAATAACTTTGCACTTGAAAACAGGCTTGGACGTGGTGGATTTGGACTCGTTTATAAGGTAAATAAGCTATGATTTGATGGATTCGAACTCAAGCATCTTGAATTAATAACCATTTTGAATTTTACTTAGATTATTCAAAAAATTAAGCATATTTAAATTGATGTGAATTTATGTTTTATTACTTTAAGGATTATTACGACTTTATAAAATATATAAAAACAATTTTTTATTTTTATGTTTTTATAAATATAAAACATTACATGAAATGCTCATTCTCTACTATAATTGATAAAATAAGACTATTATTTATATTTGTTGACTTAACGAATAACTGTTATACTCTTAAAGTTGATAAATATATATGATTACTAGAGAAAATATTATTGAAAGTTACAAAGCTTTGAATTAGGGAAATTGGAAAAAAATAATCCAAATTTTGGGGTATTGGAAAAAAATAATCTGAACTTACAACTTTGTTAGGAATGAACTAAACTTTAAATCTTATTATTCTTAGCATCCACCACCTACTTAAACTCCTCCGAAAAGTGACATGATTGTGGTGATATTACACGCGGAGGATACTTTTAATTTGCTTTTAAGATGCCAAAAGTTCCACGTATAATATCGCCATCATTATGTCACTTTTTGAACGAGTTTAACTAAGTGGTGGATGCTAGATCATTACAGGAGTACCTTACAATTTTTTCTCATGTACTGTGAGGGGGTTTAGGGAACCTTAAGGAATGGAGAGGTAGTAGCTGTGAAGCGCCTCTCGAAGAATTCCAAGCAAGGAGTGGATGAATTCAAGAACGAGGTTTCCTGCATAGCGAAACTCCAGCATCGAAACCTTGTGAAACTTCTTGGCTGCTGCGTCAAAGATGAGGAGAGAATGCTCGTATATGAATTCATGCCTAACAAAAGCTTGGATTTGGTTCTTTTTGGTTAGTCCAATTTCATTAAACATCACATATTGTTCAATCTCCATCTTTTGAATTTGAAAGTAGAGCCTAACTGAGATTTAAATGTGAGCAGATGACATGCGAAAAGGTGAGCTTGACTGGCGAAAGCGGTTCAACATAATTTGTGGCATAGCTCGAGGGCTTGTGTATCTCCATCATGACTCGAGACTCAGAATAATTCATAGAGACCTCAAGGCTGCGAATGTCCTACTTGATCAGGACCTCAACCCCAAGATTTCAGATTTTGGCATGGCTAAGATCTTCGGAGGAGAGGACACACAAGTAAATACGACCAGAGTTGTGGGAACATAGTAAGGTCATAATTTCTCTAGTTATTCAAACTATAAATGCTGCAATTCTATTGTTTTGTCTTGGAATGAGTTTTGATTCGCACAAAAAACTTACTGTAGTATTTGGTTGGTGTTGGGTCATTTTAGTTATTAGGTTTTGGTTACTACTGACTTATTGTTGCCATAATCACTGATTGCATATATACTTCATTTTGCAGTGGGTACATGGCTCCGGAGTATGCTGTTGATGGACTATTTTCCCCAAAAACCGATGTGTTTAGCTTTGGTGTTTTGGTGTTAGAGATAGTGAGCGGGACAAAGAATAGAGGATTTAATCATCCAGACCATGACCACAACCTTCTTGGGCATGTAAGTTTACCCCTGTGAATATTTTTCAACATAAGAAAGAATTTCACAGCTTGTTGCTTAGTGATGTTAATTATCTTGGCTTGTTATTGGAAAGGCATGGAGGCTTTACAAAGAAGGAAGATTGCTAGAGCTGCTGGATCCATTGGTGAAAGAATCATGCGTATTGCCAGAACTGATTCGATCCATTCATATTGGTTTGTTATGTGTCCAACAATCTCCAGAGGACCGACCTAGCATGTCGATGGTGGCATTAATGTTAGGGAGCAACATTGAGTTGGCTGAGCCAAAGCAGCCAGGCTTTTTCACTCCAAGGAAGTTCTGGGCGGGGGATGCTCTACGAGGAATGGTCGATGAGTCCGCAAATCAGATCACTATTACATTCTTGGATGCTCGATAAACTCAGAAGATGGGGATTAGGGAAGCGATGAACTAGAGTGCATTTGTTTAGTCAAAAATCCTGGGTAAATGGTCAATTTTCCCGAGTTGACTTATTTTCCCTATGTTTGGTTGTACATTGACCTTGGGAAAGTTTTTACAAGGGGCCTACCGTTTGCAAGGTTTTGCTATGGAAAATTTCCCTTAGGGGGTTAAGGGAATTTTTTTCCGGGGAAATATTTCGAAGGGAAAAGTTTCCAGTGAAACTTTTCCTCGGGAAATTTTCCCTAGAAATCTTACCAAACGCAACCTAAGTAATATTCGACTTGGAGTAGCTATATGTACACTGCATTACTAATTCAGTAAATAAAATAGTCATGTTTGTATTGTTTACAAAATAATCCAAACTTCATACAGCACTACACTTTACATGGACTTGATGTGAGACTCCATTCAATCCCCTTCCCCTCCATTTCCATTGTTTGTTTACATTCATTTTATAAAGGTAAGAACTACATTCGCGAGCCCAACCCTTATAGATGGGCTCACAAGGAGCCCCTAGGAGATGAAAGAATACATTCTAATGCTTATGTCGGGAAAAAGGAAATGTAATATTTTGTAGTCATATATTTGGAATTAAAGACAATCAGGACCCTACATTTTAGTGTAATAATTATAAGGGCCCTATATTTTGAAAAATAACTATCAGGACCCTATATTATGAGGTAATAATTTCTGGGTGACAATTGAACTTTTAATATTTGCACTTTAGCCCCTGCTTGGTTTTAGTTTTGTTTTTGGTCTCTGGAAGTTAAAAACTATATTTCTACTCTATTTAATAATTTCAAAAAGTTGCTCAGAGGTACCCTATATTTTGCGGAAACTATTTTTTGGGACCACATTATTAGAAATAATATTAGGGTGAACAGTGTTATTACATATCTATTTTTTGGGGACAAAGTTGCCGGAAATGGCCAAAATCCGGCTAAAAATGATAAAAGACTAACCTACCCTCATATTAATTGTAAAACTACTAACCCAACCCTTGAAATTTAATTGTTGAACCGCCAAAATATTGAAGCCCCAGTCTCGTTCATGGTGTTGATCACTCAACTCAGCTCCCACCATACTGTTTCATCTTCTTCCCCTCCAAAGAAGAAAATTTTGAACTGGAAGATACTAGGGTTTCGAAGTCGTCTTCTTCACTGATAACAAGAGGCCATTAGTGGAAAAGGTTAATCAAATTAAGCATTCTGGAGCAATTCACACCATTCTGGAGCAATTCTCCCTTTCAAGCTTGAATAATGTGAATTGAATTATAGTTCCCTGTTTACAGCCATCCAATTGGTAATGGTAGGTATCATCAACTTTATCCTTTTTTTTTAAAAGTAAATATACAAGGGTAGAACAAGCTTCCACACACTCCACCGCTGGAAATCAACTAAAGCAATTGAAAGCAGGCCATTCTAGCAGCATCTGAGATTGTGTATCTCCCACATGTGCCCAGTGACTTCATAATGCTTAATATTGCCACAATGGTGTCAGTTGCTCCAGAATGCTTAATTTGATTGACATTCTCCACTAATGACCTCTTGTTATCAGTGAAGAAGACGACTTCGAAACCCTAGTATCTTCCGGTTCAAAATTTTCTTCTTTGGAGGGGAAGAAGATGAAACAGTATGGTGGGAGCTGAGTTGAGTGATCAACACCATGAACGAGGTGGGCTTCAATATTTTGGCGGTTCAACAATTAAATTTCAAGGGTTGGGTTAGTAGTTTTACAATTAATATGAGGGTAGGTTAGTCTTTTAACATTTTTAGCCGGATTTTGGCCATTTCTGGCAACTTTGTCCCCAAAAAATAGATATGTAATAACACTGTTCACCCTAATATAATTTCTAATAATGTGGTCCCCAAAAAATAGTTTCCGCAAAATATAGGGTACCTCTAAGCAATTTTTTGTAATAATTCCGTTTATTATAGTTTATATATTTCTGCTCTATATTTGGTCCTTTTCCATTTGGTATCAGAGCCATGTGTCAAATTTCACTAATTATAATTAGTGAATTTAAAAATATATTATTTGGTAGTTAATGACCTCATCCAATTGTCCTTACCCTGATTATGCTCATATCATCCATAACCCAGATCAGACAAGCGGGGTAGGAGCTCGGTTAAATTCTATCTTTGATTTAATTTTAGACCTTAAAAAAGATTTAGAAGCACTTAGAAGTGAAGTGGGAGCTTTAAACAAGTTTCTTCATACTTCCCATATAAGTTTGTTAAACGATTCAAGACATCGAGTGCTTGAGTATAAAAGTTTAAGTAATCCAAGTACTACTTATAAAATTAAATATCCTTTCCAAAATCAACAAAACAAAGTTCCTTTCCCGTTAAATTCTCTTAAGAAAAACACACCAGAACTTGTTGAGGCTGCTAAAAAAGAAGAAGAAGAATCTCCTAATAATCAAGATGGAGATGGTGAAGGAACTTCAAACTCTTAGTTTTTAAATAGAACAAGAAGGAGCAACTCTTAATAATATTATGACTGTTATTGCCGAAAAACAGATATTGTTAGAAGAGGAGGAACATAATGAGATTAAAGATGTCAATTATATGCTAATTGAAGAAGAAATCTACCAACAAATGAACTTAATCAAATTAGAAGATATGGAGCCAATACTTCTAGACGAGATTAAAGAGAGATTAAGCAAAACATTCGAGGAAAATGAAGTTGGTGAAGAACTTGAAACAAACCAAGTACATGTAATACCATTACCTCAAAATTTTGGTGAATCTAGCCGACGTAATAATAGATATTTCCAACCAAGAAATAATACGGTTGGACGAACTAAGCCATTTTCCTTTAAAACCTTATATCAACCTCTTCATGAAGAAGTAAGTCTTACTCCCATAAGTCAAACGGGGTACATGTTAAATCTAGACGGAGTCCATAACAGGGAAGAAATATTTGAACATTGGAAGAGGGGTATGAGTAGTGTTCTCAATCTAAATGCCAGCTGGACATCTAAAAACTTTCTAAGTTATTTAGAACACAGTTTTTCAGGAACCGTGGCAGATTGGTATGATTCTAGTTCTGAAGAGGCTAAAGCTATATTGAGAGCAGTAGAAAATCCTACTGTAATGTTTAAAGCCCTGTGCAAAGAAATTTCTATGGAGTTTATTGGTGTTAATCTAGAAATGGAAGAAAAGATAAGAGAATATCAACGAAAACTTGTTAGTATAGAAATTCTAGATATGAGATATCTAGAGCATTATATTAATGAGTTTAGTTACTTTTATTATAAAATTGGCCATAACCCTACGAATTTGGCTATGTTTTATGATAAACTACCTTATCCTACAAATTCCATTATTCAAGAGAAATTTGAAGAATGGTTGAAAAAGAATCCTGAACATACCGATACTCTTGGTATGAGATGTGCCTTTATAAGAAGATGGGTCACTGATCAATGTCTAAATATCAAAAAAATCAAACCATGAAGAAACAATTCCTATTCTGTTGGAATACTCCACATAGATGGGGAGCCTCTGAACAAAAAAGAGGTTATAAGAAAAAGGCTTTTAATAAACAAAGAGGTGAAAAACTCAGGAGAAAGCAATATACCAACAAACGAGCCCCAAAGAAAAGAAGGTTTTTCAGAAAGAATACTTATTGCCCCACAGGCAAAAGTAATTGTAAATATTGGGCTTGTGGTGAAGTTGGTCACTATGCTAATGAGTGTAAAGACAAGAAAAATCATAAATTGATAGAAACTTTAGGAAGTCTTGAGTATGACGAAATAACTGAAGAAGAAGCCTTTGAACTGGCCTTTAGCAACAACAAAGGTATTGTTGAAATCGTCATAGATGATGAATCTGATTCCGATTATGAAGATAATAGTCATATGATGGAAGGTAATTCAGTGATTCTAGAAGACTTACAAGGAGAGGAATTCATAATAGATGATGAAAATCATGGTGAAGAAGTTAAAGGTGATTGGGTAATTCTAATTATCCAAAAGGATATGATCTACAAAAAATCCATCTTTCAGATAAAATCAAAATATGTTTGTGAAATGATGGAGGAAGACTTAGAGATTAAAGATTGCGAGTACGATGTTGGAGAAGTAAACCTAATCAATTGGGATAATATTCTGAGACACAACAAGGATAGGAAATATAGATATATCCATGTAGGAAGTGTGCAAGTCCAAATAACTCCATTACAACATTACGACAAGGATATAGATCTTTATGCATTGTTGTGTGATATTAGGCATAATAAATTTCACAATCAGATTATCACTGGCATAAAGACTAATTTACGTAATGGATCAGTTGGATTCAACTGTAGACCAGGATATTATGTTAGTCTTAAAGATGACTTTGCTAAAAAAAATTTATCTCTAAAGATAAAAACGGTTGGTATGGATATGAAACAAGGTGGTTATCCACTTAGGATATTCTGGAAAATTATCGACAAGTTAGATAATACCATAGATCCAAAGACAAAAGTTACTATGATAGAAGCTGAAAAGTTTGAGAGTTCTGAACCTAAACAGAAAATTCAGAGGGTAAAATCAAATCCTCAAGATATCAGGATAGAACGTTCTTGGATAGATAGTTTCTCTAATCCAACCAAAATTGGCAAGAAAAATGTTTTTAAGATTAATGAAGATGGTAAAATCACCATCAAACCTCAATTGTTGAGGAATATGAGTACTAGATCTGATTGGGGGGAAAGCTCATCGATTAGAGATAAACTAGTATCAAAAGATGATGATGCTGTTAGCATGACTTCAGAAATGAGTAGAATGAGTTTCGATTCTGCAAGATCTTGTCTAGATGGAACAACCAGTCTAGATAGAAAGATCATTGGCTATAAAACTAGGACTATAAGTGAACCTATATATGAGGATGAACTAGCTAAAGAAGCCTTAGAATTGAACATGCATATAGAAAACCATTATGAGGTCACCAAAACCAACCCCAATAGCATCTACATTCCTATAAAAGTATGCATTGAAGGAATTGACAAATATGAATTATGTGCATACATAGATAGTGGATGTTCAGTATGCTTTGGCAAAAAGACACTATTTCCTGAATATTTATGGAAAACAGCAAAGAATCCTTTGCAAGTGAGAATTGCGGATAATGGTGTTATGACCCATAGTGAAGCTATTGAAGGTTTGACTATAGAAATGGGAGGTGTCAAGTGTGTAATTTCAATAATTTGGGCAACAAACCAACAGTCACATGATATGATCATTGGAAATAACTTCCAGAGATTATATTCACCTTGTACCCAAACAATTCAGCAAATTATCTTCACAATAGATGGTCACTCAGTACCTATTAGAAAGCTACAACAGGCATATACCCACCAAACAATAGATTTTTCGCGCAACCAGCGTGGTGAGAAGGTAGTGCCAACTCAAAAAGAAGTAGCGTTGACTATTTCACTTATAGAGTTATCTATCAAAGAACAAATTGAAAAACAACAAGAAGAGTTATGTAAAGAACTCTATTCTGACAGCCCTTTAAAATTTTGGGATAAAGATAAAACCTACGCTACTATCAGTTTAACAGATCCCAATACCATTATTAGGGTTAAACAAATGGTGTATACACACCAAGATATCCAAGAGTTTATGGAGCAGATAAAAGAACTTTTAGAAAAAAAAACTTATCAGGGATAGTAAGAGTAGACATACTAGTCCTGCGTTCATGGTTAGAAATCATTCTGAAGAGAAAAGAGGAAAAGATAGAATGGTCATCAATTACAAAAAGCTTAATGATAGCACAATCTTCGATGGATACTATATTCCAAACAAAACAGTTCTCTTCAATAGAATCCAAGGAGCCTTATGGTTCTCTAAAATGGATTGCAAGAGTGGGTACTAGTAGATAAAAATGGACGAAGAAAGCATTCCTTTAACAGCCTTTAGTGCTCCTCAAGGGCATTATGAATGGTTAGTCATGCCATTTGGTCTTAAGAATGCACCTCAAATATTCCAGAGAAGAATGGATAAGATCTTCAAAGATCTCAGCCATTGTTGTTTGGTATATATTGATGATATCCTGATTTTCTCTAAAACTATTGAACAACACAAGGATGATCTCTTAGCAGTAACTCAAAAGTGCATCAATCATGGAATGTCCTTGGAAAAAACAAGTGTGTCTATGCTGAGCAAGAAATGGAATTTCTTGGATTACAAATTAAATCTGGACAAGTCATTCTGCAAAAACACATCCTAGAAAAAATAGAAAAGTTTCCTGAAAAAATTGAGAATAGAAAACAGCTAGAAAGATTTTTAGGGTGTCTCACCTATGCATAAGATTTTATCAAGGATCTAGCAAAGTTGAGAAAGGCTTTGCAAAGAAAACTTAAAAAAGATGTTGTGTGGAATTGGACTTCGGATGATTCATTGCTTATAAGGAATCTTAAAAATTTATGTCAAAATCTTCATGTCCTTAATTTGCCTAACGAAGAAAATGATTTGATTCTTGAGACAGATGCTAGCAATGAGCACTGGAGTGCAGTACTCAAAATCAAAGAAGGAGAACGTCTCTGCAAATATTGCAGTGGAAGTTTTAATAAGGCTGAATACAATTACACTACCATGGAAAAAGAAATTCTTGCTATCATAAGAGGAATTGAAAAGTTTTTAATCTTTTTAGCTCCAAAAGAATTTCTAATCCGAACTGATTGCAAAGGCATACTTGGCTTTGTTAAAAAGAATTTATCAAATATGCAAGCGCAAGGGAGGCTCCTGCGTTGGCAATTATAAACCAGTTCTCTTTCTCTATTGAACACATACAGGGTTCAAAGAATTCATTAGCAGACAGCCTGACGCGAGAATTAGCCAATGGAATTCAACATGGTGAATGTCTCGCGCCGACAAGCGGATGAAGCAGAACGTCGGTTACCCGAATTACTAGGAAGGGTATCACCTCCTGGTAGATTCTTTCTAAGTAATCTTAGAAAAAATAAAAAGAAAAGACGCAGATTTATTTTCAGTTATGTTGAATATCTGATAGCCGAGAAATTTAGTCTCGACGAACTTCGGATTAATTATCTCAAAAGTTGTTATGATATTCAGAGTGTTATTACAAGAAAAGCTCAGAAAAATTGGTTTCATGAGTGGTATGCATCGGTCATGGATCCCTTGAGATATTATAACCGTGTAGTCTGGAGAGCTTGGGGGAAAAATATTAGTTTCTTAGGTTTTTCTGGAGTAGGAAAAGTACACTTCTGCCCGAATACTACCCCTCCAAATGATCCAATCATGAAGGCTTGGGAGTATGGGATGGTAAGAGAATTTTGGACCAATGAAGGCCACATTGTCCCTAATCCAGAAGGAACATTATTTCCAAGATTTACAAAATTCTAGAAATTTGTATTTAGAAGGGTGTGCAAAATCCATTCACCAGAAGTAAGAAAAGTTGTAGGATGGCCGATTACTTTCTATGAATGTGTTAAAATTGAGTACAATGGATATAAAATAAGTCCGGCCCATTATCTGATTAGAGTTGAAGATACATCTGGAGGATATCTTACAAAAGAAGAGTGGTTTCCAGAAAGAAGAGAAAAAATAATCCATCCTTCAAAGGCAAGAGCAACTGGATTTTACAAATTAATGCATCATCTATGGATGGATATTGATAGAGGATATAGGGTTATCCATTGTGGTAACACTACTTTCACTTATCCAAAGAAGTTCGATCAACTTGTTGATCTCAACGGAGCTAAATCTGAAGATGTATATAAATATTTGTTAAAAATCGGAGCTGGAGAATTCTTATCCGAAGAAGGAAAATCTTATCTTCAAGAGCTCTTTGATAAATACAATCCATTGGAGCAGGATAAGGGAGAAGATTTCAATCTGTACAACTTGAGAGCATAGAGCATCTTTGGCAACCCCACAAGCATTATGACCTGCAAGCTACTGTGGTACCACTAATAAAAAAGAGTGGTTGTTATTTAAAGTTTGTACTATTGAGTCCGTAAGAGTCACGTGTTTGTACTGTAGACATCTGTATCTGTAATAATGGTACTGAAGCCACTAGGGCATCTAAGATGTGTGAACTCCTCTATAAAAGGGGAAGTAAGTGTGTGTTGAAGGCACGGTCATTTGAGTAGTCTTGAGCAAAAAGAGAAATTGGGAGTCACCATTTCTCCATAAGCAAGCTTCTCTGATGATCTTAGAAGTCTAGTTCTCATTAAGCATTTCCATTGTAATATTTCTACTTTCAAGCTTTCAATAAAAGAAGTTTCCCAGTAGGGAACGTTATCCAATTGAACCTTATGCTTTAAATATTGTAATTTCTTGATTAAAGTTCCATTATCCTTTAAAAATGACATAGACTGAATTAGTGACTACGGTCTGAGGTAGGAAACGAAACAGATCTGTGCTGTGCTTGATCTAAGGTTGGCGGGGTAGAGATTAACCATCTCTGTAAACTGGAAGCTGAAGAACGCCAGAGATCCAACGCAATTAAGTTCAAGTAACGGTCAAAACTCACTAATTAAGTTTAATTAATTTTTCTAAGCATGGTGGGCCTATAACCATAGAAAATATAATATCTAAGGTATAAGTAGTAGATTGTGATAATTAGTACCATTAAAGTCATTATAAATGAAGTTAAGAGTGTTTATTTGAGCTTGTTTGCATTAAAACCTCCAAAAATCAGATATTTGCAAAAAGGTCCCTATTTGAGGTCCTTCTCTATAAATATAAAAGTTTTTGGCACCTTGGAGTTAGTTTCTGTTAAAAAGAAAGGCCCTAATAATTATTACAACAAAATAGGAGGTACTTCGAACTATTTTGTGAAAATAAGAGGCCCTTAAAATAATTACACCAAAATAGGAGGCCCTTTTAGTCTTTATTTGCATATATTTGGGGTAGTTTGGATACTTAATATTTTATGTTGAGAAGGGAGCTTAAGGTATACTTGAAAATGATATTTGTTAGGAAAATTGAAATTTAATAAACCAAACTTTATGTCCATTTTGATCTAACAAACCAAATTTAACTTTTTGTTAATGGCAAACTTTACTGAACATAATATTTTTCTTAGTGAACCTCCACCAATTTCCAGTTATTGAAAAAATGACATGGAGGTTTTTTTGCTGATGTGGAGTGTTTTATAGGCAAAAAATAAAAGGAAAATGAAGATGACTTTCTCTTCTTTTTCTCCTTGTCAAGCTTGGTTCTGAACAACACATTTTCTTCATCCAGACGCTAAAAGTTCCGACTCTCATCCGTCATTCTCTATAATTCATTTCTCATTCTTGTCACTTTAGACAACATCTGCTCGAGTCTTTCTTCCAACACATTGTTCATTTCAATTAGGTTCATTTCAATCAGCAGAAAAACATCCATGTCATTTTTCTGGTAACCGAAAATTGGTGGAGGTTCACTAAGAAAAATATTATGTTAAGTACAGTTTGCCATTAACAAAAAGTTAAGTTTGGTTTGTTAGATCAAAATAGTCATAAAGTTTAGTTTATTAGATTCCAATTTTCCTATTTCTTATTATCACTTTCAAGATATACAAGGGCAATGTCCACTAGACCACACAAACACTCAAAGATGTGTGGGATACCTCACTTGCTCTCAAGGACCTCTCTAACTCTCAACTTTGTCGAATGCCTCACTCTTTGTTGTATGCTTACATAAGTAGCCTAAAGTTATATTTATAATTGCTCTACCTCCTTAATGCGTGGTGGATATTAAGCCAGATATCATTACCCTAACGACATTCTAGATATTTCTATTAATATCATAGAGAATTACTTAGGTACTAGAATTGTCTAGGAAAATATCTAGATATCATTTAAGCATATATCTAGATATTACTTTTGTCTAGATTTTTCTCTAACTATATGTTACTTCTAGTATTTGTCTAGATAATTCTCCTTGAAGAAGTGGGGGCGATTTATTTCAACACCCCCTCACCCCCCCCCCCCCCTCAACACCCATTTTCTTCAATGTAGGTCTAGAAACCATGCCAAGGCTTGCTCGAAACTCCTCAAACTTTGCACCACCAAGCACTTAATTTTGTGAAGATGTTCGCTACTTAATCTTCTGTCTTTGTGTATTCCATGTTGATCCCTCCTTTTAGTACTTTCTCTCTCGACGTGCTTAGTTCTTACATAAAAAACGGGATTCTCTGCCAGTCGTATGGTAAAGAGGTTGTCGTATGATTATAGGAACATGAAGATCTCATGTAGATGGATCAACCATTCACCTTCTTGAGCTGCCATTGCTGCTGCACGATACTTTGCTTCCGTGATTGATAATGACATCGTTGGTTGTCTCTTATTGAACCATGAAATAATAGTTGACCTGATACTTAACACGTAGCCCGTAGTTGATCGTCGGGTATCATTATCACCGACATAATCAGCATCACAACAACCAACTAATTCCAGCTTTTCTTCCTTCTAGTAGTATAAACCATAATCAAGCGTTCCATTTATGTATCTTAGTACCCTTCATACTACTTCCAAGTGAGGCTTCCTTAGTTGTTTCATGTATCGACTTACCACGCTGACAATTGTAGACATCGGATTTTGTACCAGGACAAGTGTATAAATCAAGCACAATAAGAAAAGAGGCTAGAATGAAAGAAAATACAATAGGACTTCTTCAATCAAAAGCTATCGGGTCAACCCACCACAAAAGCCTTCATTTTTCACTCTTTCCACATACATGGGCCCATCATTTCGAATTCCATTTTTCCACAATTCTCATTGGCCCTATTTCAATTGACGAGAGCAAAGTACACATCATAAGCTTTCAAACGCCTTTTGAATCGCCTCAATCGGAGTTCAGATGAAAGAGTTATGGTCGTTCGAAGTTGCACTTAGCCAGTTGCATAGGCCATGCGGCCTACACCAACTCCCATGCCTAGAAACCAGGCCTAGTATGCGACCCGACCCAGAAAAATTCACGTATGCTGAAGGAACAATTCGCGTAGGTCGCAGGGCCTACGCTGAAGGAAACAGGTCCAACCTAGAAATATGAAGCATAGGCCGCCTGAACTTGGCTATTGAAATCCAGCCCGCTTCAACTTCACCAAGTCAGCAATCCGTGTGTACTAACATCATAGGCTGCCTAACCTTTGTAGTGTAATTGAATTTTTGCGCCAGGATCTTCCCTCCAATCCCTTGATCGTAGCTTTGACCTTTGACCCCTGATCATGTCGTAGGTCATGCGGCTTAAGATCATGCATTTTGGGGCATGATCCTTGGATCATGTCCCTCACCCTTCAATCTTCAACCTACCTTCCTCACTTATAAATACCACCACCTCCCTCCAACCATTCTCACCAATAATCATCATGAACTCTCATCGCTGAAAACATCATCTAATCCTCCTCTAATCAACTTTGGCTCATCACCTACCATCACCCGCTCTCACATTCTCTTCCGCAATCATCCTAGCTATTGTCATCATATCATCCATACACCACACTTCTCACTATCCTCAAACATCCATCATTTCATCCAAGGTTCTAAGTCAACATCGTTCGTTATGAGGAGATCGATCTTCCTCTTAAAGTGAGGTTTGTGCATCTTTTGTATTCCAATGATATAATTTTATTCTTTAAGTTGGCTTACATGTACATTATTTTGTAAACACTTCATATTTTAATCTTTGTATGTTCAAAATGTAATTTTGTGAAATTAATTAAACTTTTCCCCAGTCATTTCATTTCAAGTTCGATTCTAGAAAAGTTTGTTTTCAAAAAGGCGAATTCGAGAATTCTTTAATTCTCGAATTCGTAACCTTGCCCTTGGATTCAGTATTCAAGTTCGTAGACCAGAGTTATTTTCCTTTTTTTGGTTTGTCGATTTCCTTAAATCGGCTAGTGACTCTTCTTTATAACCCTTTTTTATTACCAAGCATACATGTTTATTACATCAAAAAATTTATAAAATGACTTTATACCTCTCTTTATCCTTGTCCACGGCCGACCAAAGGGAAAATGGAGTGAAAATTATCATAGGCCCTGCGGCCTCTGATTATTTCCACCCAATTTCTATTGGGCCGAAGAAGTATGGGCCCAACAGTAGAAACGTCACAGGCCATGCGGCTTATGTCACCTTCTGGTGGCCCATACTCCTCTTTTTGCCCCAAGATTCGGATAAGAATTGGTATGGAGTCATTAATAAAATAGTTCGGTGTAATCTCAAGTATGCTAACAATAAAAATAGGTATTTAAATGAATAAAAGTCTCTCATCTCAAAAATGATTTTGGTAAAATAAAAATATTCTTGTTTAAGGATTAAGCAATCTTAGTTGATTCCCGATCACTAAGTAGCACACTCGAGGAAAAGGCGGATGGCTTTTCCCGGGGTGGTCCTACGACAACATATGTAATATCTGGCCTTGTCAGCGTAAGGTAGATCAAACTTACCACCAATTGGCGATACATAGTTGGGTCTTCAAGTTCTTTCTCCTTGCACGAGCATAGTTTAGCATTTACCTCCATAGAAGTTGATATTGGTTTACATTCAAGCATGCGATACTTTTTAAGAAATCTTGAGCATACATGTGTTGGGACAAGAACAAGCCATCTTCAGTTCTTTCAACCTCAAGACTAAGGAAGTGTTTTAACTCACAGAGATCCTTCATCTGGAAGAGCACTGATCGATTAACCTTAATTTTCTGAATTTCTCTTTCATCATCGCCGGTGATGATGAGATCATCCACAGAGACAAGTATTATAACAACTCTTTCTTCTTGAGCCTTTACGAACAATTTGGAATCTACTGATGACATCGTGAATCCACTGTGGACCAAGAATATCTTGCCATACTATGCTCGAGGTACTTGCTTGAGTCCATATAATGCTTTCTTTAATTTGCAAACATAGTTAGGATGATCCTTGCTTTCAAATCCCTTATGTTGCTCCATATATATCTCCTAGTCTAATTCTCCATGTAGGAAAGCATTTTTCGCATCCATCTGCCATAGTCTTCAAGACTTGATGGAGACCAGTGCTAGTAGGACACGTACGGTGGTGATCTATGCTACTGGGCTAGCTAAATGTCTCTTCATAATCTAACCCATAGCTTCGTGGGAATATTCGAGTCAGCAATCGAGCTTTATATCGATCAATTGAACCATCATGACGTACCTTCAACTAATAAACCATTTCCATGGGTTTTGGTACCAATTCCCAAGTCTCATTTTTAATTAAGGCTTGCATTTCCTCCTCCGTTGCCTTGCGCCATTCAATCTTTTGACATGCCTCTTCATAAGTGCTCGGTTCCTAGAAATCTGTTCTTTCCACTAATGCAACATTAACATATTAATGGTTTGTACATTATTGTCTTCTTCTACGGATTTTTCTTGTGATTTTTCAATCGTATGGGGATCGGTTCATTTTTGGTTTGTCTATGGTCATCGGCTCGCTTGAAGCCACCCTTTCCTCTCCTTGAATCAAACTCGGTTTCAATATCTATTTCATGGTGGATACGGGTCCTTGGAGGGTCACGTGGCCATCAAGGAGAGCGGTGTTTCAATCTACGAAGACCCCAGGCCATAGGATGACATTTTGGGTCTTTATCAGGCCATTCTCGAGCCTTCTAAGGGGCTTCGGGACCATCGGTAAGAATAACGAGGCGGAATCAACTTCAAAGGTTAGAAAAGGGCCTGCTTTTACTCTTTCAATCATAACCACTTCAATACAACTCCGATGAACCTCATATTTTGGGAGCTTATAGTACACATTGAGAGATTTCCATCGATACCTTATGGGCCTAAAATAGAGTTCGAATGAAGAAGTTATGCGAGTTTAAAGTCAGTAGAAAACGGGCCAGAAAGTTCACGCCTGCTACGGTTCCGTTAGCGCCTGCGGCGACACTGGGAGGAAGAATTGGGAATTGGACTGAGCTTTGTGACACCCACGACGACGATGGTAGCGCCCGTGATGCCTTCGGATCAAGTGCCCCTTTCACAAAAAAGAGCTTTAGCGCCCACGATGGCCCTATGTCGGGCCTTAATTTTGCTATATTTCCCCCTTTCTATAAATACCCTCGAAGGGGACCACATCTTTTCTATAATTTTGTTGTTTCGGGCCTTAATTTTGCTATGTTTGACGCCCACGACGACACTCGAAGAAGATGACATCTTCAAAGATCTGGCTGCTAGGTGATTTTCCGATCATTTTGACTGAATTTCGGCGACGTATATATGAAAAGACAGAAATACCCCTATGTTTTATCAAACAATTACTTGGAGGTGTCGTACATTTCTAAAAACTAATTGGACGGGGACAACTTTTTTCACACCTCTTCTCTACACGATCTCCTCCCCCAAATATTAATAGAATTCAACCCATCAAAACCATAAACAAACTCATTATTTCTTTCTCTTCTTCATTCGTCCACCACCCGACCACCAGCACAGCCACCAGTCTAACCGCCAACAACACCACCATCACTCAATTCGGCACTCAGCCAGCACCGTGAACCACCACGACTATTTTAAATCAAACCACAGTCTAAGTTTAACACAACGAATCACAGATCCCTTTCTTCATTTCATCAGCATGTCAATTTCTTAATCTGTTTTTTTGTTTTTGGGTCTTAACTCAACCCATCAAGACCTATTATCAAACAAGAAAGGAGAGAGAAGGAGGAAGCACGTTAGGTGCGGCGTTTGGTTGTCGTGGGTTTGGGCGTCAGTCAACATAGGTCGCTAGAAGCGAGCCAGCGACCTCGGTGACAGCTGCGGGTCTGGTCGCGCGAAATAGAGGAGAAACGGGGATGGTTCGGGATTGAGTACGGGTGGTTATGAGTGTTTTTGGATGGTTGGAGTGGCTTTTTCTGGTGATATTTAGGATGCGAAAATGGAGTCTGATTGGTGGTTCTGGTGTAGGTGTTGAATTCAGTTTGAAACAAGGAATGAGAACAGGGATTAGTGTTTGGTTGTGATATTTGGGATTAGCGCTGAAGTGGTGGTGGTGTTGGTGGTTGGACTGGTGGTAGTGGTGGTAGTGGTGGTGGTCGAGTGGCTGACTAACGAAGTAGTAGATGAGTTTGTTTATGGTTTTGATGGGTTGAGTTGTATTAATATTTGGAGGAGGAGAGAGAAAGTGCAGAGAAGAGATGTGAAAAAAGTTGTCCTTGTCGAGTCAGTTTTTAGAAATGTATGGCACCTCCCAGCAATTGTTTAAAAACATAGGGATATTTCTGTCTTTTCATATATACATCGCCGGAATTCAGTCAAAATCACCCAGCAACTAGTTCTTTGAAGATGTGGCCACCTTTGAGTGCATTAAAAAAAATGTGGTCCCCTTCTAGTCAGTTGTTAGAAATGTGTGGCACCTCCAAGAAGTTTTATGCCTATTTTCATGGTTATTTAATTTAATCAAAGATAAGAGCCGATTATAACTTGACCCTAAGCATGAAACTTTTATTTCTAACTGTTTTCTATGCCTATTCAATCTTCGTCTTTCCAATTCAAAATACCAAATTGTCGTTCCGATATCAAGATCTAAACCAAGCAAAATGTGATCAAACCATTACTATAACATGTGATATACGAAGATTAATCAATTAAAAATAACTTCATACCAACAGTGCATTCATAATCAATCAAAAGATATCAAGTTTATCCCCCAAACAAAGGGATTTAGCTACTCACAATAATGGAAACTAACAATAATAAAACTAAATTCAAATTGAAAGACATAAGGAAAAAAGATGTAACCGAGTGTTTGAAGTGGCGGTATCGATCTCCTCGTGTTACCCGATTTGATCTTCTTCTCCTCCTCAATCACTTTTATGAGAATCTAAAACAAAAAGTAATGGAAAACTAAAACTAAGAGAAAGACTCTAGAGAACGGTTGTGCAATTCACGTGTTTTCTCCAGATGTTATTTTCACGACAGGGTGGAAGCCTTTTATAATTTTTGGCTAGGGCAACCAGACGCTAGCAGTGCTCCATGAGGCGCTGGTATCGTCTGGCCTTTCCGTCCTTCTTTTCCGTGGCTGGGCGCTGGCAGCGCTTGTTCTTCCTTCGGCAACGTCAAATTTTTTCCCTAATTGTTGTCTTCCCTACCTTGGGCGCTGGCAGCTTCAGGCAGGACGTTGACAGTGTGCGCCTTCTCTGCTTAAAATTGGGCTTAGCCACACAGATGGGCCTTTCTTTCTTTCATTTATTTTCTTCCTTCAATTCTCTTTCTAATTTCTTCTCATTTTTCACCACTTTTCCTCCAATTCGTCATGCTTTAAGTGGATTTTCATTGATCCCTGCAAAACATACCAATCTCTGCAACTAAGTGAATAAATCACATAATTTGGGATAAAATCGTGGAATTTATGGTGTTTATAGCATGGAATACACATGTTTGAGCTCTAATAGTTACTATAAAATAAGTACTTATCAAATCCCCCCATGCTTAGCTCTTCCTTGCCCTTAAGCTAGTCAAACTCAAAATCAACAGGAAGAGAGAAAGTGCTCAAACAGGAAAAAGGATCAAGAAGAAAGAAAGATAATTGGGGTTAACATTAGGGTTAAAAACATAATTAATCACTCCCTCAAGCTAACCAATTAGACACATCGATCCATCAGGCAGGTACCAAGATCAATCCGAAAGAGAACAAAACCAGTGCAAAATAGAGAAAATGAAGTTTTCGAAATCAAAGATAGAGAACAAGTACTTTAGATGCGAAAAACCTCCAACAAT
Organism: Portulaca oleracea; assembly: GCA_029582165.1. Classification (NCBI taxonomy): domain Eukaryota; kingdom Viridiplantae; phylum Streptophyta; class Magnoliopsida; order Caryophyllales; family Portulacaceae; genus Portulaca; species Portulaca oleracea. The sequence continues at coordinate 25,982,725 of CM055869.1, forward strand.
CTTAATATGAATGCAAATATGCGCGGTTGGTTATGGACGTAGGCCAGCCGAAGAGCAAACCTCACTTTAGGATAGAAGTGAACACTCCAGCAATCAAATTTGGATATATATGTGGGTTTTTTCTTACTCAGACCGAAAGAAGCGACCTACCATAGGCTTGGTAAGAATCTCACTCTCCATTGCTAGTATGCAAGTACACAAGTGATAATCAAGAGGACTTTCAGGGTTGTAAAGAGGCTCATGTTAAGAGATAAGAGCGGTAAAATTTGGATATGAGGAGCTTAAGTGCCATGCTTGGAATCACTCTCATAAATTATCACTCTTAGCTCGCACACTTGCCAAAGATAGGCAAGGACTCACTCTACTCCCTCATTAAGAACAAACACCTCGTCAAACTTCACAACCAAGTCAAAAGCTTTCTGGACTTTTCAATTGAATCTCCTTAATCACACTATTCTTTTGAAATCTCTTCTCTTTTTTTTTTCTTTTTGTTCTATTTTTCAACTTCTCTTTTTGGTGGGTGATTAAGGGAGAAGAAAAACATATAGGCATTGCTTGGACCTCAATATGATATGCGAATATTGTAACCAAATGTTGACTGATAAAAATTGGAAAATATAATGTGTCCCAATTTAACAAAAATCATAATCACTCCCTAACTTCTCAATTTCATTTGTAGCACACCTAACCAATTTTTTCACTCCCAGAATAATAAGCTCTCATATGCCCAAGCAAGGCAAAGGGTAGGAATTATCACAAGTCAAGGCTTGTATCGTCAGGGTTGAATCACAAAAGAAAGATAGATAAACAAAGGTTATGCAAGGCTAAAGAACGGTAATTATATTGTTAGGGAGGCTGTTTGGCTATGTAGTTCAATCAAAATAAAATTGAATACCTCAATCACTTTGTCACAGCGTGCAATGCAAAGATACAATCCCAAGCAAGATGCCAAACCAGTTACAGACGTGCAACTAGTGGTGGAGTCAGTTACAGACGTGCAACTAGTGGTGGAGTCACTCAAGGAACAAAAGGATCGATGGAAATGATCAATCTATACTTTTTGGCTATGTGGACTCGCGAGATAGGGTTCAAACAACTAAACCTAGCCCAAAGATTTGCGGCACGCATATTTACAATAACTAAGATAGTCAAAGCAGTTAAGCACACTTTTCATAACTTGTCACAAAATCAGGAAGATTTGCAAATTCAGTTTCAAAAACTTTTTCTACTCTCAACCAGACTTATCAAGGTGAAGCTAGCAAGATAAACTGAAAATCAAATCTGTTCACAAATCATCACGGAAGGTGTTCCGAATTATTAATCCTAATCCTAACCTAATTTTTTTTTGTTTTTCTTGTCATTTCTAACTTTTTTTGGCTTTTTCCTATTTTCTGATTTTTTTTTAATTTTTTTAGATGCAAAAGAAAAAGATAAACCAAAGGAAACTAAGAAAAGAAAGGAAAAGAAAATCTAGCTTGCTCTAACTAATGCAACTAGGTGGATGCAAGTTTTTAGAAAAACTAGAAATAATGAACGACACACAAAAACTGAAAATTCAAACAAGTAAAGACACCAAAAGAAAAGAAAAACATGTATGGAACTTGAAAAAGAAAACCAAAATAAAAGAAAAACAAAGGAAAACAAGAGAAAATCAAATAAAATCAGAGAAAAGCGAAGAAAATATACTCAAAGTAGATATACCCCCCTAATGCTTAAACACTACATTGTCCTCAATGCAGATAACAATGGTGGTGAGTGAAAGAGAGGAGCAAAGGATCAATCATCCTCGCTCGATGGGGATGGGGCGGTCAGGTTTTGAGGTGGTGGAGTTGACTAGCGGAGCATGGCCTCGATGAGGCTGGACACATGGGAGACGGACTCATCCAAACGTGTAAGATCACGCACGTCGGATTCTTGTCGCATCTCGACAAGGTAGGACTGCAACTCGTCAAGTCCGCGCTCATTACGGCAGACGACAAGTTTGAGGTCGCGGTAGTGCGCCTCATGATTGATAGGGGGTTGTGGGGGTTAAGGGTCAGGTTGTTGTTCGGTCTCAGGCTGGACAAGGGGAATGGGAGGCAACCAAAGAAGATTTGCTTCATTTTGCAGAGAGAGGTGGGGGTGAGGCAAGGGATACCTAACGTTGTTGGGGTAAATCCACAAGCAACGCCGGTCATTGTCAATTTTGCGCATACCAATGGAACGACACTGGTCTCCATCAATATACATATTACTAGAGACACGATAGGGGGCGGTCATGGTCGACCTAAACCCAAATTGGCGAGCAAGGTGCGTGATATAACCACCTATAGCTATCCCCACGGTGGACGAGCTAGTGATGCAGGATATGTGCGTGGTGAACAAGACGACCGGATCAGCGTTATTATCACCACGAAGCATGCCATGCAACATATAACAGTCAGATTTTGTGGCCTTGTTGGAACTCCCAAGCCTCCCAAAGATGTCGCATGAGAGGATGCGGTGAGCATACCTCAAAGGGGGGTTCCTAATCTGGGCGGAGGTCGAGTTACTAGGGTCCCAATTTCATCTACACCGGTCATCTCGCGAAAGAATGCTACCCCGTCCCAGTTCAAGGGGATAGTGTGCGGATCTCTACAAGTTCGCTCAGGGAAACCAAAAACTCGTGCAAATTTCTAAATGTTCATTTGTCTCATATTCATGAGGAGTTGGAACTGGATAAGTCCGTCCCTCCCCTGGAGGTTCACCTCCACGGTGCTAATATATTCTAAGGTAATGCCTCTAAAGGTTGTTTCGTTTAGCCTAGCCACATGAGTTAGCTGCCTACGATTCAATAACCACAGTACATCATCAAGCATCCTACACCCCCGATAGAAGTCCTCATGCAAGTATTTAGTGGGCATTAAAGCATGCTTGGAAAGAGAATCGTACCAAGCTTTGATATCCCCTTCAAAGTTGAAGGGGTTGCTACTCCGGGAGTATCGAGTCGGAGCGGCCTTTTGTTTCCCTTTCTCTGCGGCCGAAGCTTTGCGTTTTCTGCTTCCAACCCCACCTTCATCGCCGGCGGGAGGTCCGAAGAAGCTTACATTATTAGTTCTCACCATCTAGAAGGATAAAAAAAAATTAGTATCTCCACCAAAATCATATCAAGGCATCTATTTAGCATGAAAACAATGAAATTTGACATAACTAAACTCCCCCATGCTTGTTTGATGCCAAGAATAGAGAATTAAACAATTCTAACCCATAAAAATACCAAAAACAGAGCATGACACCACTAGATTATCACCACCCTTGATCAATCCAAAAATCCCACCAAATTACTATCACATTACTCCTATAACACTCCCAACACTAAAAAAAACTCAATCTTTAGTCAATTATAGAACAAATTCATCAAACTCCATTATGCCCTAGTCAAGAACTTAGCACCAAAGACAAACCAAGCAAGATAACTTGTAATCCTTGAGCAAGAATGTGATATATCAAATAATTTCAACAAATTACTAAGTTATTAACGAATCAAAAACAAAAACATACCACAAATACTAGAAATTATTAGGGTTCAAGAGGGAGATGGAAGAAACTTTACCTTCTTGAAGTTGTGGGAACAAAGATTGAAAACCTATTGTAGAGAGTTGAGTGCGTGAGTGAGATGGAGGAAGAGAGGAAGAAGAAGAAGAAGAAGAGTGATGGTGATGGTGATGGTGCGACGGCAGCGTGGGGGCGAGGAGAGGGAGAGCGAGGAGGGGAAGCAGCGTCGTCGAGAGGGAGAAAAACTTGAAGGAATTTCGAAAAATTTTGAAAAAGTGAAAGATAAAGAGGGGCGACTTAAGTTAAAGGCGGGGAAGGATTTTTGGAATTTCCAGAAATGCTAGCAGTGTATGGTGGGCGATGCCAACGTGAGGGATTTCCTGCCTTACTTGAAGTCTTTGGGAAGGACGTTGCCAGCGTGTATGGGGCGGTGGCAGTGTTTTTTAACCTAACGTTTTCCGCACATTTTTTGCTTTACTTTGCACCTTTCTCCCTTTTTTCCTTCGGTTGCCACTACTTTTCGACATGCCTTGGGTTCCTACACACATCACACTTGTGCTAAAATTATTAGGTTAGAAAGAAAAGTTTTAAAGAACCGAAAAATCAATATATTTTTCTTCTTTTCTCTGCATAATAAAAAGAAAAATTAGCGAACTATCATGAACAAAAATTAAAAATTACTAAACTAATATAAAAAGAAGTAAATAAATAAAAAAATGAATGGGGAGGGATAGGTAATAGAATAATGATGTACCCTCCCCAAGGTGCTTTGTTTAACGTCGTTAGCTTGACGGTACTGACCCCTAGTCATTGGGGTCCTTGATCCATTCTTGAGTTGATTACAAGATGGGATCACCAATGTCCCGAATCTTTCCTATTGCTTGATTTGGGACATTCCTGTTCGTTTGTATCCTGCACTCCATCATCGATTCTCCAAGCTTGATGACCATTGACCTTCCCTTCATGTCCATCTTGCAATTCATGGTTGCAAGGAAGGGCATGCCTAGGATAATCTGCGCAGAATGGTCCTCTCCCATGTCTAGAACCATGAAGTCTACAGGGACAAGGTGTTCTCCTATCTTAAGAAGGATGTTACTTAACACTCCTAGGGGTTGTCTAAGGGTCTTATCAGCCAAATGAAGAGTCGAGCTAGACACTTTTAATTCCCTATGGTCCAACATTGTTAGAAGGGACTTTGGAAGGATATTTACCCCAGAACCTATATCACATAGAGATATTCAGTCGAGCTACCATCTAACTGACAAGGGATCTTGAAACTCCCCGAGTCTCCCATTTTAGGTAATATACTGAGGGTGTCATGGTTCACTCGTTTTGGTCAGGATTGATGTTCACCTTGGCTACTATTGGTTTTTCAGACTTTTCAGGGATTTCGTAACCAAGTTTATGTACCTCGTAGCCTATAGTATGGCATTAGGCTCCTGGATTAGGGACAGGTTCATGGGGTAAACTAGTAGAGGGAGTTGCCAAATTAGCGATTTGGTTTTCTAAAATCTTATTGTGGGTCACTAAGGCTTCTACCTTTTTCATTAACTCTTTTATTACCCCCTCCCGTTTTTGTTGGCCCGCTACGAGACTCTCCATCAAGATTTCTAGGATTGATTTTTTAGGAAGGCCTTGATGAGGGGGTCTCTGAAATCCAAGGGGCGTGTATTTTTGCCCTTGTCCTTGAAGAGGACCAGTTAGGTTGTTATTTCTATAGGAGAAATTTGGGTGGTTCCTTATCCCTGGGTGGTAAGTGTTGGAGTTCAGGTCGTAATTCTGCCTTTGGTTGCCAACGTAGTTAGCTTGCTGAGTTTGCTCATTACTAACTCCTCCTGAGGGACATGTTAAGGTCACATGTTCGGTTGATTGACTGGTGGCACATGGTGGAGGAGGATTCGTAAGTGAGCTCCAACGGTCCTTTTTCTGCGTTAGAGTATCAAGCTTAGAAGATAATAATGAAATACCATCAATGTTTAACTTACCTCCTGTTTTGTTGCGGGGCTTCGACCATTGATACATATTGTTCGCCAATTACTCGATCAACTGCATGAGTTGAGGCACAGTTTTGTCCATGAGATCGCCTCCTGCTGCCGAGAGGATGCTTCCTCTCATTGGTTCATTCGCTCCGTTAAAGAATGACTGGATTGGAACCCAAGGTTCAAATCCATGTTGAGGACATTGACGGAGGAGGTCCTTGAATCTTTCCTAAGCTTCATAGAGCCACTCGTCAGGTTCTTGGGTGAATGTCGATATCTGATTCCTCAACTAATCAAACAGCAATCTCGGTGTGAAGAAATGTTAGGGATTTGGGGTCTATAACCTTTCTAAGGCCTATCACAACAATCTTTTGAATCCGAAGTGAGTTGTAGTGATTAAACTAAACACCTATTTTCATGACTATTTAATTTAATCAAAGATAAGAATCGATTATATCTTGACCCTAAGCATGAAACAATTACTTCTAACTGTTTACTATGCCTATTAAATCTTTGTCTTTCCAATTCAAAATAACAAATTATTGTTCCGATATCAAGAATCTAAACCAAGCAAAAGGTGATCAAACCATTACTATGACATATGATATACAAAGATTAAACAATTAAAAATAACTTCACACCAAGATTGCATTCATAATCAATCAAAAGACATCATGTTTATCCCCCAAACAAAGGGATTTAGCTACTCATAATAATGGAAACTAACAATACTAGAACTGAATTCAAATTCAAATACATAAGGTAAAAAACTGTAACCGAGTGTTTGAAGTGGCGGAATCGATGTCCTCGTGTCACCCGACTCGATCTTCTTCTCCTCCTCAATCACTTTTACAAGAATCTAAAACTAAAAGTAATGGAAAACTAAAACTATAAGAAAGACGCTAGAGAATGGTGGTGCAATTCTATTCTTGATTTTTCTCCGGATGTTCTTTTCACGCCAGGGAGGAAGCTTTTTATAATTTTTGGCTAGGGCACCAGACGCTGGCAGCGCTCCATGAGGCTCTAGTAGCGTCTCGCCTATCCATCCATCTTTTCCGTGGCTGGGCACTGGCAACGCTGGTTCTTCCTTCGGCAGCATCCGAAGTTTTCCACAATTGATGTCTTCCCTACCTTGGACGTTGGCCGCGTCATGTAGGACGCTGGCAGCGTACGCCTTCTCCGCTCAAAATTGGGTTGGGCCATGCAGCAGGGTTGTTCTTTCTTTCTTTTCTTTTCTTCCTTCAATTCTCTTTCTAATTTCTTTTCATTTTTCACCACTTTTCCTCCAATTCTTTATGATTTTTAGTGGAATTTCATTGATCCCTGCAAAACATACCAATCTCTGCAACCAAGTGAAGAAATCACGGAATTTGGGATAAAATCATGGAATTTAAGGTGTTAATAGCATGGAATACTCATGTTTGAGCCCTAATAATTACTATAATATAACTACTTATCAAGGTTCTTGTGCAAGTGATCGAACATCTTAGTTCAATTAGGTGAGTGATTACTCTTTACAATCGTTCATATCCCTTTTAATTCTTGTTGTATTTTTTGTTCATCTCCAAAATCCGAAACCCAAAAATTAGTTTGGTGTGTTTATGAGTTCTATGGGTGGATTTCCATCATCCACGTGATTTTCTTCAGACCCTAGGATCCCCACTCTCTCCATTTGGTATCAAAGCTTTCGCATTTCTCTTCATTTGGTATCAGATCTTTTGCATTTCTCTCCATTTTGTATTAGAGCTAGGCATAAAACTCATAGTTTTGTTGGATATTTCTTGTTTGTGCCCGGAATTGTTCTTGTTGATTGTTTGCTGGTGACTTTTGGTGTTCTTGGTGTTGTTGATATTGTTGAGCAAATTTGGCACCCCTATTCCTTGTGTTCATCCAATTGTTGTTGGGTGTTATTGTTGTTCTTGATTGTTGTTGAATGGTTGTAAGTAGTGCGTGTGTTGAAATTTAATCATTGGATTTTGTGGAGTTGGTGGTTGTGTTATTGGTTGTTTATTCGTTGATATTGTTGGTGGTGGTTCTGTGCCCATTCGGGTTTGTTCTGCATTGAGCATTCCCCTTGCCGGTTTCACCCCATTTTCCTCAAAATTAGCTTCACAAAACCCCACAAAACTTCCTAGCTACAAAGAACCAAAACCTTCATCCGCTCAAATTATACATCCCACAACAAAACCAAGCTCCACAAATGGCCTCCAAGTCCTATGCTTCGGGCAAATATGATGTCCCTCTTTTTCCTAAACCCAAACTCAAACCAACCTTCGAGGAGACTCTTCATCGTATCGAAGAGAAGGTTCGAGAAGTGCAACGCCGAATGGGTGCCTTACTCTGCGCTACGATCCCTACACAACCAGAGTCATTCAAAAGGGATTGTGGTATTTCAACTCGGTCTCCTAGAACTCACAACAGTGGTTATTCGAGGTACTTTAATGATTATCGACATGGTGGTTCTCAAGGTAGGAGAACGGAGGAGAACGTTACTTCCAGGCCTTCTAGGAAGGGAGGAACTAACTCGTGGAGTACGACTTCATCCAAGGGAACTCGAACTTCTAAGCTACTGTAGGACCCGGAAAATCCCCCCCCCCCCAGTTTAGGGGATGTCGGTTTTCGGATGCGCTACTTAAGTGATCGGGAGCCGACTAAGGTTGCTTAATCCTTAAATAATGATATTTTTATTTTCGAAATTCATTTTCGGGGTGATGAAACTTTAGTTATTTTACCAATTCTTTTATATTATTAAAGTATCCAAAATTAAACTAAAATAATTTACTAATAAATTTAGTACTGGCCCATTATTCCATCAGGGCCCAAGAAGTAACAAAGGGACCGCCATGGGACCCTAAAACCCGTGCGGGTTTTATAGCATCATGGACCGGGCCCTGTACAACTTCGACCCAGAGAAAAGGGGATGGAAATTAATAAAACCCGTGCGGGTTTTATTAATCTTCTGGCCCATTTTCTCTTGGGTGTCCTTAGATTAACAAAAAGTGGTACTAAATTATTTATAATGATTTTTGTGTAATTATCTTTTATTTTAAATAACCAAAAGAATTTATAAGAAAAGTGATAAGAGTCGCCAGCCGATTTAAGGAAATCGACAAAGCATAAAAAATGAAAAGTGACTCCGGTCTACGAAACCTGATTCTAAGTCTGGGGGTAAGGTTACGAATTCAATAATTGTAAGAACTCTTGAATTCGCATGTTCTGTTAGAAAACAGACTCTACTAAAATCGACATTAAAATAAAAAAGAGCGGGGAGCAGTTTAATTAATTTCACGAAATTATATTCTCGTGATGCAATGTAAAATAGGATTTTTAGTTTACAAAATATGCACATATAATGGAAATGAAGTACGAATTACATGATTAAATAATAATAACGAAAAGAAAAATAAAAGCGAACCTCTTTGATTTGGGAACCCGAATGCGCCAGTCGAGATTCTTGACTTCGCCTTGACTTTTGGACCTTGATGGAAAAATGGAAGTGGTTTCGAAAGTGGTATTAGGATGATAATACGTATGTGGTAACTTTATGATAGTATTTTGAGAAAGTTTTGGTATGGAATTTGGGTGGAGTAAGGATAATAAGAATTTGAGTATAATGGTGGTGGTTTATGAGAAACTAGTTGATGAAAATGAATGGAGTGAAGGGGGTATTTATAGGTGAAGGAGGTGGTTGATAAATCGTTTTTATATAGAGTTTTTAGGGCTCAAAACATGTCAGTTTCATGCTTTTCATATCCGAAATCCCGTATTTTTATGTCAATTTCTGTGATTTATACACGAGTTTGGTGTGTTTTGCAGGAATTAGTGGAATTATATCAAAAAGCATGAAAAGTTGAAGGAAAAGTGGGAACAATCAAAGAAAATAAAAAAGGAGTTGAAGAAGAAGAAAGGAAAGAAGAAAGAACGACCCAGATTGCCACGGCCCAAATCCAGTTAAGGCGGATGAACAAAACGCAGCCAGCATTTTTGAGCCGCAGCCAGCGCCGAGACACGGAAAAATTTCACTCTTGGGGAAAACGCAGGCAGCGTTTTGTGCCCTAATCGTGCATTATAAAAGGACTTCTTCGGCGTTCAGTTGGGACAACTTTTAACTATTCAGAGTTTTATTTCCGCCGTTTGGCATATGTTTTCTCTGTATTTTTCCTCCCTTCGGGGAGCCGTTCTAATAGATTAGGAACGAAAGAGGAGGAGAAGGAGATCGAATCGAGTGACACGAAGAGATCGAATTCGATGACTCGAACGTTCGGTTTAATTTCTATTTACTTTATGCTTCGTTATTCAGATTTTATTATTGTCTTCCTTGTTTTTATTATGAGTGCTTAGATTCCTCGTTTAGGTAATCCTTTTATTTGAATACAGTTTCGGTGTTAGGTAATCCTTTTATTCGTTTAATCTGCGTGCAATGTATGTCATCGTAATTTGACAATAGAACGACAGTTTGAGTCTGTACCTGGTTTTAGATTCTCGACAACAGAACGACAGTTTGAGTCTTGAATTGGAATGCGTAGATTGAATAGGTTTAGAAAATAGTTTGACATAATGATTCTTGCCTATGGTCAATTTATTATCAGTTCTTATCTTTGATTAGGCTAAATAGTTAGAAATAATGTTTAGTTTAATCACTGTAACTCACCTAGGATCGAAAGATCGAAGTGATAAGGCTTAGAAAGAATATTGACCCCAAATTATCTTGTTACCTGTATCGGGATTGTTGATAATTTGATTAATTGACTAGAGTGGACTTCCCTGAACGCCTTTAATTACTTGGTTAATTCTTTAATTTCCTGCTTCCTTAGTTAATTACCTGAACCGTTACAACAACCTTTTGATCGACCTAGCATCATTTGTAGTGAACTAGTTTAGTGCGTAGTTGAACACAAGTCCCTGAGAGAGAACGATATTTTTATCACTACACAGACCCGTACACTTGCGGTACACAGACACCTATTAGTTTTAGGTCTGTCAAGTTTTTGGCGCCGTTGCCGAGGACTTGTTTCCCCAACCGCCATTAGACGAACACACTCTGGTTGACTAGGTTTTTATTGCTTTTGTTTAAAACCCTAAAAATCAAATAAAAAATAAAAATTTTAAAATCCAAAAATATGGCAATTCTTGATTTTCTTGATTTACCTCAATATATTTTCTTTATCTTCTTTATTATCGCAATTCTTTATACGGTTAATTTTGAACCCCCAAGAGTTGAGGACAACTCTTTTTGAAGAAGGGAGTATGAACCGTATGGGGATTGATTCATTTTTAGTTCGTATATGGTCACCGACTCACTTCAAGCCGCCCTCTCGTCTCCGCGAATCGAACATGGTTTCAATATCCATTTCATGGTGGATACAGGTTCTTGGAGGGTCATGTGGCCATCAAGGAGAGTGGTGTTTCATTCCATGAAGACCCCGGGCCATAGGATGACTTCTTGGGTCTTTATCAGGACATTCTTGAGCCTTCTAAGGGGCTCCGGGACCATCAACAAGAATAACGAGGCGGAATCAACTTCAAAAGCTAGAAAAGGGCCTGCCTTTACTCTTTCAATCATAACTCCTTCAATATAACTCCGATCAAATCATATTTTGGGAGCCTGTAGTACACACCGAGGGTTTTCTATCGATACCTTATGGGCCTAAAACAGAGTTTGGACGAAGAAGTTATGCGAGTTTAAAGTCGGTAGAAAACTACCCAGAAAGGTCGCGCCCGAGACGGTTCCCGTAGCGTCCGCGACGACACTGGGAGGAAGAATTGGGAATTGGCCAGAGTGTCGTGACACCCATGACCACCATGGTAGCGTCCACGACGCCCTCGGATCCAGTGACCCCTTCTGCAAGAAAGCGTCGTAGCGCCCGCGACGGCCCTGTTTCGGGCCTAAATTTTGCTATTTTCCTCCTTTCTATAAATACCCTAATGTTATATTTTGTAAGGGACTTTTTTTATGAATGTTTAGGAATTATACTGAAGAAAAATCTTCTCAATTGGACAGTTGTAATTGTGGGTATTCAAACCCTAATCAATGAAAGCTAATCCTTTGGGTGCAAATTGCTTGGTGATTTCTCTTCTTTGTGAGTGGGTGTCCTTCCTCTACTATTTGTGAGATTTCTTGGGTGTTTCAAGACACTTTGCTAGTGGAAGGTCCTTGTGCAAGTGATTGAACATCTTAGTTCAATTGGGTGAGTGATTACTCTTTACAATTGTTCATATCCCTTTTAACTCTTGTTCTATTTGTTGTTCATCTCCAAAATCCAAAACCCTAAAAATTAGTTTGGTGTGTTTATGAGTTCTATGGGTGGATTTCCATCATCCACATGATTTTCTTCAGACCCTAGGAACTCCACCCTCTCCATTTGGTATCAGAGCTTCCACATTACTCTTCATTTGGTTTCAGAGCTTCTGCATTTCTCTCCATGTTTTCTCAAGACTAATTCCTTGTTCGTCATCCTTTAAGTGCTCCTCCAGTCTTTGTTCAACCTTTTCTTCAATCTCCTTAGAGACAGGAAGTGTTAATGCTTGAGCAGACCACCATGAAGACGCTTCATCGAACACCACATTTCATGATGTGCAACAACGTCCTGTCGTCGGGTCGCAACACTTCCATCCTTTTCTTTCATTGTCATACCCCACAAATATACAACATATAGCCTTCTTGTCGAACTTACTTCGTAAATGATCTGGTATGAAGACATAGCACATACAACCAAAAACTCTTAAGTGACATACTGTTTGCTTGATATTCCATAGCTTCTCATATGGAGAAATAAATTCGAGCCTTGCTTGTGGTAGCATGTTTATGACATATACTGCAATCTTCATACATTCATCCCAGAAACCTGGTGGCACGTTCTTGGCGTGTAGCATGCTTTTACAAGTATCCGCGCGGTGTCGATTCTTCCTTTTGGCTATGACATTTTGTTGAGGTCTATTAGGACAAGTGAGTTGGCGGCGTATTTTATAAGCTCGCAACTATTCTGAAATTTTTTTAGATGTATACTCTCCCACATTATCTATCCGTAGGCAAGCTACCTTACGACCAACTTCACTTTCAACCTTATTCTTGAACTCCATGATCTTATCTACTACCTCTGATTTTTCTTTCATAAAAGCAAACCAAACATATCTTGAGAAAACATCGATAAAGGTAATCATGTATCTGTATCCTGAGATGGATGGTTGCTTCACTTTCCCGAAGACATCAGAGTGCACTAGCTGAAGTGGCGCATTAGCCTTGAACGTAAACTCGTAGGGAAGTTGATGTGCCTTCCCATATTGGCACCCTGCACACACTATTTTATCTCGAACCTCAAGTTGTGGAAGGCCCTTTCACCATTGACTTTTGCATCATTGCCTTCAATATTTTTCCAAAAAATTTATGTGGGAAAAAGGGTTAGAAATTCCAACCACTTATACTAAAATGGTGGAAAAATAGTTGGATTACTAACCGTTTTCCCAACCAATTTTGACTATGATGAAAATATTGGTAGGAAAAATTTCCCACCATGTTAGTAAAAGTGGTTGCAATTTCCAACCAATTTTCCCATCTAAAATTAGAAAAATAGTTGAAAAATTAGAAAAATATGAAATGGTCGCTTAAATAATTAGTTTTACTCATTGTTCTAAATTAGTTGGAAAAGTGGTCGATAATACACATATTCTTAGTAGGGAAAGTTGCTAAAATTTAGGAACCTATCTAACAAATAAAGATAAAGTTGCTTCTAAAATCTAAAAAATATATGCTTAACATATCATATATATATATATATATATATATATATATATATATATATATATATATATATATATATTTGGGTACAAAGCGTGAGGATCGAAATATGTTGATTTTAATGAGGGCGTATTGGGAAACTTACAATTGGTTCTATTTAATTTTTTATTACAAATCAAGTAATATTAATGTGTATATTTGAATTGATGACTCTTCTTTATTTTCCATTTTACTTTTAAATGTATTTTTCTTTTTATTTTTCATTGTTGCTTTTTCCTTTATTATTTTAAATATAATCTCAATAATATTTTCAACAATGCGTATGGTATACTTGCGTCCCGTGCAACGCACAAGTCTAGGTACTATTAAGAATAAAAGTTGAAAGAAACCCAAAGGGTGGTAAATAGCGATATTGAAATTCTGCACACTTAGATGAGGACATTAATGATAAACATTAACATACCGTTAAAGACTTTAAACACATTGTAACAAAAATACTTATATTATTAAATGCAAACCAAAAAACGTTACACTGAGGTGGTTATAAACAGTCTTACTATCCTAGAGCTGATATCCTCAGGACAGTTACTGTGGAGCTAGTGTCCCAACTTAGTTTTCATAGCAGATATTTTAAAAGAAAGATTCCACCAACTATGTTGGTAATTATCATTCACAGAAACTACAACACTTAACTTCTATTACACTTATAATTCACTCGTCGAGGTCATTGGCTACAATCTGCTAGAGGTCCTTTACTGGTTACATACTCGCCATGCAATATTAATTGGTTACACACTTAGAAATCACTCACTGATTTCCTTCTAGATTTGTGTTGATAATATTCTTTAATGGTTACTTTTTTTGTTGAATATCCTCATGATTATTTCCTTATGTGAGTCTCTGATTTCCTTCCAAATATTATGTTTTGACAATCCTTAATTTCTTCAATCTCATATTTCTTTGACAATGGATTCCTTTCTTGCTTTCATAATTTTTTTTTTAAATATCAAAACTCCGTATGAAGTCTTTGGTGAATGTAGAGGTAATGTTCTTGAACCTAATCCCAACATAAATTATTACTCCAAAAAGTACTCTAACCTTGTTCATATATAAATGAATAATAGGTGGTGTTGGAAAATCAGTGAAAGTATTAAACGCAACAATCAATCATTAGGCTAGATATATATCCTATCCATTGAGAGTTGATAATATAATTGGGCTTGAGTTCATCCTTCTGCTAAAATCATACAAACAACATGTCATCCACAACCACTGGGGCTGTATTTCATCCATGCCGATGGGATGACCATGTTTTCAACTTAAGTCCCCTTCCTGAGGTAAATGTTGTTTTGGTCTACAATTATTATTTTTTTTTTTTTTGCAAACCACTTCATTCAAACAAGCGAAAAGGCGCACAAACAAAATTGCTTACACGACCAAATTAATCAGAAATCCAAATTAACAGTTCGCGAAAAGAAAAACTAGCTTTTGTATGAGATAGTTTTGAACAATTGGACCTATAATGAACTATTTTGGTTGGATCACTGTTTTCGTGCCTATTGGGCACAATGTTTAACCTTGGTAATAAAATTTTGGGTTGTAGCTCCACTTATCAAAAAAAAAAAAGCAGTTGGGTGTGTGTCCAAAACCTCTTTACAAAGCCTATGAATGACCTATATATTGAGGTAGGAGGTGGGCTACCTAATTTGTGCTTCTTCAGACCTAGATAAAGCCTTTCAATTCACACCTCCAGTTACTTTCATTCTCACCATATCTTCAAAAATTACAGTTATTGGTCCCTGGTTACCCACTCCGTTATTTAATCTCGTCACTAGCCCCAAGTTCTGCATGAAATCTTTATGTAGGAATCTTAAATACAATATTTTGAGGATTTGGAAATGTTAGTTGATATGTTATGTATGCACATAAAAATACAAATACAAATACTAACGTGCAACTTAGGTTTTGTTCCTGATTAAAGAATATGTAAAATAATGTAAGAATTCATGTCTTGTTGCATATACATATTGTCCATGTATTATTTACATGGAATTTCTCTAATAAAAAATGTTGATGATCTCGATAGTTGAAAATGTTTCTTTTTAACTTAGATTCTATAGGCCAACATAAAATGTTTTATTAAACCTGATCTGTTTTTTTTTTTTTCATGAAATAGTAGGTAGTATATCATTTCTAAATCTTTTGTCAATTGAAACCATTCTTTCTAAATTACAATATTTAGCTGTAAGGATGCTAGATCTGACTCTCCGAACCCTGCATATGTACCTGTGTAAAATTTCGAAATATTAATTTTGATGTCTTTTTTTTAAAGATTTTTTGACGCTAATACACTGAAATTTTGGTGTATTGGACAATAATACACTGGACTTTGACATTTGACAATAATGCACTGAACTTTTAAGGGTGTTGGACAATAATACGGCCGAAACAATTTCGACGGTGCCTGAGTTGATGGTGATCTTGCATAACAGACTGAAAAGATGAATATGCTAAATAATATATATCTAAATTTATGACATGTGAGCTAATTTACAGAAGCAAATATGATTTTATGTTTTTTTTACTTTTTTCAAAGTTGATTCTCTTTACTTATGTCTGGATTAGCTGACATGTTATAAATTTAAATATTTTTGGACCAATTTATCTCTTCCACCTTCTACGTAGGATTGCTACCAAGTCAGCCACTACCGAAATCGTTCTGAGTGCATTATTGTTCAACACCTCCCAAAAATACGGTGTATTATTGTCCGACGTCAATGTTTAGGGCATTATTGTCCAATGCCCCAAAACTCTAGTATATTATCATCCAAATCCTTTTTTTTTTAATTTCTTTAATTAAAGTGAATGTGCTAATAGCCCTTGTCTCCACTACTTTTAAAGACATTTTCTCAAAAATAATCTCCCATACTTTATTTGCTTCATAACTAGGCCTATTTTTAAAATAAAATTAGCTTGAATTATCTTTTCAAGCGTGTTATTTCTTTGGTATAGAAAAGCTTGTTATTTCTCGATGTATAATCATAAACATTGATTATTTCAGGAAATTAAGTTGCAAATGGAGCAAGAAGTTACCGAACTCAAAGAAGTGGTAAAAACGGAGTTGTTAGGGAGCTCTAGCAAACCAAAAGAGCAGCTTGTATTGATTGATACAATAGAACGTCTTGGTGTAGCATATCACTTTGAAAAGGAAATCAATGACACCTTACAACAACTTCATGCCATTTATCAGGACCAAGGGGACCTCAATCTCTGTAACGTTTCTCTCTTATTTCGTATACTAGGACAACATGGTTTTCATGTTTCCGACGGTAATATATATGTCATTTAAATAAATTTTTTTATTGTGCACTTTATATTTCTACAATTAAATTAACTACTGATTTACCAATTTAGGCTTTGTATGTTGACAACTTTTGAGTTAGATTTTAACATTTTAATCGATCAAAACGCGGTTTTATTAAATTTTAGATGTTTGATAGATTAGCGTACATTTCACAAGAAATCGACCTGCCCTATCTAACTCAACTAAATTGCAGAGGTTAGGATTATTTAGAATTGACACACTACCTTCAACCCCTTCAAAGTGACCCTGATGAGCTAACCAGTCAGCGACCGCAATGACTTCTCTGAAAATATGTGAAATTTTTACATCCTCGAATCGCTGAAAAGGAAGTTGTGCATCCTGAATGAGTCATATTATTTGCCAAGGAAATGAATAATTACCCTTCAGAGCTTGAATTGGATGACCACTATGTTATCGCCTTCTATGAGAATATGCTTGAATCCCGCTGATGCCGCTTCCACAAGACCATCACGAAGTGCCCTCGCCTCAGCAACCAAAATAGGTGCATCGCCATAGTATGTCGCACCCCCTCTAAGAACCGCTCCCCTCCAGTCTCTAATGATGAAGCTGCCCGCCGCCGAATTGGAGATGTGAGAACCGTCGAAGTTTAGTTTGACAGCGCCCACCGGGGGGGGGGGGATATACCAACGAACCAGAGAGTGAGAATTGGTATACCCTCTCTCACTACTGCTACCCTGATTCTATACCTCGTTATTATTTCTAATTTGTCATTCCGCCGCATTTCTTTTAGCATGTATGAGACACTGCAATGGACGAAAAAATTTATTTCGAAAGATAGCTTCATTCCCATTCTTCCAAACAGTCCATATGAGAAAAACTCCCCTTATCAACTCTCTTTTTCGATCCCAACATTTATTGGACACCAAAAAATGTTGAATAAAGTTATTTTCGTGAGCAATCTCAGAATTCGATATCCAACCATGCTGAACCGCTAGAGTCCAAACTATATGCGTTGTCAAGCACACCCAAAAAAGATGTGCATCATTTTCAATCTCCTCAAGACAGAGTGGACAGACCGGGTCCAAACTAATTCTCTTCGCAGAAGATTTCCACGAGTTGGTAGAGCCTTGTGAAGCATAAGCCAAAGGAAGATTTCTAATTTTGGGGGGATATCTATTTGTCAAATCCATCTAAACTCCCATTTTTCCGAGTGATTAATACAACCTTGAATAATTCTAGAGCTATTTTCGTGGAAAACATCCCATTTCCAGTAAGTCCCCAACACAACTCATCTTTGAAATCCGACATTGTAATCGGAATTCCCAAGATCTTTCGAACAATATGCGGATCTTGAATCAACCTATTTAATTTACCTACATACCAGGCTTTTTCACGAGTAATAAAATTATCTACTGTTAGAGATTCATCACCATTATTAATATTACCACATATTTCTCTCAAAAGGTTTTCCGTCAACCCAATTGTCCGTCCAAAATTTTATTGTCTTGCCATTCCCAAGTCTCCATCGTACACCATTGCGTAAGATATCTCCAATCTTTAAAAGGTTCTTCCACATTGGGGAGTCCAAATTCTTGTTTATATACTAAAAGAATTCACTTGATCTCAGGTATTTCTGCCTCATTAAATTAGCCCAAAGGGAGTCACCATTTAAAACTTTCCAAGCAAGTTTACATTGAAATGCAAGATTAACCGCCTCAGTACGTCTAAGCCCCAACCCTCCATAGTCTTTTGGAAGGTAGATCGTATCCCAGGCGACCGTGGTCATCCCAGGATTCTCATTATTTTTTTCAGAAAAAATTTCTATTAATTCTATCAAAACCTAGACAAGCAGCTTTAAGGAGCCTAAAGCACTGCATTGTATGAGCTAGCAGATATTCTAGATTGAAGTGGATTGAAACAGCTCTACCCGCTTTTGACAGCGAATTTGCCTTCCATGAAGCCATCCTATCCGTTGCTTTTCCTAATAAATCATCAAAATCTCTAAGAACTTGTCTCCCTTGTTTAATCTTACAACCCAAATAATTCCCCAACGATTCTGTCACTGGGATATTAAACGTTCATTTCATCAAATCCTTAGCATGATTACGCGTATTCTTGGAGAAAATTAACTCAGACTTATGAAAATTAATTAATTGTCCGGACATATTACAAAACTTCATAATGATTTCCTTTAACTTAGACTTATGAGAATAAAGACGCCTTGCAGAAGAGTAGACAATCATCATCAAAAAATAACCCAGGGATTTTCAAAGAGTGAGGGGCAATCTTTATTCCTAAACCAGATTTTGATTCTTCCGCTGATTTTTCAAGTAAGGAACTAAACACATTCATACAAATTAAAAAGAGATATGGTGAGAGAGGATATCCTTGACGTAGCCCTCTCGTAGATTTAAAAAATTCTTTTGGAGAACCATTGATCAAAAGCGAGTATGACACAGTACTAACACACTGATCTACTAACTTGATCCATTTCTCGTTGAATACCATTTTAGTCAAGGTGTCCCTCAGGAATTGCCATTCAATACAATCATACACTTTTTTCATGTCAAGTTTTATCGCGACCCATCCTGCCTTTGCTTTAGAAATTTTGAACTTGTGGATGATTTCGTGCGTAATCAATATATTGTCATGAATTGATCTGTCAGGGACGAATGCGCTTTGAATAGGGGATATAACTTTTTCTAGCAATGGTCTTAGTCGATTGACCATTACTTTTGCAATGATCTTATAAATTATGTTCCAAAGACTTATAGGCTCATACTAACTGGTCTGACTGGGATTGCTTACTTTCGGTATGAGTGTTACGAATTTGATTGATTTCCTTAAGAATACGACCCTTATCAAAGAAATCTTGAACTGCATGAACAATATCATGCTCAATGAGCTCCCAGAAGTCTTGGAAAAAACCCGCTCCAAAACCATCAGGTCTCAATGTCATATTAGGATCGATGTCAAAAACTACAGCTTTGATTTCTTCCTTTGTTGGTATAGCTATAAGAAGATCATTGTCTTGGTCCGTTATGACCCTGTTAATTTTTGCTTGTGAATTGGTTAACAACGATCAACCCTGTGATGTGAATCGAGACTTATAGTCTTCCATAAATTTTTCCCCAATTTCCTCTTCATTTTCCAGCCACGTCCCATCTTCCGTTTTAATTTTTGTTATATCCTACCATTTTTGTTTCGCTTTCGCTAGTCTTTGGAAATAGGAGGAATTCCTATCCCCCTTCACCAACCAATCCTTTCTGGATAACGTTCCCCAATATTTTTGGTAGTATAGCAAGAGTTTCTCTCTTTGTTTAATCAAGCGGCTTAACCAAGAGTTTGACCGAATACTGTGGGGATTTTCCAAGAGTTTCTCTTCTATGTAATCAATTTTGTCCAAGTTTTCCTCTAGTTTAGTTTTAAAATTCCCAAATTGTTTTTTGGCCCATTCTTTAATACCGAGTTTGACTAGTTTTAATTTCTGAGCTAAGCAAAACATCCGAATACCCATCTAAGGAATACTACACATTTGTTTTTGTTATCTGTTTCATTTTATCATATGGACTCCAAAATCGATGATATCGGAAAGGAAAAATCTTTCTTTGATTAATTTCTCTACTAGTCTCCATGATCAGCTGACAGCGATCCGAGAAAGTGAACACACCATGAAAAGTTATTGTATCGGGATGCCTATCAGCAAAATCCTTTCAAAGAATTGCTCATTATAGCCTTTCAAAGATCCATTGACCATGAACCCATTTTTTCCACGAGAATTGACACCCTCTAAGAATTGATGATTCCCCATTATTATGTGAAAGCAATTGATTTAGTCTTTCCATTCTACTAGTTGGGACTTGGTTACCCCCCCCCCCTTTTTCCGTCCTGGATTCAAGTTCATTAAAATCTCCAATTAAACTCCATGGAAGGTCAAAAATACTGTGTAAATTCATGAGATTGTGCTAAAACTCCTCATTTTCTCTACTCTGCGTTGGGCCATAGATTCCGGATATGATACAATTTTGTTGTGTTGTCAACATCGTGAACTAATAAGTGAATGGCTCTATCATCTTTACTGAGAGTGGCTGCTCGGAAATGGCTATTATTATCCCATAGGGCCCAAATTCCACCCGAATGATTCGTGGGATTAACAATTTCTGAATTTTCATAACCTATTCGACTCACAATTGCTTCTGAATTAGCTAAACTAGTTATCGTCTCAAGAATGAACAAAATATCACCCTTATATTTTCTTTTTAGAGCTTTTATTTCGGCAATAACTTGTTAGTCTCTTCGCTCCACATACATTCCATGAAATAACTTTCATTGAATCATATTTGTAAAGCAGGCTGATAAAGCCTGTTTTTGTTTGTCCAGATCCTATTTCCTGCTTTTAATCAAGTTCAAATGCCTGTCTCTAAGGATTATCATCCTTGTGAGAAACATATAATCATTCCATTTTATCAACCACAATGGATCCTTGCCATGGTAATCCATGGATTGTCTGAGTTGGGCCTTGGTGGGGTACTGGAGAGTACCACCACACTCGCCATTTAACAGTCTAATTTCCACAGCAACTAGATACATTTTACATAACCATGATTCAAAATTACACCATATCCATGTAAAAATAATCATAAATCCTGCAATTGATTTATGGTTGATCTCGAATGTGAACCCAAACTTGTCCCTTGCTGTTATTGCTCCATCATTGGTCAGGTTTTTTATCAGGTCAGCTCGCACCTCTCCTACAATCCATCTCCAGTCAGCAAAATGCACAAGACCACAGCTGAAATGCAAACCTATGATCCATGTATATCTGTTAACCTGAATTAATACAGAACACAGCCAGTCTGTTCAAGAATTAACAAATTGAAATAAATCTTCGTTATCAACACACTAATCATCCAAACCAGTCTGTTCAAGAAGAGACAATTCCTCCCCCCTTTATATAGGCAACTATGAACTCTACTTGGTGTAATCCAACTGGGACCATTAACACATGTCAAAGGGAAGAACTGATATGTAATTAGAAACAGCAACAACCAATCATTCACTTTGCAGAAGCAAATCACATAACTTGCGAACCGCGCATCCCTCAGTAGCATCCAAATCGAGCCAATCAAGTAAATAGAAACAATTAGATAGAGAAAAGGAAGTGAGAAAAGGAAAGAACACACCTGAAATTTGAGATAAACCGAGCCATGTCCTGGAAATTCTTGTGCCAGACGACATCTCCTCGCAAGTCGTCTACTAAGCATATCCTTGTGTCTTAGACTTCCCCGATTTTCAACACACAACTCGTCGCCTCTGTATTCACACCATAATCGCAGAACCATATCCACATGGAAGATCCATCACAATCTATTCTGCTCCCCAAAATTCAGTCCATTCTTGAAGAACTCCAGAAACCCTATATTTTCACTCAATCGCTCGATCGCTACCCAGGATGTATCAATTTGTAAATTAGCATGATGATTTCGTAAAGTGAAAGCTAGAATCGATTACTCTTACTGGCAAGCGGAAGAATCACGAACTTTTGGGAATCATTAGACCTAATTTACGGGGCTTGGGTACATTTCATGTTAGTGAATAGCATTTAAGGGGACTTTCTCTGAACATTGTTGTTCTTAATGTCAAACTTCTTAACTAGAGTTTAGAGGATGGGATTCCAAATGAGCCCCTGATTTTGCCACAAAACTGAACCAAATGCAACGAATTAATTGGCAAATATAGTCCTCAAGTCTCATCCCGCCCAAAGCAGCCAAATTACCTCTCAACCCACCGCTTAGGCATGGGCGTATCTACATGTATGGGTGGAGTGGCCATGGCCACCCTTAACCCATAAACAATATTAAATTCGCCATTGCGCCGAGGTCCACTATGAATCATAGATGGTCAAACCCACTTAAGTGGTAATAATAATAATAATAATAGATAAAAATTGATAATAATAATGATAATAATAAAAATAACAATAATAATAATAATAATAATAACTGTCATGTCTGTTTTGGACATTTTACATTTATTAGCTATTTCAACCTTAAATTTTTATCAAACACAGTTTCTATAAAATACTACATCGATAACAATCAACTATCAGCTATCTACTAATATATATAGTTATCCATTGTTACAACTATTATTCGTTACTTAATTTATTTTTTTGTCGAATAGCACCTTTTCCTCCACGACTATTTTTATTGCCTTTCATACATACTTATTCAATACTCCGGGACTATTATGTTGCTTGATTTAAACTTATTTAATAGTTAACTTATGTTTCGGGGCCCTTGGATTGTGCTCTCGGGAGCACTTAGCATTGTGCGCCGAACAATGTCCCTTGCCGCCATCAACTTTTCTTTTTTTTAAAAAAAACCTTATGTAAAATAATTATTTAAAATATAATGGAACCTAACTATTTTGATGAGTAAAGATCTGATGTTCTATAAGCATTTAACCACTATTTTTTATATTTTTTATAATACATGTCTTGTTTCATCGACAAATACTCATAAAATTAAACTTGAATTGAATGTTCATAACTCAATACATTTTATGCTCATAAACCTAAATACGAATACTCAAAAAATTAAAATTGAATGCTCATAAGTCAATACGTGTATGCTCATAAACTTAAACATGAATGCTCATAAAATTATATTTGAATGTTCATAAGTCAATACATGTATGATCATAAATATAAATGTTCATTAAAAAAAAAAAAAAAAACTTGAATGCTCATAAGTCAATACATGTATGCTCACAAACCTAAACACAAATGCTCATAAAATTAAACTTGAATGCTCATAAGTTAAAATATGCATGCTAGTAAACATTATCATGAATGCTCAAAAAATTAAACTTGAATGCTCATGATTCAATACATGTATGCTCATAAAATTAAACTTGAATGCTCATAAGTCAAAACATGCATGCTCATAAACATTGAATAAATCTAAAAAAATTAAACTTGAGCTCATATAAAAAAAAAAATGTGCTAATAAAAACAACACGAATACTCATAAAATTAAACTTGAATGCTCATAAGTTAAAATATGCATATTCATAAACATTAACATGAATGCTCATAAAATTAAATTTGAATGCTCATGAGTCAATACATGTATGCTCATAAGTCAAAACATGCATGCTTATAAACATTAACATGAATGCTGATAAAATTAAACTTGAATGCTCATAAGTTAAAACATGCATGCTCATAAACATTAACACGAATGCTCATAAAGTTAAACTTGAATGCTCATAAGTTAAAATATGCATGCTCATAAACATTAACATGAATGTTCATAAAATTAAACTTAAATTCTCATGAGTCAATACATGTATGCTCATAAGTCAAAACATGCATGCTCATAAACATTAACATGAATGCTGATAAAATTAAACTTGAATGCTCATAAGTTAAAATATGCATGCTCATAAACATTAACACGAATGCTCATAAAATTAAACTTGAATGCTCATAAGTTAAAATATGCATGCTCATAAACATTAACATGAATGCTCATAAAATTAAACTTGAATGCTCATGAGTCAATACATATATGCTCATAAGTCAAAATATGCATGCTCATAAACATTAACATGAATGATGATAAAATTAAAGTTGAATGCTCATAAGTCAAAACATGCATACTCATAAACATTAACATGAATCCTCACAAAATTAAACTTGAATGTTCATCAGTCAATACATGCATGCTCATAAATACTGAATGTTCATAAGCCTAAACACGAATATTCATGAAATTAAACTTGAATGCTCATAAGTCAATACATGCATGGAATTATTGAACATCATTTGTATTTTTTTATGAGTATTTTATAATAGTTAAATGATAAAAAAATTTAAAAATTAGAATAGAAAAAAATTAAGAAAACTGAAAAAAAAAATAAATCCATTCATCTACTTTAAAGATAATTATTGATATATACAAAAATAATGACTATAATTCAATTACTTTAAATATAATAAAATGAAAAAAAAGAATAGAAAAGCTGCAAAACAAATACACGTGCAAGAAACTGGGTTTGCAAATTGTACTATACGCATGCACTATTTCACCCATTTCAACGTTTGGGCCACATTGGACGCAAGGATCCCCCGCCTCTTCATTGGCCTAGGCGCTTAAACTAGGCCGGGCGCACAAAGCACCATGCACCTGGGCTCAGGCTCGTTTTTTTATATGTTTCTTTGGTACTCCCCTACAACTCG
The DNA here is from genome assembly GCA_029582165.1 of Portulaca oleracea. Classification (NCBI taxonomy): domain Eukaryota; kingdom Viridiplantae; phylum Streptophyta; class Magnoliopsida; order Caryophyllales; family Portulacaceae; genus Portulaca; species Portulaca oleracea. The sequence continues at coordinate 26,007,522 of CM055869.1, forward strand.
AAATGAGTGATGAAGTTGAAATGATACTTAGGAGAGAAGAACTGAGTATGTCGTTACATCTTTTCAAAATGAAATTCAAAAGTTAACGTTTAACATTTTCGATCTTTTATTTAACTTTCTTAGCGATCAAAATTAATGAACTTTTCAACAGGTTCTATGCAAGACTATCTTAACATAACTTTGTCATGATATTTATAGTTTTTTTTAGACTTTATATTATTAATATAAAGAGAATCAATAATTTATTTGGAACAATTATGTTAAGGATATCTTTAACATAATAATTGACCAAACTTATATTAGTTCATTGTGAGACACTTTGAGGCGGAACATAAAAAGTTGGCACAGTTAACCTTACATAAAAAGCTAAAGGCCATAAAGGAACCTTCAAAGACGTGGAATATGGAAGTATTTGGCAATATTGATCATAAAATTCTAAACTAGAGATGGAGTTGAAAAAACTAGATGATGCAACTATGGTAGCAGAGAACAATGAATGTGAGCACAATAGAAGAGAAGCACTCAAAAGTCGGCTATCAAAGTGGAAGTTAAGAAGAAAGATGACGTGCAAGTAGAAATCAAGATGTCTGACACTTAGAGATGGGGACGAAAACACCAGAGACTTCCATTTGCATGCTACAATGAGGAGAAAGAAGAAGCTGATTGAACATATTCAAATTGATAGGATCAGAATATCAGAGCCCCAACAGATAAAAAGAGAAATCAAAGACCATTTCACGAAGCACTTTTAGGCAATGAAAGAGTTTTTTCGATATGATCGAACTGACCTGGATCTTAATGTATTGTCACAGGAAGAAAGGAGATGGGTGGAATGAGAGATAGCCCAACAGGAAATACTAGAAGCAGTCAAGCAGTACGACCCTAGTAAGGCTCCGAGATATGATGGATTCAACATGAAGTGCATCAAGCATATTTGGGTAATTATTGGGACGAATGTTACAAACTTCATCAAGAATTTTTTTGAAGATGGAGAACTTTTAGAACGCATTAATACGACACTAGATACATTGATTCCAACAAAGGAGAATACAGATGATATACAGAATTTCAGGCCAACAAGCATGGTTGGATGTATATACAAGATTATAGCACATACGCTGAATCGAAGAATCAGAGAAGTATTGCCCAATCTTGTTGGTAAGGTGTAGACTACATTCGTAGAAAGGAACCAAATTTTAGATGGAGCACTAATAGAAACAGAGGTGGTGGGGTGGTTAACCAAAAAAAAAAAAAAAAGAAGGAAGGTGCGCTGCTGAAAATTGATATTCAAAAAGCATATGACTCAATTGAATGGAATGCAGTTGAGTTAGTGTTGACTGAGACAGGCTTTGGCCAAAGGTGGATTGCATGGATAAGTAAGTGTATTTGGACAGCCAACGTCTCAATCTTAGTAAATGGAGAACCAACCAAGCCTTTCAAAATGGTAAGAGGATTGAGAGAAGGTGATCCACTATCACCTTTCTTATTTGTACTGATGGGAGAGGTACTGAACAAGCTGATGAGAAACTATGTGAAAAGTGGATATACAAGGCCTTTAGACTGGTGGAAGAAGAAGGTAAAATTGTCTCATCTGAACTTTGCAGATGATATCATTATCCTCTACAAGACTAATGAGGAGGAGCTTATAACAATCAAAGGGGTTCTTAATGCCTTTGAGAAATTTTCAAGATTGAAAATAAATTGTTCAAAATCTAATCTGATAGTCTTTGAGAAAGATCAGGCTTGGGAACAACAGATGGCAAGCATCCTAAAATGTACATTGGCGGAACTACTGATCACATACTTAAGGCCGCTACTGGGTGCAAACATGAAAAATAAGGAAGCTTGATGCCCGTTATTCAAAGAATCCATGCAAGGTTAAAGACTTGGAAGGCCAGCTGTTTGTCTAAAGGGGGAAGGTTGGTGCTGTTGAAGGCTGTTTTGAACAGTTTACCAACATATTATCTCTCACTATACAATATGCCCAAATCAGTGGTAAAAGAGATCATTAAAATATAGAAGAGATTCATGTGGGTTGGAAAGGAAGGTGAAAGAATAAGAGCCTTGGTAAAATGGGAGGGCGTCAAAGGCCAAAACAGCTGAGCGAACTTGGGAGTAGGAGACATAGTAATCTGAAACTCAACACTATTGTTCAAGTGGTGGTGGAGGTTTGGCACTGAGGAAGGAGCATTATGAGAAAAGGTTGTCATTGCCATCCACAATGAGGACGATTCGATCCTACCATCAAAATTCAAAACATATGTGCCCAGCTGCTAAAATGATATTAGACCCAACTCACAACTCACAAGGCATTTAAGCAGTGCCTTGAAATTGAATTGGGTGAAGGCAGGAAAATAAGCTTTTGGGGGGATAGGTGGTTGGATCAAACGATACTTAGAGATGACAAGATTGTACAAAGCTTCATCCCTGGAAAAGATTCACAATCCGATAGATGGGTTGGTTTGAGGAAGACATGTGGAGATGCGTACTTACCTAGAAGAAAGAATTGAGTCTGGATGAAACAGAGTGCTTGAATAAAAATGCCCTTAAACTTTCCAATTTCATAAGAAATGCTATTAGACCTGTAAAACAGTCAAAATTATCCTTTAACTTTCCATTATGATTAAAAAAAATGCCCTTGTTACCTGCTGTAGTAGGTTAACAATGAGAAAAAAGAAAAGTAAAACAAAAACCGATTCATCCATTCTCCCTCTTCACCATCTATTTCATCCCTCCCTTGTTTCACCAACATCATCCCCTGTTCCTCCATAACCTGAAGAAGATGAGCAAGTTGAGGGGCATTATTGTTAACCTGCTACATCAGTTGCTTAAACCCCACAAAGCCCCCGATAGAAAAGAAAAGAGAATGGTGAAATTAATAGGTTAAGCTTCTCATTGGGGTAAATTGAAATGGATCAATATGCATACAACTTTGATCTTTATGAGTTGAGCATGGAAGAATAAGAGGCCAACAACGAAGGAGTTGTTAGAAAGAGATAGAAGAACACCTCTTCCAATGACGATTCTAAGTTCAAATCTAAGAACTTGATTGCTGAGTGGAGACGCCGAGCATTAGTCCCCATCCTTACAAATGCATGTCTTCTTAATTCATTACATAGTGTTGAATTTATTGTTTATTGAAAGACTAATTACCTCGTTAATGACCACTATAACATGTTGATTATATTGATTAATCTGGGTTTAGACTTTAGATGACAAAAGCCAACATAATAAAGGACGCAGTAACCTACATTGAGGAGCTCAGGAGACGGGTAGAGGGGTTAAGCGAAGAGCTTCTTGAATTGGACGTGATTATCCAAGCGCTCTAATGGCGGGATGATGTTGGTTAAATAGGGGAGGGATGAAGAATATGGAGAAGATGGAAGGGTGGACAAGCGTAGATGGAGTTTTTCCTTTTCCTTTTTTTGTCATTGTTAACCTGCTACAGCAGGTAACAAGGGCAAATTTTTGTCATTAATGGAAAGTTGAAGGTCACTTTTGACTGTTTTAAAAGTCCAATGACATTTTTTATCAAAGTGGAAAGTTTAAGGGTATTCTTATCAAGCACTCAGAGATGGGTACTTACCTAGAAGAAATAATTGAGTATAAATGAAATAGAGACCAAGCTGGTATTGGCTGACAAACTCTAATGCTATCAACCGAGCAAGGATGGGCAGGATATAATCCAGTGGAGAGGAGGTAGTACTTTCACAATCAAGAGCCTCGTAATGGAGACTGAAAAGATTCCAGGTCAGAACATCCTGGTTGATAGCATTGCTTGCTCAGTCTAGAAGAAAATAGCCCCTCCAATGATTCAAATCATGGCTTGGTTAACTCTTTTAGAAGCTTAATACAAGGTCTTTATTAAGAAGGAAAAGGGTTATATTAATACGAAGATGATGCATGTCCATTTTACCAAAGCCAAAGTGATCGAGACAATTGATCGTGATCACTTGTTTCTACATTGCCTGTTTTCATGGAGCATTTGGCAGGCCCTCTTGAACGATTTAGGCAGGGGCAGATCCCAGGCCTGGTGGCCACGGCCACCGGTAAAAAATTTTTTTTGGTATAATTTGGAAAAAAAATTACAGTATATCGGATGAATATATCAGTGTATTGGCCACCCCTAATCAGAAGACCTAGATTCGATCAGTGTATTGGTCACCCCTACTCAGAAGACCTAGATCCGCCACTGGATTTAGGGCATGTTCTCAGGCAACCTCAGTCTCTCAAAGTGATGTATGAGAACTGGATGCTAGTTTTCTTCCATAATAAATTGAGGCAAAAGATATGGATAACAGTGTTGTATACTGTGTTTTGGACTTTATGGAATGAAAGGAATAAATTGACGTTCGATGGATATGAGGTTGAAAAAATTGAGGTTCTTCACAAGATAAAATGGAGGGTGGCAATATGGGCAACAAATTGGAGGATGGAGTGACATATTCAGCAGGATCTATGGTGGTGAACTTTAATGCTATCCCTGTTATTTATGCCTGAAGATAGAAAGTGGGAGAAAGTTGTATACTAACTAGACTGACGAAAAGAAGGAGGGCTAGATATATAGGGAGCAAGGAATTCTAGAAAGCAAGATCTTTTCTTTTAATATGTTTATTCGGGTAGGGTATTTTTGGCCTTAATTTTCCAATTCAGTCAGTGTAAGGTGTTGTGAGCAAGGCCATGTATTGTTGGAATTGTCCTGCTATTTTTTAGGGTGGGCACTATTTGCATGTTGTAGGGCACTGAACCATCCTGGTGACATAAAATAGGGCTCCAGGCCCAATTTATCGAAAAAAAAACAAATATTCAAAATCATCATAGCATGAATTATTAATTAATCTATGTAATATATAAAGCCAAAGCGGTTTATGGTATGCAAATTTCACTTTGCCCATTTTACCCCTCGCCATTGATAAATCTTAAAGATAGAATGGTAATTACAATATTTTTTATTCACACCAAAATAGTTATCAAAGAAATTGTTACCACCAAGATTTGAACCTCTAATACAAAAAAAAAAAAACCCCTCAAATTTCTATACCACTAAACCAACATATTTTTAGTTAGTACTTTTTTCATATATATTCTCTATTTCCATCTTTCACAATGGAGTCATTGTCATTTACTTCATATTATTTTATGAAAATAGGAAATATCATAAAATCTACCTAATATGTTGATTGGTGTTAAATAAATTAAATCATACATATATGTGTTTTTCTATCATTTAAGAAAAATGAAAAAATGAAAAAGTTCATTGTTCTTAAATTAATCATGCATGTATGTGTGTGTATCATAGAGAGACGGAGAGAAGGACAAAGATGTCAGAAATTTATTTAGTATACAAATATATTTGAAGTCAAAATTATATAAAAAGTATGTACATTATACAATTTATATATTTTTATTGGATTTAAATATTATTGTTACATATCAGAGTTAGAATATCACCGATAATCTTTTTGTTTTTTTATTTAGTTTTGAGAAAATTTCTTAAGTATTATGTTGTATTACAAAGAAAGATTCTTGATTAACTAAGAAATATTTGCTTTATCATATTTTTATTCTAAGTTGCATAATTGCATTCTTTTAACAATCAATAAATCCAATGACACAAATAAATAATAGAAACGTAATGATTCATTAAGGTATTCAATAATACCCATAAGAATTAAAATCATATAGAAGTAAAAGAAAATCACGAGGAAGATCATGTCTATAATGCATAATTGTTCATACTGAGAGTAAATAAATAATAATGAATAATATTGCTTCCGCCTTACTGTATTTTTATTTTGAACATGTTCGTTCCTATTTATTTTGACTGAGTTTATTACAAGTTGAACTTATCTAAACTTATTTTGAACTTATTATATATATTGAACTAACATGAACTTAGTTGTTTGATCTTATTTGAATTCATTTGAAAGAGTTGTTTTACAAATTTATCTTAAAGAACTGAAAAGAAGATAACTTTAACTTTAACTGCACTGACTTGACAACATCCATCATGAGCCAAAGTCGAATTATTATTGAGGATTTTTATTCTAAGCAAAATCAATAGTGTCAAGTGTCAACCATTTTTTTTTTTTTTACATAAAACATTCAATTTTCATCAAAGGATTAATTTGTCTTTTTTTAAATTTATGTATAACAACAACAAGAACAACAACAATGATTCTCAATATAGTCTCACTGATGCAGGGTTTGAAGAAATTCAGATGTAGGCGGTCTTCCCCTCATTCGCAAGATTGATTCAACTTTTTTCAAAATGTAATTTAAAAAAAAAACTGCAAGAAAGATAATGTTAATCGGACGAGTTAGTCAATATTCATCTTAGCCTTGGGTTGAAGTGTTGAACTAATATTAAGGACATTGTTTATGAAACCCATACCCACAAAATAAATTTAACAATATATGCACGCAATGCGTGCAAATCAAAACTCATCATAGCATAACTATAAATAGGTAATACAAAAAGATTTTGTGTAATTGCTTTAGCATACACATGCCAACAAACGAGAACAATATACATGCCACCAAACATATTATCTAAATGCCAATTACCTTTTGTCTGAATGGTAAGAGGCCTCCTCCTATCCCTGCCCTCCAAGATTCAAATCCTAGGGGCATTCGGAGAATGTTGTGAGTAGTAGAGAGGACCAGTTTTGTTATTATCATTCATGCTCCCCGTTCAGCTACAGGGTTGTTGGGTTATTCCCCTGGAATAGGAGTCCGATGGGTTGAACCATTTACCTATTAAAAAAATCATATTATCTAAATAATAAAAAAAAACCATATCAACATACTACTCGCTCGGTTTGTTTTATCAAATTCTTTAACTAAGATTTTTTGTTTTATATTAGCCTTACCATTGTAATCGAACAAATTATTAATTACTTCTTTTTGCATTTTTATCTTTAACACTATTTTAAGTAATAATAAGTAGGAGTGAGAAACATTGAAGGTTGTTTTTAACAGTATTTAAATTATCTTTTACTAACTACTTCATATTTTACCCCATATTTATTTGTCATCGAAAATGATAAACATCTTGACATAAGATGACTCTTAACCATCTTGCATTTCTTTTAAATCACTAATAAAATAAAATGTAAGTGTATTTAAATCATTCTAAAGGTACATTTCATTATTTTTAGGGTTACTACAACTTATAAAAATTTTAAAAATAATTATTTATTTATATTTATTTCATAAATATAAAACTATATATAAAATGTGGATGTTCTACTATGATCGATAAAATTAAGCTACAATTATATTTTTTTACCTAGCTAATAAGTATTATATTATTATAATTGATAAATATAAATAATTATTTTAGAAAATATTAATAAAAGTTACAAAAATGTGAAATATGAACAATTCAAGATGGTTAAGAACCATCTTGAATCAAGATGGTTATCATGATCCGTTTGTCATATGTATTGGTTTTCTTCCACCTTTTGTTAACCACATATATACATCACAAGAGCATGACAATAGGGAGTATAAAATTGGTATATGTCAAGTGGGCAACCAGTAATGAAATTTAATGTACCCCCTTTATTCCTGGTTATATGTCACTAAGGGTGCTAGGGTTATTTGTGATCGACTTTTCTTTAATATATATATATATATATATATATATATATATATATATATATATATAGGGAAATTGGATTCTAATAATCCTTACTTTTGCGAATTGGATGACAATAATCCCTACTTTAAATTTATATTCTGGTGGTCCAAAAAAAAAAATTGTATTGTAGTGGGACATAATCTAGAGTATAGCCTAAATATCATAGATTTTGTGTTGTATTTTATTCAAAACTTTGTATAGCACTTTACCACGATTTTTAATGAATTTACAGCACTTCTCCCAATTTTTTTGAATTTTTTTCTTTTTTTTATGAATTTTTCAATTTTATTATTTTTAAAAATTCATATTAATTGCTCGGAATCTCAAAAAAGTAATTTAAAAAATGTTTTAGCAACTATACTTCATTACCTATCTGAGGGCAGGAACGAAAAAAACAAAACCAATATGGGGTAGGCATGAAAAAATAAAAAGAATGTGGTAATGGATTTGGTACAACTATAATACAATTTTTTTTTTGGACCACCAGAATACAAAGTGAAAGTAGGGATTATTGACATCCAATTTGCAAAAGTAGAGATTATTAGAATCCAATTTCCCTATATATATATATGTATATGTATATATTAAAGTATAAAATTAATATTATTAGATTTATTGTGAAAAAGTACTTCCATATAAATATAGTGATTTTTTAATAAAGTATTATATATTAAAAATTGAAGATTTGAAAATACATTGGAAATCGTCACAACATCAATAACACCAGATACAAAGAAACAAAGCGAGTGTGATTTATTGTAAAAATAGGTGAATAGAAATATGGATATATTTATAGTAATCGCCAGTATTCGACAATCACCATAACTAGACTTATCTTACTAGTAAATTCAGTCTAAGTTAATATCACATACTTATCAGATTATTATTTTGTTTTTGATTTCCATACATGATCATATTTTTCAAAGCTTAACTCAATTTTTTGGAGCAATATATTGATTAAATTACTTTCGATTAAACTGGGTTAATTTTCTTTTTTCCATAATCAGACAAAACCTAAATTACAAACACTAAACTGATTTCTATGGAATATTTGATCATAATACAGTGAACTTTAGGGGTTTTGGACAATAATGCATTGAACTTTTCTTTTGGACTCTAATACACTGAAATTTGAGGGTATTGGACAATAATGCACTCAGACAAATTCAGCTGGTGGTTGACGCGATGACCGTCCTACTTTGAGGTGTCGTTTTTCTATTTTTTTCAGAAAAAAATTTGTCGTGTAAGAAAATGCACATAAGCAGGATGACTAATATATATTTTTGAAAAAAAATAGAAAAACGACACCTCAAAGTAGAACAGTCATCGCGTCAACCACCAGCTGAATTTGTCTGAGTGCATTATCGTCCAATACCCTCAATGTTCAGTGTATTAGACTCCAATAAAAAAAATTCATTACATTATTGTCCAACACCCCTAAAGTTCAGTGTATTATCGTCCAATAATCCTTTATTAAATGTTTTTTACAAAATATGATCATATAAAACCATTTTTGCTTTGCGCATAATGTTTCAGAGAATTAATTTATATATTCTATTTAAAGGTACTACATCCGTCCCTAAACAATTGTCAATTTGACTAAATTTTGACCATTGATTACTCATAAATTACAATGAGTTACAATATGAAATTATCATTATTAGAAAAAATATTGTACTAAAAATTACAATGATATTAATTTTATATTGTAACTAATTATAATTTTTAAGTAATCAATGGTTAAAGTTTAGTCAAATGGACAATTATTTAGGGATGGAGGTAATATTATTGTAATATTTTGATTATCTAAACAGTCGGAGAAAACAATAATACTCTACCCATTTTACAATATTTATTGCTTTTCGTAAGTTTAATACTGTCTTGATTTCAATGCTTTATCATAAAATTTGAACATAATGTCGTCACAATTATACTATCACATAATTTGAACATAAAATTTGAACAGTTGGAGTATATTTCAGTACAATTTTTTTGGATGCTTATTTCAATATAAATTTAGTAATAGTAACTTAATATAATAAATTTTTATATATGTTGAAAAATTATAATTAAAATTTTAAACTTTAATCAGACGCACTGACATATAATATGGAAGTATGGACAAAGGTAGCTTGCGATTAGACAAATGGCGGAACTAGATTTTGAAATTAAAGGGTCAACGGAACAATATTTTGGATGTAGTTGGACTGATTTGTTAAATTGGACATCCTTAACAATATTTTAGGCTCTGCTTTTAAATGTCGACTTAATATAAATATGTTATAAACTCCTAAGATATAATAGGTTGTTTAATTTTTTTTTTTTGGAGAATAGTGGTATGCATAGAAACCTTTCGAGAAAATGTTGTTTAGCCCGGGCTCACGATGCGTTTGTGCTCCCGGGCTTCTTCCCCTTTTTTCTTTTTTTTTATTTATTTAAAAAAAATAAAATGAAGCTTATTTTTTTAATCCAATATTCTGATGTACTCTGAGTTTGAGTTTCTAATTCAATTTAAAATTATGTTTTTCATTTATTTATTTTTATTTTAATTTTCTATGAAATTTTTATTATATTCTTTTTATTATTTTGTAATTTAATTTTTTTGTACTTTCATGTTTATTTTCAATAAAAATAATTTATTACCGTTATAGTGTAGATTTATGATCCACGCTATGAATTATGTTTAGTATTGCACAGGATATGTTATGAACATTGGGATTATAACTTACGAGCGTTTAAGTTATACAAATTATGAACATTATATGTGATATGTTTATGGGCATTGTGGTTAAAGTTTATTAGCATTGTAATATAGATTTATGAATATCCACGTTACAAATTATGAACATTGCATGCATGAGATATGTTTGTGAGCAATCATATATTGGTTTATGAGCATTGTAGTTTAGGTTTATGAGCATTTATATACTAGTTTATGAGTATTGTACTAAAAGTGTTAGATTATGAGCATTCGTGTTGGAGGTTGTGAACATTCATCTATTGGTTTATGAATTTTCATATGCTAGTTTATGAGCATTTTAGGAAAAACATAAGGTTCTGAGCATTCATGTTGGAGGTTATGAGTATTCGCGTTAGATGTTAATTATGAATATTTATCTACTGGTTTATGAGCATTCAAACAAAGATTTATGTATATATCTTTCTAAACATCCATATTAGTAATTATGAACATAATTTGTATTTTTTATGAGCATTTTATAATGGTTAAATGACAAAACAAGAATTAAAAACTAGAACAACAAAAATTAATAGAAAATAAAAAAATAAATTTATACATCTGCTTAAAAAATAATTATTGGTAGATATAATAAATAATAACTATAATACAATAACTTTAAAAATAAAAAAAATTACATCCATTAAACTATGAATAAATATTGATGTAAATTTTTTTTTTAAAAAAAAGAAAGGCGGATGCCCCCCGGGCGCAGAAGAGGTGCGTGATCCCGGGAGCATCGTCGTACATCTGGAAACCCTTGAGTCCAATGGATCTCCGCCTTGGACAAAATATTCAAATTAATGCAGATTGTACATTAATACATGTGACATGTTGCAGACCACACCACTTGTGCGACGGTTTATCATTTCTTTATACAAACATGTTTGATCATTATTATTCCAACAAATTAGAGCAATAATCATCATACATATATGCATTAATTGTAGATGTTTTTAAAGAGGTTCAAGGACGACAAAGGAGGTTTCGTGGGAGAGTTGAAGGACATCTTGAGCTTGTATGAGGCCTCTCATGTCAGGATCCATGACGAAATTATCCTTGATGAAGCTACTGAATTTACAACTGCGTACCTTAAATCTGTGGTGAATGAATTGAGCTCTCCTTTGGCTAACCAAGTACTTCATGCCCTTCATCAACCCCTCCACAAAGGCATGACTGCAGTTGAGGCAAGATATCACATTTCTTCCTATGAACAAGATCCTTCCCACTGCAAAACCCTACTCAAACTTGCAAAGATGGATTTTAATATCCTTCAATCACTCCATCAACGAGAACTCATTGACGTTGCTCGGTATGTATTACTACTACATAAGACGTACGTAGGAAATTAATGAGGGGGTGATCAACATTATATCAGTTGTATGTTCTGCATGTGTATACCAATGCATTCATATACCCAAAGTATTATATATACTGATTAATTATGTACTATGATGGCTTTCTTATCATAGTTGGTGGAAAAGTATTTATTCCAAGATACCTTACGCCAGAGATAGATCAATAGAGGGCTATTTTTGGGCACTTGGAACATATTACGGACCTCAGTACTCATCTACCAGGGTAATGTTGGCCAAGATTATCCTGCTCATTCAAATGATTGATGACACATATGATGCTTATGGCACCTTTCAATCTCTTGACCTCCTCACCAGACATTGACAGGTTTGCTTGATGCGACCCTTCTGGTCCATTTAAATGCTCCTTTTATTATTTTTCTTAAATTGCGTACGATTGATTTCAACTGCACTTTATGACTTATAATCTAAATTTTTAGGTGGGAATATAGCTGCATGGATGACCTTCCAGAGGATATAAGATACAGTTATCAAGCTGTTCTTGAAACTTTTGACACTTTTGAGCAAGATCTAGCCAAACAAGGGAGGGCGCTCTATGTAGATTATGCAAGACAGCAAGTCAGTTGCAAATAAACATGTACACAGTACACTTCCACGTTTCTATGTTACCAAAATTTTATAAAATATGTAGTAAAACATAATATTAAAACATATATATATATATATATATATATATATATATTTAATTGGTAAGTCGGGTCACCTACTGAGTCCCCTATCTCAAGGAGAATGCAGTAGGCCTACCAGGCCAAAGAAGAGGGGGATACACCAATATGAGGCGAGTAAATTACATTTACCCTAACTGACATGTTTGGTAATAATTTTTACACACCCGACATATGTAAAATAATTTTTACCTTACCTGACATTAAGTGTTCATATATTTAAACCTCCTAAGATATTTTATATTTGACTTTTATTTGATTTTCCGATGAAAATTAAAAATATAAATATGAATTGACATTTTGCCCTTGATATTAATTCTTTTTCATTTTTCATTTTTATTATAAGATATTTCTTCCATAATAACTGATTTTTCACCCTTGATATTTTATAAGATATTTTATAATTGGGTTTTCATTTTAAGAGTGAGGAGGAATTGAGTTTTGAAAAAATAAAGTAGAGAAAATGTTGGGGTTTAAATGTCATATGAATTAATATCAAGGGCAAAAACATCAATTCATGTTTAATTGAAATTCATATGAATTATTATCAAGGGTAAAAGGTCAATTCATATTTATCTTTTTAATGTTCGTTGGAAAATCTGACAAAAATATCTTAGGAGGTCGAAATATATGAACACTTAATGAACCCCTGATTTAAGCTATTCGGGGATCCTGCTCTTACACTCTGGGGAAATTAGTTCTGGGTGACGACAGAGCTAGTTCCTAAGCCAGAACTGAATGCTTCTGGGAGCAGCCGAGTGTAGCTTGCTGGGATTAATTCAGTAGACCGATCCATTATGGTCATGACCAGACAGACACAAACTGCTGGCCGGAATCCTACTCTGGTGGTAAAAACGAGCAAACCAAAAGGGACTCCAAAGAATGGTGACAAAAAGGAGCATGTGAATCACAATACTGTCGTTCAAACAACAACTGGGGAAAAATCAGCCGAAGAACTTATCCTAGAATCCTTTCACAAGGAACCAAAGAGGAGTTCTTATGCTTCTCTATTTAATCGGGATGATGGGATGCAATTGCAATATGTAGAACCCATTAAAGTTGAAGGAATGACATGCACCGAATTAGACAGAGAAGATGTGATGGAATCCATTGAGTATTGGAACAACTGTGTCATCTGTTGTGTTCTTGGTGCAAACCCGCCCCATGAAGTCATGAATGGCTTTCTTCGTAGAATTTGGCGACAATTGGATATTGAACAAATATTAGACGTCAAAAAGGGAATGTACATGGTGCGATTTAAGTCAAACGAAGACAAAGACAAGGCTCTCACCCAAGGATTTCACTTCTTTGACAACAAGCCTCTCATCGTCCGGGAATGGAATGAAAATCTCGACATGGAAATTGACTCGATTGCTTCATTACCTATTTGGGTAACCATGCCTGATCTTCCCTTCAAATTCTGGAGCAATGAAGCCCTAAGCAAAATAGCAAGTGTCCTAGGGGTCCCTATTAAGACGGATAGACAAACCAAAGAACGGGTTAAGTTGGGATATGCGAGGATCCTCATAGAAATGCAACTCACAGAAGCATTCCCTGAATATGTGGACTACATGGATCACAATGATACACTAAAGAGGCAGTGCATTCAATATGACTGGAAACCAATACAGTGTGCACATTGTAAAATGTTTGGCCATGAAGAAGCTAATTGTAAGAAGAAGCTTCAATGCAAATATTGTCACAAATCAGGTCATGAAGAGAATCAGTGCAAGAAGAAAATCGAAAACAGTAAAAAAGCAGAGCCTATGGCAGGTCAAGCCAAGCAAAAATCTGATGCAGAAGGGTTCAGCAGGCCAAAGAAATCTTTGGTATGGAGACCAGCTACACAGCCCAACAAAACGACAAATTCCAACAGATTTGAGGTACTGCAAGACGAAGGGGAAACAACAATGCCGACACTAGATGGCAATGCCCAAACTCCAACACAAAGTCCTGATGAAGAACATCATTAGTTGGAACATCAGAGGGCTTAACATCCCGGAGAAGCAAGAAGACCTACGGGTCTTCTTGCATCAACAGGGGGCGGGTCTTATCGGACTATACGAAACAAAAATCCCCCAGAGAAACATTAATAAGTTCCACAACAACGTTTTCAATCACTGGAACTCGACCACAAATATTCAGCATGGTCAGAAAGTTCGCATTTGGATTGCATGGAACCCTCGGGAATATGAAGTAGAAATTTTGGAGAGTTCCGCTCAGCACATTCATACCCAAACTACGGTTGTTCAAAACAATACCACCTTTCACATAACTTGGGTCTATGGGCACAATGACATCAATGCAAGAGAACCTCTCTGGGAAGCACTTCGGGAGATTGCAGATGAAATGAAAGGTCCTTGGGCGGTGTTAGGTGATTTTAATGCGATAATATCGGAAGAAGACATAATTGGAGGAGCCAAAGTCGAATCTTTCATGACCCAGCCGATGACACATTGCATTCAACAATGTTGCCTCCACGAGCCACCATATTCAGGAACGTACTACACCTAGACAAATGGCCATGTCCGCTCTAGGATAGACCGACTTCTAGTGAATGCTCAATGGTACCTAATTACAGACTTGATGCAAGTTAACTTCAGGGTATGTGGACTGTCAGACCATTCAGTCATCACGATCAACTTCATGGAGATGAAGAAGCAGAAACAACCCTTTAAGTTCTGCGACATGTGGACTAAAGACGAGCGGTTCAACAATCTGATAAAGGAGACGCTAATGGACATCCCGGATGGTCACAAAATGTTCCAATTAACACAATATATCCATCAGCTATGCCTAAAGCTGCGAGCTTTACATAAATATCGGTTCTACGATATTTACACACAAGAAGTCGCGGCAAGAGATAAGCTAACCAACGTCCAGGATATGCTCAACCAAACCTCGCAAGACATAACGGTTCAACAAGAGGAGAAACAGCAGAGACGCATCTACTACGACATTCTACATTCGTCTCTTCTTCTGAAACGACAGCAAAATAAATTGGCTTGGGACGATATGGGAGACAGCTGCTCAAAATTATTCTTTGCCAAGATGAGACAGAAACGTTCCCAGCAGTACGTTCGTGAAATTGAAACCATTGACGGAACTAAATTCACAGGTCTACAGGAGGTCAACGATCAACTCAGTTTGTTCTATAAAAACCTGCTTGGCAACACAGACCATCAGCAAACAGACTTGCAGGAAGACATAATCACTATGGGCCCCAAGCTTACATGTACGCAACAAATCAAGATCAGTAGGCCAATCATGGACAAGGACATCAAGGATTCCATCTTCTCCATCCCCAATGACAAAACGCCCGAACTAGATGGGTATTCCAGTGGATTTTATAAAAGTTGATAGAATCAAATAGGAGCGCTTGTCTCATCTGCAGCTCAAGAATTTTTCCTCACAGGGAAGCTCCTACGACAAATAAATGCAACTAATTTGGTACTTATCCCAAAGGTGTCAAACCCCAACAAAGTCACTGAGTTTCGGCCAATTGCCTGTTGTAACACCTTTTATAAGGGAATCACCAAAATCATTGCATCAAGGATTCGAGAGGTCCTCCCTGACCTAATCAACCCAAGCCAAGGGGCTTTTGTACCCGGCCGACAGCTCCTTCATAATGTACTACTTTGCCAAGAGATAGTAAGGGGTTACACTCGATCTACCATAGCTCTTAGATGCTTAATGAAAATCGATCTTCAAAAAGCCTTTGACTCAGTGCATTAGACTTTCATTGAAGAAGCACTTCATGCTTATTGATTCCCGGGATGGCTTGTCAACTGTATAATGGCTTGTGTCACATCCCCAACATTCGCCATTTGTTCGAATGGCATCACCTCTCCCACCTTCAACGGGAAGAGAAGAATAAGGCAAGGTGACCCGATGTCGCCACTCCTCTTTGTTCTGACAATGGAATACTTGTCCAGATCTATTCAGTATTATGTCAACAAGCAAGAGGGATTTAAGTACCATCCACTCTGCAGACGACTGCAACTCACTCATCTTGTTTTTGCGGATGACCTGATCTTGTTCTCCTCAGCTAATAGACTCTCTATTCAAACCATTAAGAAGGCTTTCGACCACTTCTCAGCAGCCACCGGTCTAATTGCTAATAATGGGAAATCTGAAGTGGTCATAGGGGGCGTTCCCAATGACGTTGCAACTACTCTTATAGAAGAAACAGGATTCCGAGAAGGTACGCTTCCTTTCAAATATCTAGGAATTCCTGTCTCCTCCAGTAATCTCACAAAAAATGATGCCAATATTCTTGTGGAGAAGATTCTCTCGAGAATCAAAACTTGGGAAAGCAGGCACATCTCTTATGCTGGCAGGGTCACAGTAATTAACTCTGTCTTGATGGGGATATATAGTTTCTAGGCTAGAATTATCGTCATTCCTAAGCACGCCATCGAAGAAATTACTCGCTTTTGTCGTAATTTTCTGTGGGGCTCTTCCTCCCATTATAAAAAAGCCCCTATGGTGGCCTGGGAAATTGTTTGCAGACCAAAGCATTCGGGAGGGTTAGGATTCCGAGACCTTGTATCCTGGAACAATGCCAACATTGCTCGGCTGGTTTGGGCGATTCAGAGAAAAGAGGATAATTTATGGGTCAAATGGATTCATGCCAAATACATTCGAGGGTCATCCTGGTGGGACTATCAACCCCCTTATGATGTCTGCACCTACTTCAAGTATCTTTGCCTTATTAAAGAATACTTCAAATGGGTTTGTGACCCTGGGTACCGATGGCGCTGGAATGGGAGAGAGGCTACAGCTAATGGGGATTACAATACGACATCGGGGTATATATGGAGCCTCGGGATTATGAATGAGGAAGGTTGGGCTTCAACTATTTGGAATCCTCTTTCAATCCCACGCCATTCCTTCATCACTTGGGTCTTGTTACATGGTAAACTACATGTAAGAGCTAGAACAATGCGTTGGCAACATACAGTTACCCCACTTTGCCCCTACTGCGATTTGGAGACTGAAACAATCGACCACCTTTTCCTTGGGTGCGATTTTGGGAAGGAGGTGAGGCAGGCTATGAGACATTGGGATCTGGGCAAACTATCAACCATCCAGGAATGGAAACACCATTTGAGCGAACTCCGAAAAACAAGTAAAGAAATCATCTGAATTGTGCTATCCTCATAGCATATGTCTACCACATCTGGACAGAAAGAAACAACCGAGTCCACAAAACGCGTAATGCTACCCCTCAAGTGATAGTAAATTTGGTGAAAAATGATGTAATGAACAAGGTCCTTCTGGCAGCAAAATCTAGGAAAAAAAATACATAAGTCTAGTTGACACAGTACTCTGTATGTGATTGTTGAGGGATCCTGCCCTCGCTATTTGTAAACTACATTGATGATTGTTATATATAATCTGTTTGCTTGTGCAAAAAAAATTTTTTTTTTCTTTTTTTGGAATATATATATATATATAGATATAGATATATAGATATATATATATATAATCTTCTCATATGGGCATTTTTGCAAGGTTAACTATGTATCTGTTTTCAATTATTGGATAGATGAAACGCAACAGCAGAGCATGGTTTCAAGAAGCAAAATGGTGCCACGAAAAGTTCACTCCTACATACGAGGAGTATTTGGAAGTTGCCTTAGAGTCAATGGGACATGTTATAGGAACTACTGGTTCGTATCTTGTCATGGGGGAGATTGTAACTAAGGGGGCTTTTGAATGGATTTCACAATATCCTATGCCTAAACTTGTAAAGGCTTCCGCCACAATCTTTAGGCTCATGAATGACATTGGAGGTCATAAGGTTTGTACCAACTCAACTCAACTTCGTATTCCCAATATGAACAACTCTAAACATATTTTTTGGAATGTAAATTTATTAAAACAATTAATTACCTTGGTGCAGTTTGAGCAAAACAGTAGAGATCATGTTGCCTCTTCGGTGGAATGCTACATGAAGCAGCATGGCATTACGGATGAGAAAAAAGCATACGAATTGTTAGAAAAGATGATTGAGGATGCATGGAAGGATGCAAATGAAGAAATGTTAAAATCGTCCAATGTCCCTAAGCCTTGTTTGGAGTGCCCTCTTAACTTTGCTCGAATGGCGAATGTCATGTACAAAGACAGAAACGATGGCTACACTCACGTTACTGACACCATCAAACACAAAGTTATTTCAGTTCTCGTTCATCCCCTCTCATAATTTACAACCAAATTGTCCTTTACATCAATTGGAGGAAAATCTAGTGATTTCAAAGTTTAAGTCCATGCAACTTGCTAGTACAATAAAAAAAAATAACATCCTCGAAAGTTTTTTTTTTTTTTTTTTTTTTTTCCAATCACCCATCCACGAAAGCTGTTGGAGTGCATTGTAACTTTGAAATGTGTTTTTAATCTGAATTTGGCATGGAGTCTCTTGTGTTCAAAGACTCACAATAACACAACATTTATGTTTGTTTTGGGGCAAGATACTCTTCTAATGTTTTGTTTTCATGAAATTCATATTTATAATGCTATGAAATAATATATTGTACGAAGTAAAAAGTGAAACAATGTTTGTTAACGAAACATTCACACTATGGCGCGGACAGAACCACTTCCTTGATAACGAATTCCGCGCGAACACGATGCAAATCAACAATGGCGTTCGTTCCCCCAAGGTTAACACAGTTACCCCCAAACCTGTGCATTCTAGGCTGGGAGATTGGATTGTGCAACAGTAAATCAAATGTCCAAGAAAATATGAGAGAAGATAACGAAGAAGAAGGATTTTGTGTATGACCAAAGAAATGCAACATAGGCTATTTATGGTAGAGAAGGTAGCTAATTTTCTGAGTAACAACAACTGAAAAGGAGGATGAAATCGAGGAAGTGGGGGAGAAAAGCCAGGAACGTTCAATGACCGAATGTTGAACAACAAACTGACATTAACTGGAAAAGTAACCCGAAATTAAATAAATAGAATATACGAGGGGCCCACGACCTGTGGCATGCACCACACCTAGCGCTCGTGCGTGTGTCGTGGTCCAAACTAAAACCCACCCTATAAAACCATAAGTAAAGGTAATACATAAGGCCCAAGGAAAGGGGAAGCTTTTAAACTCATCAACAACCCCACTAATCCTCTTAGGTGGGGAAAAGGGGAGGCAAACAAAGATGGAAAAGGAGCTACATATGCAACACTACATTCAACGATCCCCCGCTAATGGCATACAGGACACAAAAAGAAAAAATTAGGCGAATGGAGAGTTAGATACTTAAGTATCATTATCTTTCGATTGAATTGGTACGAAGTGAGATGAGGCAACATTCATACCTGACAAGTGAACAAGTCTTGAATTTGCTAAGTACAAAATGATACTTCTTCAACACATATCAACCCTCAAGATACTACACAATCCGCGACACACAACAGATAGCACCTTTATGGCCATGCGCACTCCTCGAGTCTAGTAAGTGCTCTAAAGAAATAGGCCAAGTTTCTCAAAGAAGGCGAACAAACCTTCCCACTTACATAGACAATTCCATCAAGTCTATCTCAATATGGACCACAGAAGCATGGCTGAGGAATTATTGAGAGTGTAGAAATGCTCAAACTGACATAGGCACAATGCGATAGATCTATCAAGTATGACTCAATAGCACCTCCACAATGGATGTAGATTCATTAAGAACTACGCTAAACCTCATCAGCACTACCACGCACCATAGGGGTAGGGATATTATTGCATCATGAAGTCTAGCATGGTTTCGTTTGACCACAAATCGATATCCGCCACACCACTTAAAGTCATGGGCCTTAGCCTTATCCCCCTCAATGCTTCCAAAATAACTCGTCTTGTCAACCCCTTGGTAAGAGGATCCGCCATATGCATCTCGGATCTCACATAATGGAGAGACATGACACTGTGCTTCAATTGTTGTCTCACAACACCATGCGTGATGCTGATGTGTTTCTTCTAGCCATTATAAACACTATTTTGAGCCACTCCAATAGTTGCTTCCGAGTCACAATGCAAGAAAATGGGTGTTGCTTGCTTTCCTGATAATGGCCTATCTGTTGACAAACCTTTTAGTCATTATGCTTCTTGTATTGCCAAGTCAAGCAATAAATTCATATTCCATGGTAGAGCGTGCTTTGCAAGTCTGTTTAGGAAACTTCCACGAGATAGCCCCTCCACCCAAGATAAAAACATAACCACCAGCTGAACTCATTTCATTGTTATCCACAACCCAATTTGCATCATAAAAACCTAGCTTCTAACATAGCAGAAAATTAGTTAGAATGGAAACACTAATCAATGGTACCTTTTAGGTACTTGAGTAAACAAACAAGTGTATCTCAATGATCTTGGTTAGGGTTATGTGTGTACATACTTAGTCTACTCACGACATAAGCAATGTCAGGACGGGTAAAGTTCATAAGAAACATCATCTTTCCTATAACCTTAGCGTACTCAGTTCGGGACACACTGGGTCCTCTATTGTTTTTACGGTGTATGTTCTGGTCATATGAGGTTCTTACATGTACAACATCAAAAATATTGAATTTTCTCAATATAATGATATTAATGAAAAGCCACAACTAGCCTTTCTAATTTTAATCCTTAGGACCGCATGCAAGTTAGTACCAAAAAGCAATATGCCATCAGCATACAAACAAATTATCACACATTCAGATCTAATAGTTTTTGAATACACACAGGATTCGAAGTGTTGACCATGATTCCACTTTGAACCAAAGACTTGTTAAATTTTTCATAGCACTGTTTGGGTGCCTGTTTCAAACTATTAAGGGATTTTTTCAGTCTACAAACTTTTTCCTCTTGTCTTGGAACCACACAACCCTCAGGTTGACTCATTTAAATTTTGTGCTCTAAGTCACCATTGGGAAAAGTCATCTTGACATCCATCTAATGCACCACAAGGTCAAAAATTGCATCAAAGCAATTATAGTTCTGATAGTAGAAATTTTGGTCATAGGAGATGGAGAGGAATGTGCGGAAGCCTAGGGTCTAAAAAAACCAAGTGGATGATGGAAATCCACCCATAAAACTCATAAACACTATGAACCA
The DNA here is from genome assembly GCA_029582165.1 of Portulaca oleracea. NCBI lineage: Eukaryota > Viridiplantae > Streptophyta > Magnoliopsida > Caryophyllales > Portulacaceae > Portulaca > Portulaca oleracea. The sequence goes on from CM055869.1 coordinate 26,029,025, forward strand.
ATTTTTAGGGTTTTTGGATTAATGGAGATAAACATGAAATTAAAAGTTATGGACAAATGTAAAGAAAGAAATCTCACCAAATTGAACTTAGATGTTCAAATACTTGCACAAGGATCTCCCACAAGCATAGAGTCTTGAATCACCCAAGAAATCTCACAAAGAGTAGAGGATAAACACCCACTCACAAAAGAAGAGAAATCATAAAGCAACTTCGACCCAAAGGATTAGCTTTCATTGCAATAGGGTTTGAAAACCAATAATTACAAACTCTCTAATTGAGATGAATTTTCTTGAGTCTAACTCCTAAACATTCATCATCAAAATCTATCAAAGTCTGCTTAGAAAAGTGTGTTAACCAAGTATTTATACTAGGGAAAACACATAACAAAACACAGCGTTTAACAGCCGCACAACACGTTGTGGACATTTTTCCTCGCCGTTCGGGCTTCCGAACATCCACGTGGATTAGGGTATGATTCGATGATTTGTGCTGGGGTTTAACCTTTGAACTTTAAGGAAATCAACCTTACATTTCATGAATAATATTTTGTAAAATCACTTTCCCTTTACTTATGCATTTGATGAGTTATTGAATTAGGCCTTTAAGAGTGAAGATCCACTTGTTCCAAACTCTTCTAAGTTTAATCCAATTTGCTCATTTAAATGTTAGGCTCGGAAGAGAGTGATTTATGCAACTATTATTTAGAAATATCAGAAAGAAAACCCTAAAGTTGCATCAATACATTGTAAAACCATGTTAGCCATAGTTTATGCAATCCTCGATGTGTTTTTAGTTCGAAATGCGAGTCGCCACCCGACTTTATAAGGGAAAAGCCAAGACAAAACCAAAAGAAAAGAAAGAAAGACTCCGCCTGTGAAACCTAAGAATGGATTCGGGGGTAAGGCTACGAACTCGAAAAGTAAACTTTAAGAGTTCGCCTCTCACAAAAGGAAAGACTCTACTAAAAGTTTAAGAATGTGCTTTTAATAAAGTTTGTAAGGGAAATGAAGAAATATTTTATAGAATCATATCATTGAATCACACGACGAAAATGAAATATACAAGATAAAAGAAAGATACAAAATACACAATTATGAACAAGTAAAGAAGAACACTTAGAAGCTTACATTGCTACTTTGTTGGGTAAAGCCTTGCCTAGCCTCTTGGTGCCTTGAAGAATCCTCTTTGATGCCTTAGAAACCTCTTCTCAAAGTGCCAAGATGATGATAGAAAAGATGATAAAAGATGATAAGAAAGAGGGTGGAAAGAAGGCTCTTTTTGTGGTTATGAATGTGTTTAGGCTAGGATTTTAGGTGGAGTTCGGGATGGATAGAATATGATATGTATTTAGGCTTTTGTGGTGGAAGAATGAGGATTATGGTAGTAAGAAATATTATGGAGGATAATAAGGATGGTAGTAGAATGATAAGGGAGATGATATGAGAGTATAAGAAGTAGAGAGAGTTTATGAGATTTGAGAGATGAGAGAATTAGTAGGAGGAAGAATGGATGAGTACATAAAATTTTTTCTCTCTCTAAGCGATTTGGAGGTGCTTCTCTGCCTTTTGGCTTCTGAGGGAGGAAATTGAGTACTGATTGATCTGAATTGCTCGATAGAGTAAATTTTATGAGTACTCCTTGCTCCTTGCTTATGAACTGAGTGAATTGAGTGAATTGTGTACTGCGTGTACTGGGTTCGTTTTCGAGTTCGACCTTCTGGGCTACGAGTTTAATTTAGATCTGTGCTATTCATCACATTGATTCTGGGCTGCGAACAAAAGGAACTCAATCTACAGGGTTTGGTTTTTGCTCTGAGAGAGGAATCCAAATCTGGGCTGGCTGAACAACTCGTCCTTCGTTCATCATATCTATATTCAAACTAAAGAGAAGTACATCCCAACTACGTGCTTCTGGTTTTTGACTCCTTATTTCAAGAGATGGCAGCTGCAAATCCAACAAATGTGGTTTCACATTTCAACTCATTGATAGGGGAGAGGGATATGAGTCTCAGATTTGTCCCACCAAAATCGATTGATGGAAATTTATACGCTGAAATTAGTGAGGAGGATATTGTTTTGGAGACATGGGATAACTCAGTACTCTGCAAAATTCTGGGTGTAAATCTACCATTCCATGGGATGAAAGACTTCCTGGGTTTGATTTGGAAGAATATGGGGATCGAGAAAATCTGTAAAGCCAAAAGAGGAGTATTCGTTGTTAAGTTCCAAGATGAGCAATATAAAAACATGGTGATGGAGAAAGAGATTTTTTATTATGGAAACAAACCTATGCTAGTAAGAGATTGGAACGAGGAACTAAACATTGATACAAAGTCTATATCATCATTGCCGATCTGGATAATTCTCCCAAAATTGGATGTGAAATACTGGAACTCAAATGGATTCAACAAAATTGGGAGCACTCTGGGAATACCGATCAAAACATGCTCGAGAACGAGGGACAAAACAGATCTCACAGCAGCCAGACTGATGGTAGAGATGAATATTGATGGTAATTTCCCTGAAATTATACACTTTGCGGATAATGGTATAATTATCTCTCAAAAGGTGGTGTATGACTGGAAACCCACCAAATGCTCAAACTGTAAGAATTTTGGACATAATGTTGAGTAATGTCAGCTGAAAACCAAGAAAAATCTGGACAAAACTCACACTGAAGGAGCAACGGCGCGCAGTGAAAGAAGATGCAGATATAGTATCTAAAACTCCATCAACAAGCCTAAATCCCTCCTCTCCAATGCCCAGCAACAACAGTCGCACAATCTCAACACCTTCTGTACCCTCTAAAGGCTTGCCTCCAGCATCCCATAGACCTCGCACTATCCTAGCTGGTGAGGTTCTGAAATCTTTCCAAAAGGCAAGTGGGTCTATCTCAAAGGGTCATGGTTAACATCATGAGCTGGAATGTTAGAGGGTGTGGTAGATTCAATAAGCAAGTTGACATTTGCAATTTTTACACAAACATCAAGTCAACCTTGTTGGTTTACTTGAAGTTAAAACAAAAAATGAAAAAATGGCGGAGCCGATTTCACATATGTTCAACGGTTGGCAAACAGTGCATAATGCTGAAATTGGTGGCAAATGTAGAATTCTTGTTGCATGCAAGCCACATATTTACAATATTGAAACTTTGGATATCCAATCCCAATGGATCCATCTCGGTGTTACTCACCTTTGCTGATAGCCGCAAATTCCAGATTACATTCGTTTATGGTTCTAATAACCTCCATGAAAGGAGAAGCCTTTGGGATAAGCTATCAAATCTAGCAAATGACATGGAGGATGCTTGGCTCGTGCTCGGTGATTTTGACTCTGTCCTGACAGCTGAAGACAGGATTGGGGGTACTCAAGTTGAATTTTTTGAGGTTACTGATTTCCATAATTGCATCCAGCAAAATAACCTCCATGAATTGAGCCTTAATGGAGATTATTTTACCTGGACCAACTCTCATGTCTAGTCTAAAATTGACCGGGCCTTTGCTAATGATGAATGGTTACTTGAAGGCAGATTTGTCCACACTATGTTCCTTCCTTTTGGCCTATCTGATCACACCCCTATTCTGCTGACATTCCCTGGCACTCCACAGCAGAAATATTCGTTTAAATACTGTATAATGTGGCAGAACTGCACCTGTATAAAGGCATTGTTGAAGGGATTTGTTCAAAGTCTAGACAAGGGTATAAGATGTTCCAGTTCCATCAAATACTATTGTCACTGCGAATACCTCTCCAAAAGCTTCATAGAGACCAGTTCTATGACCTACATAAACAGGTGGAAAAATGCAGAACTGAATTGGAGGAGATCCAAGTCAATGTAATGCAAGATAAAAGCAACGGGGAACTCAGCAATCTAGAGAAGGAGAAAAGAAAGCATTACTTGACTATGTTGAATTTTGCCCAATCACTTATCCAGCAGCAATCCAAACTCACATGGTTGAATTTTGGTGACAGCCCATCTCATGTTTTCTTTAGGAAAATGAGGAAAAGACAAATTGGCTCCTATGTCTTTTCCTTGACGAATGAAAATGGGAAGTTGGTTAGAGGTTTTGATGATGTTACTGGAGTTGTCCTGCAGTACTTCGAGAAGCTATTGGGCATACAACACTACTATAGAGTGCCAGTCAGAGCTGAAATTTCCCAATATGGAAATGTTTTACAACTGGCACAGCAGATGAAGCTTCTAACTCCAGTCACCAAATTTGAAATTCGGGACATAATTTTCTCTATACCTCATATTAAAGCCCCGGGGCCAGATGGTTTTAGCATTGCTTTCTACCAATATCATTGGGAAATTATTGGAGATCTGTTCTATGAGGCTATAATAGAATGTTTGGATACGTGCTCTATTTTGGCGAGTATTAATGAAACTGTGATCTCGTTCCCCAAGAAAATCAACCTGGAGAGTCCTACTGACTTCCGCCCTATCTCGTGTTGCAATGTGTCTTACAAATGCCTATCTAAGGTGCTTTGTAATCGCATTAAAACAGTTCTGCCGGATATTATAAATCAGAGCCAGGGTGCGTTCGTTAAAGGAAGGGAAATTGTCCAGAATATCCTATTATGCCAAGAGATTACACAGGGTTATAGCAGGCAAAACTTATCGCCGAGATGCATCATGAAGATAGACTTGAGGAAAGCCTACGACTCAATATACTGGGGATGTATTAAAGAGACCCTGATAGCTTTCCAATTTCCACCGAGATTCATTCAATGGATTATGATGTGTGTATCTTCTCCCTCCTACTGCATTAATATAAATGCAAAACGTCACGACAAATTTAAAGGCGGGCGTGGCCTCCAGCAAGGTGATCCCTTATCCCCTCTACTTTTTGTGATTGTCATGGAGTACCTATCCCGCTTACTGTAAAAATTGCAATATGATCCTAAATTCACCTTCCACCCGGGATGTAAAAATCTTAAAATTAATCATCTCCTATTTTCGGATGACTTGGTGATTTTTTGTGCGGCCAAAAGGGATTCTGTCAGTTGCATTGCAAACGTTTTAGAACACTTTGCTGAATGCACAGGACTCCAAGCAAATCAAAATAAATCTACCATAGTCTTTGCTGGCTGTATCGAGCAACATGCTCAAGAACTAGCCGATTTGCTGGGTTTTTCAAGAGGTGTATTTCCCCTCAAATATCAGGGTGTTCCAATTACTACGCGATGGATTGGGAAATTTGACTGCCTCTGCTTGGTGGAGAAAATTACTGCAAAAATCCGCACTTGGTCCTCTAGACATCTCTCATATGCAGCTCGTATTCAACTTGTCAATTCTGTTCTATTGAGTATTGTAGGATATTGGACAAACATCTTTGTCCTTCCAATAAATGTTATTGAGCAGATTGTCAAACATTGTCGTAATTTCATTTGGTCTGGTAGCTGTAATCCCCAAAAAATCGCTGCGATTGGATGGGATACACTTTGCTCCCCAAAGAAGTTTGGTGGTGTTGGTTTGCGTAGTCCACACATCTGGAATATTGCCATTGTGGGCAAGCTGGTTTGGGATGTGGCCAAAAAGAAAGACAATCTCTGGGTCCGCTGGGTACATGAGAGATATATCAAGGCTCAAAATTGGTGGCTTTATGAGCCACCGGCCACCAGTTTGTGGAGTTGGAAACAAGTCTGTAAAATCAAAGAGAAAATCAAACTTGGAAATCAGAGAGAATGGGGATGGAGGGGTGCTAATAATGACAACTTTTATGTCTCCAAGTGTTATGAATCATTGCTTCCAAACAAAGAAAAATGGCCTTTATACCATATAATTTGGAATGGTGGCTCCCCACCGCGTCACTTATTTTTGGCCTGGGTCGCTGCTCACTACAAATTACCTGTAACAACACGCCTAGCAGCTCATGGTTGTGCCATAGATAGTACTTGCTGTCTATGTAATCAAAGAGAAGAAACTGTGGATCACCTGTTCTCCACATGCCCTTTTACTAACCAGGTTATGCACTTTTTCTCCACCAAATGGAAATTCAATTTCAACTTCAACTCTCTCCTTCAATGGCTCTCTAATTGGAAAAACATGAGAAGGAAAGGGTATTTGAAATTACTTCTGGCAACTCTAGCAACTTCCACCATTGCAATTGTGTGGGAAGCACAAAATTACAAGAAGTTCCCTGGACGACACAAAGCTTTGTCTGTAGAGGAACTGTCTCAAAAGATTCATTATATTATTTTACATAGATTCTTGTTTCTTGCCAAGAAAAGTCCAAAATATAGTCATTGTATAGACCTTCTACCACAATAGGGTTCTTGTTTTGTTTTCTCTAAGTGATGTTTATACTCCCTGGAACTGAGATTTGCTGTCTTTGATAATGAAGAGTTTCGTTTTCTGCCAAAAAAAATTAAGAATGGATTAGTAAATTGGTGAGTGGAATGGCTTGGAGAAGGATGGTATTTATACGAGGAGTAGAGGGTGGATAATACATGCATATACATACACATGCATTCACCTCAGCTGTGGCAGTCAACAATGCAAGTTTCTAGGCAGTAGGGGGAGGGTATGGAGATGGACGATGGCACGTGGTTAATTAACCACGTGTGTACAGAGCTGTGGAGGTCGACCGACCTACAGGCTAGGGGGGAGGTTCCCATCTCGTCCATGCATGCATGGACGGTGGTGTAGGGAGTCAACCTGCCTAGGGAATAGGAGGTTCACACTGGACGGAGATGGCATGTGCTATTTAGCTGTTGAGAGGTATTTTTGGATGCTTTTGTGAGGGTTCGATCTCGCGACTTCTAGGCACATGGCTTGCATGGCTTGGCTTTCCCTTTTCTAATTTCCTAATTTTCTAGCTAAAAGTATACAAAAGGAAATAATAAAAATTACATTAAAAGTACATAAAATCTATGCTAAAATCTAGCTTATCGACCGACTTCTTCTTCTTCTTCATTTTTGCCTTGTTATATAGATATGCTATATATTCATGTGCCAAAATCTGGTGTCTACACACGCACAGAAACAACCCTGTGCTTCCCGAATAGTGCCGCGGGTGCGACATGGTGTGTCGCGGGCGCGACAACCTTCTGCCCCAAGTCCTCCTGGGCTTGTTGCCGAGTGTCGCGGGCATTACAAGGTCTGTCACGGGCGCGACGCCCAGACCAGAACAACGTCGCGGGCGCAACAGAGCTGACTCGGGCGCGACCTCCTACTGTTTATCGTGCTACTTCCTGCTCAAGTTTATTGACCCTGGGACTATACCCGAACCTCGATTCCTCAATGCTTCTCGTCTCGAGACGGCCCAGTATGACCCTGAGGCCCACGGGTTTGGAAGCTCCCCCTCTTGAAAAAGAGTTGTCCTCAACTCTTGGGAGTTAAAGTCGAGGCACTCGCCTTCAATTGGCTCCGAGAAACTCCGAACATTCTGAATGCCACAAGCAATCACACTAGACACCCAACAAGCTTCAAACCCCACAATATACCCAGTGTCTAAATGAAAGAAGGAGGTTGGAGGCTTGTTTAGTGGAGGTAAGGGTTTAAGGAATGGAAAAGGAAATTTTTGTGGTGCTTGGGAACTCTCACTCTCACTCTCACTATGGTCGCCTATTCGCAAAAGCAAAGCCCGATGTGGCTTTCCTTTGCTCGAAGCACTCTCATCCTGTGTTTCACTCTCTTGGAGGTTTCTCTTCTCACTTCCCACCCCGGTTTGTGATGTATCGGTTTCGAAAGGAGGTAAAGGAATGAGTTTGAGTTTCTCTTCTCCCATATGGATAGTGTAAGTGTTCTTCCGACCGTCGTGGATAGCATGCTGATCAAATTGCCAAGGTCTACCAAGTAGTAAATGGAAAGCATCCATAGGGACAACATCACAAAGAACACTATCCTCATAAGAACCAGCGGAGAAAGAGACCAAGACTTGTTGGGTTACCTCGAAGTTGCCGCCATCTTTTAGCCCCTTGCAAGCTATACGGTTGAAGATGAGCCGAGACCGGCAATTGGAGTTTCTCAACCATGTAGGTAGAGGCCAAGTTGGTGCAACTCCCACCGTCGATGATGACCTTACGCACCTTCTCGCCGATGGTGAACCGAGTTCGGAAGATATTCTCCCGTTGAGAGTTATCCCGGGAATCCTTGGTCATGATAAAGGATCGCCTAGGAGTTGAACTCTTCCCTTCTTGCGCACGAACCTCAACACTAGTCTTTGGAGCCTCCGGTATGGCTACCTCTTTTGCTTTGGAACTTTCACCCATCTTCGTAGGGCATTGGGCTTGATAATGACAATAAACCCGACATGTGAAACATTTTCTACCCTTGTGCTTCCGAAGATATTCAACACTTTCCTTATGAGCTCAGGAAGATGGTTTGGGTAGCTTGGATGTTCGACTTCCCTTGGATGAAGCCTTACTCCACGAGTGAGCACTTCCCTTCCTAAAAGGCCATGAAGTAACCTTCTCCTCCATTCTTCTTCCTCGAGAACCACCATATTGATAATCATCAAAATATCTCGAATAGCCATTATGGTGAGTTCTAGGAGCCCGAGTGGAAATACCACTATCCCTTTTCGAGGACTCTAGTTGCGTAGGGGTCGTAGCGCTGAGTATGTCACCCATTCGACGTTGCACTTCTCGAATCTTCTCTTCGCTACGTTGAAGAGTCTCCTCGAAGGTTAGTTTGGGTTTGGGTTTAGGAATAAGAGGGACATCATGTTTTCCCGAAGCATAGGACATGGAGGCCATTTGTGGGGTTTGGTTTTCTTGTGGGGTGTATAATTTGAGCGGATGAAGGCTTGGGTTCTTTGTAGCTAGGAAGTTTTGAGGGGTTTTTTTGCAAGGCTAATTTTATGGGGAAAGATGGGGTGTCGCCGGCAAGGGGAATGCACCAAGAAGAACAAACCCGGAAGATCACACAACCATCACCAACAACATCCACCAACAAAACAACCACCAACACAACAAAATCTCACAATCATTTCATCGAACACCTTCCCTGCACAATTTCCAACTATCACTACAAAGCTCCAATAATACTTCCAACCATTCAACAACAAAAAATTACTCGGAGATACCATAACTTTTGGTGAAATGTTTTTCTGGTACCCCAATTATTCAAAACTAATTTTGAGGTACCCTTACTTTTCGGGTTAGTAATTATTCGGTATTTTTCCGGCCATTAATTTTATTAAGTGACCAAAATGTCCTTATTCTTCCCTTCTTGAAGAAATACCCTTGAAGAAGAAGAATGAGGGTATTTCGGTCACTTAAAAAAATTAATGGTCAGAAAAGCACCAAATAATTATTAACCCAAAAAGTAAGGGTACCTTAAAATTAGTTTTAAAAAACTAGGGTATCGAAAAATAGTTTCACCAAATATTGGGGTACATCTGAGTAAATTTTTGATTCAACAACAATCGAGAACAACAATAACACCCAATATTTAGTCACCATTTTGGGCCTAAATAACACCTTTTTGCTTGCGCTTTTGGCTCGATTCCGAGTCTTTTTCGAGTCTTTTACCATGTTTTTGGTTCTTTTGTAGGTTTTGGTGTTTTTACACGAACGGGTAGCAAAACGGGCTATTTTGAAGCATTTTTGGGAATACCGAGCGATTTCCCGAGCCAAGATGAGCCGAGAACTGAGGCGGAGTCGACCCATGATCATTTTCCTCAAAGTTGGACAGAATCAGGTTCGTAACACCCGCTATAGAATTTGTAACGGGCGTTATAACCTGGGATGAAGGGAGGAAGATTAGGCAGGTGAGGGTTGCGGCCGCTACACTACTGATAGCACCCGCGACGTGCGCTCAAGTTAGCCCAGGGATTGTCAGCTGGGAGAAGGTCGCCCCTGTCATCTCATTCATCGCGCCCGCGACCTGCTGGACCAAATGGAGATCACATCCGTTGTCTTCAGGATGACAGTCGCTGTCTCTCGAACACCAAAATCGCCTAGGCAGTTTTCGCCAGACCGCACCCGCGATCTCCCTGTTCTGCGCATTTTCTTCGGCTCTGAACGCTGCGTTTTGGGAAACTATTCTGTGTTGTATTTAAGCTCTTTAGCTGCGATTTTTTAAGGGGGATTGGATTTTAGCTCTGGGGTTAGACATTCAGCCTTGTATTAGGAGTTTTAGAGAGAGATTAGTCTAGGGTTTTGGTGTATTTTGGTTTGTAATCAAGATTGGAAGATTCAACAATTGAGAGATTGCTTTGGATCATCCTTTCCTTTGTTCTTCCTTGCTCTTTACTCCTTCGATAGGTGAATACGTTCCTTAATCTCTTTTGTTATCACTTGTTGATTTAATTGATTTCCTTTAATTGCTTCCTTATTGCTTTGATGTTCTTGTAGCTATTTTAATTGCTTTGGTTGAGTTTTGTTCATTCCTTGCTAGAATCCATGTTTAGGGTAGGTTTTGTTGTTGCTAGTTTGATAGTTGTGATGAGTGGTGGTTAGAAAACTAATGGGTTAGGGAGTAATTAAGTGTGTGAATGGGTAATTAGGCATGGGTTAGCAATTTTAGTGAGTAATTAGGTGGGAAATCACTTTCCCACTCCTTTTCTTCCCTCAAGTGAGGTGTATTTGGGTCCGAAAGCTCCCGAATATTTCCAACACTTGGGTTGGAAGGTTGGAGTCGGGATAGTTAGCACTCGCTTATGAGAGTGAGTAGAGACTAACTCGGGAATTCCGTTTCATTAACCCTCCGGGTCCGCGGTGGGCTTTGAGGAAGTTAATCCGGACTATCCTCGAAAGAGGAAGCCCGGTGGGTATTTTCTAACGGAATTGCCACTTGATTGTCCTCTCTTGTTACTCTCTCGTTGCAAAACCCGTCTCCTTATTCCCGTTTGCATCCCGAAAAGCCTCCAAAGCCCATTTTTCCCTTTGACCTGACCTTAGTTTCTTTGTTCCTTCGTTTGCTTAGTTTAGATACCTTATCCTCACCTTTTGCAACCTTAGTGATCTAGACCCGTTCTTGACCAATACCTTTAGCCAAGGCCCTTCGCTCCATGAGAAGAACGACAAAACTGGGTAGATACAAACAACGTTACACCCAATAACAATGGATGAACACAGAGAATGAGGGTACCCAAATTGCTCAACAATATCAACTGCACCAAGAACACCAAAAATCACCACCAGACAACAACAAGAACAATTCCGGGCACAAACAAGTAATCTCCAACAAAACTATGAGTTCTATGCCTAGCTCTGATACCAAATGGAGAGGAATATGCGGAAGTCTAGGGTCTAACCAAACCATGTGGATGATGGAAATCCACCCATAAAACTCATTAACACTATGAACCTATTTTCAAGGTTTTTGGATTAATGGAGATAAACATGAAATTAAAAGATATGGACAATTCTAAAGAGAGAAATCTCACCAAATTGAACTTAGATGTTCAATCACTTGCACAAGGATCTCCCATAAGCAAAGAGTCTTGAATCACCCAAGAAATCTCACAAAGAGTAGAGGATAAACACCCACTCACAAAGAAGAAAAATCACAAAGCAACTTCCTCCCAAAGGATTAGCTTTCATTGCAATAGGGTTGGAAAACCAACAATTACAAACTCTCTAATTGAGAGGAATTTTCTTGAGTCTAACTCTTAAACATTCATCATCAAAATCGATCAAAGTCTGCCTAGAAAAGTGTGTTAACCAAGTATTTATACTAGGGAAAACACAGAACAAAACACAGCGTTTAACAGCCGCACAACTCGCGTAGAAGGAAGTCGTCGGGGGCGCGACGGGTTCGATCACGTGCGCGACGCCCCACTGTCCTGAATAACCCTGTGCTTCCCGAATAGCGTCGCGGGTGCAACAACCTTCTGCCCCTAGTCCTCCTAGCCTTGCTGCTGAGTGTCGCGGGCGTTACATGGTCTGTCACGTGCGCGACGCCCGGACCAGAACAATGTCGCGTGCGCGACGGAGCTGACCCGGGCGCGACCTCCTGCAGTTTGTGGTGTTGCTTCCTGCTCAAGTTCATTGACTCTAGGACTATACTCGGACCTCGATTCCTCGATGCTTCTCGTCTCGAGACGGCCCAGTATGACCCCGAAGCCCACGGGTTGGTGGAGAAAAAGTTGAGCCTCTCCAAGCTCCAACATCGGAGGACTCGCCTTAACCATGCCAACCCGATACTCATCAACCCACCCTTTGTGAAGGTATATCGGTTCTTGAAAATGCCCGGGTTAGCGGGTTTAGTGTTGAAATGTCGGGTTGGGATTTCTTCCTTCTTGTCATCATCCACAAGCTTGGCTTCGGAAGCTCGGACCCGAATCCGACACGGTTCAGGAGAGTAAGTGTTAAAGTAATCAATCCCTTTTTCTTTTGGTCAAATCCCCTTATGACTAGTCTAGCCTTGTACTTGTCTATGGATATATCAAGTCTCAGTTTCGTTTTGAAGATCCATTTACTACTAATAGGTCTACAACACTTTGGTAAGGTTGTCAATTCCCATGTTTTGTTAGATTCGATTCAATCTATTTCACTTTTAATGGCCTCTTTCAAAAAGGTAGCATATATAGACCTCATAACTTCTTGGTAGGTTTTAGGATCTTCCTCAATCAAGAAAATGAAAACAAATTCCTCATATAAAACATCAACAATAAATTTATTCAGATTATCAAAGACTTCCACCATAAAGAAGGCGACAAAGTCAGGTCCTAAGTTGGTCTCAATTCTACGACTCTTACTCCTTCTAGGTTCAGTTTCCAAGTCTCCATGGTCAGAATTAGAGGGAGGCAAGTTTATATTTTCAGACACAATTTAGGCACATTTTCAGGCATGTTCTATTTCAAATGGAAAACATGCTCAAAGAATTCAATATCTCTATATATGGAAATGGAATAATGACTCAAAGACATAAATGTGTAAGGAACACTAGTTTGAGCATAGCCGATAGAAACAACATCTAAGGTCTTATCACCAATATTAGTCTATTTATGAACAAGCAAAACAACGTTAGCTAGACACCCCCACACCTTAAGGTAGCTCAGGTTAGACGAATAACCCTTCGGAAATTCATATGGTTTCTAGTCTAATTTCTTTTGAGGGCGTCTGTTAAGAATAAAGCATGCAATCAGCACAGCTCCCCCCTCCCCTCCCCCAACACACACATGTAATCAGTAAGGCCAGAGCTCAAAAGCATCACATTCATCATTTCTTTAAGGGTTTTATTTTTGCGTTCAGCTACACCATTCTGTTGAGGGGTATAAGGAGTATTTGTCTCATGCACTATGCCATTTTTTGCACAAAAGTCAGCCAAAGAGATGGTCACATATTTCCCTCCCTAGTTAGACCTAAGCCTCTTAATTTTCCGATCTAGATGGTTTTATACTTTGGCTTTATATTTCAAGAACATTGCTTCAGCGTTATCTTTGGACATAAGTAGGTACACTTTGGTGTATCTAGAGACGGCATCTATAAATGTGATGTAATAACGATAACACCTCGGGCCTTTTTGGGCTATGGACATTACTAATAGCTGCTTAAAGGATCATTAACTGGTCTCACAAATCACTACGGTTCCTTCCATCATACTTCATCCCCGCTCACATGTTGCCAAGGAAACCTTCCCAGGAAATCATCCATCCTGAGACTACTCCCAGCCAAGCACACTTAACTAAGGAGTTCCCAACGAATGAACTTCTTAAAAGGAAGGTGCACCTTGGTGATATAAGTAATCATTTCATACCCTTTAAGCCACACTTTAACCATATATCTGAGGTGTTACAATCACCCCCACTTAAGCGCACAACGTCATCATTGTGCATTAATTCAATCAAGAATCTTTTCTCAAGTAGGTGGCTGCCCATGGGTCCCCCGTCCACTAGTGTAGCTCACACTCACAGGTCGACTCTGATATCTTCTATAACACCCTGGCCCCTCCCGGGCCGCGGACCTTACAGATAACTGCTTCAAGCATCATTAATTGGCCCTATAAATCACCATATATAACTCCTTCCAACATGCTTATTCCTCACTCACATGTTGCTTGGGAAAACATCCCATAAGGTCACCCATCCTAAGACTACTCCCAGCCAAGCATGCTTAACTAAGGAGTTCCCAACAGATGAGCTTCCTAAAATGAAGGTGCACCTTGGTGATATAAGTAGTCAATTCATACCCTTTAAGCCACACTTTAACCATATATCCGAGGTGTTACAATAACTATGTGCGTCCTTACTAGTGATGTTCTTAAAGTCTGCTATGTCAGTGTGAATCAATTCTATTAATTCAGTCTTTCTAGTTATAACGGGTTTGGTAGGCTATTCAGCAAATTTTGCTTCAACACACACATTATACTTCGAAACAGTTTCAATGTCTAATGAGGCAATTAATTGCATTGTTCGAAGTCTCCTTTGATAAGTAAAATTAGCATGTCCTATCCTACCATGCCATAAATCCACATACTCAACAATATAGGCAGAAGTAGATGCATTTCCATTAACAGTTTTGGAAGCAACATTTAGAATAAACAAACTTATCCTGCGGTTAGGGGTGGGCATAACCGATTAATTGCAAAAGCGGTTAACCGTATATGCGGTTAACTACTTTTGCGGTTTTTAGATTTTGAAAACCTAAACCTAAACCGCATAACCGGTTAACCGCTTTCAAATATGAAACCCTAAACCAAATCGAAACCATCGGTTAACCGCATATTATATGCGGTTAACTGTGGTTTATGGTTAATTGTAACAAAAAAAAACTCACCCATTGTTTACCAATGTAGCAACACACAATAAAGCCTCAGACCTAGAAATTTTTTTCATTAATTAAAACCGGTTAACCGTGGTTAACCGTTTTAGAACATTTCAAAACCTAAATCGGTCAAACTGGTTTGGTTAACCGAAACTGCTTTTGCCCAAAAAATTCGATTGACCGATCAAACAGGTTTGGTTTTACCAGTTTAGCAACTTGATTTCGGTTTAGGTTTTTTGCGCCCACCCCTGGCTGCGGTACCCTTTCCTGACAAATTCCCTGTTTTGTAGGATAACAATTTTTCTTGCCTTCTATTCAAGGCAAGCAACATCAAACAAAGTGCTAGAAACTAAGTTTCTACATAAGGAAGGTATATACAAAATATTGGTTAAACATAGAGATTTTCCAGAAGTAAATTTAAAAAGGACCTTTCCTTTACCCAAGACTCCAGTTGTCGCAAAAAATTGGCCATTTAAGCACGCTAGTCATCAGGAACATCTTTAAAGTCATACAGCAGCTCTTTGCTGCTGTAGAAACTCCTTGAAGCTCCGCCATTCAAAATTTACTCTATAGGATTAGCAACTAAGTTGGCCTCTAGGGTGGTTATGACAAAGATGATCTCATTATCTTCGGGCAGGTTGGCTTGTGCAACAGGTTGGCTAGATGGTTGTCTTTGACTTGACTGCGAGGAGCCTTTCTATTGATTGTGTTGGTAAGCCTACTTATAGCCTGGCTTGCCACATACATAGCAGAGCATCTTGGAGTTATGGATTTTATGGCCTATTTTATTCACCGACGACTTGTACTTGGCATATCCTTGCTTCTGGGTTTGATTCGTGCTCTTAAACTTGTCTCTATTCGAAGTCATAACAAGTTCAACTAGGTTGGCATTAGAAGAATGTAAAGACAGCGAGCTCATCTTATATTTGAGACGGTTGGCCTCGTCCTCATGTGATTTATCAATTCCCGTAGGGTCAGGTCCTTCTTCTTGTGTTACAGTTGGTTTCAGTATTCACTCTAGGAGGGAGGAAAATTTTCAATCAACACATTGGCCTACAAAATCTCACACATCTTCATGTCTTCGTTCAAGACTTCAGGACATAGGTTCTCATAGATATGAACCTCCTCCATTACTAGTTTGTCATCAATAATCTGTAAGTTAAGCTATTCCCCGACAACATACTTTCTTTTCCATGCGTTATTTGTACCATATTTTTTTCTCAAGAGTATCCCAGATAAGCTTGGAAGATTTATATTTGGAAAAAATATCAAATAAAGTGCTAGACATTAGGTTTAACAAATATCCCCTTGTTGTTTTGTTGTCTTTCTCAAAAAAAAATTTCGCCACTTCAGCATTAGGGTCCTTTTGAGCACTCTTTTTTCCAGCACCAGCGGCAACAACGTCATCAGAACTAGTGGCAGCAGACCCAGCTATGGCTTATGACGTTCCAGAGTCATTTGGTAATTCAATGGTGAGGACATAGTCGAGGTCGGTCTGCTCCAAGATGATTAGTATCTCATGTGACCAACGCTTGTTATTGGTGCCGTCAAGCGCTTCAATTTTGGAGAAGTCAAGTATGGCAAGATTTTGTGGGAGATCCATTGAATAAATTTGTGTTCAAATTGTAAGAAGTAAAAAAGGGAAACAGTGATTGTTAATGAAAAATTCACATTGTACCATGGATAGAACTAGTGCCTTGAAAACGAATTCGGCGTCCCGTAGGTGCAAATCGACAAAGTCGATCGTTCCTCAAATGTTAACATAGTTACCCTCAGACCCGTGCACTCGAGGCTGGGGTATTGGATTATGCAGCAACAAATGCCCTAGAAAAAATGAGAGAAGAGAAGGAGGAAGAAGGATTTTATGTATGACAAAAGGAATGCAACACATGCTATTTTTGCTAGACAAGGTAGCCGGTATTATAAGTAACAATAATTGAAAAAGAGGAGGAAATCGGAGAAATGGGGGGGGGGGGGGGAACGTCAACTGGAAAAATAACCTGAAATTAAATAAAAAGAATATAGGAGGGACACGACCCACGGCACGCGCCCAGTCTGAACCAGACAGGTAGGGAGTGGCGGAAACACGCACACGTGTGGTGGTCCAAACTTACCCCATAAAACTATGGGTAAAGCTAATATATCAAGCCTAAAAAAGAGAAGCTTTTAAACCCCTCAACAACTCCACTAATCCTCCTCTGTGGGACAAAGGGGAAAGAAACCAAGATGGAAAGGAACTAAGTATGTCATTACATTCAATATATATGTATATGTATATATACATATATATATATATATATATATATACACACACACACACACATATGAATGTCCAAATACTACTCCCTTCGTTCCGTATTGTTTGTCCTTTTATTGACTGTTACGGTGTCCAATATCATTTTTCTGATTGATAATTTCTTATATAATACCTTATTATCAATTTCAAAATTATACTTTATGATAGTATTTTTTGTTACCAACCAAATGGTAATAATGTTATTCAACTAATCATTGTATATTTGTATATATTGAGAAATTTATGGTCATAATTTTTTAAATTTGACTGTACAATTTTCAAAAATGGCAAATAATATAGAACGAAGGTAGTAATAGACGTCGTTTGGGTATCTTTTTATATTAGAATGATACAATATGAGTAGAAAATAATATAGAACGAAGGTAATAATAGCTGGCAAAATTTTATCCGACCCGAAAAAATGCGGGTTCGGACATAGATTTTTTGATCGAATTTTATATTGACCGAATTGACCAAATATTCGGATATAAAATTTCTCTATTTGGTGTTATCCGAACCTGATGCTGCCCGAACTTAGCTCCGTCTGAATTGACCGACATGGTCTGACCCGAATAAAAACTGGGTCTGTACATGAATTCCTAGTCCGAATTTTGACAATGACCGAATTTGTCTAACCTTAATTTACTTGGATCTGAATTTTTGCGAAGGCTAAATATAAACGAATTTTGTTTTTTAATATGAAGTTTATATTGTGGAAGACTCTTGCTATGTAATTAGTATAAATACCCTTTGTGGGTTAGGATTGAAATCATCCTAATGTCCTTTCTCGATTTCCTTGTGTCTACTGTTTTTCTTTCCTTATGTTCATAATTTCATAAGACTTTATCGGCACCATACTCTAATCAGTATTATAATTTTTTATTAAACTAGGCTTTTCTGATATTTTAAGGTTTTGTGATTTCCCTCACTTATACACATGAATGCACAATGACTTTTTTTTAATAACCGAACGCACAATTATGTTTAACCAATCGAGGGGTTACTTATATAATTATATTATTATTTATTTATCACTAAACACTAATATCTATTCTTCAATCTACAAGCCCCGAGACATAAATTCTATATAATTAAGATTAATCTGCTGGACACTTCAATTATCATGCTTCCTTGTTTGCACTTATACACTTAATTATAACCACCTTCCTTTAATACGTTACTTTGAACTGATAATTATATGTCTAATTCATTTAATGCGATTAAACACCTAATTTAACACTTAAGTGCAACTTGCTGCGTAGATCATGCTCATAAAATGCTTTCGTTGCTTTGTAGAATTAATAATTTAATATGACCATATTGCAATATAAATATATAATATTTCTTAATTGAATTTCTTAATTGAATTGTTTACATAGGCCATCACGTTGTGCATGTATATTCATCAATATTATCTCGTAGTTAGACATTTGTTTTCGATAATTCGGACTCTAACCCAATCCATGAAACACAAAAACAAATAGGCCTTGGCCCAACTTGAGCCAATCACATGGATCAGTCCACCCATAAAAAATTTATGGCATCATAAAACAAACAACAATAATGCGCTAGATTTGACACATTCTCACTATCACTTACAAAAATTCATACCTTACAATCTTCCTTCTCGGTTGAAAATCATTGGGATTTCACTGAAACTTCTTGCTAATGTTTCTATAGAGCACGATAATCCTTCTGTCACGCCCCGAACCAAGGGTATGACAGACGCTGCACACCTGTAGGACAAAGTCTCACAAACATGCAAGGCTCAAAAGATAGAAACAGACCCAAGATACAAAATATACTTAACTTTGAACAGAGTGCTTGATTGAATAGTCAACTAAGAAGGATACTTAACTATACAGCGGAAGCTACAACAAAAGATATTTAAATCTTCCAACTCACAAAGCAACTAAAATAACAGAAACCTTATCCCATGCAACCTCTTGGCCCACTACGCTTCACTGCTAAACTCTGATACCATAAAGAATCCGAACACCACCAAGAAGCGAAGAATCATAACCTGAAAAATTAGAAGATGATAGGATGAGCTCGAAAGCCCAGCAAGTAGCGTAACACTCCTTTAGCTGGGTTAGGCATGCGAGTAAAACATAGGCTGGGTCAAAGCTCACAAATAATACATAATAAAATATGACTGGGTTTTACATACAATTTTAATTAGTTCAAAACTCCAAAATATACAATAATATTCATCAAATGATTTACTAATAGAAAGACACGATACATCAAAACTTAGCAATCAAAATCACAAAATAGAATTTGGGGCTAAGGCCACTACTAGCCCAGTGGCATGGGCAACAGAAACCACTATTGACCCAGTGGCGGGGCAACCATGTACCACTATTGAGCCAGTAGCAGGGCAACAAAGGAATTGGGCCCAACGGAACACATACACATATCAGAACACACAATAGCGCGCATACAAGTCGATCGACAGGTCCACTGCATACCTTAACTGGCTAAGGCAGAAGACATAGCCCAAAAACAAATCAGTAACTTGAATAACAAAACATACAAAAGTACCCGGTCAAGAAATTTAGGATAACTAATAAACCAGAACAACAAAGTCACTAGTACAACGAAAGGTTCAACAAATTTAAATAAATAAAACTATTACGAAAACGGCTACTTTACAAATACACTAGTCAAATTGTCATAAATAATCTCACATGGTGTATTTAGGGCAAAAACTACAACTTAGTAACAATATACTTGCAAACAATAGTTGAAATTACTACCAAGGGTATCAATGTTAAATATGTGACAAAATAGGAATGTAGCGTATCAAATTGACAACGGAAGGTTCACTTTATAAATATCTAAATCAATAAGGAGTCGATCAAATCTTTCGGACATAAATAATACCAAATATAATATCTTTAAACAATAGCATGTCAACAAGATTTAATAAAATTAATTTACAGAAAAAGAATTTACAAAACAATATTTTGGGCAAAATCTGATGACTTACTCCAATAAAACAGGATCACCTATGATTAATACGGGACTTAATAATTAGCACACTAACACCTACTAATCAAAGTTTGTCCAAATATATTGATATATTTCTGTTGCTCAAGGGTAGGCTGACACTCTCACTCCCGATATGATAATCCAATTAAGCTAGGAATAATAGTACCGAGGACCCGCAAAAGTATACTAAGCATCGATAGAAATATGACAAGTAGATGCACTCATAACCACAAATAAGCTACTAGTACCATAGAAGTCCTAGCATGTGCACGCATAGCTTCTGTTCCTATTTCCATTCTTTAATCACCAAAATCCCATGAATCATATGATAATTCCAAACTACTGATGTCTAATACTAAACAAAAACGTTGGGCTGACCAAATAGGAGTTAGGATAACAATTGAGGAACAATTACTTAGAGGAAGTAATATTAAAATACAATAGTTCTAGGTAATGGAAAAATTGTCATGATAAGTAGTGCAATATAGCAGAACTAATTTACAATAAAGAAACCTACTTGATACGATGTTTTGGAATTCTAAATCGTTTGGAAGTGGCAAGGCAATTAGATAAAATAGAGTTAGGATAATAAATCTCAGAATCCAACAGAACGGTTATACATAAACTCAATCACTTTATTTGCATTACCAACAAGGTTTCCGACGGCCAAATCAAACGATATTCACACAAGTTTCCGCCAAGATATTCCACCGACTAATATATATCGACTCGAGGCTACCACTGGATTATTACTATAGTTGAAAAAAGGATAAGAATTAAAAATAATCTAAAGATATTAACCTCTACGATTTTTTTTTTTTTGGACAACTTTGCTTTTCCTTTCTCAGTCTTCTCTTTCTCCTTGACTGGCGATGGGAGACACCGTATTATTTTATGAGGAGGTGGATATATATAACTAGGACTAGGGTTTAGGGTTAACCTCTCCTTAAAAATTATAAACGGGCTTAATAAAAAGCCAATAATACTAATGCTACCCTCCTCTGGATTTGTCCTTCGGCCAACTCCAAATTTGGGTGATTTTCTTGAAAAACTATTTCATTCCTATGCATTCAGATCGATTGTCCATACTGCTACAAAGAAGGTGGTAATCCATATTCGTTTACTTGTTTAATTCTTGAATGTTGCCACCACCCAGCTTTTGAAACAGTCGTTTATGTCCTCCTTCACTTGAATTTCAAAACCCTAGTGCCTCCATTAACCTCTTCCAGATCTCCTAAGCAAATTCACATTGTATCAACGGATGGTTTATCTCTTCTCCCACACTGACACACATTGGGCAAATATTCAATTCCTGAGATAAACTTCCAATTCTTATCAGCTTACCTCTTGTATTCATCTTACCCAAAAGGGCCATCCACATGAGCATTTCTACTCTTGACAATTCTAGCTTCTTCCAAGCTTTGCTCACTATAGAGTCAACTTGAACACTTCCCATTGCTATTTCTTCTGCAATGACCACCAAACTCTTTGTTCCGTACTCAATACCACCCCGTCATTGTATATAATCCTCCTCATTTGGTCTTGGCTAATGTTTCGATAATCTCCGGAACAAAATTTGCTCTTACACTGCCTCCAGTATTGTAAGTTCTCTTCTGCACATTCAAACCCACCTCCAACACCTACCCTCCATTTATCCCATATCTTTCATTAGTCTTTGTTGTTAAAATAGCAAGTAGTCACAGCAGGAAAGATCTTACTTGAGTTGTTGAAAAAAGGACACCGTGGCGTGGATAACCCACTGTCCTGAAAGTGATTTCGCCTGAGCACCGATGCAAACTCTGCGATTGCGGCTACTCCCCAGGATTACACGGTCTGGTTAATTTAGTGCATTCTCCATTAACCAATTGGAGTGAATGAGTAATTGCCCAAAATAATTTGAAGAGAAGAGAAGCAAAGAAAGATATGAAGAAAATTAGAGAGAGTTTTTCTGTGTTTGAACAAAACAGAGGGGAACTCTTTAAATAGAAGAGATGATGAAAACAAGAAGGCATTGATCATTAAAACTAGTTGTATGGAACACTGCTCAATCAAGCCTTGAGACCCCATCAATCTGTCTCAAGCTCCAATGCCCTCGTAAACACGCGTAATTAATTATAATAATCAAAACCCGAGACAGAAAATAAAAACTATTTAAAAAGTGACCAAACAAACCCGACCTCGGCCTGCCCGACAGGACAGGCGGTGGCGGCGACGCGCGCGCGTGTTGACCATCAAGTCCACCCTTGTCACAATTAGTTCAAATGGGTTTAGGGAACTCTACTATTTAAAGTAGAACAACTTTCCCTTTCCTACCAATGTGAGACACCAACTTGTTCCCAACAAGAAAAAACTTAAACATTGAGACTTAAAATCCAACATTCTTTACTTTTGTGTTAAATCTGTTACAAGTTAGGAAGCAGCTTCTTCAATGGTTGTTGTGCTAGCTATTTATCATCCCAAAATTGCACTTTACTTCTATCTCCCATGTTAGTAATTAAGTCTTACATAAATCCTTATTTTGTTGGACTTTCATCTCTTCCTAATTTCTTTATCTCCCTCTAGGATCTTGACCTTTTTAACTTAAAAGAATTTGGCAATTTTTTTCATCAGATTCATGAATTAAGTTGACAACCTTTCTCCATAGAATTCCCTCCTTAGTCGCGTACCTCCACCACCACTTGAATGATAATATAGCATTCTTCAGCGATACATCTCCAACCCTCAATAATGCACCCTTCGGCTTTTCCACTTGAATTACTTCACATTTTATAGTGACATTATGTTGGAGCCATTTCTTCTATACTAGAAAAAGATCTTTGAATTCCAACTATTTCTTTAGCAACATACTTTGGCATCTTAAACATTGCTAAGTAGTATGCTGGTAGACTATTAACCATTGCCTTGATCAGTACTAGTCTCCCGGCTCTAGATAAACAACTTGGCTTCCAACTTTTAAGCCTATCTTGAATCGTCTATATAATTGGCTTCCAAGCTTCTTTTCTTCTCATGTTGGCACCAAGCGGAATACCAAAATGTGTCATGGGCAATTCCAGTACATTACATTTCAAGATTTGCAACATCTTGTGGCCCATTCCTCATTCCTGCCAAATACCACCAGATTAAATTTTGAAAATTTTACCTTCAAACTTGTCAATTTGCCAAATACCACCATCCCCTATTCTTCTCTTCATTAATGATTGGGCTTGGTAGACTCTCCTCATGCCCCTTGTTCTTCATGCTTGATTGTTGTAATTACTCCCAAATATTAATGCCTAGAGACTACAATAGCTCTGGCTTTAGGACTTCCACTTGCTCTGCTATCCAAGTAACCTCATCAACGTAACAATTGTTACATAACTGCACTATTAAATATTGTGGCGATGGATATTCCTATTATTGTTGAATTTGTTGTGTTTGTAATTCGTTATTGAAGGTGTAGACACCGGATTTTGTACCGGTATTAGTTTTAGTTATTTGTAAAAAATAAGCTAGCCGAGTAATTTAGTGGCATGCAAACTCATTTCTCTTCTAGCCCGAAAGCGAGCAAAGTGGCCCAACATTACGGCCCAAACCCGGCTGGGTTTTGCCCAGCTCTACGAAAACCCGGCTGGGTTTGGTGGGCTAAAGCTGAACGCAGCTCGGCCCAAACCCGGCTGAGTTACCGCGGCTAAACCTAAACTAAACCCTAATCGCCCCATCTAACCTACATCCCACTATAAATTAAACCTATTCCCCCTCCATTTCGGGACGGCGGATTATGCTAGAGTATTGACACTAGTATACTCTCTCTACCTCTTCTCTCCCTTTGCATGCTACTTCATTTAAGGTTAGAATAATTATCGCATTGATGTAAACCATGCAATGTAACCTAGCGAATTCATGTGATTCTTGTGTTTTCAATTCATAATTTGCATGACATTAATGTTAAACTCGTGAAATTTATATCAAATTCCTCCCTTTTCAATTTATTTGCTTTGATTTAACCCTAGTAGAGTCTATTGGTTGGAATAGGAGGATTTGATAATTTTAATTGTCAAATTCGTAACCTTGCCCCCGAATCCGTCTTTTGGTTCGTAGACCGGAGTTTTTATCAAAATGGTTTGTTGTTTTTCTCCTAAAAATTCAACTGGCGACTCTTCATTTGTACTTCAATGTTTTTCTCCTAAAAATCCAACTGACGGGGTTGCTCACTAAAAACCCAGACGGGTTTTTGTCCCTGAAAACCCAGACGGGTTTTAGTCCCTGAAAACCCAGGCGGGTTTTCCCTGAAAACCCAGACGGGTTTTTGTCCCTGAAAACCCAGACGGGTTTTCGTCCCTGAAATCCGACGGGTTCTGTCTGTAAACCCAGACGGGTTTGGTTCATATAAACCTAGAGGGGTTGACCATTTTATCGAGTCTAAAATCATTCTTAAAATTTAAACCTTATTTAAGGTTAAGCAATCCTATTCGGCTCCCAATCACTTTTAAGTAGCGCCGCGAAAAAGGTTATCAATTTTTCTGGTCTCTGATTAGCGACTCCTCGGGACTTAAACTTAAAAAGAGGGTAAAACTTGAAAGAATTAAATTTTAGTGAATTTTGTAAAAAAAAAAGGAGGAATTAATTTATTTCACATTTTTATCATTTTTAGGCATATTGCATACCAGGCTACTCTTGGGCCTTTATGGCTGGGAAGCACAAAAGCGTTGGTTTAGGTTGTAAAACTAGGAATCAGTCCCGAGAGCGGGAGGTCACTACTTGTGGGATGCACTTACATCGCCAAGCATTTGATCTCTCCTCTCACCCGTGTTACACTCTAAAGGTTTCCTTGAAACCCAAAGAGCAACACCCCACACATTTTTCCTATGAACTCCATATAGGGAAAATGCACCGGGGCAAGAACATGTGGTACCCTATTCATCTCCCTAAACCTAGAAAAACCCTGAATCTAAAACCATGGTTAGGCTCATCCCGCATCTATATGTCATGTAAATTAATCCTGTAAAAGATGAGTCCAAATGTCTAGCCCAAACATGAGTGGGACGTCATTCTAGCCCGCGTAGGATCAAATGAGAGATGGACTGGCCCAAACCCAGACGGGTTTGATGTACCTGAACTAGTTGGACTCGCTGCGAAATCCTATCTATGCCCATTTGAAAGAGAGGAATTACAGTTCAAACCCAGACGGGTTTGGGCCTGTTTTTTCTTCTCCTTCCACATCGGGCCAAACTGTTCGATACTGCAGTCAGCCTGATCCACTTACTATTGATCCTATTCGGCCCTTTATGACGCTCCTTGAGTCAGATTCCCATTGTATCTTGTACCTTGATCTTGAGCTCGATAAAAATTCAAACATGATCCATCGTGGCTCGATCCAAGTAATGACCCAATGAGTATCAGTCCTGTCAGTCATCATGCTAGGTCCATATAGAGTTAGGACATGCACTCCCATAAAAGTGGGTGAGTCACCCTTATGTCAGCATGTAGGCGTCATGTCCATGTCCTAGGTTCATATAGGTCCATTAAGTCATGCATGCATTGGGCGGGTGGCATAAAGGTTCTTTCGAGCACTAAACCAGTTTCCATGCAGGCAGGATAGCAGACCATCTCCGAGCCCGCATCCGTGACCCACGAACCGGCAGGCTCATTCACAATCCCAACTACAGACCGCCTGCCCGATCCAGTGAATCCAGTGAATCCACCATGTCAGGATCCCTAGCCAACAACCTTTTCGGGGAGAGTTCTGGTGACAAGCAACTCGATGGGCTGTACGAGCAGGTACAGGAAGCAATTGCCTTTTGCATGGCAGACCAGGAGGACAGAACCAATGAGAAGCTAGAAAAGAAGTTCAGCGAAAATCAACAGACCATGAATGGCGTGCTGGAAGCCATTAAGCAGATCAACAAGAAGCTGGGCATTGAAGAGAAGGGTAACCCTAAATCCAAAATGGGGGCCCAAAACCCAATTCATCTGGTGAGGCCAAGTCTAAATCCGTAAAGAATAACTCCAAAACCTCGGAGGACCCCTATGTCAAGAAGCTTGAAGAGAAGGTTGACATGCTCACCAGAAGGATGATGAAAGTTGATCCAACCTTTACAGACGCTTGCATGGATTTGGCCATCCGCAAACACCATGTATCAAGGGTAAGGGACAAAGTTGAAGTATCGGGCATCAGGTTCAAGTCATCTGAGAATCCATCTCATCATCTAGAAGAGTTCCTGAGGCTGGCCCCTCTTCACAAAGTAGATGAAAGTCTTTACACCACAGTCTTCCCTTCCACTCTAGAAGGTAAGGCCAAGGTGTGGTACCAAAATCTACCCCCTCACATCAAAACTGACGCAGACGAGTTATTCAAGGCCTTCATCAGCCATTTTAGTCGTCTCCAACAAAAGGAGGTCACTGTAGATGACCTCACTTCCATGAAGCAAGGAGATGATGAGTCATTCCTCTCTTATTATGAACGATGGCACTCAATGCTGTTAAAGATCGACGAAGCAGTCCCCTTTAGGATGCAATTGAGCACTTTCAAGCAAAGCATCCACCCTTGCATCACCCAGCATTTTGGCTTTCAATCTATCAAAGACTTTGAGACTTTGAAGGATTTGTGTGTGCAGTGAAGCTTACAACGAGAAGAGCACATAACATTCTGGATCTAGCTCCAACAGGAGGGTCACTAGCATGCCTAGCCCCCCTCAGAAAACTGTTGAGACTAATTCCATCCAACGGAGGCCGTAAACCTTTCTTACTTTCAGTTTAACTTGCTTCACTTAGAAAAATCTGGACGAGATCTCAAAAGTTTTTGAAACCTTTTCCTTCAAACCTTCTGATTTTGAGACAAGTTATGAAAGTTGTATCTGACTGCTTTAACTATCTTAGAAAGTATAAATGTGCGTGCCGCAAATCTTTGGGCTAAGTTTAGTTGATTGAGCCCCATCCCGTGAGTCCACATTGCCTAAATTTTGAATTGATCACTTTTATCAATTCCATGATCCCTTGAGTGACTCACCCATTAGTTGCATCTCTAGAACTTGTTTTGCATCTTGCTTGAGACTACACATTTGCATTGCACGCTGTGACAAAGTGATTAAGGCATCCGATTTTATTTTGATAAGCTACATAGCTAAATAGCCTTCCTTACATTATATTTACCGTTCTTTTTGCCCCGCCTAGCCTTTGTTTATCCTTTTTTCATGATTGAACCCTGACAATACGAGCCTTGGCCTCGATATCCAGATCCCTTTGCCTTGCTTGGTTGGATGAGAGTTTGTCTTTTTTTGGAAGTTTGGGAGAATCTGAAAGTCCCATATCTTGAGCGATTGGTATTTGGTTATGTTGTTCATATATTATATCAAAGTCGAAGATTCCATAGATATTCTTCTCCCCGATCACCCACAAAAAATAAAAAAAGAAGTAAAAAAAAAGTAAAAAAAGGAAAAGAGTTTCAAAAATAAAAGGGTGATTAGGGAGATTCAATTTAAAGTTCAGAAAACTTTGACCTGGTTGTATTCAGTTGAGATGTTTCAGGGTGAAAGGTGAAATGCCTTGCATACATTAAGCAAGAAGGAGAGTTCAGAGTGTTTTATTCGTTGAAAATCAATCCAAGCATGGCTCTTAACTCCTCATTCCCAAATTTTACCGCTCCTTACCCTAACCTAAGCCCCGTTGCAACCCGAAAAAGTCTTTTTGATTGTCACTTGTGCATTGCATAGCAGTAGTGGAGAGTGAGGTTCTTACCAAGCTTATGGTAGTTTGTTTCTATTGGTTTGAGTATGAGAAAACACACATACCTATTCAAAATTGAGTGTTTGAGTGTTTGTTCTTTCCTATGTGAGGTTTGTTCTTTTTGACTGACCTACGTCCATAACTAACTACGCAAATTTGCATTATTCTTAGAACTGTTGGCGGATTTATGCCTCTGAAGTACTTGTTCTCTCCTTTGGGATTCGAAAATTTCTTCCTATCTCTTTCGAACTGAGTTTTGATTTTGTCCAGATTAATCTTTGTGCTTGCTTGTTGAATTGATTTTGTTCTTCCTATCGAAAATTCCTTATCCCAGAATGTTTCAGCAGTACGTAGAAAATCCCAATCTATCTTCACTTGCCTCAAACTTAGCAGAGAAGTCAACTTATACCTCCCCAACCATCTCTTTTCCTCCTTGGACAGAGTGCTTATCCAAGTGGCTAGCTTTTTCTCGAACGCCATCAGGATGAAAGGACGATTTGATTCACGTCGGGGCAAGGAAATAATGGGGATAATGAAACTCAGGCGGGTTTGATGGTGTTTGGTTTGTGCTTGTGATTTGGAGAAGGCGTAACCCAGACGGGTTTACTTGCCATGTACGCTAAGATCAGTTTTCCTTAAACTGCACACCAAGTTAGGGTTTCCCAGCGCGAAACCCAGACGGGTTTGGGCCAGCCTATGTGGAGTTCTAAAGGCCCAGGGCCTAAAACCCAGACGGGTTTGGGCCAGCTTATTGGGCTATCTCACGGAGCCACTTCAACTCTATCTTGGGTCGTAATGCGGGTCCACAAGATAGTTATATGTCTTCGCCGGCCCCGAAACTGTAGCTCGAACTTACTTGTAGCATTTAATTTTCGGTCTTTTTTTTCGTTTGGGGAAGTGGGAGTAATCCCACCATGTAGATTGCATATCGCATTGCACAAAAAAAAAAACGTACGTCATGCATTAAGTGTACATGAGTAACATTATTACATCATTGCATTTCATTGTCCTAAGTGCATAATAAAGAGTCATACATAGCATTATATAAGTTCATTACATAAAGACCCTGCATGTGCATCATTCTCAGTCTTCATCATGCCAGACCTCCGTATCGCCACCACCACTGGCGCAATTAGCCCCATGGGCCCCGCTTCCACTAGGGCCAAAGTAAGTGTCCCACTGGTAGTAAGAGGAGACTACCACCTCTGTATCGCTACCTGAGCCAGATAGGTGCAACACTTCGGTACCGCCTGCATTAAGCCAAGAATGTTCGAGTGACCCTGGCTTAGAAAAAATTCAATCGAGTTTCCACTAAGCCGGGGGCTATTTGAATCCAAAAAAAAGGGGAAGCAAGTCACTACGGCAACTATCAAGTGATTCCCAGTTTAGCAAGAGTTAAATCAAACTGCCACTAAGCTGGGGGCTACGTAGCCCAAGCAAGGGGTCGAATCAGCCTAAAAACTAGAACGGCCTGCCTAGGTCCGTTTTCGCAAAGACTCATTTCATATCGGCTCCTCGCCTTCTCTCAGCCCAACCCAGCCGGGTTTGGGCCTCCCCACCTTCAGTCCTCTCGGCCCAACCCAGACGGGTTTGGGTCTGTCTGTCGGCTCACTCGACTCACAAAAAAAAAAAAGGAAAAGAGCCCAACTCTCGGTCTAGCCCAGACGGGTTTAGGTCTGCCTCCCTCACTCAGCAGCTGACTCGCAATTCAGCGCAACCCAGACGGGTTTGGGCCTTCTTCCATTTCATCCGCTCACACAAAAAAAAAAATTTAGCCCAAACCCAGACGGGTTTGACGGGGAAAAAAAAAAAAGAGGCATGCAAAAAACCCAGACGGGTTTTGTGGGCCATCGCAGCCTTAAATGAGCCCAAACTCGTCTCTGCAATTCAGGCCCAATGCAATTCGAGCATAAACCCAGACGGGTTTTTCAGGCCATTTCCCACGAAGCAATGGCAAACTCAAAATACGTCGGTCTAATTTTGCAGGCCCGTTTCCGAGAGCTAAAGCACGAATGACAGGTAAATTCTCTGACTCGCTCTGATTTTCAGAAAAACTGATGCCCTCCTTCTCTTTTTGCAGAACAATGCACAAAATACATCGGTCTCAGGCGGTTACAAAAAGACGAACTCATCTTCAGCGGCCGTCATCGAGCCCTCACAATGCGATGACACCCTTTTCAGTACACAGACAAAAGTCCCGCACTCCACGGCGAAATGAAGTGCGTGACCTTGATCTACCTCACGGCGAAATGAAGTGGATCACCTCATCATCCTGGCATGCTTCACGGCAAAATGAAGCACGTCACCCTGATCCATCTCACGGCGAAATGAAGTGGATCAACTCATCATCACGGCATGCTTCACGGTGAAATGAAGCATGTCACCCTGATCCACCTCACGACGAAATGAAGTGGATCACCTCATCATCCTGGCATGCTTCACGGCAAAATGAAGCACGTCACCCTGATCCATCTCACGGCGAAATGAAGTGGATCAACTCATCATCACGGCATGCTTCACGGCGAAATGAAGCATGTCACCCTGATCCACCTCACGGCGAAATGAAGTGGATCACCTCATCATCCTGGCATGCTTCACGGCAAAATGAAGCACGTCACCCTGATCCATCTCACAGCGAAATGAAGTGGATCAACTCATCATCACGGCATGCTTCACGGCGAAATGAAGCATGTCACCCTGATCCACCTCACGGCGAAATGAAGTGGATCACCTCATCATCCTGGCATGCTTCACGGCGAAATGAAGCACGTCACCCTGATCCATCTCACGGTGAAATGAAGTGGATCAACTCATCATCACGGCATGCTTCACGGCGAAATGAAGCATGTCACCCTGATCCACCTCACGGCGAAATGAAGTGGATCACATCATCATCCTGGCATGCTTCACGGCGAAATGAAGCACGTCACCCTGATCCATCTCACAGCGAAATGAGGTGGATCAACTCATCATCACGGCATGCTTCACGGCGAAATGAAGCATGTCACCCTGATCCACCTCACGGCGAAATGAAGTGGATCACCTCATCATCCGGGCATGCTTCACGGCGAAATGAAGCGCGTCACCTCGATCCACCTGACGGCGAAATGAAGTGGATCACCTCATCATCCTGGCATGCGTCACGGCGAAATGAAGCATGCCTCCTGGATCCGCGTTACGGCGAAATGAAGTGGATCGACTCCGACCAGCTTTACGGAAGAAACTAAGCAGGTCACCCCACACAGACACAGGTCTTGCACTTCACAGCGAAATGAAGTGCATCACCTTGATCTACCTCATGGCGAAATGAGGCGGATCAATTCGGTCTGCTTTACGGAAGAAACTAAGCAGACCAACCAACATCGATGCAGGACCAAGCTTCCAAGCGTCAACCAGCTTCAGAACAGGCTTCTGATTCATATCCAAGATCATCAAGACTACTTTGATCGTCGTTTTACTCAAACTCGATCAAAGTGGGGGCTATCTGTAGACACCGGATTTTTTACCGGTATTAGTTTTAGTTATTTGTAAAAAATAAGCTAGCCTAGTAATTTAGTGGCATGCAAACCCATTTCTCTTCTAGCCCGAAAGCGAGCAAAGTGGCCCAACATTACCGCCCAAACCCGGCTGAGTTTTGCCCAATTTGGGTTTACTAAACCCTACTGGTTTGTTAACGCATGAGCCCAAAACCCAGTGAGTTACGCGGCTAAACCTAAACCTAAAATAAACCCTAATCGCCCCATCTAACCTACATCCCACTATAAATTAAACCTATTCCCCCTCCATTTCGGGACGACAGATTATGCTAGAGTATTGACACTAATATACTCTCTCTACCTCTTCTCTCCCTTTGCATGCTACTTCATTTAAGGTTAGAATAATTATCGCATTGATGTAAACCATGCAATGTAACCTAGCGAATTCATGTGATTCTTGTGTTTTCAATTCATAATTTGCATTGCATTAATGTTAAACTCGTGAAATTTATATCAAATTCCTCCCTTTTCAATTTATTTGCTTTGATAATTTTAATTGTCAAATTCGTAACCTTGCCCCCGAATCCGTCTTTTGGTTCGTAGACCGGAGTTTTTATCAAAATGGTTTGTTGTTTTTCTCCTAAAAATTCAACTGGCGACTCTTCATTTGTACTTCAATGTTTTTCTCCTAAAAATCCAACTGACGGGGTTGCTCACTAAAAACCCAGACGGGTTTTTGTCCCTGAAAACCCAGACGGGTTTTAGTCCCTGAAAACCCAGGCGGGTTTTCCCTGAAAACCCACACGGGTTTTTGTCCCTGAAAATCCAGACGGGTTTTCGTCCCTGAAATCCGACGGGTTCTGTCTGTAAACCCAGACGGGTTTGGTTCATATAAACCTAGAGGGGTTGACCATTTTATCGAGTCTAAAATCATTCTTAAAAGTTAAACCTTATTTAAGGTTAAGCAATCCTAGTCGGCTCCCAATCACTTTTAAGTAGCGCCGCGAAAAAGGTTATCAATTTTTCGGGGTCTACAGAAGGTTTCAGTTATCATTGGATTAGATTGCTACTTTGTTGTGGACGAGTTTCAATGATAGGTTGGTTTTGAACCGATTGGTGTTTGTGCATATAATTAACGTATTCGATGAAATGCTCTAAAAGAGTTTTGGACTATAAATTTAATAGTAGTATAACAAACAGATGCAAATTGTAAAGGAAAAATATTTAAAAAAAATTAGTTGTCATGGGGGGGGGGGGGGGAGTAGCTTCCAATGCCATCTACTTGCTAGAACCAAGGTTTATGTGCTATGCCTATAGAAATCCCAAATTGTTGCACGTTACCAAGAAAAGATCCTGCTTCAAACCAAGGTTCAAAAACTTTTTTTGAGACATTGACTTCTCTTATTTTTCATGACCTTTCTCTAATGTTGTGATTAGACCTGGCAGTTTCTGACCGGTCCGATAACCCGACTCGAACTCGCCTGAAATTTTCTGGGTTTTGAACACGATTTTTTCAACTAAACCCGAAGTATACCGAACCCGAAAATTAGCGGGTCAAACCCGAGCCGCCCGTTTGACCCGAAATTTAACTTTTTAAGTTAAACTTTATTAAAATTTGTGACTTTGCATTGAAATTTTTAACTATTAAACTATAAGCGCAACTTATTTATTTGTTATTTATCTTATTTGAGTTAAAATAGTTACAATAATCTATCGTTACAAGAAGATAATCATATTTTATTATGTATATTGTACAAAAAGTAGTATTTATAGACCATTTTTTGAAAAAGAAAAAACGAAAAAAGGTCGGAATCTTAACCCGTTGGGTTGACCCGAACCCGAAATATACCGCCCGTATTTTCCCGAACCCGAAATACACCCGACCCCTATTTACCCGAACCTGATATACGACCAACCCGAAACCGCTCGCCGGACCGAATTGACAGGTCTAGTTGTGATATTTGTGTTTCCTTTTCTCTTTGTGTCTTGTATACCCTCTTTCTATCCCTCTTACCTCTGAAGAATGCGAAGATGTGGTATTTTCTATGGTTATAATGATATCTAATCACTTCTTTGATGTAGTACCTATCTTATTGTCGAAAAATTATAGTTTCATAATGAACTTTAAGCATCAGTAAAAGTGTGTTTTGCATTCCACATCCTTAAAATCCCACCACCCTATTCCATGATCTTTTTCCCTTTTGTACACCTCAAACTTTTTAAATTAAGGATTCTAGCTCTCCCAGCCATCAAATTTGTGCACATTTGGGGAAATTAATTGGGAAATTTATGTTAAAACTAGTGGCCACCAACTGATGGCCCTAACTGGCTACAAAGAAAAATTAGGTCAAAGCCCACGTCGCATCACAAAAGAGAAACTTACATATCATGAAATAACCATGGGCGCTGGCTGATACATCGCAAGTGCACGGGTGTAGATTTAACATGTATCTAGGTTGTCCCACGGAGACAAGCTCAACTACACACCAAACTAGCCCTTTAATTGATTGCTAAGTCGATTGGGTTTTGAGGTGGTTTTTTCTAACAAAACTACTTTTAACTACGAAAGCAATAATTCTAGGATGAAATCAAATAAACGAAACCATTAAGGAGACAAACCAAAGGTACTAACGAAACAAAGAGGATTGAACACGAATTTCACTAGTTTGGAGAACTTTTAGGGTTGACAATCGCATAAAATCTTTCGTAACATCTTTTAGAAATGAATCGAATTGCCTAGGGAAGCCAATCACCTACTTTCGTGGTTATTTCAACTTTAACTAGGTTAATGATCACATTATAAAATGACCCCTATCTAAAAACTCTATATGTCTAGTTCATTTTATAGTTAGTTCAACCTATGCTTTCCAATTCTCAATTTTCTCCTTTCGGTGCTTCATTAAAGAACTTACAAACATTAATGATGATTAAGCAAAAGCAATGACATACATACTCATTGGTTGAATAAAAATGCATCTAAATCAGATTCACAACATGTTCAATTTAATAATATTCAATCCATCAAAACAACTAGGATTTATCCCCAAACAAAAGAAAATCTACTCACTAACCATGTCTAAACTACAAAAGCACATAAATTCAACTATAGAAAGCATAGAAATCTAAAGAAAATGAAGAAATAACCAAAACTGTGCAAAAAACCATTGAAAGAATTTGGCAATTATGGACTTTTGCTCCTCCAACACTGTATCGATCTTGATTAATCTTCAATCTTCAATTCGCTCTCAAACTCTTGATTATTCTGAGATTGCAGGAGATGGATGAAGGTAAGGATGGAGGTGGATTGTATCGAAAGAGTGGATGGTCATTAATGATGTTGTATGAAGGTGGATAAAGAATGAAACAACCGAATCCATCGATTATATAGCAATAATGGGCGAGAAACAACAAAATTCCAACAGTCAAGCTCGCCACGAACCGTGTCGGTGTGGCCATGACTCGTGTGAACCTCAAAATATGTTGGAAATATTTCAAGAGTGTAAGATAATTATATAGCCTAAAGAACTAGATATAATTAGTATAAGGATCATATATAAGTGAAACGTCGAGAATATGATCAACACGAGTGAAACTGGAATCAACACGGGTGGTGTTGGCTTCCAGAGAGCAAGGAAAATATTCCTGGGCTCAACACGGGTCGTATTGCACCCAACACAGACCGTGTTGATTCAACATGGACCATGTTGGAGTCCAGAAATGTTTTAAATGCTAACGACTGTATGATTTCGTGTAATTAGTGTTTGATATTATAATTAAGCACGATTATGATTGCATTCCAACAGCTATATGACTTGACTTGGTCAAGGTCATATTAAGGATAATGATCCTCCATTTAAGCGCCTTGATTGTCCTTTGACTAGGGTATCCTAAGAGGGTGGATGTCTCCTATATATAGGAGACATTCCAAGCTATTGAGAGACACCATTCTAAGTTAATCACAACCTCATTCTTGTCTAGACTGCAGCTATACTCGAGTGATATAAGAGAGAAACTATATTCTTGAGTGTTACAAGTGATATGCTTTATCCCTTTGAACACTTACGGTATAGTAAATAGTTCTTAACGAAAGTGAATACAATCCACGAATCTTAGCAATATATCCAAGCGAGTTTCATTGTTTTCTATACCTCATACTCCCTTTCCTCCAACAATCTTAAGAACTATTTAGTAATGGCCTCGCTACGTGATATGTCTAGAAATTTCCAAAAGCTAGAGCGCTTTGAAGGAGTGGATTTCCGACGTTGGCAAAGCAAGATGCATTTCAATTGCTAACAACTCTCAATGTGGCATATGTGCTTCACATTCAGATTTCTCCCAAGACGATTCAAGAACCTTCAGCCGAGAAGGTGACAACCGAGAAGTCTCTAAAAGGGGATGCAACCGGCAAGGTTTCCACGGGTGATGGAGGCAAGGAACAAGGAAAAGACAAGGTGCCCGTGGAAGATGCAGAGGCAACTCGGCAAAGGCTCAAGATGGAGAATGACCACTACATTTGTAGAGGATACATTCTCAACGGGATGAGTGACACCCTCTTCGATGTCTATCAACATGTGGAGACGGCAAAGAAGCTTTGGGAGATGCTTGAAGCTAAGTACATGTCGGAAGATGCGTCAAGTAAGAATTTTCTTGTTAGTCAATTCATGAAATTTAAGATGGATGATAATAGGAAAATTCTAGATCAATTCCGTGAGATTCAACGTATTTTGAGTAACTTCAAGTAACACAATTTGAACTTGGATGAAACTATAATCGTATCCTCTATTATTGACAAGCTACCTTCTTCTTGGAATGAGACTAAAAGGACTCTCATGCATCGGAAAGAGGCTATGTCTCTTGAAGGTTTGGCTAACCATCTTCGGATTGAAGAGGAGTCACGCCTACAAGATGGTACCAAAGAGCAATCTAAGGTCCATATGGTGCAAGAGAATAAGGGAAACAAGAATAAGAACAAGAGCCACAACAAATCTAGCAAAGGAATTCAAAAGCCTAAGCAAGTTTGTGGGAATGTGTCAAATCGGGGGACACAAAGAGAGAATGTTATCAATGAAAAAAGAAGCATGGTCTTTTGAACAAAGATACATCTAGGGGCAAGAGTAAGGAGAAGGAACCCAATTCCTTTGTGGCCATGATTAAGGATCATATTAACATGGTATCCATTGGTTGTAATGATTAGTACATAGACTCGGGTGCGTCAAGGCATGTTTGCATTGACAAGAGTTTATTCAAGACTCTCAAACAGGCGGATGATGGCGTGAAACTCTACATGGGCAACAACCATCCGGTGAAAGTTGAAGCATTGAGCAAGCGGAACTTGTTTTCACTTCCAGTAAATCTTTGCTTTTAAATGATGTGTATTTAGCTCCGGAAGTTTGTAAGAATCTTGTATCCAGTTATCTCCTTAGCAAGTATGGTTTTATGCAAGTTTATGATGGAGATAACTATGTACTTTCCAAGGGTTGGACTTTTGTAGGGAAGGGATATGCTTATGGGGAGATGTTTAAATTGAACGCGAAAAGTAATAAAGATGACATGATTTTCGCTTATATGCATGTGTCTAGTTTGAATAAATCGTTTCTATGGCATGCTAGATTAGGACATGTGAACTTTTCAAAGTTGAAAGAAATGTCTAATCTTGATTTGATTCCTAAGTTGAATGATGACATAGAAAAGTGTAAGACATGCATGCTCAAAAAAATCACTAAGGATCCGTTTGGACCTTGGAAAACAGCATGGAAAAAAAATTATTTTGGAAAATGAAAATCTTTCCTTTGTTTGGATTGAAGAAAAAGGAATGGAAAAAAAATAGTTGGAAAATTGCATGGAAAATTTGGAGTAACAATGAATAAAAAATTTTCCCTTCAAAAATGAAAGGAAAGTTGAGAGAAAAATTTTGGATCAAAGCCAATGTTTCTTTTCATCCTCTCTCTAACTCGTCTCTCTCTCTCTCTAACTCGTTTCTCTCTCTCTCTCTCTCTCTCTCTCTCTCTCTCTCTCTAACTCACCTCTCTCTCTCTAAGTCTCTTCTCTCTCTCTCTCTCTCTCTCTAACTTTCTTCTCTGTCTCTCTCTATAACATTCTTCTCTCGCTCTCGCTCTCTCTCTTCTCTCTTCTCTCTCTCTCTCTAACTCTATTCCCTCTTTCTCTCGCGCACTCTCTCTTCTTTCTCTCTAAGTCTCTTCTCTTTCTTCTCTCTGTCTCTCTAATGTTCTCTCTCGCTCTCTCTCTAACTCTCTTCTCTCTCTAAGTCTCTCTCTCTCTCTCTCTATAACTCTCTATTCTCTCTCTCGCTCTCTCTCTTACTATCTTCTCTCTTTCTCTCTCTCTCTAACTCTCTTTTCCCTCTCTCTCTCTCTCTCTCTCTCTCTCTAACTCTCTTTTCTCTCTCTCTATCGCTCTCTCTCTCTAACTCTCTGTTCTCTCTCTTTGTCACTCTCTCTCTCTCTCTCTCTCTCTCTCTCTCTCTCTGTGTGTGTGTCTAACTCTCTTTCTCTCTCTAACTCTCTCTTTCTCTCCCAAATCACATCATATGATCTAAAAAAATGAAACTAGATATTTGCAAGTTTTCTTGCAAATTTTATTTTTCCATGTATTTTTCCTCAAACCAAACAAGGAAAAGAAAATTGAATAGAAAATCAATCTTTTTCCTTCAAAATTTACTTAAACAAAACATGAGAAAGAAATTTACTTTACCCCAAAAAGTTTTTCCTCCTAATTTTTTTTCCACGAGATATTTTTTCCATCCTATTTTCCTAGGTCCAAACGGACCCTAAAAGTTCATTCTCAAGTATAAAAAGAACTTCTAAATTGCTT
The DNA here is from genome assembly GCA_029582165.1 of Portulaca oleracea. Taxonomy (NCBI): domain Eukaryota; kingdom Viridiplantae; phylum Streptophyta; class Magnoliopsida; order Caryophyllales; family Portulacaceae; genus Portulaca; species Portulaca oleracea. Next base: position 26,066,984 of record CM055869.1, read on the forward strand.
GATTTAATTCATAGTGATTTAGAAGATTTTCATAGTACACCTTCTATGGGTGGTAAGAAGTATTATGTGACATTAATTGATGATTATTCTAAATATTATCAAGTTTATCTTTTGAGTTCTAAAGATGAAATACTTGAAAAGTTTAGAGTTTACAAAACTAGAAGTGAACTTCAATGTGAGACCTTGATTAAAACTTTAAGATTCGATAGGGGAGGGGAATTTTATGATCCAAAGTTTTTCCAAGAAACGGGCATTGTTCATGAGACAACCGCCCCGTATACACCACAACAAAATGGGGTTGCGAAAAGGAAAAATAGATTTAAAAGAAAGGGTGAATTCTATGTTGTCTAACTCCGGTTTAAGTAATGGATTTTGGGTGAAGCCATGTTAACAGCTTGTTACATTTTGAATAGACTTCCATTCAAAGGGAATTCTAGTGCCCCATATGAATTGTGGAACAAAAGAAAGCCAAGTTTAAAATATTTTAAGATTTGGGGTTGTAGGGCCATTGTAAGGGTCCCGGAACCTAAGAAAAAAAAGTTAGGTGAAAGGGGAATTAAGTGCATCTTTATAGGCTATGCTCAAGATAGCAAAGTTATAGGTTTTTGGTGGTTGAACCAAATGAGTACATATTGGTGAACACCGTTATGGAATCAATAGATGCAATTTTTTGATGAGACTAGGTTCTCTTCAATTCCTAGACATAAAGATGTAACTCAAGATATTGTTCCTCTAATTGAGCCTCAAGATGAAAATCATGAGGGTATATCCATACAAGATGATCGTTTGAGTCATGATATTACTCATGATGAAGAAGATGAAAGGATTGAATTAAGAAGGAGTAAAAGATCAAGGAAACCAAAAGATTTTGGTTCGGACTTCTATGTTTATTTAGTAGAAGGTTCAAGGGACTCAATTGAAAGTGAGACCCTATGTATGTACAACATAGATAAGGATCCTAAAACTTTTAAAGAAGCTATGCAATCTCATGATGCTTCTTTGTGGAAAGAAGCGGTACAAGATGAGATTGATTCTATAATGGAAAACAATGTTTGGATATTGGTTGACCTTCATCCGAGAAGTAAACCAATTACCTCTAAGTGGATTTTTAAAAGGAAAAGAAAAGTGGATGGTACCGTTGAGAGATATAAAGCCCGGTTGGTTGTAAGGGGCTTTACTCAAAAGTATGGTATTAACTACTTTGATACGTATGCACCAGTGGCTAAGATAGCTTCAATACGTGTATTGTTGGCTTTAGCTGCTATCCATAAGCTAGTTATCCATCAAATGGATGTCAAAGCGCCATTCTTAAATGGAGAACTAGAAGAGGAGGTGTATATGGAACAACCCGAAGGGTTTCTTGTTGAAGGTCAAGAGAAGAAAGTTTGTCAACTTGTAAGGTCCTTATATGGACTTAAGCAAGCACCTAAGCAATGGCATAAAAAATTTGATGAAGTAGTGCTTTCAAGTGGTTATAAGATCAATGAATCAGATAAGTGCATATACTCTGAGTTTGATAATGGAAAAGGGGTAATTATATGCCTATACGTTGATGACATGTTGATCTTTGGGACCGACATGGAACAAGTTAATAAGACCAAAGAATTTCTATCCTCAAAGTTCTCTATGAAGGACATGGGTGCAGCGGATGTAATTCTTGGTATTAAGATCATTAGAAATAATGATGGTATAAGTTTATCTCAAGAGCATTACATTGAGAAAATTTTAAATAAGTTCGGGGGTGAAAATGTATACCCGCTAAGAACTCCTTATGATCCAAGTAAGAAACTAGAGAAGAATATGGGTTCTCCGGTTGATCAACTTGAATATGCTAAGTTGATTGGAAGTCGCATGTATGTTATGACAAGTACAAGGCCAGATATTGCTTATGCAATTGGCATGTTAAGTAGGTTTACAAGTAATCCGAGTAATATGCATTGGTTTGCAATTCGGAGAGTGTTAAGATATCTAGCTAGGACTAAAAGTTATCAACTCACTTATAAAGGATAGCCTTCGGTTTTAAAAGGATACTCGGATGCGAGTTGGATAAATAAAGGAGATTTTTCTTCTACTAGTGGATGGGTGTTCCTTTTAGGAGGTGGAGCGGTTTCTTAGGGTTCTAGGAAACAAGCTAATATAGCGGATCCCACTATGTCTTCGGAATTAGTAGCGTTATACGCTGCTTGCAAGCAAGCAGAATGGTTAAGGAACTTATTATTGGAAATACCTATTCGGTTTAAGCCAATGGCGCCAATCACAATTCATTGTGATAGCAAAACTACTCTTGATGTTGTGTATAGTCATGTTTACAATGGCAAGTCGAGGCACATTGGTTTGATATATGCTTATATACATCAACTTATAAGGGATGGAGTAGTGACTTCAAGATATATCAAATCAAAGGAAAACTTAGGCGATCATTTTACCAAAGGGTTGTCTAGAGATTTGATAAAAGGTACTTCAAAGGGGATGGGTTTAAGTGTAGCTCAAATATCTACTAATCACAACAAAGACTCAACTTTACGAATTTGAATATCACCAATTTCTAAAGTTCAAATGAGTATATGGAGTTGTCTTAATTAGTGGGAAGCATCAAATTTTACCCCAAGGTTAAGTGATGCTTAGAAAATTGTAATGACAAGAGGTTGAGTAGTAATACTCTTGATAGACTTTGTGGAAAGCCTAATTACAGGGGTGGTATATTACAAAGTCTACCTATGTAAGTCTAATGTGTGGCCGCATAAAGGAAATATGAGCTAAAGTTTCGAAACACTTATGAAGGATAAGGACACAAGGCCGGACAATAGTATCAAGATGTTTACGCTCAAAGATCTAAAGATGTATGTGTGTTATGAGTATAGTTGGTCAATATAAATCCAAAGTTTAAAGTTATGTCTACTTTGTGATTTGAACTCAATTTTGGCTCATATACACTAAATGAAAAGTTCAAAGAGTAATCTACTTTTCATTAGGCATATGTCTTGTGAGTTTCTCTAGTGATTACAAGTTAAGGTATATCTCAAATAGCGGGGGTACAAGCTCCTTAAGTTAAGTTATTTCAAGAGTTTTACATACTCTTGAAATAGCGGGGGATTGTTGGAAATATTTCAAGAGTATAAGATAATTATATAGCCTAAAGAATTACATATAATAAGTATAAGGATCATATATAAGTGAAACGTTAAGAATATGATCAACACGAGTGAAACTGGAATCAACACAGGTCGTGTTGGCTTCCACAGAGCAAGGAAAATATTCCTGGGCTCAACACGGGTCGTGTTGGAACAACACGGGTCGTGTTGCACCCAACACGGACCGTGGACCGTATTGATTCAACACAGACCGTGGACCGTGTTGATTCAACACGGACCATGTTGATTCAACACGGACCGTGTTGGAGTCCATAAATGTTTTAAATGCTAACGGCTATATGAATTCGTGTAATTAGTGTTTGATATTATAATTAAGCACGATTATTATTACATTCCAACAACTATATGACTTGACTTGGTCAAGGTCATATTAAGGATAATGATCCTCCATTTAAGTGCCTTGATTGTCCTTTGACTAGGGTATCCTAAGAGGGTGGATGTCTCCTATAAATAGGAGACATTCCAAGCTATTGAGAGACACCATTTTAAGTTAATCACAACCTCATTCTTGTTTAGATTGCAGCTACACTCGAGTGATATAAGAGAGAAACTATATTCTTGAGTGTTACAAGTGCTAAGCTTTATCCCTTTGAACATTTACGGTATAGTAAATAGTTCTTAAGGAAAGTGAGTACAATCCACGAATCTTAGCAATATATACAAGCGAGTTTCATTGTTTTCTATACCTCATACTCTCTTTCCTCCAACAAAATTGGTTGTGTTGATGGGTTTTGGGAAAATTGAGCTCTCTAGAGGCCAACACGAACCTTGTTGGGTTTAACACGGGTCTTGTAGAACCAGGAAATTTTTGGGTCATCTTGTTTTGGTCATATCTCTTTTATCCGACTGACTTGGTTCTGGACTTTTCGAAAGGCTTTAGGAGTCTACTTTTCCTTGGTATAAGCCCAAAGTTATAACATATGTGTGGAAGAAATGGTGACCAAAAGTAGACATGTATCAGCTTTCGCACACTTTCTGTTATCTTACTCATAACTTCTTCATCTCAACTCGAAATTGACGTTATAGTTTATCGTCAAAAAGCTCTTTCAATGATGAATCAAGAACTTTTTGTGAAGTATGGAGTTTAAAGTACTAATATGTACAAATTGAGAAAAACACCGAGAACTCAATTAAGGTAGCAAAATAAGATCATAAAAGATCAATTAAGCACATTAATCCCCAAATTTCACTATCAAAATGATTCAAATATTTAGTCAATATATGCACTTATCACTTGCAGCGCTTGCCTCGGAGCATTAAGTGCTAGGTTGGACGGTGGTTGCACCTAGCCTGTGCTTTGCAATGTAGCATCTGTTTGAGGTGCGAGCGGCGCCTCCTAGGGCGCGGCCTGTGCCTCCTCATTTCCTGACAGCTTTGGACCCTTTGGAGGTTCCAATCGAGCCATATCACATAACATATTGGTTCACACCATCAAAGTGATCAAAAAAGGTAACTACGTGTTTATGTAGCATCCTTTTGTTGGTTTCTTTGAACTTTGTATGTTTTTTCCTATTAAAAACATAACTCTGAATATGTGATGCTAGTAATTAAATTGGTTAAACTTGAAAACATGTATCCTCTGTATCTTTCTAAGGACCTCTAGTCTCGTAAGTTGTTCTTGTGAATGTGGCCTTTAAATGAGTATACTTTGTTGTATCAAATGATGATTAACAAAAATAACAAGCAATTGTTTTACAAACTATATATGATTAATTATTGGTCAAGATTGTTGGATTGATTGGTTAATGAATGATGATGATTGAGGTGTGCAATATTCATTTACTTACTATTGGAATAGAAATTTGGTTATCTACATAGGCTCGTAAGTTTTCTTTCTCGTCATTTTTCAATCAGATGATGTTACGTTGGTTAGGTTTTGATAATTAGAGAGGTAATATCACATGCATTTAATTTGGTATTTTGATAATTGGAGGGGTAATATCAAATGCAACAAGGTGTTGATGGTAGACCATTGCTCAAGTATCAAATTATAGTCATTATGCTCTCAAGGCTGGTAATTTCTCTTTCACTAGTGTATTAGACTTGGATACGTAGTCCCTCCAACCATAAATGTAACGTGATTTAGAAGCAGGACAAAACCACGCATATATACGCATGGTGATGATATTTAAGAAGTAGCCGTGATCACCTACATAACAAACTTTTTGGATCATTTTGTAATGTCAAAGCCCCTTTCGAGTGACGGACATTGCCAATATCTGCTTCAAAGATCGCTAACTGGTCCCACAAATAACGATGAGTCATTCCAGCATGATTCGTCCTCTGCTTGGAAAAACTTCCCAGGAGGCCATCCATCTTGAGACTACTCTCAGCCAAACACGTTTAACTGAGGAGTTCTCAACTGAGCTTCATAAAAGGAACGTGCACCTTAGTGATACAAGTAGTCATTTCAATCCCTTTAAGCCACACTTAACCATATACCCGGGGTGTTACCATAATCCCCACACAAGTGCACAATGTCCTCGTTGTGCCTCAATTCACTCAAGAATCTTTGCCGCGTTAGGTGATTGCCCGTGGCTCTCCCGTCCACCAGCGCAACTTACAGTCACAGGTCAGCTCTAATACCATTTGTAATGCCCTGGCCCTTCCCGGGCCGTGGACATTACTAGGAACTGTTTCAAGATCGACGGTTTGCCCCACAAATCACCACAAGTCCTTATAGCGTGCTTCGTCCTCGCTCATACACTGCTTGGGAAAACTTCCCAGGATGTCACCCATCTTGAGACTACTCCCAGTGAAATACGCTTAAGTGAGGAGTTCCCAATATTTGACGATCTACCTTAAAAGAAGGTGCACCTTGGCGATATAAGTAGTCATTTGAATCCTTTAAGAAACACTTTAACCATATATTTGTGATGTTACAATCACCCCCACTTAAGAACACAACATCTTCATTGTGCCTCAATCCACTCCAGAATCTTTGTCTCACTAGGTGACTGCCCATGGATGTCCTGTCCATTGGCGCAGCTCCCAGTCCCGACTCTGATACCATCTATAACGCTCCGGCCCCTTCCAGAATGCAAACATTACCAATAACTACTTCAAAGATCTCAAACTAGCCCCACAAATTACCACAAGTCCTTCCAACGAGCTTCGTCCTTGCTTCCACATTGCCTGAGAAAACATCCCAAGAGGTCACCCATCTTGAGACTACTCACAATAAAGCACACTTAACTGAGGAGTTCCCAACGGATGAGCTTTCTAAAAGGAAGGTGCACATTGGTGATATAAATAGTCATTTCAATCCTCTTAACCACATACATGTGGTGTTACAGATTTTGATCATATACTCTAGCCTGACATATTAAATTGTAGTTTCTCTACACACAACTAAGAAGCTAGTAATTTTTTTTGGACTCGAGCCTCCACAAGTTCCTCACAAAGATTGAAGTAACCCTTTCCAACTCAATGGTGTGTTTATGGATTATTGGCTTATCTTCATCAAATTCTTCCGCTATTGTTTTAGAAAAATGTAATTCACTTTCTATCTAGCCTTTTTTAGACTTTTTTTGGGGAAATATTTTAGAATTTCGATAGTTTTTACTAGCTTATCTTTACCTATTTGTTGGTATTTAAAACATTTGGAAACACAATCTTTATTTGATGAGAAATTCCTTATTTCCAGAATTTGGATTTCAAAAGTTTTAATTTTGTTAATATTGAAGCAGGTAATATGAAATCTATATTTACCTATAAGAATTGCTAGAAAAATCAACAACAAAATTATCAACATAATAAAGGCCTACGGCGACATTCATTGTGTCTATACTAGCATATCTTCTAAATGTCATCAGGGCCTTTAACCACATTTGGAATAAATCTTGGTTAGGGTGATCCAATTAAAGGCAAAAATAAATGTTGTCAGTATATTGTTTTGTTGTAGTGAGAGTAGTTCCAATTAAGTCGAGATTCAGAAAAAATGAATTTGTTGATGAAATCTAAGTGACATCTTGTTAGAGATACAGCTTGTAGAGTTGTTCATAGACAAAAGGGTGATCAGAAGGTTAAAATGAAGAGACGTGCGAACTTCGTGGAAAATGATAGTCTTGATGACATCGAAGCTGAGATTGAAAGAAGGAAGGTGATTATTGGAAACGATATTGGGGTGCGAATCCTTGATGACCCAAAAAGCTAATTTCATTGATATTGCTTTTTTTTTTTTTGCGTTGTTTTGGTTTTGTTTGGTTGTGGTGCATGTTAAAGTATTTGCAGTTAGGGGTGGAAGAAAAATCCGGAACCGGCACACCAATCGGAAACCGGGTTAAAAAAAACGGGACACGGGCAACACTGAATCGGGTTAAAATTCCGGTGCACTGCACCGGAAAAACCGGATACTAAACGGGACATTTCTGGTTTGGGATACTCACACCGACGGGGAACCGGCACCGCACCGTTAATATATATATTGGGCTTATGGGCTTATGGGCTTATGGCACTGCACCGGAAAAATTCTACCCAAAAATTAATACAAAAATAGTGTAAATTAACTTGTTTAAAAAAAATAAAGAACATTAGTACATTGGGCTTATGGGCTAAGATAGTAACAACTAAGAATCGGCACCGAACCTTTTTTTATTGAATAGACATTTTTTGATGTTGATAGAAATTAATGTGGTTCTGGTTCACCGGTGAAACCGCACCATTAAAGCCGGTGCACCGGTTTTTAAAAATCAGGTGATTCAGTTCCGGTTCCGGTTTAAGGTTGTAGCGCACCGTTTCATCCGGTGCACCACTTCAACGCACCGAAATCGCACCGCACCGCACCGCACCGTTTCCACCTCTTACTTGTAGTGTTTTTTATTTAGCAGTTTGGTTGTTACCTTTTTTTTTTTTTGGTGGTGGTTGTTTGCTGTTGTATATGCGGGTTGCTGTATTTTATAAACTTTTAGCCTTTTTGGCTATTAATAATCGAAAAAAATAGGATTATTGGATGATAATACACTGAACTTTAGGGATATTGGACAATAATGCACTGAACTTTTTTTTGGACTCTAATACACTGAACTTTGAGGGTACTGGACAATAATGCACTCAGACCAATTTGGTGTTGGTTCACGCGGTGGTTGTCCTAATTTGAAGTATCATTTTTCTTTTCTTTCAAAAAAATATATTAGTCATCTTGTTTATGTGCACTTTCTTACACGACAAAATGTTTTCTCTGAAAAAGATAGAAAAACAACACCTCAAAGTAGGACAGTCACCGCATCAACCACCACCAGAATTGATCTGAGTGCATTATTGTCTAATACCCTCAAAGTTCAATTTATTAGAGTCCAAAAAAAAAGCTCAGTGCATTATTATTCAATACCCCTAAAGTTCAGTGTATTATCATTCAATAATTCAAAAAAAAAAAGTCAAGGTTCAAAAATTGTTTGTCGTCTACTGCTCTTACTTCATGGAAAAAAGTTAGATGAGGTTTTGTGAGGTATTGGTAAGTCTTATTGGCAATTTTTCCTGTAAAGTTTCCTTTAAAATCCCAAAATAGTGTTATTTATTTTTCAACTTCACCTATTTTAAATATGTCACATAAGCCTCACGGAATAAAATTTTTATATATAGATATGAAAACATAAATGTTACTACTACCAACTTTAAAGTACCTATCCAAAAAAGTCAATTAAACAACCTCATCAACATGGCAAGTTGCTTTTAGTTAGGACTTAGGAGTGTTAAAAATTTGGTGTAAATCATTTCGGGTTCAAATCAATCAGACATCAAATGAAAAATTGATGTCTAATGTTCAGTATTTTTACGCAATTTTTGGGATTGAAAAGTTTGGACATACCAAAACTTGGGTCTATAATTGATCCGATGGATAGGGAAATGAAATACCATAGCTGATTTTTCACTAAAATTGATCAAAGTTAACATTTGAACGGAAAAATATTACCATGGTATTTGATTTTTTCCAAGTAAGACAGAATTAAATAGGAAAATCGGGAAAAAAAAATTAATCATACATTGGGGGTATGGGAAAAAAAAATAATCTGAACTTATAACTTTATTATGGATGAACTGAACTTTAATCCCTATTATCTTTAACATCCATGACCTTGTTAAACTCATCCGAAAAGTGACGTGGTGGTTGCGATATTGTACGTAGAACTTTTTGCTACTAAAAAAAAGTTAAAAGTATGATCCGCGTGTAATATCGTCACCATCATGTCACTTTTCGGATGACTTTAACAAGGTAGTGGATGCTAAAAATAATTAGAATTAAAGTTCATCTCATCCATAACAAAGTTGTAAGTTCCAATAATTGGATGCTAATATACCGACCTTTAGGGGTGTTGAACAGCAATATACCTACCTTCACTTTTGGACAGTAATATCACTGACCTTAATACCTTGGTGACATTAATGTACCAACAACCAATTTGAGGGCGGTGAACCGGTTCACGGTCTGACGTGGCAGGCAGTGGAAAAAAAAAATCGGTGCCACGTCAGACACTCCGTTTAGCATGCTAATAACGTCGTTTGTTGTCCCCGTTCAACCCAGTTTTAACCATTCACTAAAACTACCCCCTTCCCCCTCTTTAATTTTCACCCAACCTTTTTTACTCCTATTACTGCCAATTAAGTCACCCCAAGTTTCTGAATCCTCTCCAACCCATGAGTGTAAATGAGAACATGACCTTGGAAGCCATGGCAATCTCAGTCTAGATCTTTCTCTGTCTCGTCATCTGGCTCTGTCTCTCTTCGCTCTATCTTCTCTCTGTGACTCGCGACGGACGTTGCTGCTGGATCTATCTTTGTCTTCTCTCTTCGCTCAATCTTCTCTCTCTGGTTGGTAATTAGGGTTTTATCGAAACTAACAATGGTACGGAAAGGAAAGGGCAAGCAAATTGCACATGTAGAAGAAAAAGATGTCAGGCTATGTAAACACAAGCTTCCAGTCACTTATCAAAGATGTAACAAGGGATCTAATAAAGGGAAGATGTTCTTTGGTTGTCCTTTATGGAAGGCGAGCCCTAATTGTATCGATGATTAGGGTTTTCAATTTATTTGGGTATTATTTTGATTGCAATTAAACAATCTGAGCCATAATTGAATTGTATTCAGGTTGATAATTGTTGGTATTCTGATTGGGAACCTATTGTGGACAATAGTAAACATGAAAAAAACAATTTAATGGAAGCAAAACTTGAGGCATTGGTTGCTGAACTGGCAGAAATGAAGATCGGGCAAAACAGCAAAAAGACATTTGTAAAGGAGATAAAGCATGATCTGCCTGATGAAGTGGGAAAATTGAAGGCGGAGATAGCTTATTTGAGGAACATGGTTGAAAAACATAAGAGAAAGAGGATAAAGACAGAGCAAGAGATATTGGAATTGAAGGCAGAGATGACACTAAAAGAGCTAAAAAAACCTACAAAAAAAGTAACTTTTGGAGAGTTGGATTGTGGTGGATGTTAGTAATTGTTGCATTTGTAATGGGGAAGAGTTTGTAATAGGGTAGGTAGATGTCAGTATTGTGGTTGAGGTTTTAGGCATAACAAAATTCTAGCCATTATCATGTCCACCATCTGTAATGTGGTGGTTGTATTTTGTGAAGTATGGTGAATGGTTGGTAGGAATGGTAGGTGTTTACAATAACTATGGTGGGCATCTTATGTTATCCCTAAAATGCAAGATGTAGTGGCTTGTTTATTTATGAGGAATTGTAGCATGTTAGCTATATTTAACTCAGTATAATGAAAGTCGGTTTCAAACAAACAACATATTAATTTCAAGATAGCATGTTTCAAACAGACAGTTTGAACCTTAATACATATCAACCAAGATAGCATACTAATTGCAAACATTTGCATTGAACCTTAATACAGATCAACCTAAATAACATACTAATTTCAACGAACAATAAGCTGATTTCAATGCAAATACGAATGGATAGTCAAAAGATGGCCTTCATTGAGTTGGATATCCAAATATACATCACAGATTCAAAATACATAAGTCTGAACCCTAATACAAATGTATGCTTCAAAATACATAAGTCTGGACCTGAATTACATAATGAACCATCATAAATAGGTACCAAAAGAGCCCTTTAAAAGGGTAGAAAAAGCTGACTAAGTTCAATACTTGGGGGAATCTTAACATGGGACAACAACTTAAATACAAATGCATAGTTGCTTTCAAAAAAGGGCCTTCAAATGGGGACATGATGCACATGGTGACATCAAGCACAAGAAGGAATCTCTTCTACTGAGTGGTTTGTGGGGGCGGGCAGTCGACACTTGTGAGCATACCAATGTCTGACTTGCTGACCCATTCTCTTGCATCTGCCAAAAAAAAAAACTTAAATACACACAAAACTCATATAGATATCAAACAAACTGGAACATGAACTCACCCTTGATGTTCTTCTTGTAATACGACCTCCTGAATTCCCAGTTGTGTTTGCCCAACTTCCTCGTCCTGTTCGTTGAGGAACTGCAATGACCTCCTCAGAATCAGTAGCAGCTTGGGTTTGCTTTTTTGGTCTCCCCCTTGGCCTCTTTACAGGAGGTGTAGAGCTTGGGATAGAATTGTTTTTTTTAGGGCAAGTCCTCTTATTGTGGCCAATTCTATGTCAAATAGAGCACTCCATCTCCATCCCATGACGAGTTAGCTTCCCAGCTCTTTTAGGATCTTCATGTGGATCCTTTCTCCTGTTTTTCTTTGATCTGCCAGGCATTATTCTGACAGGAGGAGGGTCTAATGGCATCTCCTTTTTTGGCCAATGTTTCTCTCCTACACATGGAAATATGGGGTTGTCATAAGCTTTGTAGTACATCCCCTTCTTGAAATAGGGGTGTACATGGCTTTCACAGTCTTCCTTCAACCAAGAGCAGCAAGCAATAGCATGTGAACAAGGGATTCCAGTGAGATCAAACTTCCTGCAAGTACAAGTTTTGGCATCCATATCCACAATGTAAGAATCAAGACCATCATCCACTTCAAAAATCCTATTGAGTGAGGCATGTGCTTCACATCTCCTGGCTTCTTCCCTCTCTTTTTCCAACTTGATTCTGACCCTAGGGCATATTTCATCTTCTAATTTGTCCATCAAAGTCTTCTTCGTCACAATCCTCTCCATCAGAGATACCCTAATGTCTTCAAGCATAAAGATAAGGTGCTTCGCCTCGCCCTTGCTTGTATGATGTATGCATTGAATGTTTCTGCAATATTGCTCACAATAGTGTCACACTTGTTTGCAGTGGTCACAAAAGCCCTACAAAATCTCTTTGGATCAGCTGATACAAAGTCATCTGCAGCATGAGTGGAATATTGCCTCAACTCAGCTAAAGCAAGGTTGAAGTCTGTTTTGTTGTATGCTCTTGCAATTTTCCAGAAGTGCATCTTGAACTCACCCCCTTTATGTGTCTTCTTCCAATTGGCATAGATGTGTCGTGCACACCTCTGATGCTCAATCCTTGGTAATTCCTTTGCCACGGAGCTAGTAATGGCCTATCAAATTTATCAGTTGTAAATCATAGATAACAATATTCACACATCCTATGTAAGTGTACTGTCATCAGTCAACTAACATTCCCAAAAAAAAAGTAACACATATTCAGACAGTAAGCAAGTTTAAATATTGTACTGTCACCCAAACCAAATAAGAAATATGAACCAAAATCAGTAAACCAAAATCAGTGCACTATCAGAAATTAAACAAGTTTGGTCAAAACATAGTACGACATAGGCATACATCAGTGAACCAATATGATCTATTTACTGTCATCAGTGTACTATCATCAGTGTACTGTCATCACTGACAAAAAACAAAGAAATATGAACCAAAATAAAACAAATAAGTACCCTAAAACTACAAACAACAGATAAAAACACAGGATATTAATGTGCAACAACAAAGACAGTACAACTGCCAACTTGAATCATAACATACTAAATCACAAAGTCAGTGTAGCATCCATTAAAAAGTAACCAGGCATTACCTGATGTTCATGCGATATTATAGTCCAACCATTGCCATCAGTCAATTCAATGCAATCCTTAATTTGAGTTAAAAACCAACTCCAGCTGTCATTATTCTCTCCTTCAGTTACAGCCCATGCGATAGGGTACATCTGGTTGTTCCCGTCCATCGCTACTGCTGCCATCAATACCCCACCCAAAAAGGTCTTCAAAAAGGCTGCATCAATGCACAACACAGGCCTACAACCTTCCAATACCCCTTTCCTCAAACCATCAAAGCACACAAAAAAACGTTGGAACACAGGTATCTGTTTTGGTACAGGTTGGTTAGGTTGTTGGGGTGGCAACTCAGTCTTCAACTTGAATACGCTATGTTTATTGCTTCTCTTCAGCTCCTCTATATAACTGCCTACTTTGTTGTAATGCTCCTTCATAGACCCATGTAACAACTTCCCAGCAGATTTTCTGATCTTGTATGCCACCCATTTTGTGATGACCAGCCCAAAATCTTTTTTAACCTCAAAGCAAATTTCTTTGGCTGACCAATGTGGCGCTTTCTTGAACTTCAGTATGTAATGTGCAGCTGCCCATTTTGGTTTGAAGGAGTTGTTTCGAAGCATGTTTCGTTTGCATTTGTGCTGGCTAACAACAGTCCTAACTAAATAACTTCCCAACTTCCTATCAAAGGATGCATAAACCCTAAACTTGCAAGGCTCTGTGCAAACAGCTTGTACCCTTTTCCTACGAGGGTCAGAAATGTTGATCTTCAGATTATACCCCTGTGCTAAGGCATAACGGGCAATTGCATCTCTGGATCGTTCTTGGGTACCAAATGCCATCCCAGTTTGCCATTTAAGTCTCTTGAAGTCAGTGTTGTTATCAACCCTTGGTGGACCACTTTTTTTCCTACGACTCATGTTTTCAGGGTCACTTGACACAGGTGTGTTCATATCTTCTGAATCATCATACTCACTTTCATTATCATGTCAACCATCTACTGAGTTATTAATACCACCACCAATATTAGCATCAACTCCACCATCATTACTTGCATTCTTAGTGGGAGCCACTTGAGTTGATGTAGTGGCTACAATTTTATTCTGCCTAAAACCTCTGACATTGTTCATAGCCGCTTCAAACTCTTCATCACTTGTTTCAATGTCAGGATAATCCGTATCATCACTATCCCTATTATAGTCATTGCCACCATCTTCAGCTAATAATGCATTTGCCATCTCTGAAAATTCACTCCCCTTCCTCTTAGCTTTCCTCTTACCATTTGAGCCTTGTTCCTTATCACACTCATCAATCTCCAGCTCTGTTGGTTGGTACTCCTCATCTGAGGAATCATCACTCAAACTTGTACTTCCAAATAAAATGGACAAAGGTATAGGTGAATCAGGCCTTGGATCTTCCCAATCATACTCCACATATGAGTTTTCGGTAGGGACATGGGTTTTGATAGGGGATAATTGGGTTTGGGTAAGGGAAGTGGCTGTTTGACATCTTGTGACTGGGCTTTTTGGGAGGGGACAATTGGGTGTAGGGGATTTGGGCTTTGATGTAGGGGTTTCAGGATTTGATGTTGGGGATTGGGCTGCTTGAGATCTAGTGACTGGGCTTCTTGGAAGGGTATGCTTGGGTGTATGAGATTGTGGGTTTTTGGCTGATGGGGATGTGTTTTTTGGGCTATTGGATGATGTAGCTTTGGGCTTCTGCTTTGGGTTTCTAGGTGAAGGATCATCAGGATTTGGGCTTATGGTTTTGGTTGTATGTGATTGTGCTTGTGCTTGTGAGGTTTGGCCATTGTTTGGATCTGTTGTGGGTTGTGCCCCTGGGCTACCTACAACAACTTCTTCATTTGCCCCTTGCTCACCATTGTCATCCAACACATAAACATCAACTTCTTTCTCCCCCACAAGCTTGCTGATCATTGTTCTAGCATCATCATCATTTAAAAGCCTACGAAGACCACCACACTGCATACTCATCCCAGGAACTTTATACATCAATGTCCATGGCCCATCAACTAACTCATGTACATATGGCTTCAACTCAAAGTATGAAATTTTATCCAAGTGAACATCTTTGATGGTTTTGCACTTACCACCCATATACACTAGTTTTCTCCCCATTTTAAATCTTCCACCATAATGAATATTAACATTCAACACCTCCATCTTTTGCTCCCTACAAAAACCCTAAACCTATCAATTTTAACAGAAAACGATTCTAAACCATAAACCCTAAAAATTCCGAATAAAAACATTGAACCCATCGAAATACCTAAATCAAGAACCCCAACCCAAACAATTTATACGAACAATAAACCCTAACCCAAAAAACAGCACATAAATAAACCCAACCCAACAATCCCACCTCAAATCACCACAAAATTTGAATAAACATACCTGTGTCTGTATATCGTCGCAACAATCAGAGACCAAACTGCAATGACACTTAGGGTTCTCAAGCTTATGTATTTGAATCGAAGAAGAACTGAAATCTGGGGAAGTTTAATTTGAATTCCGATGAAGATGAATGAGATCTTGATGAATCGTACAGTGAAAGTAGATGAAAGGTTTGCAGAGATTTGATTTAGTTTGATAATTGGGGTGACTTAATTGGCAGTAATAGGAGTAAAAAAGGTTGGGTGAAAATTAAAGAGGGGGAAGGGGGTAGTTTTAGTGAATGGTTAAAACTGGGTTGAACGGGGACAACAAACGACGTTATTAACATGCTAAACGGAGTGTCTGACGTGGCACCGGTTTTTTTTCCACCGCCTGCCACGTCAGACCGTGAACCGGTTCACCGCCCTCAAATTAGTTGTTGGTACATTAATATCACAAAGGTATTAAGGTCAGTGATATTACTGTCCAAAAGTGAAGGTCAGTATATTGTTGTTCAACACCCCTAAATGTCGGTATATTAGCGTCCAATTTCCCTTATTTTTTTCAATTTCCCAATTAAATATTCAAATCAAACGGTTTTCTTTTTTTTTTTTTTACTCTCCTATTTTTTAGTTAGGAACGAACCTACGCACGTATTTAAACTCCAAGCCCACCTGATTAGAATGAAATGTCCCCAAATTTGAACAAAATTGATTCCCACTTGCCAGAGCTGACGCGGATGTGACAGGTAGGAGCCAAATCCAAAAACGTTACAAGTTGCATTATTCTACGCCAAGTGGGAATTATAAATGATATTTATTAGGAAAAAGTTTTACTGGTTGTCAGTACAATGAAATAATATTTATTTATATCGTTTTTATTCTGAATAATCAGTCTTGTGAGCATGATTGGGAATAATCCAAATCTTTTCGGTATTTAACGATGCACTTTTTCAATATTTTCTCATAACACTGGAAAGCTGACGTGGCGACCGAAAATTTTCTTTTTGAAGTATGAATGAGCATACTTTCCGGTCACGCGTCGATTTTTGCTTAGAAATTGATTCTGTTATGAAAATAGTGAAAAGATGCATCGAAACATGAAAAGTCATTTTAGATTATTGTCAGTCACAAGCCTTTCAGTACCCATTATTTGTGGCCAAAAACCCTTATTTATATATGTATCAATTTTTATTTTTGTCATTGTTTTTATTTAGTACAATATTATAAAATGTATTTTTCAGAATTAAAAAAAAAATACCAAAATTTTAAAAATGAAATATCTTAACTCTAAGTTTTTGTCTAATAAACAAGCATATTTTGATAAATATTTATTTTAGATTTCTTTAAAATAAACTATAATTTAAAAAATATATTTTATAGTTTATGTTAAATAAAAAACGCTAATAGTCATGATAAAAACTTGACACATATACGAATAAGATTTATTTTACTTACGGTGGTTGTCATAGTTGATCACAAGCACAATAAGTGCATCTTTAATAAGTGATGTGTGATGAACTCATGATATGTGTTTTATCATCATATTTATTACCCCCCCCCCCTCTTTTTTATTGAAGTCTCGCCACCATCTTCGTGATGAAAATTTTGATCATCAATTTCTTATATATAAAATGATTCATTATACAAAATTAGTATAAGTAGATTTATACTAAAAAGTACTATTAGAAATGATAAGATTAAATTTTTTGACATATTTTGTGAGAAATGAATGAATAAAGGTGAAAATGGAAAAGTGTGAACAACAGTTATTTTGGGACAGAGGGACAATGATTTTTTACACTAATTTCTTTATAGTTATTGATAATTACTCCTTTGTTACACATTAATTGTCATCGATCTTTGAAAATTATGCCGTCAAATTTTAAAATTTTTTACCATAAATTTTTCAATATATACAAGTTATATAAAAATATTACCATGAGATTCATTACAAAATATATTATCTTACAAATATAATATTACAATTGTTAATAAAATAATATATGAGACATTATCAATCAAAGAGTGTCATTGGAGAATGTAGCCGTCAACTTGACAATTATTATGCAAAGAGTGTCATTGGAGAATGTAGCTACCCTGTTCTTTGGATTGGTAAGTTTTTCCGATCCAAACTTTAAACAATTCCCCAAAAAAATATTCTCTCTAAAAACACAATTCCCCAAAAAAGCATCACAACTTATCCAATACAATACAATCCAATCCATTCAAAAGTGATTCCAACCAATCCAAAGGACAGGTTCAACTCATTGCTAACATAGCATGAGATGAGAATGAAATGAAGTCGTGTAGGATATTTCAGTGGTGTGAATGAGACTCGTCTCGCGATAATCTCGTCGTTAATCTAGCGAGACGAGTTTGAAAGCGAGTTTAACACACTAATATTTTAATCATATTTTTTTTCTCTCTCCTCAACCACGTCATTTGTTATCATAGATAACCAAATTAATTACATTATTAAGTAGGACTTACTTACTTTTTTAAATTAATATGAGTCAAACTCATGCTCACCATTAGAAAGGTAGTTAAATAAAAGGATAAATTTTGACTCTCTTGGTAGGGGTCCACAGATTCCACATCATCCAATTAGTCAAACTCAAACTCACTGCTGAGTGTGTTCTTATAAAATTTAGAATGTCTTGTCTACTCTAATGATTATGAATGGTACCTACCTTAGTGGAATGAAACTTGTCATTTAGACATACCTTTTATTCTTTTATAAATTTAAAAAATTTAGATAAAATATAATTTTATATAATTTCTATCTAATTTTATAGTTATAAAAACTAATAATTTCATTATTTTATAAAATATATCATTTTCAAATAAATGATCATGCGGGCTCATATCTGATGACTCTAGGGTGTTTCGCTAAGGTTGAGCTTTGGTCAAAAATTGTTGTGCTAGAGTTTAATAATCAAGGATTTGAGTTGTTAAAAAAAAATTGAACCTACTCATTTTGTTAATCTAATTTATGAGACGATGTGCAATGGTGAGTCTCAGTTCGATTCACTGTGTACATTGTATGGGATGAGAATGAAATGAGGTCGCGTACGACACTTCAGTAGTGAAAATGAGACTCGTCTCACGAGACTCATTCCGTCAGTTTCACGAGACGAGTTTGATAGCGAGTTTGACATACCAATATTTTAATCAAATTTTTTTTTCTCTCCCCTCCTCCACCTTATGAGTCAAACTCATGCTTACCAGTTACCATTACTTTTATTAGTATAACCTAATTAATTATATTATTAAGTAGGACCCATTCATTTTTTTAATTAATATGAGTCAAACTCATGCTTACAAGTTACCATTGAAAAACTAGCTAAATAAAGGGATAGATTTGACTTTCTTTAATAGGGACCCACAGATTCCGCCTCATCTAATTAGCTAAACTTAAACTCATTGGTGCCAGTATTCCAAGTAAATTTACCATTTCAATATCATATTAACTACTTTTTTTCATTCTATTATAACATTCATTCACAACTAAAAATATGTGGATTACCAACCATTTTAGCAACCATACCATAGTCCAACTATTTTTCAAAAATTTTAGTAGGAAAAGGGTTGGAAATTTCAACCACTTTTACTAAAATGATTGAAAATTTTTCCTACCATCCTTTTTCCTACTATTTGAAAATGGTTGGAACCATTTTTCCAACCAATTTCAAATAGTAGGAAAAAAGATGGTAGGAAAATTTTCCAGCCAACTTTAATTAGCAAAATTGGTTGGAATTTCTAACCCTTTTTCCCACTAAATTTTTTGAAAAATAGTTGGAATATGAAATGACTGCTAAAATGATTGGTTTTTCCAATCATTTTAGATTGGTTGGAAAAAAGTAGTTGGTAATACACACATTTTTAGAAGTGATTGAGATAAACACCACAAATTAATTTGAAATTAAATATACTAAATAATTTTCTATAAGTTATCTTATTTATTTTTACAACTTTTATTAAAAAATGAAATTAGTACAAATATTTTTGGTAATCCAACTTTTCGCCAGGAGATTTTTTACCATAATTTTTTTTAAAAATAAATTGGAAAGTGTATTTACCGTGTTTGTTTATTACATTATGAAATTGTAAAAAAAAAAAAATTACGTAACAAGTGTGTTTGATTTTTCATTTCAGATTATATATTTTTTTTCTTTGCGTCTCATGAAAAGATCCCCAGCTGCACTATAAAATTACAGGTCCTATGTAGAATATTCCTCTAATAATTCTTTTCACGAGGGATTAGATAATAATAATATGAACTATAGAAATGTATGCTGACACTCGCAAATTTTAACAAATTGATTTTTTGGATCATCACCGAGTGTATACCCTAAATATTGAAGATCTAGACATGTATTTTGGTTCAAGCTTGCCACAGTCATTTACTTTTTTAATAGTATTTTTTATTACGAATATTAACTAGAATATTAACTTGATACCTAGAATATTAACTATAATATTATAATTTTACTTTAATATTAAAGTTACTAAATTCATTATAGTTTATACAATTTCAAAATCCACTTCAAATATTTTGTTTTTTAAAGACATTTTATGGGCAGTAGACATTTTTAAGAGCAGCAACAGTCAAATGAACGGTCTTAATTGTCAATGGACAGGATCCTGCAATCTGAGTTGGAGCCCCACATAAGGTTAAAGTTTCTAAACATAAAGGTTGTGCCACATAATTTTTAGTTTTTGTCGATTTTGTCACTCTCAACTTTCAAATTTGTCAAATATGCTACTTAACTTTCAAAATTTGTCATATATGTCACTTAACTTTTAAAATTTGTCAAAAATGAGTAAATGACACATGGGTTAGAAGACCAATATTAAGTTTGGTAGCATTTTTGGCAAATCTTAGAAGTAAAGTGACATACATGACAAGTTTTAGAAGTTGGGTGGCTCATTTGACAAATTTGAAAGTTTAGTGGCAAAACAGACAAAAACTAAGAGTTATATGGCAGAAATATCATTTAACTCAGATAAAGTCTCTAAAATCTAAAAATATCCTAACATATAAAAATTTTAAGGATAACTGACCTCAACAGATGATCCATACGTAAATTACCATAAAATACCTACTAAGATTTTGAGGTTCCAGTTTGTGAAAAATGAGGGAACCCAACAAGAGTGGGCATTGCCAAAAATAAAAGACTTTTTCTTTTTTTATTTTTGTTAATTTCAAGCTACCTAATTGTCCTGCCATGTCAGCTTAGCAGGTCCCCTAATTTTTCACTAAATGAAAGCTCAAAGTCCTGCCAACTACTCCCTCATTGTAATTAAATACTGTAACTCATTGTAATTTGTGTATAATTAATGGTAAAATTTAGTCAAAGTATCAATTAGTATGGAATAAAGAGTATTTTAGAATCCATTTACTCAATGAACCATCCTTAGTATCAATTATACAATTTTTAATTTTGCGGAAAGTACTTTAACATAGCCGGCTCACCTTTAGGTCCAATATGGTACTCTTTAGTAATGATAATCTAATTGGTTTTGGTCAACAAAATCCATCTATGACGTACTCCGTATTTATGATAACTAGAAATTAGTTGGGGAGATTAGAGTGTAACGGTACTCGTCCTATCTTATATAAATGAATAATAAGTGGTGTTGGAAACTCACTGAGAGCATCAAACACAAAAATCAATCAATAGGATCATATAATATCCTATCCATTGAGAGTTGATACTATAATTGAGCTTGAGTTTTTCTGTCTGTGTAAAATCATATGAACATGTCAACCCATGCCGTAGCAGGAAAGAATGAAAAGCCCAGTGACCATCCAACCATGACTACTGGGGCCGTGTTTCATCCATGCCGATTGGGTGACCATGTTTTCAACTTAAGTCCCCTTCCTCAGGTAGATATGTTGCTTTCGTCTGAAAACTAAATTGCTTTTAATTTCTTTTGCGAACCACTTCATTCAAACAAATCGAAAAGCACATAAACAGAATTACACGAGCAAAGGAATTAGAAATCCAAATTAAGAGGTGGGCTACCTCATTTGTTTCTCTTCTCACCATATCTTCAGATCTTACAGCTATCGGTCCTCGGTTAACCATATCTGCATTATTTAATCTCTTCATCAGTCCCTGAGTTATGCATAAAGTTTTTATTTACGAATCTTAAATACAATGTTTTGAGGATCTGGGTGGAAGTTGTGCGCGCTTTTTTTTTGTTACATGGTATTTTTTGGAATAGTTATGTATGTCTTTCAAAGTGTTAATTTTTATAGAAATATCCATCATTATATATTATAAATTTTTCCTAAATTTATCCATAATATTGTAATATTTATTTACATTTTTTTAAAATTTATTAATTTTTTTTATACAAATTGATCATGCAAAAAATTAATCCTTTTTATGCAACAGATAAACCCAAGTAGATCATTTACAGTATATGATATAATTTACCTTCCTTTGTGCTTGCGAGTATGTTTACTTTTCATAGCAATTTTCCTGAAATGTTTGTTGATATATTATGTATGTACAAACAATACAAATACCAATATTAACGTGCAACTTAGGTTATGTTCCTCATCAAAGAATATATAAAATTATATAAGAACTCATGTATTGTTGCATGTACATATGGTCTATGTATTATTTACAAAATTTCTCTAATTAAATATGTTGATGATCTAGATGGTAGTAAATGTTTGCTCCTTTTCATCAATTTAGATTGTATGGACCAACATAAATAAGTAGGCAACAAATGTTTTCTAAATCTTTGGTCAATTGAAACCAGTCTATCGAAATTACAATATTTAGGTGTAAGGATGCTACATCTGACCCTCCAAACCCTACCTAAGAGCCTAGGCAGAATTTCAAAATATTATTTTTTATATTTTTTTCAATTAATTTCTCTAATTAAAGTGAGTGTACTAATAGCCCTAGTCGATCACCTCTACTTTCAAAGACATTTTCTAGAAAATAATCTCCCATACTTTATTTCTTCATATCTAGGCTTTTTTCTAAAAAAATAAGATTGGTTCAAATGATCTTTTTAATCTTATTATTTCTCTGGTATCAAAAAAAAAAATCATGCTATTTCTCAATGTATAATCATAAACATTGTTTATTTCAGAAAATTAGGGTTCAAATGGAACAAGAAGTTACAAAACTCAAAGAAGCGGTAACAATGGAGTTGTTAGGGAGCTCTAGCAGGCCAAAAGAGCAGCTTGTATTGATTGATACAATAGAACGTCTTGGTGTAGCACATCATTTTGAAAAGGACATCAAAGACACTTTACATCAAATTCATGCCATTTATGATGACCAAGAGGACCTCAACCTCTATCACGTTTCTCTCTTATTTCGTATACTACGACAACATGGTTTCCATGTTTCTTATGGTAATATATATGTGTTATTTAGATATTTCTTTTTATCCGGCACTTTATACTCCTATCATTAAATTAACTACTAATTAATCAATTTATGTTTTGTTTGGCAACAATGTTTGAATCAGCGTTTCACATTTTGGCCGATTAAAATACCAGTTTATTAAATTTTAAATATTTGATAGATTGGCGTTTTATATTAGTGGATAGGTTTAAGGTAGCTTTTTCTTGGCGTTCCTATTCTTAATGTCAAACTTCTTAGCTAGAGTTTAGAGGATGAAATTCTTTTAGTAACTACATTTTATTTTACACAATATATATAGGGCTTTTGGCTTAAAATAATCTAAAGTCAGAGGTGAGTGGCTGAAAATAATCAAAACTAACGTTTTGGCTGAAAATAATCCAAAATTTTAACCAAAATTGAATTCCGACATTGCAAAACTAACTTAACACCCTTGAAAAGTTCGGACTCGACTGAAAATAATATAAACGGATTAAACCATGTATTAATCCACTGCATCTTTGAAATTTTTAAGGGTGTCAAGCCAGTTTTGCGATGTCGGAATTCAATTCTGGTTAGTCAGAGTAAATAGATGAAAAGTTTTGATTATTTTCAGTCAAAAAAATTAGTTTGGATTATTTTCAGCCTTTCATCTCTGACTTTCGGATTATATTTATTAGATTCTAATAATCCTTACTTTCACCAATTGTATAACAATATCCTTTTCATTTTGAATTCTAGTAAAAAAAAATTGGATACTTGTGGGACACCAGTGAGTGTGTACCCTAAATATGATAGGTTTTGAGCTTCATTTTGGATTCTAGAGATTATTGTTATACAGTTGGTGAAAATAGGGATTATTAGAATCCAATTTTTCCATATATATATATATATATATATATATATATACACAGAGAGAGAGAGAGAGAGAGAGAGAGAGAGAGAGAGAGAGAGAGAGAGAGAGAGAGAGAGAGAGAGAGAGAGAGAGAGAGAGAGAGAGGATTATAATAATCCCTTATTTTACAAATTCGACAACAATAATCCCTACTATTGATTTGGATTTTGGTGGTAAAAAAAAAGAAAATTGTATTGTAGTGGGACAACATCAAGAGTATACACTAAATTTCATAGATTTTGAGTTGCATTTGATTCAAAACTTAGTAAAACACTTTACTATGATTTTTAAAGAATTTATGGTGTTTGTCCCGAATCAATTTTTTTATTTTTTTTATGATTTTTTCACTTTTATTCCTTTCCAAAAATCATATTAATTGCTCGGATTTTTTTAAAAATAATTTCAAAATTTTTCTAGTAACTATACTTCATTACCTTTATGGGGGCGGGAATGAAAAAGACAAAAGCAATATGGCGTACAAATTAAAAAAATAAAAAAAATGTGGAGGTAGATTTAGTATCTCTATAATCCAATTTTTTTTTTGGACCATCAAAATCCAAAATGAAAGTAGAAATTATTGGTATCTAATTGGTGAAAGTCGGGATTATTAGAATCTAATTTCCATATATATATATATATATATATATATATATATATATATATATATATATATATATATATATATATATATATATATATATATATATATATAGGGAATGACTCACATGAGCATGGACCTTATATGAGCATGTGAGCATCAAATAATTTATAACGGACATAAAGTATTATTTTAATGGACATCAAATATGAATGGTGGACATGAAGTTGGATATTTGATGTCCATGAAAATAATACTTGATGTCCGCCAGAAATGCTTTGATGCTCACATGCTCATATAAGGCTTATGCTCATGTGATCTATTCATATATATATATATATATATATATATATATATATATATATATATATATATATATATAATCAGGAAAAGTACATTCATAAGGATATAATAATATATTTTAGTGACAAATTATTATATTAAAAATGGAAAATTTTAAAGTACAAAAAAGGGAGTTTGTAATTGATTCATTATAAAAGTAGGTGAAGAAAATATGAATACATTTACGGTGATTGTTGGTATTTGACAATTACTATAATTATACTAATTATCTTATTAGTAAATTCGAGTAAATTACATTCACCCTACTTGATATTTATAATGGTAATAATTATTACACATTCGATATTTGTAATAATTTTTACCTTACTTGACATTAAGTGTTCATATATTTAAACGTCCTAAGATATTCTATAATTGATTTTTGTTGGATTTTCCGGCGAACATTAAAAAGATAAATATGAATTGACTTTTTTACCCTTGATATTAATTCATATGATTTAAAATTAAATATGAATTGATATTTTTACCCTTAATATTAATTCATATGGCATTTAAACCCGAAACTTTTCTCTACTTTATTTCTTTGAAAATCCAATCCCTCCCCATTCTGAAAATGAAAAGGTCATTCAAGTCATTTCCTTCTCAATGATAGGGCAACAAGGGGTGGAAGAAAAATCTGGAACCGGCACACCAAACCGGAAACCGGATAAAAAACCGGAAACGGGCAACACCGAACCAGTTTAAAATTTCGGTGCACCGTACCGGAAAAACCGAATGCTAAACAGGACGGTTCCAGTTTGGGATATTCACACCGACGGGGAACCGGCACCGAACAGTTAATATAAATAAATATATATATATATATGTTAAAATTTTGGTTAAAATAAAATTCTACCCAAAAATCAATACAAAAATAGTGTAAATTAACCAAAATTTATAAACTGTGGATAATGGAGATTGCATAGAGTTAATCTACCCAAAACCTTTTTTTGTTTTTTTATTAAATAGACATTTTTTGATGTTAATAGAAATTAATGCGGTTCTGGTTCACCGGTGAAACCGCACCGTTAAAGCCGGTGCACCGATTTTTAAAACCGGATGATTCGGTTCCGGTCCCGGCTTAAGGTTTTAGCGCACCGTTTCGTTTGGTGCACCACTTCAAGACACCGAAACCGCACCGCACCGCATCGTTTCCACCCCTAGGCAGCATGATACATTCATATTGTCTTACAGGGGCATTATGGTCTTTTTCATATTTCCGATAAGAAGTTACCGAATTCATCCACTAAAAATTATTTTCACTTAATGCCAGGTAAGGTAAAAATTATTTCACAAATGTCGGGTGTGTAAAAATTATTACCACAAATGTCAGGTAGGGTAAATATTTTTAGTCTAGTAAATTCAGTCTAAAGTTAGGGTTAATATCATACACTCATTATATTATTTCCTTTTGATTTCTTTATAGGATGTATTTTCCAAAGTTTAATTGTCAATTTTTTGAAGCAATATATTAATTAAATTAATTTCTATTGAACTAGATGAATTTTCTATCTTCCATACTCGGACACAACCTAAATTATATATAATACCAAAAATTAACTTTTTAAACTTTTTTTTTTATGAAATTAGTTCATATAAAACCAAAACCACCATCAATACTTCAAAATTATATTGCTTGCTTAGGGCAAATTGTGTCAGAGAATTAATTTACATAATCTATAAAAATATATTATTGTGATATTTTGATTATCTGAAATAAGTCGGACAAAACTGTAATGTTGAATCCGTTTTACTTTACAGTATTTATTGCTTGAAGTTTTGTTCCGTCTTTATTTCAATGTTTATCATAAAATTTGAGCATAATGTCTTTACAGAAGTTATTATACTTTTATATTTCAGTACATTTTTTTTTTGGATGCTTATTTCAGTACAAATTTTTAATAGTAACTTAATATAATAAATATTTATATATATTAGGATAAAAATAAAATTTTAAACTTCAACCAGATGCATTCACATTTAATATGAAAGTATGGACCGACGTAATATCTTATTAGACCGGCGGATCTAGACTTCGAAATTAGGGGGTCCACTAAATAATATTTTAGATACAGTTAGACTGTTGTATTCAATTAGACATATTTATTAGTATGTTAGGACATTGCATTAGAGTATTCACCTAATATAAATATATAATAAACTCCTAAACTATAATATGTTGGTATAAATTTTTTTTTGGACTAGTAGTGTATATGGATACCCTTGAGTCAAATGGAGCTCCGACCATTTGACAAAATAATGGAGCATAAATGTTCGAATGGTCAAGTTTATATTTTTATTTCATACATAAATTAATGCAGATTGTACAATGCATGTGACATGTTCCAGATCACACCGTTTGTTGTGCACTTTATCATCTCTTTCTACCAACATGTTTAATCACTATTATTCCAACATATTAGAAGAATAATCATGACATATATATGCATTAATTGTAGATGGTTTCAAGAGGTTCAAGGACGACAAAGGAGGTTTTGTGGGAGATTTGAAGGGCATCCTAAGCTTGTACGAGGCATCTCATGTCAGAATCCATGATGAAGTTATCCTTGATGAAGCTGCTGAATTTACTACTACGTACCTTAAATCTGTGGTGAATGAATTGAGTTCTCCTTTGGCTAAGCAAGTAATTCATGCCCTTCATCAACCCCTCCACAAAGGCATGACTGCAATTGAGGCAAGATATCACATTTCTTCCTATGAACAAGATCCTTCCCACTCTGAAACCCTACTCAGACTTGCAAAGCTGGATTTCAATATCCTCCAGTCACTCCATCAAAGAGAACTCATTGACGTTGCTCGGTATGTATTACTACTACATAACACGTATATAGGAACTTAATGAGGGATGTGATCAACATTAATTCAGTTGTATATTCTGTGTGTGTATACCAGTGCATTCATGTACTCCAAATATTATATATGCCGATTAATTGTGTACTATGATGGCTTTGTTTCCATAGTTGGTGGAAAAGTATTTATTCCAAGATATCATACGCCAGAGATAGATCAATAGAGGGCTATTTTTGGGCACTTGGAACATATTACGGACCTCAGTACTCATCTGCCAGGGTAATGCTAGCCAAGATTATTCTACTCATTCAAATGATTGATGACACATATGATGCTTATGGCACCTTTGAATCTCTTGACCTCCTCACCAAAGCCATTGATAGGTTTGCTTTCTGCTAGCCTTCTGGTCCACTTAACTGCTCCTCTAAATTGTGGACAGTTGATTTTAATGTTACTTTATGACGTGAAATCAAAATTTTCAGGTGGGAATATAGTTGCATTGATGACCTTCCAAAGGATATACGATACAGTTATCAGGCTGTTCTTGAAACTTTTGACACTTTTGAGCAAGATCTAGGCAAACAAGGGAGAGCATTCTATGTAGATTATGCAAGACAGCAGGCAAGTTCCAAATAAGCATATACACATGCATGTTTCTATGTTACCAGAATTTTTTAAAATGTGTATTAAAATATAATATTAAAATCCATATATATATATATGTATTAAAATATAATATTAAAATCCATATATATATATATATATATATACATATATATATAATCTTCTCATCTGGGGAGGCTTTGTGAAGTTAACTTTGTTTCTGTTTTTGTTTATTGGATAGATGAAACGCAACAGCAGAGCATGGTTTCAAGAAGCAAAATGGTGCCATGAAAAGTACACTCCTACATACGAGGAGTATTTGAAAGTTGCCTTAGAGTCTATGGGGCATGTTATAGGAACTACCGGTTCGTATCTTGGCATGGGGGAGACTGCAACTAAGGATGCTTTTGAATGGATTTCCCAATATCCTATGCCTAAACTTGTAAAGGCTTCTGCTACAATCTTTCGGCTCATGAATGACATCGGAGGCCATAAGGTACGTACCCTACTCAATTTAAACTCCATATCCCAATATTAATTACTCTAAACGTATTTTATGGAATGTAAATTTATTAAAACAATTAATTACTTTCGTGCAGTTTGAGCAAAATAGCAGAGATCACGTTGCCTCTTCAGTGGAATGCTACATGAAGCAACATGGAATTACAGATGAGAAAAGAACATACGAACTGTTAGAAAAGAAGATCGATGATGCATGGAAAGATGCAAATGAAGAAATGCTAAAATCGTCCAACGTTCCAAGGCCTTGTTTGGAGTGCCCTCTTAACTTTGCTCGAATGGCAAATGTCATGTACAAAGACAGAAATGATGGCTACACTCACGTTAGTGACACTATCAAGCACAAAGTTGTTTCAGTTCTCGTTCATCCCCTCTCATAATTTACAACCAAGCTTTCTGTTATTAGAATTGGAGTGAAAGCTAGTAACTTCAAAGTTTAAGTCCATGTAACTTGCTAATACAATAAAGAACATCTATGTTTGATTTTTTTTTTTTTTTTTTTGCAATTAATCAATCCACAAAAGCCGTTGGAGTGCATTGTAACTTTGAAATTTGTTTTCAGTTTGAATTTGGACATGGAGTGTCTTGTGTACAAGACTCACAATAACACCACAGTTATGTATATCTTGGAACAAGATACTATATTTTAATGTCTTGTTTTCATGAAATTAATATTTATTATGTTATGTAATATATATATATATATATATATATATATATATATATATATATATATATATATATATATATATATGGCAGAAATCAACTCTTCATTACCAAAAAAGGGAACTCCCAAGGACAGAGACCCAAAGTTACAACGAGGAACAGATCAAAACTTCTGCCAAAACAGACATAACATAATAAATATCAAGGGGGCCTTGGCCTCAGGAAATCTTATTTCGTCAACCTAGCCTTTCAATGTAAATTGATTTTGAAGCTTCTTCATGTTGATAATAGCTTATGGGCATAAAAAATGAGACTAAAATATGCTAAGGATGAAAATCCTTTCAGTAATAAACCTAAGTCTTCGGACTCTTGGGTTTGGAAGAATTTGCATAAAGCGTTCAATTTTTATAAGTTAGGTATTCGTTGGAAAATTGGGAATAGAACCAAAGTTAAGTTCTGGACATATAGTTGGTGCCATCAAAATCCCTTAATTGACATATTTAAATTGAGTGGTGAAGACATTGATATGATTCTTCTTGTTATTGATTTCATAATTGATAAACAGTGGAGCATCTTTAAGGTTAAAGATTTCATTGATCCTGATATTGTTAACCTTGTTTATTCTACACCTATATCCCCTCTTTTGATCAAGGGGACGAGATGTGTTGGGGTCTTATGAGTGATAGTCTTTTTTCTGTTAAGTCTGCCACTTGGCTTTGCCATGGTATTAGTAAAAAGAAACAAATGGGTGGACAAGCGGATTTGGAAACTAGACGTCCAGCCTAAGCTAAACGTGTTTCTTTTTTAAAATTTTCATAATCGTTTTCCTCTTAAAGGCAACTTAGCCCGATGAGGTGTCAACTTGCATCGTACGTGTGCCATGTGTTTGGAACACATCGAAACTGATCAACATTTGATCCATCAATGCCACTTTTCTAAAAAAGTGTGGAAAACAGCCAAAGATTACAATTGGTTAATCTCAACAATTATCTGGCCACATGATTCTAATGGCAAAGATATCCTTTTGAATCTTCATTCTACCCTCACCCCAAGTGAGCTCAAATGAGCTACCTACCTTCTTTGGAGCATTTGGAAGGAGAAGAATTACTGCACCCACAACAACTCCATCTTCAATCAAGTCAGAGTTATTATCCGGGCAAAAAAGAGTTCTGCAGAGTGGCAAGCTAGAAGTTCCTTCATTGCGTCTCCTTCTCCTTGCTCTATTCCGACGGGCTACTACCTTTCCATCCCACCACATGATGTACTTTGGTTTAGTTAATCAGCTGTGATGGCTTAGTTAATCAGCTTGGGCAGGGGCGGATCTATGTACAAAGGAGTGGTGTCAATTGACACCATTAAAATTTTTTTTAAAAAAAATGTGTTTAGCGAAAAAAAAACCAAAATAGTATATATAAAATTTGACACGTTAGAGGATCAGAAAGAAAGGTTTGGCTCGTTGGTTCGCGTGTGTTAGTAGTAGGGACAGATGACAATTTGGTCACGGGTTCAATATGATGCTGTTGCGCGTTTTTGAATTTTCAATTTTCAGTAGAAGCGGTTAAGTTATATTAAGTAATAGGCGCCGATTGGAAATTCAATTGTTCCCAGCAGCGGCAGCAGGCCCTTTTTTTTTTCTCTCACTCATACCCACCAAGCAATTCCTCCAATCTCTCTAACCCTAACTCCATTATTGAATTGTAATTTATGTAAGTCACTCTATTACTCTTGGCTCCTTACTGAATTTAATCTCATACTTGGTTGCGATTTATGAATTATATTTATGTCAATGTGATTAAATTAGAGTTTATTAATTCAATTAATTGCTTGTTGTGTCACTTGTATGTGTATGAATGAGCAAATTTTGTTAAACTATCGTTTATACACTTACAAATCGAATTATACTCTTTCCCCTTGATTGAATTTATTATCATGTTTAGTTGTAATTTATAAATTAGATTTTTGTG
Source organism: Portulaca oleracea (assembly GCA_029582165.1). Taxonomy (NCBI): domain Eukaryota; kingdom Viridiplantae; phylum Streptophyta; class Magnoliopsida; order Caryophyllales; family Portulacaceae; genus Portulaca; species Portulaca oleracea. The sequence continues at coordinate 26,098,247 of CM055869.1, forward strand.
ATTAAATCAATGTGATTAAATTGGGATTTGCTAATTGCTTGTTGTATGTGTATGAATGAGCAAATCTTGTTAAATTATCGTTTAATTTGTACACATATAAATTGAATTATATACTATTTAAGTATTTGAATGAAATTTATTAATTCATTATATTAGGTTAGGTGTGTTTTTATAAAAATGTAGGTGTTTATAATTTTATTTTTTAATTTCAGTTTAATATGGAGAGATACTTTAAGAAGGTGGCTAGGGAATCAATCTCTCATTCTAGCCCGTATTCGGGCACTTCATCCCAAAATCCACCATTGAATCGAGAAAGGGACAATGTTGGTCCATCTCAAACACCACCAGTACCACATTCTGAAGCCAATACAAACCCTTTTGATTTTATGGGGAGAAGTCGTGTTGATCTAAGTGCTCTTTCATATGATCCAGGGCAAAGAAAGCCTATTTCGCATTATCACCCAAATGATCGTGATGCAGTAAGAAGAGCATATATTCTAAAAGGCCCATGTCAGCCCCGAAATCATAACTTTCTTCAAATTGAAATATATGGAGTCATGCGTCGATACAATGAATCATGGTTTGATGAATATGCTAGTTGGTTAGAATATAGCATAAAAAAAGAGGCTGCATTTTGTTTGTGCTGCTACTTATTTAAGAATGAAGGTTCCGGTGGTAATAGTGGAGGGGATTCTTTTACATGTGATGGGTTTCAGGGTTGGAATAAGAAGAAGAGACTTGATGTGCATGTTGGTTCGATAAATAGTGTGCATAATCAATGTTTTAAGAGGTGTGAAGATCTTATGAGACAAAGGCAATCTATTGCAAGTGTTTTGTAGAAACAATCTGACCAGGATAGATGTGTGAACCGAATTCGATTGAATGCTTCAATTGATGTAGCTACATTGCTTTTGCGTCAAGGAAGTTCTTTTCGAGGTCATGATGAAAGTGAATCTTCAACAAGAAAAGGGAAGTTTTTGACTATATTGCACTTTCTTGCTGAGCAAAAAGAAAGTATTGGAAGTGTTATCTTGGGTAATTCCCCTGACAACGCTACTATGACTTCTCATGACGTACAAACAGAAATTGTCAACTGTTGTGCTAAAGAAACTATAAAGGTTATTCTTGAAGAACTTGAGAATGGATACTTTTCAATATTAGTTGATGAGTCTCGTGACATATCTAGTAAGCAACAAATGGCTCTTGTTTTGAGGTATGTGTGTGAAACAGGGGTTGTGAAGGAGCGTTTGGTTGGTGTTCAACATGTCACTGATACAAGTTCTTTGTCTTTAAAGACAAAAATTTATTCTAAACTTTCTATGTTATCATTGAGTCCTTCTCGAATACGAAGGCAAGGGTATGATGGTGCTAGTAATATGCGTGGTCGTATCAATGGACTTAGGAGCTTGATTATGGAGGATTGTTCATCTGCTCATTATGTACATTGTTTTGCCCATCAACTGCAATTGACACTTATTGCCGTTGCACATGGTAATGATGATATTGGATGGCTGGTTGACCTAGTTCAACTTATGTTAACTATGATAGGGGGTTCTTATAAACGCAGAGATGACTTCAGAGAAAAACAAGCAGAGGAACTTGAAGAAGCATTGCGTATGGGTCAACTTCAAACTGGGCGAGGTTTGAATCAAGAGCTTCGATTAGCTAGACCTGGAGACACTCGTTGGGGCTCTTATTATAAATCATTTTTGAATATTATACTCATGTTTGGTCCGATGACTTCTGTTCTTGAAGCGATGGCAGGTCATTCAACTCATTGGCAAGAGAGAGTGAAGGCCAAAAGTTTTTCAGATGACATGCTAACGTTTCACTTTGCTTTCTTGATACACTTGATGAGATTGGTATTGAGTATTACAAATGATCTTAGTAAAGCCTTACAGAGAAGAGATCAAGATATTTTCAATGCTATGTCATTACTTAGTATGGCTAAGAAGCGCTTAACAAATACAAGGGAAAGAGGATGGGATTCTTTGCTTAAAGATGTCTGAATTCTGCGAAAAAATATGAGATTGTGATTTCTTCTATGGTCGACTTCTATGTTAGCCGGGGCCAAAGATCAAAACGTAGAGCTTCCACATTAACAAATGAGCACCATTATCGTGTTGATGTGCTTTACTCCATTATTGATATGCAATTGCAGGAGCTCAATAGTCGCTTTCTAGAGGCAAGCACTGATTTGCTTCTTGGTGTAGCGTGCCTTAACCCTACTTCCTCCTTTTGCAACTTTGATGAGGAAAAATTACTTAGAATGGCTCGGTTGTATCCCATGGATTTTGACGAGTGGTCTTTGGAGAGGCTTAAAGACGATGTTACTAGCTTCATTGATTGTGTGCAAAATGATGAGAGGTTCTCCAACTTGAAAGGCCTTGCTGAACTTTCAATGAAAATGGTTGAGACACAATTGCACTTGAACTTTCACAGCATATATTTGCTTGTCAAGTTAGCTTTGCTTCTGCCGGTTTCCACTGCATCAGTTGAGAGAGTATTTTCGGCAATGAAGTTTATTAAGACCAGCTTGCGCAATAGAATGTCAGACGAGTTTTTAAATGATGCTATTATTACTTATTTTGAGGATGATGTGTTTGGAAAAGTATCCAATGAGGCTATCATGGATCGTTTTCAGAAGAAGCATGCTCGTCGATTGGAAGTGCAGGTATGTATTAGTTATTTAATATTATTTTTAGGCTTTTAGCGCTTTGACGTTTATGTATTAGGTTATCATGAATTGGTTATATTTTGACGTTTATTTTAACGCTTATTTGTGTTCAATTTTTTTTTTAAGAAAATTATTTGACACCACTGACTTTGAATCCTGGATTCGCCACTGAGCTTGGGGCAGCAGTCGGGTTCATCATACGAGACTATCTGTGCAGATTCCTTCGAGCGGGGTCTCTCAAACTCCATTCAGAGCCTATTCTCCTTGTCAAACCCTTAGCTATCAAAATCGGGGTCCAGCAGGCTGGTTTCAGAAAAGTCCAGGTTGAAAGCGTCAACTTGAGTCTAATTCAGGCAATAAACGGTGTGTTCAAAGTACCGTAGCAGATTGATACGACTGTTAAAGATATCAAGTTGTAATTTCAAATGTTTGAAGGTTATTCGGTTAAACATATTTTTAAAGAAGCCAATATGGCGACAGATTGGTTAGCTAATAGGGGGCGCTCCACTCAAAACCTAGATGCACGGTGCACAAAGCGTTCTCGCAAGCGGGGGTCTGGGAAGGGTCACACCGTAAAGGTGTAATGTACGCAGACCTTACCTTGCATTTCTGCAAGAGGCTATTTCCAGGGCTCGAACCCGTGACCTCACGATCACAAGGCAACAACTCAACCGTTGCGCCAAGGCTCCCCTTCGAAACAAATTATTTTATATATTGAGAAATTTATAGTTAAAAGCTTTAAAATTTGACTGCACAATTTGCAAATAGGACAAATAATATAAAGCAAAGGCAGTAATAGATATCTTTTGGGTATCTTTATATATATAGATGATATAATATGAAAGAATTCTGTTTATATATTAAATCTTTAGTGTAGATAACTCTTGCTATGTAATTAATATAAATACCTCTTGTAGATATGAAGAAATCATCATATTTTCCTCTCTCAATTTCCTTGTGTCTAATGTTTTTCTCTCTTTATGTTCATCATTTCATAATATGTTATCAACACCATATTTTACTTTTTATTAGTATTGTAATTTTGAATTCTTCAATCTACAAGCCCCAAGGTATTACTCTTATTATTGTTGGCTTGTTGCGATAAATAAGATTGATCAGCTGGAGACTTTAATGATTATGCTTCCTTGTTTGCACTTATGCACTTAATTATGACCGCCTTCTTTAATATGTTGATTTAAATTGAAAATTACTAGTATATGTTGAATTGTTTTATTGCTATCACAACCCTAATTTTCACTTAAAGTGTACCTTGTTGTGTAGATCATGCTCATAAAATGTTTTCATTGCTTTGTTCAATTAATATGACTAGATCGCAACATAATATTTCTTAATTGAATTGTTTTACATAGGCCATCGCATTGTGCATGTATATTCTTCATTATTATCTTGTAGATAGACATTTTGTTTATAATTCGGGCTCTAGCCCATGTTATTCACCAAATAGTGATCTTAGCACAATTGTGTCCATGAAACACAAAAACAAACCAGCCTTGGCCCAACTTGAGCCAATCACAGGCCTTAGTCCACCCCTCAAAATTTGTGGCACCATAAAGCAAGTATAAAATTGCTTGGAGGTATTCAAATATTTGGGGAACTATTTTTTGATAATTCAACTTTTCAAAATTCATTTTGAGATACCTTTAATTTTTAGGTTAGTAATTATTAGGTGTTTTTTCGGTCATCAATTTTATTAAGTGACCGAAATACTCTTATTCTTCCATTCTTGAAAAAATACCAATAAGGGTATTTCGGTCACTTAAAATTGATGGCTGGAAAAGAATAAATAATTACTAACCCAAAAATTAAAGGTACATCATAATGAGTTTTGAAAAGTTAGGGTACCGAAAATTAATTTCCCCAAATATTGGGGTACCTCCGAGTAAATTTTTGTAAGAATAAAAACACTGGTTTTATGTTAAAATTTGGTTGCAAATAGGTGTAAGTTAAAGCTAAATGCACGCATTTTGGGAAATTGGCATAAGTTTAACTTTAACAAACGCTAACAATTGTCCTCGATTTGCGCTTGCGTTGAGGGGGGGGGGAATTGAAATAAGGGAGCGTTTGGTAGGAAACCCAAGAAAATTTTTCTCGGGGAAAATTTCCCATGGGAAAGATATCCTCGAGAAAAATTTTCCTTAGGCCCCCTAAGGAAAAATTTCACTAGGAAAATGGAGAAAGTAGTGGGTCCCCCGTGAAATTTTTCCCAAGGTCAACCCACACCCAAACATGAGGAAAATAAGTCAACCGGGGAAAATTGACCATTTCCCCGGGGTTATTGACCAACCAAACGCACCTAGAGTTGGTGTGAGTTTGGTAGCATGAGATAGGGTAGACTCACTCCACCCTTTGCCAATTTTTTTCATCTCCAACACACACAACACTACCATTGCCATTGTCGGCGAAGAAGCTGCAAGCCGTCATCATCTAAACAAAACAAGTAAGTTTTTCAATTTTTTTTTTTTTTTGCTTCAGATTTGTTATATTTTGATTAATATTATGAAATAACTAACTATTGTAGTAGTTTAAATGTATTAATTGGTTGAAAAAGTGAACAAAATCTAAATAACAAGAAAGCATTAAAGAAGAATAGAAATAAACCGTGTTCGAATTGGCGGAATCGATCTCTTCGTGTCACCCGAATCGATCTCTTTCGTGTTCTTCGTTCACGAACAATAATCTAATCTAATAACAATCTTTTGGAAACAACTGTAAATAAATTGATCTAAATCTACTCTAAAAGCTAGCTAAAAATCTCTCTGACAACTAGAGTAAACGGAAGAAATCTCTCGCTGCTGATCGATGCTTGAAATGTCGGCTGTCGAAGCCCTTTTATAGCGGCTGGATTAGGGCACAAAACGCAGCCTGCGTTTTGGAAATGCTGGCTGTGTTTTGCCCAAATAGCGGACTTCTCCGTGAAAGGGCGCTGGCTGCGCCTCCAAAAACGCGGGCTGCGTTTTGTCTTTTCTCGGTTGGCATACTTTCTGGACAAGGCGCGGCCTGCGTTTCCAAAAAAACGCTGCCTGCGCCTTGCCTCTCCGCTTCAATTGGATTTAGGCCGAGTCGTTTGGGCCGTTCTTCCTTTCCTCTTCTTTCCTTCTTCATTCCCTTTTTATTTTTTTTTTTGATGATTTTTGCTATTTCTTCTCCAATTCTTCATGCTTTTTGATATAATTCTACCAATTCCTGTAAAACACACCAAACTCGCGAACAAGTGTATAAATCACAGAAATTGCTATAAAAATACGAGATATCAAGTATAAAAAGCATGAAACTGACATGATTTGAGCCCTAAAAACTCTATATAAAATTGTCTTATCAAATCCCCCCATGCTTAGCTCTTGCTTGTCCTCAAGCAAGTCGGAATTAAAAATAGGAGGGTTAGGGCTTAAACAGGAGAAACCAAGTGTAAGAAGATAAAGAGGTGGAAAGGTCTTTCGAAAGGATTGCAAAAACAAAATCTTAACACCCCCTTAGGCTAACCAATCTAACACATCAATTCAATCAATCAATCACAAAGATCAGTCTGGACAAGATCAAAACTCAGTTTAAAATAGAAAGGAAGAAAATTTCGAAACCAAAAGGAGAGAACAAGTACTTCCGAAGCAGGAACCAACCAACAGTCTTAAGAATAATGCAAATGTGCACGGTTAGTTATGGACGTAAGCCAGTCAAAAGAGCAAAACTCACTTTAGGATAAAAAGTTGAACGCTCAAACACTCAAATTTGAATGTATGTGGGTTTTTCTCATACTCAAACCAATAGAAACAACTACCATAAGCTTGGTAAGAACTTCGCTCTCCACTACGTGTATGCAATGCACAAGTGACAATCAAAAGGACTTTATTGGGTTGTAATGGGGCTTAGGCTAGGGGTAAGGAGCGGTAAAATTTTGGGATTGAGGAGTTAAGAGCCATGCTTGCATTGAACTTCGACGAATAAAACACTCTAAACTCCCCTTCTTGCTTAGTGTATGCAAGGAATTTCACCTCTCACCCTTTATGATATTAAATATCTCAATTGAATACAACCAAGTCAAAGATTAAAAATTTAAGTTGAATCTCCCTAAACACCCTTTTCCTCTTCTTTTTTATTTTATTTTTTTACTTCTCTTTTTTTTCTTTTTGGTGGGTGATCGGGGAGAAGAAAACTTATGAAATTACAACTTCGACTTCGATATAATAAATGAACAACATAACCAAACACTAATTATTCAAAAGGTGGGACTTTAATTCTCCCTATTTGAACAAATAAGCATAATTTCTCCCAAACTTCACATTTTTGCCCAAACACAACTTAACCAATAGTTCCTTCCGAAAAAATGACAAATTCTCATTCAACCAAGCAAGGCAAAGGGATACTGGATATCAAAGGCCAAGGCTTGCATTGTCAGGTTCAATCATGAAAGAAGGGTAAACAAAGGCTAGGCGGGGCAAAAAGAACGGTTAAATGTAGTGTAGGGTAGGCTATTTGGCTATGTAGTTTAGCAAAATAAAACGAATGCCTTAATCACTTTGTCACAGCGTACAATGCAAGTATGTAGTCTCAAGCAAGATGCAAAGCAAGTTCTAGAGATGCAACTAATGGGTGAGTCACTCAGGGAATATGGAATTGATAAAAGTGATCAATTCAAAAATTTAGGCAATGTAGACTCACGGGATGGGGCTCAATCAACTAAACTTAGCCTAAAGATTTGCGGCACGCACATTTATACTTTCTAAGATAGTTAAAGCAGTGAGATACAACTTTCATAACTCGTCTCAAAATCAGAAGATTTGAAGGAAAAGGTTTCAAAAACTTTTGAGATCTAATCCAGACTTTTCTAAGCGAAGCAAGCTAAACTGAAAGTAAGAAAGGTTTACAAATCATCACTGAAGGTGTTTTCGATTTTAATCCTAATCCTATCCTATAATTTTTTTGGTTTTCGGCTTTTCTAATTTTTATTTTGGTCTTTTTCTAATTTTTCTGATTTTATTTTTGGATTTTTGAAAAGGTGGATGCAAAAGAAAGAAAAAGAAAAAGAAACAAACTAGGAAAAGAAAAAAGGAAAAACTACATGTTTCTATCTAATGCAAGCTAGGTGGATGCAAATTAAAGAAAAATTTAGAAAGGAAAACTTAACAAAACTAGAAAACAAAAGAAAAACACACTAGAAACTCAAATAACTATGAACAAGCAAATAAAAGAAACACACAAAAGTAAGAGAAATCACACTAGAATTTGAAAAACTACCATAAAGGAAGAAAAAGAAAGACGAAAATAAAAGAAAATGAAGGAAAAAGAAACAGAAAAAATAAATGAAAAATAGATAAATAAGAAAAATATACAGGAAGAAATATTTTTCAACCCTCCCATGCTTAGATGTTGCATTGTCCTCAATGTAGGAGACAACGGTGAAGGGTAAGGGATTAGCCAAGGATCAAGGATCCTCTGTCGGTGGGGAAGGGTCGGTATGGCTCGGTCCTGGTGGTGGTGAGGGTCGATCGAACATGGCCTGAATAAGGCCGGTGAGGTTAACAATTGACTCGTCGAGACGGTCAAATCGCAGGTCAGACTGCCCCCTATACTCAATAAAGCTATCCCTCAGCTCGTTGACACGGTGTACGATCCTATCAATGGAGGTTTGAAGGTCGTGAAAGCGCGCCTCATAGTCTAGTTGGGGTTGTTCGGGTTGAGGGTGGATTTCTGGTTCTGGTTCGGGTTCGGGGTCGAACTCGGGGAAAGGAGGCATCCACATCAAGTACAACTTGGGGAGAGGTGTGGGGGTTAGGCACGGGAAACCTAGCGTTGTTGGGATAGACCCAGAGACAACACGAGTCCTTGTCAAACTTACACAAGCCAAAGTAATTACACTGCCCCCCATCCAAGAATAAGTTACCCGGGACTAGGTTAGTGGGGTTTCTAGGTGGCTTAAAGCCCTGCAAGGTGAGTAATGTAGCCCCCTACGGCAATTCCCTTGTTGGTTGAGGTGGCGACACTAGAAAGATGGTGGGCTAGCATAGCTGCTGGGACGGCACGAGGGTCGGTATCCAACATAGCATGCAACATGTAGCAATCAGCCCGGGTAGCTTTGTTTGAGCTACCGGGCCTCCCGAAAATACCGCAAGAGAGTATGCGGTGGACATATCTTAATACGGGGTTCCTAATCAAGGACCCGGGGGTATTGCTAGGGTCCCAACTATCAAAACCAGAAATTCTGAAAAAGAAACCCCTCTCGTCCCACTCTATGGGTATAAAGGATGAATCCCTACATGTTCGTTCAGGAAAACCAAAGGCGCGGGCAAATTGGGACACGGTCATGTTCCTCTCTACCCCCAAAAGCTGGAAACGAATACACCCATCCCTCCCTTAGAGGTTTACAACTAGGGTCGACAAGAATTCAAGGGTAAGCCCCCTATAGATCGGCTCTCCTAACCTAGTCACGTTGGTCATGTGGCAACGGCTCAATATCCAAGCAACATCATCCAACATACCACAACTATGCAAGAAAGGTTCATTCATATATCTGGTGGGGACGAGGGATCTTTTGGAGAGGGAGTCGTACCTTTTCTTGACGTCCCCTTCATAGTTGAAGGGGTTTGGGTTGCTCGAATCTTTTGAAGGTGCGACCTTCTGTTTTCCTTTCTCTGCTGCCATGGCTTTTCGCTTCCAGCTGCCTCCGGCTTCGTTATCATCTCCTGGCGGTCCGAAGAAGCTAGGATTCTTAGTTCTCACCATCTAAAAACCTCACAAAATCAGTAAATTTACCAAGACAAATCCTAGATATCAAATAAGCATGTTCATGACATATAAACTTAGTATGATCAATCCCCCCATGCTTATTTGATACTAGGGATTGAAATCAACTTATATCTAACCTAAAACCTTACTAAAAACATAGCAGAACACCACAACATAATCACAACCAAAACCTAGACCTAAATTTCTCAATTTTATCATCACATTACTCTCTAAACACATCCAACAACATAATTTTCTCAATTCTGGAACAAAAAGATTAGATATCATCCAACTCAACCTAAGCCCTAATCAAGAAATCAATCTAAGAATTCCCAACCTAAATCAAGAAATTTGAATCTAGGACATAATAATTGGTATAAATTGAACAAATTACTCAATAAACCCAAGTATTCAACCAAAATCATACCAAGAACGAAGTATATAATCAAGGAACGAGAGGAAGAGTGGAGAATTCCACACCTTGAGGTTGAAGAGGAATGGAGTTTGAAGACTCAAAGTGTTAGAGTGCAAGTGAGAAGAGAAAAGAGAGAAAAGAGTGGTGTGAGGTGGCGGCCGGCGAGAGTGACGGCGGCGCTGGCGGTGGTTGGTGGCGCAGGTGGCGTTTGGGGGAGAGGGGGGTCGTCGGGAGTTAGGGTTAAAGCAAGGAGCAGATTTTGTTTTGAAAGAAAGAGAAAGGAGGGCCTTGACTAAATTAAAAGAGGCGGGCAAAAAAATCTGGGCAAAGAGCAAAACGCAGCCTGCTTTTAAAAACGCGGCCTGCGTTTTGTTAAAACAACGTACCTGAAGTTTCTGGACAGGGCGCAGCCAGCGCCTGGAAAACGCTGGCTACGTTTTCCTACCTGATGCTGGCAGCTCGCTTTTCGCCAATTTTTGCTTGTTTTTGTCCCTTTTCTTTGTTTCCTCCTTATTTTCCCTACAAATTGACCCATCAAAAATCCCTACAAACATCTACCAACATAGAATTCATTAGGTTAGAAACAAAAATTCAATATAAGCCATAAATTTCTCGAATTTCTTCCTTTTTCTACACACTAAAAGAAAAATATTAGTAAACTTAAAAAAAAAAAATTGCTAGGGATCAAAAACTGAAAGCTAAAATAATTGAAATAAAATAAAATAAAAAATAAAAAAGTGGGAGGAATTAATATGTAGATAATAGCGTACCTCCCCGGGGTTGCTTTGTTTAACGTCGTTAGCTCGACGTTATGGACCCTACTCATCAGGGTCCTTGATCCGTTTTGGAACCAGATCTCCTTCATCATGACTTATTTTTGGAATGTGTCTCTGAATTAACTTGCTTTTCCGTACTTCCTATTCTGTTGTCGTCTTTCCTAGCTCGATGATCATTATGCCTTTCCTCACATCCATCTTGCAATTGGCAGTCGAAAGGAAGGCCCTTCCTAGAATAATTTCCGCTTTTGGATCTTCTCCTGTATCTAGTACCAAGAAATTGACAGGAACAATGTGCTCTCCTATTTGGAGGGGAGTTTCATGTAAGATCCCTAGAGGTTTTCTAAGGGTTTTATCTGCTAGACGAAGAATCTTGTCAGTCACCCTTAACTCCCTATGTTCATATTTCCTTAGGTAAGACTTAGGCAAAACATTCACCCCAAATCCCGTATCGCACAATGCATACTTGATGGGTCTACCATCTAATTGGACAGGGATCCTAAAACTGCTTAGGTCTTCCTTATTAGGCATAATTGAGGGGTTTTTAGCTCCCTCTAACAGGTCTGGTTTAGGTTCAGTCTTGACTACCCTATGTAAAATATGCTCTCCTAAGGGTTCACACTCAAGGTTCACTTCCTCGCAGGTTATAGCGTTACATTGAGCACCTGGATTAGGGACAGGTTGAGGTTGTAAACTAGTAGAGGGAGTCGCCAAATTGGCGATCTGATTTTTTAAAATCTTATTGTGGGTTGCTAAAGCCTCTACCTTTTGCATTAAGTCTTTTATAACACCTTCCTGTTTCTGTTGTCCTGCGATAAGACTCTCCATCATGGTTTCTAAATTAGATTTTCGGGGAGGTCCTTGTTGAGGTGGCCTTTGAGGTGGGGGAACATACTTTTGCTGTCCTTGTCCTTGAAGAGGACCAGTGGGATTGTCGTTCCTATAGGAAAATTAGGGTGGTTTCTAAGCCCAGGAAGGTAAGTGTTAGAATTTATATCATAATTTTGTCTAGGATTGCCAATATAATTGGCCTGGTGGACTTGTTCATTACTAACTCCACCTGTAGGGCAAATAAAAGTTTCATGTTCGGTCGACTGACAAACATTGCAGGTCGGAGGGTTAGATGGCAAACTTAATCGGTCCATTTTTTGCGTCAAAGAATCAAGTTTAGATGACAATAAAGAAATTGCATCAACATTAAACTTACCTCCTGCCTTTTGGCGGGGTTTAGACCATTGATAAGAATTGTTCGCCAGATGCTCGATCAGACTCATGATTTGAGGTACAGTTTTGTCCATAAGATCGCCTCCGGCTGTAGAGAGGATGCTTCCCCTTGTTGACTCATTCGCTCCATTGAAGAAGGATTGGACAGGAACCCAAGGTTCGAATCCATGCTGAGGACATTGTTGGAGAATGTCCTTGAATCTTTCCCAAGCATCGTATAGTGACTCATCCGGCTCTTGTGTGAATGTAGAAATCTGATTCCTTAGGCTGGTGAGCTTGCTTGGAGGAAAGTACTTCGCCAGAAAGGTGCTGGCGAGTTCGTCGAATGTTGTGATTGAGTTTGGGGGAAGTGTGTCGAGCCACTCTATGCTTTGCCTTCCAACGAGAACGGGAAGAGACGTAGTTTGACGGCGTCCTCCGATACGTTGTTGGTCTTGTAAGTGTCACAAGCTTGACGGAAGAGTCGCAGATGTCGGTTCAGATCTTCGTTGGTCAACCCATGGAATGGTGATTTTGACACTAGGTTGATCAAAGACTGTCGTAACTCGAAGTCGTTTGCTTGGATGGTGGGAACATTGATTGCTGATTGCGGGTTGGTGACATTGGGAGTAAGATACTGCCTGAGTGTCTTTGGTCGCTGTTCTCCCATCTCTTCTTCTTTTTCTGATTCCGATTCGAGCTCCTCTTCGTCCGTTTCTTGATTTTCTTGAAATTCTTTCTCCAGTCTCGCTCTTTTCCTTCTCTCTCGAAGTGTCTGTTCGATCTTAGGATCGTACTCGTAAGAGAAATCTTTTTGCATAAACCTGAAAAAGACAAAAACAAGAATACCAAGCGTAATATAGAAAATATAAAGAAAAATAACAGAAATTAAATAACCTAGTCACCTAGAGTGCGTTCGTCCAATGGCGATTGGGGAAACAAATCCCCGGCAACGGCGCCAAAAACTTGACAGACCTAAAACATATAGGTGTCTGTGTACCGCAAGTGTACGGGTTTGTGTAATAATAAAGTATCGTTCTCTCTCAGGGATTTGTGTTCAATCACGCACTAAACTAGTTCGCTACAAAGAATGCTAGGTCGATCCAAAGGGTGTTGTAAAGTTTTCTAAATTAAACTAAGAAAACAGGAATTTTTAGAGGTTTTATCAAATAATTGAAAGCGTTCAGGGGAGTCCACTCTAGTCAACTAATCAAATTATCAACAATTCCGGTGCAGGTAACAAGATAATTCGGGGTCTATAATCTTTCTAAGCCCTATCACTTCGATCTTTCGATCCTAGGTGAGTTACAGTGATTAGCCTAAACGTTATTTCTAACTATTTAGCCTAATCAGAGATAAGAACTGACTATAAATTGACCCTAGGCAAGAATTATTATGTCTAACTATTTTTAACCTATTCAATCTATGCAATCCGATTCAAGACTCAAACCGTCGTTCTATTGTCAAGAATCTAAGACCAGGTACAGACTCAAACTGTCGTTCTATTGTCAAATTACCATGACATACAAAACACGCAGATTAAACGAATGAAAAGATAACCTAACACCAAAACTGTATTCAAATTCAATCAATTGACATCGAGTTTATCTCCTAAACTAAGGAAATTAGCTAATCATAATTCTAAAGGTAAACATCGCAAAATCTAAATAACAAGAAAGCATTAAATAAGAATAGAAATAAACTGTGTTCGAATTGGCGGAATCGATCTCTTCGTGTCACCCGAATCGATCTCTTTCGTGTTCTTCGATCACGAACAATAATCTAATCTAATAACAATCTTTTGGAAACAACTGTAAATAAATTGATCTAAATCTACTCTAAAAGCTACCTAAAAATCTCTCTGAAAACTAGAGTAAACGGAAGAAATCTCTCGCTGTTGATCGATGCTTGAAAGGTCGGCTGTCGAAGCCCTTTTATAGCGGCTGGATTAGGGCACAAAACGCGGCCTGCGTTTTGCCCAAATAGCGGACTTCTCCTTGAGAGGGCGCTGGCTGCGCCTCCAAAAACGCGGGCTGCGTTTTGTCTTTTCTCGGTTGGCATACTTTCTGGACAAGGCGCGGCCTGCGTTTCCAAAAAAACGCTGCCTGCGCCTTGCCTCTCCGCTTCAATTGGATTTAGGCCGAGTCGTTTGGGCCGTTCTTCCTTTCCTCTTCTTTCCTTCTTCATTCCCTTTTTATTTTTTTTTGATGATTTTTGCTATTTCTTCTCCAATTCTTCATGCTTTTTGATATAATTCTACCAATTCCTGTAAAACACACCAAACTCGCGGACAAGTGTATAAATCACCGAAATTGCTATAATAATACGAGATATCGAGTATAAAAAGCATGAAACTGACATGATTTGAGCCCTAAGAACTCTATATAAAATTGTCTTATCATACACCCTAATAAGTGACTACCAACTGGCAACAAAATCTGAATCTAGATCCTAACACACAGAAAAATCAAAAGAATCAATGATCCACACGATTTTCCTAGGATAGTCCTCTAGGTAATATATGATATAGATCAAGGGAGGGCCCATAACCTCTAAATTTACCTAAGGACAACTTATCGATAATATTGTTGGTCTCGTCAATCAAAACACAAGAATTGACCTCATATCCTACCTTATCAAAGGTCTTTTCATAGGTTATGGGTTCCTTAAGGGTTTTTGGTGAAACAGAAAGTGATGAAAACGGAGTAAAAGCGTTAGATATGCCATTGGGATCAAGGAGTACAGTGTTATCAGGGTCCTTGTTTGAAAATTTTAATTCATTATCATCTTTCTCACTTGGTTTTTCATAAATAATATCAACTGAATCATGATGAACACCATCTTCATACCTAGTATTTAACCCATAAGTCTCACTCACCTCAAACCCTGTCGACTGACAAAAAGGTAAGGGAGTATCATGAAAAAAAAGAAACATCATCAGTAGTACTTTTAGGTAAACTAGGACAAGAAGGATCAACAATTGGCCAAGATTCCTCAGGAAGGCCCAAAGTTTCATCTAGTCTAGCTTCTAAAGGGACGGTTGACTCACTATCATCACATATTCCATCATGAAGATAGGAAAAATTAGAGCTATGGGTCAATATCATGCAACAACTCACACCCTCGCATCAAGTCAATTGTCTCAGTTTGTTTTTCTAACATTGCCTTCATCAAAAGTTCAAGTGTATCATTATTAGGGCAAGTAGAATCATCATTCAGAAGAATATCATAAAACACAATTAAGTAACCGAATTATGAAATTGAATATATAAACTAGCATGAGATGCACAAGGATTGAAGTACTCGGATGCACAATTAGAATTTTCGAAATCATATGTATCACGTGCAAGCCATTCAAGTAATTAAATACCAAGCTTCATCAATAGATTTTTCATATAAACCTGAACTAGCGGTGTTTATCCTGTTCATGCACGGGAAAATTGTCAATTATTAAAATATCAAGAATTATGTGTCTTATACTATTTTGTGATAGAATATATGTGTTAAATTTATTAATATTGAAATATACAATTTTCACACACGCGCACACACACACACACATATATATATATATAGATCATATATTAGAAAATATTAATTACATAATTTATTTTAATTTAGTTAATTAAAATATAATTATGAATATGAAAATAAAATTAACAATGATGTGTTATAATTTTTCCATAGACAAATAAATTACAAAAAACAATAGTAAATATTTCTATTTTAGATTATTTATAAAATATGATGTTTTTATAAAATAATTAAAATATAAAATGTTAGAGAAATTATAAAGCATTAACAATTAGTAGTGAATAACTAATACTCACAAATTAAAAAATAATCACTAATTCTAAAATTTAATAATATGTCAAACAATCACAATATCAATCAAAACATAGTTGCATTACTTTTTTCATAATAAAAAGAGATTAATTAATATTTTACGAATAAAAATAATGTTAGTGAAAAATTCAATAAGACCACTAAAAATATTTTGAATGATGGACCTATTTCATTTTTTTAAGAGAAGAAAGGTGAAAGAGAGGGAGTTTAATTATATTGAATTTCAAAAATAATATGGAATAAATTATTGATAGTAATTCTTATCTAAATGTGAAAAAATGTTGTAGTATTTTTGTTCATATATTTTCTATCATGATATTCCTTGTAATCATTATTAATCATGATATTCCTTGTAATCTAAATTGCCCTGGTTGCCGGAAAACACCAGCCTAGAAACCCTAATCTTGTTCTTGGTTTGTTCTTGTTTTGAATTTATTATTATCTTTATTAATTATGATATTCCTTGTAATCTAAATTGTTATGTATAAATTTTATGTTATAATTTGGTGTATTAAGTACGTAGTTATTGTAGTTTAATTTATTAATGTTAGATCATATGTGATGTGTATTGGTTATTTCATGCAAATCATGTTTATGGTTCTAAATAGTACTATTCTTTTTTATGTATGAATTAGGATGTGTAGTTATCAAGATAAATTATTGTTTGTTTAGTTAACTATTTACATGTTTTCTTTGTTTCTCTTAGGTGTTTAATCATGTTTAATTTTGTGTTTAATCATGCTAAATAATTTAGATTGATTAAAGTATTAAAGTACGATTCTTGATTATTAGTTTAATTAATTTCATGTTCTTGATTAAATCTTGAATGAAAGAATTAGTTGTGGTTTTCTTGGATCATTCTTGTACCTTGGTTAAGAAATTCATGTGCTTTGATCATCCATGTTGTTATTATAGGGTCTTGAAAGAGTATGTTATAGAACTCATGATTAGGGTGATGTTAATGTTATTTCATGCATGTTTTTAGGGTTAGAGAAAAGTCTTAAAGTTGATTTCATATTTACAATTTGGTTTTGATGGTAGAAAGTTTAATGTTTGGACCTTGGTTGGATTAGATTAAATATCTTTAACCTTAGTCATTGTTTTAGGCCCAAATTAGGATCCCAGGATCAAATGGTCAAAGTTAGAACCAAAATTGCCAACTATATGGGAATCCGGAACGAGACAGTTTTGATAGGGTGTAAAGACGGGCCACCATGAGAGGTATAGTCGTCTTTTGATCGAACTCTTTGAACTGGAGGTTCCTTCAGATGTTAGCTTTCATAGGAATTTTGCGGATCGGACTTTGGAGTTGTATAAGTTGAGTTATATCCCGATTACCAGACCTAGGTCAGATCTGGATAGTTTTGATTGATGACCGTTTTTGAGGATCTTAGAGAATGTTTGTGTCTCGAGTTCAACATAAGGGTTTTAGTAGACATCCCAAGGTTTCCGAAAAGTCTAAAACCAGATCCATAGAATGTTGGGAAGTCAAGTTATGACCCTTTCTATATGAGTGATGTAATATGTCTCGTATTTTTTTTTTTTTTTACTTATTAACAAATATGTTACTATGTGAAAAATATTGATTGGTTTAATATGTGATTATTTGGAATATGTTGAGTAATTCAAGGTGTAAATTCATGAATGATGGGAACCTTATAGTGTTCCTAGGGGAGGGTTAGATAAAAGGTAGTTAATACTAACTTCGAAAGGCGTGTTTTAATTAGAGTAATTATTTCTATTTTAGGCCCGAGCTAGTTCACATCGTTAGTGAGCTCAAGTGTATTCGTTATTTGCTGTGAAGTGAAGCTAATCAGGTAATGTCTATGCCCCTAATCTCCACTAGGATGCACTTTAAGTGGTTTTTGTTGATTTTTAATCTGTTTTGGAATTTGCATCCCGAAGGGGACTTTATGTTGAAACTGTGACCATCTGTTTTGGATAATTGTATGTGATTGTTGATTTATGAGTTGAGAAATTGGGATGATCTTTTATAAGTAGTTTTGATACTAGTTATGATAACTTGGGTTGAGTTTGACATGTGAGCTGAGATTTGCATAAGATACTAATAATTTTTAAAGTGAAACATTAAGCGGGTTCGGGCAACACCCCCGAGACAAGGATTTGGTATCATACAGGGGGTTGTCAAGAGATTAGGGGGTGCCTTGATATTGGATAGATGATAATTATGCCTTTGATGGCGGTTATGGTTTGGAAGGCGATTATTTTGATGTCTTTAGTAGGCGATTATTGATGCCTTTGGTAGGCGATTATTGACGCCTTTGGTAGGCGATTATTTTTTATACCTTTGGTAGGCGAATGTTTGATGCCTTTGGTGGGCGAATGTTTTTCTTTAAGGGATCTGACATCCCGCCCGCATAATAAAATGAATTGGTTGGGTTGAGGAAAATAGTTGTAAGGGTTAAACGGTTTATGAAAAGTTTTGACTTGTTCCCTCTCCCTTAACTGAATTGAAATGACCTTGAATTGTTTTTAACGGTTAGGGGTAGACATTATTGAGTTTTCCCCCTCATTTTTGTAATGTTTTGTTTTCAGGAGATGCTCTATATGTTGGGAACAAGAATTAGAAGGGAGGATGGCATGCCTAGTAGTTGTCATTCATGTTGTTTTTCAATTGAGAAAGTTTTTGAGTTAAGTTGAGTTTTATTTCTAAGTTTGAGTTTGTTAGTCTAGTTTAACGTTATCGAACAGTTGTAGTTTCTCCTTCTCGCCTTGTATTCCTTCGGGGATATGGCAGTGATGCCCAGTTGAAAAAAAAATGAGACTTCCGCTGAGTTGTTTTTGTTAACGTTAGTTTGATTTTGACTTTTCTATAACTGAATTTTTGGGGCGTTACAGAATGGTATCAGAGCTCTGGGTTACGACCCAGTAGCTCCTAAGTGTCTATTAGGTTTTAGTTAGAACTTAGGATGCTATGTTTGCAGTGATGAGTGTAGGATGGGGGAAATGGGATGTGTGTCTCTTTCTTGTTTCATTTTATGTTGAAATTGATTGCTTGTTGTTGTTGACATTTGTTGGATGGCATAACGCTGCCTTTGCTATGAGCACGAGGCTCTAGCTTCTATGAAAGACTAGAAAACCCGAGGTGGGTACGGAAAACAGCCCCGAGGAGGGCCTAGAACCAGAAGAAGACCTCCAATGAGAATTCAGAGGCTAAAAGAGGACGTGACGTACGAGGAGCTGTCGTTGGAATTTTTAGATTGTAGAGACAAGCCGCCTCAAAGAAAGACCAAGCCCGAGGATGAGGCTATGGTAGAGTTGGAGGTGGAAGAAGACCTCGGGGAGGATTCGAGGGATAAATCTGACTATCCTGATTGGAGCCAATCGTGGTTCGGAAGAACCCTTTTCTGTATGGGCATGTTATGAGTAGAGTTAGTGGAGGAGTAGTGGGATTAGTCCCAATTAGTTATACTTAAACATAATTAGCTTTTGGTTGATGAAATTTTATAAATGTGTGGTTGTTGCTTTTGTTAACCCCAAATTCAGGGAGAGTTGAACTCTATGTTATGCTAGTGTGCAAGTAATATGAAGTAATAATTTCTTTCTGAGATATCATTCTACTCTTATAAAAGTGGGAAGATTGTCGCCAATGATCATGGGAAATGTGGAGTTAATATCAAAGATGGAACCCTTGAAATTTATTTATTTTTATTACAAGTACTAAAGTGTTGAAATGTGATGCTATTATATGTGACTAGAGTTAAAGTTATGCTTGAGTTCTGTTTACTTTGTCAGTTATGTTTAAGTTAAAGTTATAATAGGATATAAAAGATGTATCTCTAAAACTTTGTGGTTTACACTGTGAGATTAAACCTTAGGAGTCTAAATCGACCCCTTTGAATCAGGATGTCGGACACGAATGGTTCTCACCCCAATAATGCTACCCAAGAGCGTACACCAGCTGCGGCCGAACAACGCCCTCAAACTGCGACTGAACTTAGCTAACGTTATGCTCACTTGACACTGGGGTCGAGTATAACACCACCAGGGAACGACCTCGCTAGTATGCTGATGATCGAAATGCTAAGCAGGCACGATGGCTAGCTGAGGAAAATGATGAATCGACAAGGAGAACGAAGGGAAGACAATCCCTCCGTTCTCCTCCACATGTTGAACAACTTTAACCCGCCCACCTATACGGGGGTAGCTGACCCCAAGGTCTTTGAAGATTGGGTCAGGGAAATAGAGAAGATCTTTAATACAACCCGTTGTCTCGAGGAGATGAGAGTGGACTTTGCTGCGTACCACCTACATGAGGAGGCTGATCTATGGTGGGCCACTGTGAAGGAGATGCGGACCGAACCGGGTTTCAATTGGAGTCGTTTTAAGGAGGTGCTGAAGGATCGATTTTATCTCATGTAGCTTAAGAAGGTTGAGGAGAGGGAAATCATGGATCTACGCCAAGGGGAGCTTAGTGTGCTCGCTTACTCTACCAAGTTCACCGAGCTATCTCGGTTTGCACATGCTCTAGTGTCTAGTGAACAATTGAGAATGGATCGCTTCTGGGATGGATTGAACTACAAAATTCAGGACCGTATGTCATCATGTGACTTCACTTCCTACCAGAACATGCTGAATGTTGCTCTCACTGTAGAAAGGGTAATGCACGACATGGAACGACAACTTGGCACTCAGGGACTCAAGAGAAAGGAGCCGCTCTGTTTCAACCTTCTTCCTCCTTATCAAGACAAGAGAAGTCGCTCTAACGAATGGCAAGTCATCCAATTATCGAACGTGGACCCTAGAATGTTCCAATTTGCTGAAATTGTGGCAAACCTGGGCACATCGCTCGGGAGTGTAGGGGAGGAGGGGGCACAAGAGGGTGATGTTTCAAGTGCGGCAACCCACATCACCAGATAGGACAATGCCCTAAGCCACCCTCAAGGGGTTACAATGGTTGGAACAATAAAAACCAGAGGGCCTCGCCTTCAACTTATCAAGAACCTGAAAACCAGAAGAAGAAATGAGAGCGAAGTAGCCCTACCTGTTTCACTCTTAAAGGTACGTCAAGTTTCGAGGATGAAACTTCTTTTAAGGAGGTAATGATGTAAAACCTCGAGTTTTAGGAAGAACGGAACCATTGAGATTATTACCGAACCGTTAGGTCTAAGTTTAAGTTTCGAGGACGAAACTTCTTTTAAGGAGGTATTAATGTAAAACCCCGAAAAATCCAAAGGTGTCGACCTTGACGTCGTTAACAAATTAGGTTGACTTCGTTAATTGATAAATGTTCGTTTGTGATTATTTTTGCTATCACTTGAGCTTGTAGGATCGTTGAGAGACTAACAACAGTATATCGATAATGTCATGGGCTAATATTATTATTATTAGTATTACTCTTATTGTTATTAGTATTACTATTAGTGTTATGAAAACCAGTAGTGTTATAGTGATTATTATAATTGTTATATGAATAATTATGTGAGTATTATTTGTTATGTGATTATTATTATTATTATCATTTATTATTATTATTATTGTTATTATTCCAGAAAATCATATTTTAATTTATGATAGAATTGGGTTGGATTAGAATTAAGAGTAGTATTAGTTGGGTTTTATTAGATTAATATAAAATCTAATCTCCCTCTCATTAACCCTAAATCCAAAAACCCTAACCCTACCTCTCTCTGACTCTTTCTCCCTCCTCCCATCTTCTAAATCGTCGCAGCTGCAGCCGCCGCCCTCCGCCTCTGAGTCGCCGGAAACCATCGCAGGGCCACTGTCGCCCATCTCTCTCTGTCTCCCTCGATATCTCTTTCTCTCACTCCGTTCGACTGCCCTTTATCGATCATCAACTTACGCCGCACCACCCAGACACTGTCGCACCACCGCCTTCGCCGCCGGAGTCGTTGCTGCCCGTCGGAGCCGTCGTCGATATCGCCCAGAACGAGGAAACCAGAAGTTGCTGCTGTTGTTGTCATGCGAACCCTACTGTTGTGACTCAATTGCGCCACCAACACCACACGCGACCACCTCTCGACCAGCCGCCACCCCATCACCGCCTTGGTTGCCGATAAACACCAGCCCACAAACCCTAATCTTGTTCTTGGTTTGTCTTGTTTTGTATTATTATTATCTTTATTAATCATGATATTCCTTGTAATTAATCTAAATTTCTATGTGTAAATATTATGTTATAATTTGGTGGATTAAGTTCATAGTTATTGTAGTTTAATTTATTAATGCTAGATCATATGTGAAGTGTATTTGTTATTTCTTATAAATCATGTAAATCATGTTTAGGGTTCTAGATAGTACTATTCTTTTTATGTACGTATGAATTAGGATATGTAATTATTAAGACAAATTCTTGTTCGTTTAGTTAAGTATTTACATGTTTTCTTTGTTTCTCTTAGGTATTTAATCATGTTTAATATTTTGTTTAATCATGCTAAATAATTAAGATTGATTAAAGTATGAAAGTACGATTCTTGATTATTAGTTTAATTAATTTCATGTTCTTGATTAAAATTTGAAAGAAAGAATTAGTTGTGGTGTTATTGGATCATTCTTGTATCTTGATTAAGAAATTCATGTTCTTTGATCATCCATATTGTTATTATAGGGTCTTGAAAGAGTATGTCATAGAACTCATGATTAGGGTGATGTTAATGTTATTTCATGCATGCTTTTAGGGTTAGAGAAAAGTATTAAAGTTGATTTCATGTTTTACAATTTCGTTTTGATGGTAGAAAGTTTGATGTTTGGACCTTGGTTGGATTAGATTAAATACCTTTAACCTTTGTCACTGTTTTAGGCCCAAATTAGGACCCCAGGATCGAATGCTGAAAGTTAGAACCAAAATTACCAACTATATGGGAACCGGGAACGGGACAGTTTTGATAGGGTGTAAAGAACGGGTCACCATGACAGGTATAGTCGTCCTTTGATCGAACCCTTTGAGCTAGAGATTCCTTCACATGTTAGCTTTCATATGAATGTAGCGGATCAGACTTTGGAGTTGTATAAGACGATTTATACCCCGATTACCAGACCTAAGTCAAATTTGGACAGTTTGGATTGACGACCATTTTTGAGGACCTTAGAGCGTGTTTTGAGTCTCGAGTTCAATATAAGAGCTTTAGTAGACATCCTGGGGTTTCCGAAAAGTCCAAATCGAGATTTATAGAATGTCGGGAAGTCAAGTTAGGACCCTTTCTATGTGAGTGATGTAATATGTCTCGTTTTTTTTTTTTACTTGTTAACAAATATGTTACTATGTGAAAATAATTGATTGGTTTAATATGTGATTATTTGGAATATGTTGAGTAATTCAAGGTGTAAATTCATGAATGATAGGAACCGTATAGTGTCCATAGGGCAGAGTTAGATAGAAGATAGTTAATACTAAATTCTAATGCGCATTTTAGTTAGAGTAATTATTTCTATTTTAGGCCCAAGCTAGTTCGCGTCGTTAGTGAGCTAAAGTGTGTTCGCTATTTGCTGTGAAGTGAAGCTAATCAAGTAATGTCTATGCCCTAATCCCCACTGGGATGCACTTTAAGTGGTTTTTATTGATTTTTAATATGGAATTTGCATCCCGAAGGGGACTTTATGTGGAAATTGTGACCATATGTTTTGGATAATTGTTTGTGATTGTTGATTTATGAGTTGAAAAATTGAGATGGTCTTTTATAAGTAGTTTTGATGCTAGTTTTGATAACCTGGGTTCGATTTGACCTTAGAGCTGTGAGCTAAGATTTGCATAAGATACTAATAATTTTTAAAGTGAAACATTAAGCGGGTTCGGGCAACACCCCGGAGACGAGGATTTGGTATCATACAGGGGGTTGTCAAGAGACCAGGGGGTGCCCTGATATAGGATAGATGATGATTATGCCTTTGGTGGGCGGTTATGGTTGATGCCTTTGGTAAACGATTATTTTGATGCCTTTGGTAGGCGATCATTGATGCCTTTGGTAGGTGGTTATTTTTTTATGCCTTTAGCAGGCAATTATTTTTTATGCCTTTGGTAGGTGAATGTTTGATGCCTTTCGTGGGAAAATGTTTATGCCTTTGGTGGGCGAATGTTTCTTTAAGGGATCGGACATCTCGCCTGCATAATAAAATGAGTTGGTTGGGTTGAGGAAAACAGTTGTAATGGTTAAACGGTTTATGAAAAGGTTTGACTTGTTCCCTCTCCCTTAAATGAATTGAAATGAACTTGAATTGTTTTTAACGGTTAGGGTAGACATTATTAAGTTTTCCCCTTCATTTTTGTAATGTTTTGTTTTCAGGTGAAGCTCTATATGTTGGGAACGCGAATTAGAAGTGAGGATGGCGTGCCTAGTTGGAGAGGGGACGACCTAGGGTCTTTGCAAAATCATGTGGATGATGGAAATCCACCCATAGAACTCATAAACACTATGAACTAATTTTTAGGATTTTTGGATTAATGTAGATATTAATGAAATTAAAAGATATGGACAATTCTAAAGAGAGAAATCTCACCAAATTAAACTTAGATGTTCAAACACTTGCACAAGGATCTCCCACAAGAAAAGAGTATTGAATCACCCAAGAAATCTCACAAAGAGTGTAGGATAACCACCCACTCACAAAGAAGAGAAATCACAAAGCAACTTCCACCCAAAGGATTAGCTTCATTGATTAGGGTTTGAAAACCCACAATTGTAATACTCTCCAATTGAGAGGATTTTTCTTGAGTCTAACTCCTAAACATTCATCATCAAAAACTATCTTGAAAAACAAGCTAAAGGGGTATTTATACTAAACATGAAATTAAACCCAAAACTAAGCAAACAAAAAAAGCGCCGCGCGCGGGCGAGAAAGAGTGTGGTAGCGTCATGACTTATCGCGGGCATGACAGGCCCTTTATCGCACCATCGATCTGGCAGAAGGGCGTCGTGGGCGCGACACTGGGCATCGCGGGCGCGACAGACAGCTGTCATGGGCGTGACACCA
This sequence comes from Portulaca oleracea, assembly GCA_029582165.1. Taxonomy (NCBI): domain Eukaryota; kingdom Viridiplantae; phylum Streptophyta; class Magnoliopsida; order Caryophyllales; family Portulacaceae; genus Portulaca; species Portulaca oleracea. The sequence goes on from CM055869.1 coordinate 26,122,851, forward strand.
GCTGACTCGGGCGCGACTGTCTTTTTGGCAGCTTTTCCCTGCTGACTTCAAATGCGCATAACTTCTTCATCCGAACTCCATTTTAGGCCTATAAGATATCGATGGAAAGCTTTCAGTGTGCACTTTAAGCTTCCAAAATTTCAAGTCCATTGGAGTTTTATTGAAGGAGTTATGATCGAAAGCCTGAAGGTACGCGTATTTCTAGCCTTTGAACGCCTTCACCGCCTTGTGTTTATTCTTGCCGATGTTTCCAAAGTCCCTTAGAAGGCTCGAGAATGGTCTGATAGAGACGAACAAAAGTGAACCGATCCCTATACGGTTCATACTCCCCTGCTTCGAAAAGAGTTGCCCTCAACTCTTGGGGGTTCAAAATTAACCGTATACCAGTGCAAACCCAAAAGTATGTACTCCAACAATTGATGTAGAATGATGCTCGTCAACCTGTCCTTCTAAAAAATGTAGCAATTCCGGCGGAAAGGAGGGGCCAAATAAACATTATGAAGGACCCGAACACGTCTAGCACCCATCAACTTGTTGAAAGCAACGAGGAATTCGTCACATGAGAGTTCGGGGTCAAGGCTAATGGAAACAACATTTTTCTCGTTCAGTCTCGATGTGGAAATAATGGATCTCGGGGGATTTTTCAAGGATGTGTCCTCATGCAACTCAACTGTATGGTGAGGCTCGTGAACGATTGAGCACGACTCAACACTGGGGAACTCTATACGGAGCTCGGTAGGACTTTTGGGTAAGGGTGAGGGACAAGGGAGGGAGGTTGGAAATTTCTGTGGAGCTAAGGTTCGCTCAACCTCACTAAGGTCGCTTTTTCGCAAAAGTAAAGCCCGATGTGACTTTCCTTTGCTTAAAGCACTCTCATCCCGTGTTTCACTCTTTTGGAGGTCTCTCTTCTCACTTCCCACCCCGGGTTTTGGTGTATCAGTTTCGTGAGGAGGTAAAGGAGTGAGTTTGAGTTTCTTTTCTCCCATACGGATAGTGTAAGTGTTCTTCCGACCATCGTGGATAGCATGTCGATCAAATTGCCAAGGTTTACCAAGTAGTAAATGGTAAGTATCCATGGGGACAACATCACAAAGAACACTATCCTCATAAGGCCAAGCGGAGAAAGAAACCAAGACTTGTTGGGTTACCTCGAAGTCGCCACCATCTTTTAGCCCTTGCAAGCTATACGGTTGAGGATGAGCCGAGACTGGTAATTGGAGTTTCTCAACCATGTATGTGGAGGCCAAGTTGGTGCAACTCCCACTGTCGATGATGACGTTGGCTACCATCTCGCTGATGGTGAACCGAGTTTGGAAGATATTCTCCCGTTGAGAGTTATCCCGGGAATCCTTGGTCAAGATAAAGGATCGCCTAGGAGTCGAATTCTCCCCTTCTTGCGTGCGAACCTCAACACTAGTCTTCGGAGCCTCCGATGTGGCTACCTCACTTGCTTTGGAGCTTTCAACCATCTTCATAGGGCATTGGACTTGGTAATGGCTATAAACCTGACACGTGAAGCATATTCTACCCTTGAGCTTCCGGAGATATTCCGCACTTTCCTTATGAGCTTGGGAAGATGATTTGGGTAGCTTGGAAGTTCGACTTCCCTTGGATGAAGCCTTATTCCAAGAGTGAGTACTTCCCTTCCTAGAAGGCCATGAAGTAACCTTCTCCTTCATTCTTCTTCCTCGAGAACCACCATGTCGATAATCATCAAAATACCTCGAATAACCACTATGGTGCGTTCTAGGAGCCCGAGTTGAAATATCACGATCTCTTTTCGAGGACTCTAGTTGCGTAGGGGTCGTAGTGCAGAGTATGTCACTCATTCGACGTTGCACTTCTCGATGTAGACGGCGTCGAGGGGAGCCTCTAGCATCGTCACTCGACTCAAAGTTGGGAGGAGGACGGATAGGGCTTGGTGCACGCCTCCGACGTTCGATTTGAGGTTGTCCTTGATGTTGCACAGTCAGGTTGTTCACTTGTGTCGCAATCTCCCGAAGAGTCCGCTCGATATTGGAATTAAAATTCTCAAGGGAAGTGAACCGTTCGTCTACCCTCAATACCTTGAGCTCAAGAACTTCTCCGGTGGCTCGGTTCCTCTCGATCGGAATTATCGTGACCATCCATCGAGGGAAGGGTAACGGACGGTATGTGTTTGGGATATTTTATGGAGTTTGGGGGTTTCTTGTAGTTTGTTTACGTTTGGCTAAGGGTTCTTTGTGTTTTTTTCACTTAGACATTTCATCGAACTCCTTGCGGGCACAATTTCAACTTTCACCACAAAGCTCCAATAATGCATCAAATCCAACAAACACAATACAATGCAATATACTCCAACACACTTGGAGGCACAGGGAATGGGAAACACCAATATTGCAAAAAATCCACAACACCAAGAACACCAAAAATCACCACCAAACCATAACAAGAACAATTCCGGGCACAAACAAGAAATCTCCAACAACTATGAGTTCTATGCCTAACTCAGGTACCAAATGGAGAGGGGACGACCTAGGGTCTTTACAAAATCATGTGGATGATGGAAATCCACCCATAGAACTCATAAACACTATGAACCAATTATTAGGGTTTTTGGATTAATGGAGATAAACATGAAATTAAAAGATATGGACAATTCTAAAGAGAGAAATCTCACCAAATTGAACTTAGATGTTCAAACACTTGCACAAGGATCTCCCACAAGCAAAGAGTATTGAATCACCCAAGAAATCTCACAAAGAGTGTAGGATAACCACCCACTCACAAAGAAGAGAAATCACAAAGCAAATTCCACCCAAAGGATTAGCTTCATTGATTAGGGTTTGAAAACCTACAATTACAACACTCTCCAATTGAGAGGATTTTTCTCGAGTCTAGCTCCTAAACATTCATCATCAAAAACTATCTTGAAAAAAAATCTAATGGGGTATTTATACTAAACATGAAATTAAACCCAAAACTAAGCAAAAAAAAAAAAAAACGAAACAACACGCGTGTCGCAGGCGAGGGTCGCGGGCGCGTCGCAGACTGTCGCGGGTGTGACATCCCACTGTTTGTCACCATCCGTCGCTGGCAGAATGGGATCATGGGCGCGACACTGGGCATCGTGGGCACGACAGACAGTTGTCACGGGCGTGACACCAGCTGACTCGGGCGCGACTGTCTTCTGGGCACCTTTTCCCTACCGACTTCAAACGCGCATAACTTCTTCATCCAGAACTATATTTTAGGCCCGTAAGATATCGATGGAAAGCTCTCGGTGTTTACTTTAAGCTCCCAAAATTTCAAGTCCATCGAAGTTGTATGGAAGGAGTTATGATCGAAAGCGTGAAGGCACGCACATTTCTAGCCTTTGAACGCCTTCACCGCCTTGTGTTTATTCTTGCTGAAGTTTCCAAAGCCCCTCAGAAGGCTCGAGAATGCTCTGATAGAGACGAACCAAAAGTGAACCGATCCCCATACGGTTCACTAGTAGTTGTCATTCATGTTGTTTTTCAATTTAGAAAGTTTTGGAGTTAAGTTGAGTTTTATTTCTAAGTTCGAGTTTGTTAATCTGGTTTACCGTTGTTGAACAGTTGTAGTTTTTCCTTCTCGTCTTGTATTCCTTCGGAGATACAGCAGTGATGCCTAGTTGAAAAAAACAAAATATGAGACTTCCGCTGAGTTTTTTCTGTTGACATTAGTTTGATTTTGACTTTTCTATAATTGAATTTCTGGGGCGTTATAGAAAATGATTGATAGAATATTATTTTTGTACGTAACAATAATAATACAAAAAAGATGGTAGTCAAATGGTAATTACTCTTGTCTTCTATACTCTCCACCAAGGTTCAAATTTTCGTGGAATCAAAATATTTCCATTAATTTAGTTTTTAATTGACAACAATTATTTAAGTTTGGTAATAGGTCAGGAGCAGCCAAACCTCCCAAATTTCACCATCTAGGTATGGATTTCCCATGGTCTTGTTTTAATATATTTAATAGATAATTCTAAAGATCACAGTTTTTATATTCACACCTTCAAAAACAATATCAAGAATTGCAGGTTTTCCTAACTTGATATCACATGGAAGAGGAATAACATATAACCGCTCAAAATAACGCCATAATAATTCATGTTGAATTTGTGGAAAATCAAGAAGTGTCATATTTTTGGATCTTTGAAATTTTTAACTTTTATTTGTTTTTTTTTTTTTTGTTTTTAAGAAAGCAATAAAAACATAGTCAACCAAAGTGTCTTCGTCTAATGGCAGCTGGCGAAACAAATCCCCGGCAACGGCGCCAAAAACTTGATATAGCCGCAAGTGCACAATGTACAATGTAGTATATCAAGGTCGTTCTCTCAGGGACATGTCAACTACACACTAAATTATTTCATTACAAAGGATGCTAGGTCGTCCAAGGGTGATTATATATTTATAGATTCTAAACTAAAATTAGAAAAGTAATAAGAGTTGTAACAGATAATTAAGGGAGTTCAGGGAAGTCCACTCTAGTTAATTAATAGATTAGGAGCTAATTCAGTGCAAGGTAATATTGATAGTGTCGGAGTCTATAATATTTATACAGCCTATCACAACAATCTTTTGATTCGAGGTGAGTTGCAGTGACGACTAAACTAAACACCTATTCTCAATGCTATTTAATTCAATCAAAGATAAGAATGGATTATAACACGACCCTAAGCATAAACCCATTATTCTAACTGTGTTTTATACCTATTCAATCTTTGTTTATCCAATTTAAAATAACAATCACTCGATCCGATATTAAGAATCTAAACCAAGAATAATGAGGTGATCAATCAACTATTATGACATACGAAACACGAAGACTAAGCAATTGTATTGAAACCTAAAACCGAAATCACACACCGTAAATCAATCAAGAAACATTGAGTTTATCCCCTAAACAATGAGACTAGCTACTCATGATAATAAAACCTAGCTAGGAAAACAAATACGAAATCTAAATTGTGAAACATAATTAAAATAGAAAATAAATTGAATATCTGAGTTGTCGAATTCGATCTCTTCGTGTCACCCAAATTGATCTCCTTCTCCTCCTCCTCTATTCCCAATCTACTAGACGGCTCCCCGAAGGGAGGAAAATACAAAGATAACCTAATACTAGAAGCGTGAATAATGATAGGTAGAATAATGAATGCCCTAAAGTTATGCGCCTGTGTTTCTTTTATAATATGGTAGGAGACGCTACAATCGTCTAAATAGTCGCCACCAGCGCCTCAGGATTTCCCGTGAAATTCCTCCATCGGGAAAGATGTTGCCAGGGGGTGCATAGGCGCTGGTGGGGGGTGCCTTCTTCCTTTCCTTCTTCGTCCTCTCTTCAAGTTGGGCCTTGGGCTACATCTTCTTTCTCTTCTCTTTTCCTCTTCTTCTCTTCATATTTTTGAATTCATTTCCTTTCGTCTTTCTTTTTCTTTCTAATTCTCTTGGTTTTGTAGGGATTATTCTTTTGAATCTGTAAAATTCTCCAATCTCTAAACCAACTGAAGAATCATAGGATTTCATATGAAAATGCAATATTAGGATTTCATATGAAAATGCCTTGATGTGACATTAGTATTGCACCACACTTTGGATTCTTCATCCAGATTGGTTGCAAGACTGTGGAGTACAAGCTGACATCAATCTTGTTGAGGAGTGTGAGTCTCATGAACTTCTCAATATTTTGAGTCGGGTTCTCAACTTCTCATATTGTTTGAACCTTATGTTAGGCACCTCGAGCATGTTGAACACCTTCATGACCGAATGCATATGCAAAGGAACATATATGTATTTATTTGTAAATGTTGAGACAATGCTCATCATCTTGGCAACGCTCTCTAATTTCTATTCGAGGGCGTTAATAGCAGGTTCGTCATGATATTAGTGCCTCTCATGGATGCTTTGGATTTTCCCTTTGATTATCGCGAGCCTCTAGACTCATCATATGTTTCTTTTTTATAAGTTATGGTTGATATTCATATTCATCGAGCTCATCGACATCTTCTGCATCTGGAATTACTCCCATTTTCTCATTGATTTTCATGATGGTTTGCAACATGCCATTGATCACTTGTTGCTCATTGAACATTTTCTCAATCTTTTCGTCTTGTCCAAGAGAACTAGCGAAGGCCAAGGCTTGCATTTTGGTGTACAGGTCCTCTATCTGTTTGGTGATGTTGGTTTTAGGGGTAGCAACCTGAATAGAGACCTCTTGGAATTGTGCTTCCACCATTGTAGCCTCGCAGGCTTTGGATCGGACTGCTGAAGGAATATAGTCTGAGATTTAATTGAGCCGACTGGTGCGTGGATCTCTTATATGAGTTCAAAGATGATGTCCTATCTTGCATGTATAGAAATTTGTTAGTGACCTGAATGGCAGTTGTTATGTTTCGCCAAGTGGAGGCAGTGTTGGGCGCGTGTTCTGCCGTCCATGTCATCACCCCGCATATTTGACCACACGTTGTAAATTTTCCTGACATTGGCATTACAGCCCGGGAACTTCTTCTTGACTGATGTGTCTATTGTAGCTGGAGTACACCTAGTGTTTGACATTTCCCAGACATGGTCTTTCACATCTGTAACACCCCCAGATTATTAATCACTAGATTAGGCTAATGACTCACTTAACCCAATGATTAGCACAACGGAAATACTCAGCTGAGGGTATTACCGCCGCCCACGAAAGTGGACAAGGCTTAAAACCAATCCCAAACACACATCCATCACAATATCCAACATACACATCACAACCCATCACAAACATACTTAATTTAACAACTTCACAACATAACTCATAACTTTAGATACAAAACAATACACCTTGATAGCAACTCCTTAAACTACAAGACCGATTTCGTCTCCCAAATCACCTTCGTCGCGTTATATGGCCTAAGGGTTCGTCCTTCCAGTGTCTTGCCTTTACTCTTAGCCGGGCACCCTAAAACAAAACATAAAACTTCGAAACGTGAGAGAAATTCAGTATGTATACCTCTATAATGTAAGGATCATTTCGAAATTTAATTTAGTTATTAGCATAGTTCTAAAACCTTTAAAGACAACAAATATAGATAACAGATGAACAATACAATAGAAATATACTTACATAACATCACTATAATTTAACTTGTACATGGAAACATGACTAAACCTGTATATGAAAAATATGACTTAATCTGTATCTCAAATTACAACATTAGCGAAAGCATACTTATGAGTTCCCTCCTTTAAAAATAGCTGAACATAGTTGTAATAGACACTCAAATCATACATAACCTGGTATAAAACACACATGAAGCCATAACCTAACCATAACCTTAAATCAAAATCCCCATCAATCGAGACTTATAAACTTTGATATGGAACTTATAAAGCTTTACTTTGATTCAAACAACTTGAGTAACTTAAAATACTTAAACTAGGTTACCCTATTGTTACCGTGAAGGTCCCCTACTTGCGATCATCGGTTAAGCCTCAGTATGCGCATACCCGGGCCGATCGGGAGATCCGGATGGTGGACAAAGTCCTATACTGACCAGATTTCCATTGGGTGCACTTATGGCACAAATTATGTGCGCTAAACCACGACTTGCATGGTGTGCACTAAGACACGGTGTCCCTGGGGTGCATTATGGCACGATTAACATGGTGTGTACGAAGACACGATTTTCCTGGTGTGCTCTACGACACGATTACATGGGCGGGACCTTTATTTATGTGTGAAATATTGAAAACATTTTCTACTTTTAACCTTATTATTTTGGGTTTCTTATAAGACTTAACTATCGCGTGAATTACACATAATATATCCTTAAACAAAATTTACACTTGAGTAGAAATTTACTCATGAAAAGTTCCTTAATAACGTCAACGCTTGTTGCCATAAAAAGGATATACTTAACCCAACAATACTTATTTACTACAAATGACTTAACATGGAAGAGGTGTTCATAAGTATCAAAGTTTAAGATAAGATCACTTACTTGATAAACCTGACTTTGATACTTAACACCACCTAAACTTATTTATACTCTATCATGACATATAAAATTTTGGGGTGAATAATACGAGTCTCAAAAATAAACACAAACTTTTTACAGTATAAAACAAATCGTGTAATCATAAAAATGTAAGTATAAAGCTTCACTTAATGAACTTACTCAAAACATAAAACCATATAAAACGTACTTACATTTCAACAGGTCATATTGAAATGGAATATATAACATAAATCTTAAAATAAGCATATGATTTAAAAGACATAAAATCAATCATGAAATAACATAAGAAGAGTTACAGGCAATATACGTACCTGATGGTTCAAAAACACACACTGGACGGGCAGGGACTTGAACAGTTTGAGTGCAACGATCTCTTGGAAGAACTTAAAAAGGAAAAGGAACATGAATTAGGATTTAACTTAGGTGGAAATATTGAAGAATAACTTAATGAATTTTTCTAAGGCTCGATAAAGAACTTGTCTTTCTAAGGCGTATTCACAAGGCCTTAACTTCTCCCACAAAGGGACTTTCCAGAAACCTTAGATTATCCCCTTCAACTTTTTAGTTGATTATGAAAGTTAAAAACATGGTTAAAGTGGGTAAGAACCCACATCTTAGTAAGCTGCCCAGAAATTCCCTTATCGACGTCAGTTATTCGGAGAGTCATAACTCAAGTTATACTCCTCGGATCGGAGTGTGTAAGTTATCAATGGAATGCTGGAAGCGTAACCTAAAACTTTCATATTGATCATGAACTTATTTGAACATGGAAAAGGTCGGAAATTGGCCCAGAATACAGGACAGTCACAAAACACTTTCTGGGTAAACTCATATTATTAACCTCTGCTCGGGGACTCATAACTCTCACTCCCGACATTCTATGACTATGAATTATACCTTTCTGAAAAGCTTAAAATGTCCTCTTCAACTTTTATGTTGAATAGTTAGCCCAAAAATACCTATAAACAGAAGAAAAAGATTTATTTTTAAATTGCCTCTGAAATTCGTATTCATGTGTCAACTCTCACGGTTTTGATCATAACTTTTAAGATACTTAACGAAACTTCGTGTTTCAAAAACCAAGGTTTAGCTAATGTCTTACGCTATCTAATTATACCATAAAATTGGATAAATTCATACTTTATACCCCCTGGAAATTTCAGGATCCAACCATATTGTAAAACTACTCAAGGGATTACTTCCATGCATGTTTAAACACTATAATCCAACTTAATCACTTCCTAAAACATACTTCTGCAATCATAATATAATTTCCAGGATTATAAACATAAAGAAAACCATCGTCCTTGACTAAATCTTGAACATGCAAAACACAAACTCAACATAGTTCAAGCTCCTAAGCTATACACTTCATAAATACAACATCAAAAAAAAATCATAGAATTCATCCTCTCACTAATCTAATGCTATTCTAGGCACATGCAATTAAACTTTATCAAAAAACTTCACCCATTCATAGGGACCTTAATCTCCTAAATTCCTTGCATGGCATAATCTAGCAAGACAATACCAAATCAAGACATAAACATCAAATTTTCTTCATAAACTTACCCAATTATACTTCAGTAATTGGATCCCTTCCACCATCGCCTCTTGAACATAAGTGTCACTTGGTTAACCTCTGAAAATATGAAAAGAACCCCTAAAAATCATATTATAACCATGTAAAACTTCTAATAGAGTGAATGTGGAAGTTGGAGACAATTACCACAAGAGGATGAGGAGAGAAAAGATGGGATGATGATGATGGAACGGTGGTAGCGTGGTGGCTGAGTGGTCGCCGGCGACACCTGGCGACGACGGATGACTCGCTGGAGCTGGGCAGCGAGCAGCAGGAGGTGAGGAGGCAAGGGAGGTCGGATGAGAAGAGCCGAGAGAAAGAATGTGTGAAGTGAGTGAGAGGGACTAAAATTGAAATGGGTAAAATGAGTTCATGACCCACACTCATATACATATATATCCATATGATTATTGGGCCCCAAAAAAACGATATCTTCCTTCTCCAAGTTAGTTGAATAAGGCGCAAAGAGATAGAATTCATCAACTTAAATTTCCTCCTCTTATTCTTATGTATCTCTAAACTCCCAATTACTTAAACATGATATATCATATAATATTATTAGTACTCCGAATAAATATACTTATACATCTCCTCGTAACTTCTCATAATTATTTCCACATCGACTTGGATGAAAAGAAGGATTCGATATATCGGCCTTAGCGACGAATACAAATACGATCATGATCACTATAAATTATCAGAAGAGAATCATTAATAAAATAAATTTTTGACTGATATACTTGACGATCATGCACTGTTCAAGTTTTGCATAACACACACTTGGTTAGAAAAGATGGAACACGCGCTTTAATTTTTAATAATTATTTTTAACCTTGATTATTTACGCTAATTAATACATATTAAGGGATGATTTTCTTTGCGTTATTACAATATCGGATGTCAAAGGGTGTCATGATGTTGCCCCTCCTCGTAGACAACGAATTGATGGTTGTGTTCCCCCGATCTCCCTTGCACACATGGACGACGTGCCATCAATCTCTCGTACGAGTCCATGCTACAATGACAAATTTGCATTGGCAAGACTTTGTCGACGTATCTCGACTAGCGGATGCATCCAAATCATCCAATTTACCCCGATATGCACCGTACCTCCAACATTTCAGATAAACCTTAAGCGGGTTATCTTCATCTTTTCTCTATTGGGTTGCTCGTACAAACGTGAACTCGACACGCCGAGCTATTTCGCCGGGCCACTCATGTACCGCATAATGTGAATCAAACACTTGGTCGGTAGCAAAAAATGATGAATAATAAGCATCGTCACCGCCAAATCCTTCTAACTGAACCTACAAAAACAAATTCAAATAATTCAAACGCTTTATATAATACTACCTTCTAACATTGAAAATATTAACAAATACAAATAAAATACTATTTATATAATACAAATAATAACAATAACAACATTAATAACACATTTTAAATATAATATTATTATTAATAATAACAATTTCATTAGACATAATAATAATAATAATAATAATAATAATAATAATAACATTAACAACAACAACAACAACAATAAAAAAAAACAACAATTACTGCCAACAACGACATCAACAATAATAATATTAACATTAATAATAATAACATTAATCACAACCAAAACAATAAATAACAACAATTATTACTATCAGCATCAATATTAATAATATAATAACAACAACAACAACAACAACAATAATAATAATAATAATAATTATATTAATAGTAGGCCTCAACCCGTGCGATGCATGGAGTATATTAAAATAGTTATTTAAAAAATAAAAATTCAATTGAAATTATAATTATAATTTGGAAAGATTATTCCAAAATAATTATAATTACTGATAGTTGCACCAAAATAATTTAATTCAACATTTATCTACTTTTTAATTAATAATAATCCCTACAACTAATATCGTTTCTCCATTAAGCGAGACCCACATACTTTACTATTAAAATTATATATAGATTATTATTAATATTATTATTATTATTATTTTTCCAAAGCAGTCAAGGATTAGTGATAGTTTCTGGTTTTTTAAATTTTAAAATAAAATCTGGATTGAAAATAAAAAAATGAAAATAGAGAAAAAAAAATAATTTTCTACGTTGCGATTGGCCAATTCCCCTATAATTACTCCCGTGGCTCGATTTCATCGAACCCACAATGATTTCTATTATAAAATATAGATTATTATCATTATTATTTTGCTCCACAATGATTTCTATTATAATATATAGATTATTATCATTATCATTTTGCCAAAATAATTACTGATATTTGGACAAAACTAATTTAATTCAATATTTATCTATCTTCTGATTGGTCGAAATCTCCACAATTAATCTCCTTTCTCCATTTAGCGAGATCGAAAAACTTTACTATTAATATTATAAAGATTATTATTATTATTATTATTATTATTATTATTATTATTATTATTATAGGGAACACCAAAATAATTATTGTTATTTGCACCAAAATAATTTAATTCAGAGTCCAAAGCAATCAAGGATTAGTGATACTTTCTGGTTTTTTTAATTTAAAAATAAAATTCGGATTGAGAATAAAAAAATTGAAAATAGAAAAAAATATAATTTCTACATTAGTCCAAAGCAATCAAGGATTAGTGATACTTTCTGGTTTTTTTAATTTAAAAATAAAATTCGGATTGAGAATAAAAAAATTGAAAATAGAAAAAAATATAATTTCTACATTGTGATTGGCCAATTCCCCTACAATCACTCCCGTGACTCTATTTCGTGGGACCCACAATGATTTCTATTGTAATATATAGAATTATTATTATTATTATTATTATTATTATTATTATTATTATTATTATAGGCAACACCAAAATAATTACTGTTCTTTGCACCAAAATAATTTAACTTAGAGTCCAAAGAAGTCAAGGATTAGTGATACAGTTTGGTTTTTTAATTTTCAAATAAAATCCAGATTGAAAATAAAAAATAGAAAATAGAAAAAAAATATATAATTTTCTACATTGTGATTGTCCATTTCACCTACAATCACTCCCGTGGCTATATTTCGTGGGACCCACAATGATTTCTATTATAATATATAGATTATTATTATTATAGGCAACACCAAAATAATTACTATTGTTTGCACCAAAATAATTTAATTTTGAGTCCAAAGAAGTCAAGGATTAGTGATAAAGTTTGGTTTTTTAATTTTCAAATAAAATCCGGATTGAAAATAAAAAAATGAAAATAGAAAAAAATATAATTTTCTACGTTGTGATTGGTCAATTCCCCTACAATCACTCCCGTGGCTCTATTTCGTGGGACCCACAATGATTTCTATTATAATATATAGATTAATACTATTATAATTAAAAATTTAATTAAGTAGTAATAAACAAAAAATAAACAAAATATTTTTATTAATATATAATAATAGCAATAATAATAATTTATTATTAAAAAATTATAACATTCGGCCAGACTAGGACCCCGCCGTGGATGCGGCTAGGCCGTGGCACGACCATGCTCGTTGTGTGGTCTAACCGCGGCTACGACCACATCAGGTGTGCAGCTCTGCCACGGCTAGAGCCGCATGCTGATTCAGGCCAGCCGTGGCAAGATCGCACGCTACACGAAGCGCAGTGTTACTGCGCTCAACCGCGATCATTGTGCGGCCCTGTTTTCGGCTGGGTTTTTTTCATATTTTTCGTCCGATATGCACTAACCTCTTTTTTGTCTGATAATCTACCACCTTCATTGTGTCTTTATATTGAATTGCAAAAACTGTAACCAATTCATAGAATTACGAGAGATAGAGAGTAGAGACTGATGAGAGAATGAGAGAGAGGAGAGAGTGATGAGAGAAATGAGGGCTAAAATGGACTGGGAATGGCGAATCGAGAAATAAAAATAAGTACGTTCAAAATCAAACATAAAAAGTCAAAACCTAAATTTTAAAAAAAATTATACTATTTTTTCATTTGGCTTGTCATGACCCTTGATGATTTAAATGAATGTGATATTTACAAAAAATGTGGTAGCTAATTGACAATCACTCTCATCATCCAACCTTCCCACCAATCTTTAAGTCTTGGTGGAAGCAAACATTTCTGATTATGTGAAAATTGTTGGGTTGATGGGTCATGATATGTTTGTCACGGATAGTTTGGTACCTTCTTTTCCTGACTTGTAAAGTTTACTAGTAGTTACCCATGAGATAAGGGTTCATTGAGCAGGATAAATTTATCCGGAGTAAAAAAAGAAAAAGGAATGTGATAGGGGGAATGAAGTGAAAAAGTATTAAACGAATGTGATATTTATTATTTAGGAAACAAATGAAGTGAAAATGAAGTAATTGAATGTGATCCTTAGATAAAAAATAGAGCGAAGAAATTCAACAAATATGATCGTTGGAGAAAAAATAAAATTGAAACAATTTGGCTATAGGCAAGTTCGAACACACAACCTCGGACATCGATTGACAAAATAGACCAATACTTACCATCCTAGTCAGGTAGCATAACATGATTCTGTTGATTCTTCAAATACTAGCTAAATTGCCCGTCCAATGGACGGGGTATTTATTTTGTATTTTTGAAATTATATTTATCAATAATGTTCTCAGTATTTTTTATCTATCATTTTGAAAAAAAATAAAGAAATTGATGTAAAAAAAATTAGGTAGAAATAAATTAAATGACAAAATATACCATTAATGATTGAAAACGTAAATGTGATAAATAATAAGGATAAAAAAAGTTAGTTAAGTGAATAAATAAAAAATGACGGATGGAGTATAATAAAATTAGTAAATTACAATACGTTTCCCATTATATAAAGGATAATTGGATTCTAATAATCCCTACTTTTACCAATTGGACAATGGTGGACCATACTTTCACTTTGTATTCTGGTGGTCCAAAAAAAATAAAATTGGATTGTAGTGGGATATTTTCAAGGGAATCATAGATGTTGTGTTGCATTTGATTCAAAACTTAGTATAACCTTTACAATGATTTTTAGTAAATTTACAGTGTTTCTCCCAAATTTTTTTCATTTTTTTACTATTTTTTACGATTTTTTCACTTTTATTATTTTTAAAAAATCATAATAATTATTCAGAGTTTCAAAAAAATAATTTAAAAAATATTTTAGAAACTACAATTCGTTAACTAGAAAGAATAAAACAAAAACAATATATTGTAGGAATGAAAAAAAATAAGAAGAATGTGGAGGTGAATTTGGTACCACTACAATCCAATTTTATTTTTTTTGGACCACCAGAATACAAAGTGAAAGTACGGTCCACCATTGTCCAATTGGTAAAAGTAGGGATTATTAGAATCCAATTATCCTTATATAAATAATAAGCTTGTAAAAGTTAATAAAATATTTTCATCCGAAAATTAACTTAATTCAAACTAATCATATCCTTTCTTATTCTGTTTTTTCCTTTCATTTCTTTTCCTCTCTTAACCTAACTAAAAAATAAATATCTGAATGAATAAAAAAGGTTTTGACCCCATTTATTTTTTATAAAAAATAATTACTCCCTTCATTCTTTTTTATTTGTCATTTTCGGTTTTCAGTGTCAATTTTTAATCAATAATTTCTAATATAAAATTTTTATAAAAAAATAAAATATTATACTTTTTTGATAGCATTTTTTTATAATGAATCTAACAATATCAATTTTGTATGATGAATCATTATACAAAGTAAGATACTAATGGTCAAAATTTTTAACACAATTTCTTAGGCGACAGATAAATAAAAACGGAGGTAATACTTACTAAAAAATTAGCAAAATTATAATTAGAAATAAACACAAAAAAAAAAGAAAAAGGAAAAACAGAAAAAAGGAAAAATAAAAAATAAAAAATAGAAAAAGGAAAAAATAAAAACCATCACAACACAACACCAATCAAACACAAGGGCAACTCCCCTTTCTACTTTAGTAAGAATATATACAACATTTGTTAATTGAAAAAAGTGAAATTCACTGTGTTTTTTAAAGCAAGGTCACTTGAAACCCCTGTAAATCTATACCGTATTCGCCCACAGTGGCGGATCCAGATCATTAATTTAGGAGTGTCCAATATACTTGTTATTACATAAGCGTTTTTAAATAATAAAATAATAAAATTTACATAAATAACAATAAAAATAAAAATAAATATTAAATGACATTTTCACAAGTTTAACAAAATTTCATATCATCATAAATACTGATACCCAATTACCCTATTGTAAAACCCTGAAAATTTGGAATGTGTTTACTGTTACGTCGTTAATGTGTTACTTTATATACTGCGTATTCTGTGAAATTTATCGGTCAACACTTGAGCTCGTAGGACCGCATAGTATCTAATGAAGGGTAGAATAGTAATTTTATGCATAGGAAGGTTGCATGTGAGTGTGGGTATTTTAAAAATTATTGTGTGCGACCCTAAGTGCTATTACTACTATTATCCATGTGGGTATTTTATTTTAGTAATTATATGCTATTTTAGAGATTTTGGAAAATCTAGTATTATAAATAATTAATTACTTTCACCTATATTAATTTTCTATTTTATTTTTTTTTTCTTGTAATTAATTATGGGTATAAATACCCCTCTTAGCTAAACCCTAAGTATTTTTAATAAACCCCCCTCCTTCTCTTCTTCTTTTTCCTCCTGCTGCGAGCCGAGCCTCTTCGTCCCCCTTTCTAATTATTTCTCTCTCTCGGGTTTCCACCCACGAATCACCGCTGCCCCACACTAGCTACCACCACCATCCTTAGGCTGCTCCACCGCCACCACCAAGCTCCCTTGTCATCGGGACCACCAAGCTCGAGCCATCAGCCACACTCAAGCCCGAAATCGAGGCCTGTCGCAACTACCGCTGCTGCGTACATGATCTCAGCACCACCATCTTCGTCCCCCTTTCTAGTTGTATAGCTCGAGTTATAGTTGTTTTACCTGAGCATGTCAGAACTGGACCAGTTGGGGAATTAGGTACTTTTAGATTCTTTCAAGACTGATATAGGCTTAGTTGCCAACATAAGAGTTTTATTAGACATCCTGAGGTTTTCGAAAAGTCCAAAACCAGACCCATAGGATGTCGGGAAGTCAAGTTACGACCCTGTTTATGTGGATGTTGTAATCTGTCTTGTTATGTGATATTTTTAATGAATGTGTTGTTGATTGAAAAGGTTTACTTGGTATTATTATACGATTACTTGGAATGTGTTAAGTAATTTAAAGTGT
Source organism: Portulaca oleracea (assembly GCA_029582165.1). Classification (NCBI taxonomy): domain Eukaryota; kingdom Viridiplantae; phylum Streptophyta; class Magnoliopsida; order Caryophyllales; family Portulacaceae; genus Portulaca; species Portulaca oleracea. Next base: position 26,139,688 of record CM055869.1, read on the forward strand.
AAATTCATGATTGATAGGAACCTATAGTGTTCCTAGGGGAGGGTTAGGTAGAAGGTAGTTAATACTAACTTCGAAGGGCACGTTTTGATTAGAATAATTATTCTATTTTAGGCCCGAGCTAATTCGCGTCGTTAGTGAGCTCAAGTGTGTTCGTTTTGCTGTGAAGTGAAGCTAACCAGGTAATGTCTATGCTCTAATCCCCACTGGGATGCTCTTTAAATGTGTTTTGATGTTTTCTAATCTGTTTTGAGAATTGCATCCCGAAAGGGGACTTTTGTGGAAATGTGACAATCTGTTTTGGTTAACTGTTTGTACTTTTGTGATCTTTGATTTATTGAGTTGAGAATTGAGATGGTCTTTTATTAGTGGTTTTATTATTGGTTTTGATAACCTAGGTTGGGTTTGACTTGAGAGTCGTGAGTTGAGTTTTGCATAAGATATTAATAATTCAAAGTGAAACATTAAGCGGCTTTCGGGGCATAACTCGTTGTTCAGGATTTGGAATCCTGCCGAGTTATAGACCAGGAGATCAGGGCTTCTTCCCTGATATAGGATAGTTGATTTCTTTGATGCCTGTGGTAGGCGAACTCTAGGCGAACTCTTGATGCCTGTGGTAGGCGAACTCTGGATGCCTGTGGTAGGCGATGTTACTCTAAGGGATGTGGTATCCCGCCCGCATAATAAAATATGATTTGGTTGAGTTGAGGAAAACAGTTGTAAGGGTTAAAGGTTTGTGAAATGGTTTGACTTGTTCCCTCTCCCTAAAATGAATTGAAATGAACTTAACTTGTTTTTAACGTTAGGGGTAGACATTATTGAGATTTCCCCCTCATTTTTGAAATGTTTTGTTTTCAGGTGATGATCAATATGCTGGGGATGGGAAATAGAAGTGAGGACGACATGTCTAGAAGTCGTTAATATGTTATGCTTCTTTTTGAAAGACTTGAAGTTAGTTTTGAGGTTTATTTCTAAGTATGAGTTTGTTAGTTGGTTTGTCGTTGACAGACAGTTGTAGTTTTCCTTTTCGCCTTGTATTCCTTCGGGGATACGGCAGTGACGCCCAATAAGAGTTTGAGTCTTCCGCTAAATTTTGTCTGTTAACGTTAGTTTGACTTTGAATTTTCTATAATTGAATTTCCGGGGCGTTACACCTATTCATTGACTTATGTTTTTTCTTATAAAAAAATAATTTGGTACTCCCTCTCTCCCAATTGATTTTTCCAATTTATTTTTTCACGGTCTTCAATGCAAGACTTTCACCATTAACTTTCACGTTTTATCATAGCAAGACTAATAATATTGTATTCATGTAAAAACATTTTTCATCACAAATCTAATAGTAGTAATCTTGTAATGACTCAACATACAATTTGATAAATTAACGATTAAAGTTTAAAATTTTTGACTAAATTAGTCAATGTGGACAATTTATTTTGGACAGAGAAAGTAATATTTTAGGATTTTTGGGTTGCTGCTAAATTGGACACCCTTTTTATAGTTTTTGGGTTTTTTTTTTTTTTACAATGTCTACTTGCTCCAAGAAAATTTCTTCTTAATAATATTAGAGAATCACAATTTTTTCTCTAGCTAAGGGTGTTCATGGACACACTTAGCTAAGTTACAATTCTGTTGGCATATTACTCTTGTTGACTATATGAAAATTAATGATGTACAACTCAGCACTTGTATGTCGGTTAGTTGGGTTTAGCTTTAGCTTTTATATCGCTTTCTCCAGTTTGTACAACAACAAACTTTCAGTTTCAACAATGAGTAAAGCTTGCTCTTTCTCTCTCTACATTTTCCTATCCCCAAAACCTTCATGGTATCAGAGCAGGCTTTAGTCCTGACTCGCGATTTCTTCCGCAAATCTCATTATTCAATTATCGATTGTTTGTTTTGATCTTCTCTTCGATCCAATTTGTCGATCGATTTTGTCTGATGATTCATCTTTAATCGATTGATCTGCATATTCGATCAATCCATTCTTCGCATCTTAGAAAATTAGGGCTTCACTATTTCCTTTGAACGCTCGAGTCTGTCGTTTTGCTTTCTATGAGATCTTACGCCATGGCTGGAATGGGAAGCAACGAAGTTCACATTAAGCCTTCTAATCCGTTTTATCTTCATCAATCTGATCATTCGAGACAATTGTTAGTAGCGGATGTCTTCACCAGTGACAATTTCGAGAAGTGGAAGCGCTCAATGCAAATCCCTCTCTCGGCAAAGGACAAAACATCTTTTCTTGATCCGAAGTTTACAAAACCTCCAGAATCGTCTCCTTTTTCATCTCAATGGCAACGATGCAATGATAAGGTGTTATCATGGTTGTTACTCTCTCTTCACAAGGATATATGCAATAGTGTACTCGTTTGTGACACTGTTAGTGAAGTTTGGACAGAGCTAATTGAACGATACAACCAATCTAACAAGGCTCGTTACTTTCAAGCACAACAAGGAGTATGCGGGATATCTCAAGGTACTATGGATATTTCCTCTTATTTCAATAGTGTTAAGAAGTTGTGGGATGAATTTGCTGCCGTGCCTGTGGGAAATGGGAGTCTGATATCAATGATCAAATAGGAAAATACCAACAAGATCAGAAAATCATTCAATTCCTTATGGGATTGGATAGTAGCTAGCTACCGAGTCATCCGTGGCAATATTTAGATGATGACTCCACTGCCATCACTGGGCCAGATATATTCTCTCTTGATTCAAGAGGAGCTGCAAAGGCAAGTTCAAGGGGTTGGTCATTTTCAAGCAGATCGTTCCTCCTTCAATGCTAGTAGCTTTCAAGCTCCTAAGGAAAAGATGCCCGATCCAAAGAAGCTTGATGGCAGGAAGCAACATCTGTTCAGCACTCATTGTAAGAAGAATGGTCATGCAATAGATAGACGCTTCAAAATTCATGGATATCTGTAACACCCCGTACTTTTAAACTTTATTTATTACGCTAATTAAAATCTTAATTTTAATTATAGTACATTATTTGATTTAATTAGCTACATTTTCTTTGCTTTTCAATTAATTATAGTTAGTCAAATATGAGCAATTTCAAAAATTAAATCTTACCTTACTAATTGTTAATATTATAAATTACTATACTTCACACATTTTCCATATTTCATTTATTTATTTGCAAAATGATAGTAATATTTTATATTACACACATTATTCATATTATGCTTATTAATAGTAATATTTTATATTTCACACACATTTTCCTTTCATCTTTTATAAATTAATCTTTTCATGCACATTTTTCTTATTTTGTACAATATGATATTTATAAAGATATTACTTTTATTTACTTTTGCTATAATCAAAGTTGTAAAATTATTTTCTATTTCATATTTTACACATTTTAGTTATTGATTAGTAAAATATTATTAGTAAATATATTGTTTTCTTTGGGTTTTGAGAAAGCAACTCCACCACCACCATTTCTCCCTCTCATATTCATCTTCTTCTTCTTGAAGCTATTGATCCCTCACTCCCATGGCCTCCTTTTCAATTGTAGTAGCAAATTAAGATTGTCCATCTCTTCTACAATTCACACCACAACACCTCTTAGTGACTCACCAATGCTACCCTAGTCTATAAATTTTACTATAAATTGATTAGTAAATATCAACTCATTCACCACCATCACCATAGCTACTTTCTTCTTCTTCTTCCTCGGTCCACCATCCACCATTATCACCACCATCTTTAACCACCACCGCCACCAAGAACACCATAACTGCCACCAGAACCACCTCCAACCACCAATACCACCACCAACATCACCATTACCACCACCGTTCCAAACCGTCACAAACATTCATACCCATTTTGAAATTTCAATCCAATACCCAATCAAAATCAAATCCAAACTCACACCCATAACCCAAATTCCTCAAATCAAGTTTTACTTACCAATTGGGTCGAAACCTCGCTGGAAACCGCCCTGAACCGACGCCAAAAACAGCCCCGAACCCACAGCTTCCTCCCATGTTTCGCGGCTCCGACCCCCGCAACCACAGACGCGGTGGTTCCCTCCGTCGGCGGCGTGATTACCGGTTTCCCCTGGCTTTTCCAGCCGCCACCGTGCCTCCTTCCGCCGCTCAGCTCCGCTGTCAGCCTCCCACGACCACCCCTCCTCTGTTGCCTGTCCCTTCTCTCTGTTGCTGTGCGTGCAAATAAAAGAGGGAACAAGGGGGATTAGCCCCTTTTAGCCTTCTTCAAGCCCAGCCATTATCTCTTGGACATCCTAATTAAAACAGCCCATAATATCAATTTGGGTAATTTTTCAATCTGGTTTTAAATATCAATTTTACTAATTATTTCAATTACTTATTCTTAGTATTAATATTCTTACTATTTATTATATTTAAACGAATCAGATTTCTCAAAGTCAAGGAGACGATTTATTCGTTTTACCTGCCAATTCAGGTATATTTCGATGACTGTAACCTTCGAAACTGTTTAAATGTAAAAACATAATCTACCCTAATTAAAGTGGAATAATTATTATTTTATTATTTTTCAAAGTCGGTTTTATGACTAATATATGTGGACTCACCCATTTTCGTTTTCGAAAACCTAACTTTTAGTGTCCCGAACACATGTGTTTTCATGGTTTATCTTGTACCTAATCAAGGGTTGACCGTCCTCGAGTGCATGTGCCTTTGGGAAACACCCTTTTCTAAAACCTAGCGTTGACTTTGTCGTTAAATAATCGGGTTGATCGGCCCGAACACATGCGTTTTCATGGTCTATCTTTTACCTAATCGAGGGTTGACCGTCCACGAGTGCATGTGCCTTGGAAAATCGTGCCGGAAGGGGGCGCTGGTGTCCAAGATCCAATTATTAACCCCTGTTGCAATGATCAATATGTGTCAGTTATTATTTAACAACTATTGGTTGTGTAATTATATTGTGTTTTATTTATTTATGTGTTATCCAATGTCTGTTACTTGTCTACGTTCTAAGCATTGTTGCACTATTTTAACATTATTGTTACATTTTGTTGTTATTATTTGGGCAGAGTTCTACATTCAGATAATAACCTGCAACTGTTTGAGCATATTCTCCTCTCCCTCATTTCAAAATGAATTTACACTGGGCCTCAATAAACTATTTGTTTTAAAAATGTTTTTACATTACAGTGTCGAATATATTGAGCTCCATCTCATTTTTCTCCATGTTTTTCAAATGTTTTGTTTTTAGGTATCAGCGGGACATTTTGGGCAGATCCGTGGCAAGGATAACTCACATAGCAAATCAGGCCGCCACATAGTTATTTAGTTTTAAGTTTCAATATTAATAGTTGGCTCACCTCTTTAAGTCAACCACACGTTTTAATATTTTCATTGTAGTTGAACAACCTTTTTATTTTCTAAAATTTTCCTTATGAAATATATTTCTATTTCAGTTATTTCCATAGTTAAAGCCTTGCTTTTCCTCGTGGGAAAGCGGCGTGACGCTCTCGGCTTTTTAAATGCTTCCGCTAAATCAAGATTAAATGGATTAAAATATTGTTAAGTAATACCCCAAAAGTCGGGGCGTTACAATATCCGCCTAAGTCGGGTACTGACAAGAGGCAAAACAATTTTTTGGTTGCCAACAACGCTTGGGGCGAGTCTTCTTCTCAACGCACAACTGAATTCGCCACTGCAACAACTCCGACAAGACCTCCTTTTTCTTTTCCTAGCTTAAGCATTGAACAATCCAAGCAACTTCTTCAATATCTACGTACTCTGATAGGAGGCGGGCAAGGTCACAGTAAGGACCCTCCAGTTTCCGCAACTCACATGGTAGGTACTATGCTTGTTACAGATGTTGTATGCTCATGTATTTTGAATAATGAGTCATGGATTATAGACTCTGGGGCTAGTGAACATATGTGTGCACAATCTGGTGTTCTACATGACCTGAAATTGTTGCAATCTCCTATTTTGGTTAATTTACCTAATGGATCCCAAGGTGACTCATTTCAGAAAATTTAAGATCAATGATGGGATAATTTTGGAGGATGTGTTGCTTGTGTCGGGTTTCAAGTTCAATCTCATTTCTATCAAGAAATTGTTCAAACAATTTGGTTGTTATACCTACTTTGATGAGTACATGTGCATGATATAGGCCCCTTCAATGAAGAGGCCACTGGTTCTTGGTAAAGAATCACTGGGGTTATATTTGTTGGACATGAAGTTGGCACAAGGGGCTTCATGGAGCTCAAGTGTGCAAGAACATTCAGCCTTGACTTCCGAAGGAGATAATTTTATAAAAAAATTCCAATCAGGTAGCTTGCGTTGTGAGATTCGATACTTGGCACAAATGACTTAGCCATATGTCTCATGGGAAGATGTGGTTTGTACGGGATGTTGTTACTGATTCCAATAAAGACAAGCATTTTTTGTGTGATATTTGTCCTAAGGCTAAGCAACATCGCCTACATTCTCCTGTGAATCATAAGTCTGCCACTACTGCTTTTGAGTTGGTCCATGTAGACACTTGGGGACCTTATCATACCAAGACACATGTTGGTCATAGATATTTTTTAGCATAGTTGATGACCATACAAGAGCCACTTGGACTCACTTGATGGTCACTAAAGATGAAGCCTTGGGGTTGATCCGATCTTTTATAGCAATGGTCAAAACCCAGTTTAATGTTGCAGTAAAGGTCTTTAGAACTGACAATGCATTTGAGTTAAGTCAAAGTCATGAGATTTTAATTCTTTTTGCTAATGAGGGAATCCTTCTTCAAACTCGTTGTGTGCAAACTCCTCAACAAAATGGGGTTGTGGAGAGAAAACACAAACACTTGCTCGAAGTTTCTAGGGCCCTTCGATTTCAGTCAGGTTTACCTGTTCAATATTGGGGAGGTTGTGTGCTAGCAGCTACATATACTATCAATAGGATGCCTACAAAGTTGTTAAACAGGAAAACCCCGTATGAAATGTTATATGTAATACCCCCTAATTATCATTAGTTAGGAGTCTTTGGATGCCTCTATTTCGCATCCACTCATAAACAAGGGAGAGATAAATTTCAGCCTCGAGCAAAGGCTTGTGTTTTCAATGGCTATCGCTTTGGCAAGAAAGGATACAAGGTACTTGATCTTGAAACTAATGTTATTCATGTTTCTAGAGATGTTATTTTTCACGAAGATGTCCTCCCCTTTCTCACTGAGTCCCCTATATACCTTCTCAAACTCTATTTCCTCTTAATACAACTTTTGAATCAGAGGATGAAGGTAACTCTCTTCTTAATTATCCTTGTCCACCTACATCAGTGAATAGGGATTTTAACACTACCAATCAGGATGCAGTTGGACAGCTCAGAAAATTCACTAGGACTCCCAAGGTCCCTACCTACTTGGCTGATTATGTTTGTTGTACTCACACTGCTTTGTCTCACACAATTTGTTGTTGCACCCTCACTAACTTGTGTTTGCAACCTACTCCCAATAAAGCATATGGTTTTAATTCTGCAGTTTCTTCTCCCTTCAAAGAATCTGCCACCTATGATGATGTCATTCAGCATGTGGGTTGGGTGACGATATGAATAAGGAGCTTCATGCTTTGAATGATAATTGCACTTAATTGGGACATAGTGAGTTTGCTACAAGGGAAGAAACATATTGCTTGTAAATGGGTATATAAAGCTAAGTACAAAGTTTATGGGAGTTTAGAAAGACTTAAAGCGAGATTGGTGGTAAAGGGTTTTACACAACAGGTTGGAATTGACTATACTGAGACCTTCTCTTCGGTCGTCAAGCTCACTACTATTAGAGCTCTCATGGTTGTGGCAGTGAAACAGGGTTGATCTATGCATCAATTAGATGTGAATAACGCATTTTTACATGGAGACCTGCATGAAGAAATTTACATGAAAGTCCCTCCTAGTGTAACTACTCAAGTTCCTCATGTTGTTTGCAAGTTAAGAAAATCGTTATATGGGCTTAAACAGGCTTCACGCCAGTGGTATTCTAAATTGGCTGAAGTATTATATGCTAGAGGTTACAAACACTCATCCAATGACTACTCCCTCTTTTATAGGAAACAGAAGATGCGGTGGTGTTCTTAGGGGTTTATGTTGATGACATCCTCTTAAGGGGAAGTGACGAGAGGGAAATGCAAGAGTTGAAATCCTATCTTGATACCACCTTTAAGATCAAAGATCTCGGAGCTGCTCATTTTTTCCTGGGAATTGAGATCATGCCTACATCCAGTGAGGTTGTCTTAACCCAAAGAAAGTTTGTTAGAGAGTTGTTGGATGAGTTCAGAGATCCTCGCGCATCAGCAGCTCTACGCCCTCTTGATCCCACTATCAAACTGCATCCAGATGTTGGGGACCCTTTTCATGATCCTTCCCTATATAGGAGGATTGTAGGTAAGCTGAATTTCCTCACCTATACTAGGCCTGACCTCGCGTTTGTCGTTCAACACTTGAGCCAATTTATGCAAACCCCTCGAATTCCGCATTATCAAGCCCTTCAACATGTTCTTCAATATTTAAAAGTTCACTTTGATCTTGGTATCTTGTTGAATAATAATTCCATTACTTAGTTGGAAGCTTACTGCGATTCCAATTGGGCCTCCTGCCCTCACACCCGCAAGTCCGTTAGTGGCTACGTTGTATTTTTTGGGAATAATTTCATGGAAGTCGAAGAAGCAACACATTGTATCCCTTTCCTCTGCAGAGGCAGAGTATAGAAGCTTACGTAGACTCGTTACGTAGTTGGCTTGGTTTAGTCGATTGCTCAATGAACTCACCGTTACTTCCATCCTTCCTATACCAATCAAGTGTGATAGCCAAGCTGCCATATATACTGTTCGCAATCCAATTTTTTATGAGCGGACCAAGCACATCAAGCTCGATTGCAACTTTGTTCGGGAAAAGCTCCTTGACGGGCTTGTTTCGTTGAGTTACACACCCACTAAAACTCAACTTGCTAATGTGTTGACCTTGCCGTTAAGTGGCTCTTTACATCGTGATCTTCTTTGCAAATTGGGGATTCTACAACCACCAATTTGAGAGGGGGGTGTTAACTTATTACTCTTGTTGACTATATGAGAACTAATGATGTACAGCTCACCAAGGACGGAACTATATCTGGGCAAATAGGGGCGATTGCCCCCCCTGGCCTGCATGGTTTTAATATTCAGTGTACATAGAGTTTACACAATATGTTTTTAGAGTAAGTGGTGGAGCTCTAAAGCTATAACTAAAGGGTTAGGGGTTTGAATCTCACCTTAAACTTGCATCCATTTTCCTTTTGCTTTTGACCTAGAGCAGCATATTAATATACATTATAATTTATGACATTTTACATTTTAGTTGGACTCCACTTTTTTTCCTTACTCATTTTCAAATGCTTTGACAAATACAGATATTATTGTAGTAAATAATTATAATAACTGAAAATAATGATGATAGACCAATAAATATCAATTTAGGAACCTGTAATATATTAATTTAAGTGTATGGACCGTAATCTAAAATTTGTTTATTTGAAGTGTTGGACTTGAAATATAAAAAGAAAGATTAATTTATTTAATATATGTCATGCTTGCATGATTAAAGTACAGTAGTACATTAATAAGTTATATTTGAATAAACTACACAATTTATAGTTTATTATTGTATAATTTTTTTCTTCCCTTTAATCTAAATATATTTTATATTTCTTTTTTGAAATATAATAGAAGTATTGTAATGATCGCCCCTCTCAACATCTTCTTCTTGCTTCGTCCCTGCAGCTCAACACTTGTATGTCGGTTAGTTGGGTTTAGCTTTAGCTTTTATATTGCTTTCTCCAGTCTGTACAACAACATACTTTCAGTTTCAACAATGAGTAAAGCTCGCTTTTGTCTCTCTACATTTTCCTCTTCCTAAAACCTTCAAAATCCGCCACTGTTCGTGAACCGTGTCAGGTTCGGGTCCGAACCTCCAAAGCCGGGCTAGTAGGTATTAACGAGAAGGAAGAAATTTCGACTCGGCATTCCCGCGCTAAACCCACTATCCCGTTCAACTTCAAGAACCACTACACCTTCTCAAAGGGTGGGGTCGTGAGTATCGAGATGGCATGGTTACGACGAGCCGTTTGACGTTGGAGATATTCGGGTTTTGTTCCATCGGCCCTGGAGGCCTCGGGATCGTACCAGGCCATCCCAAGATGAGTAGCGACAAGATATTGGGGTCTGGGTGTGGTCCCGAGTCAAGAAAACACAAAATGAGAAGAAGTGAAATAAGGAAGCCTGGGCAACAGGCAGTAGCGCCTGCCATAGCCCATGTAGCGCTCGCTACAGCCCTGGACATGCCCTTAGCGCCCGCTACATCGCATGTAACGCCCGCTACAAGCGCTGGGCAGGGCTTTGGTTGGGTTTTATGGAGAAATGCTGCCAGCGTCCGTTCCAAGGAACTCCAACTTCCACGCCGCAATGAAGCGCTACCAACACCCAGAAAGGTGCTGCCAGCACCCGTTTGTCACGCCCGCGACCTCCCACTGCCCAGATGCTGGCCGTTGCGTCCATTGCTCTGTCGCTACCGCGACCAAGGGTGGCGCCCACGAGCACTTCCTGCTCGGATGCTGGAGCTGCTGCGTTGATGCTTCGTCGCGCGCGACCCCTCTGTGGCGCCCGCGACGACTACTTTCCTGCGCGTGATTTTGTCCCCAAAACGCTGTGTTTTATTATTTTAACGCCATTCGTATGAATACCCCCTCCCCCTACACTGTTTTCAGGAGTGTTTGCTGAATATGTTTGTAATGCTTATGCATTTTAGGGTTTCCCCTATTTCCTCCCAAATCTTGTTTCCTTTATCCAATTGATTTGGTGATGTTTTCAAATCATTGCTTTAGTGATTATTGGTGGTTTATCCTAAATAATCATGGTGGGGTGTTAGGCCTTGGGTTGTGGTTTTCCTTGCCCCAAGGTCATATCCAACTTTTGTGTGTGTTCAAGCATTTGGTTGATTGTTATTTCTCCATCATTCACTTAAGCTAATCGCATTCCCCTCCACGCGACAAACACTCCAGTTCACCCACGAGAGCGACATTAATAAAAAGGGAGACAATGAATAACAAAGTCCTAAAAAAATTTATTACAAACGCATCGTATATAATATATACATGAAGATCTGCAATTTGTGACGTCCGGATTATGGGCTCATCGGCCGGATTGGGTCGGGGTGGCTCTTCACATTCACTCATTGATGCATTCATTGTCTGTAAATTGAAGGAGTCTGGATTCAGGGAACCTGTTACTCTCTTCCATCATCTATTATTTGATTCTATACACTCACTCCCCACTTTTGTTATCCTACTCCATCATTTGGTCAGGTGAAGTTGGGCTGCATGCATATGGTATACTAGTCCAGCGACCAATTATCTGATTACAACTTGCCATGTAGGATTTATATCACGTGGGCCTGTTCCACCGTGGCATTGGAGGTCCACACGTCATTCATTTTATTAGGTACTACTGTCTACCCTTATCCGCCTATCCGGCTTATTCATTTCTTTACTTTAGTTTGGATAACTATTGCCGCTATTTTTAATATGATTCGCCCTTTCTCTGATCTCTACCTTTTTGTCCACCCAATTTTGTTAGATCAAACCATTAGCTGGATTCTATCCTTACTCATAAATAATAACAAGATGATTATCATACCGCTGGGAAGGATAGAAAGGGAAAAATACATGTGTGCAAATATTGTAGCTGCTTCGGAATGTATTGTCTCATTTATATGTATATATAAAGAAACGTTGTGAAGTTTTAAATTAGTTGTTGAAAATTTATGAAACTACATATATATATATAAACTATATATATATATTTTGCACAAGAAATCAGGTTATATATAACAAATAGCAATATAGTTTACAGAGGGTGAGGGTAGTATCCCTCGAAATCACATACTGAGCACTTTGTCTACAAGACTTACATATTTTTTCCTAGATTTTGCTGCCAGAATGACCTTATTCATTACATCGTTTTTAACCAAATCTACTATCACCTGAGGAGTAGCATTACGAGTTTTGTGGACACGATTGTTTCTTTCTGTCCAGATATGGTAGACATATGCTGTGAGGAGAGCGCAATTCAGATGAGATGCTTCACTGTTTTTTCGGTGTGCGCTCAAATGATGTTTCCAGTCCTGGGTGGTTGACATATTACCAAGTTCCCAATGTCTCATAGCCTGCCTCACTTCCTTCCCAAAATCGCACCCAAGAAAAAGATGGACAATAGTTTCGTTCTCCAATTCACAGTAGGGACATAGTGGGTTACCTCTAGTTTGCCAGCGCATTGTTCTAGCTCTTACTTGTAGTTTTCCATGCAACAGGACCCAAGTGATGAAGGAATGGCGTGGGATTGAGAGTGAATTCCAAATAATCGAGGCCCAACCTTCATCATTCATAGTCCCGAGGCTCCATTTGTATCCCTCTGTCACATTGTAATCCCCATTAGATGTAGCTTGTAATCCTTTCCATCGCCATCGGTACCCAGGATCGCAACCCCATTTGAAGTATTCTTTAACAAGGCAAAGATGCTTGAAGTAGGTGCAGACATCATAAGGGGGTTGGTAGTCCCACCAGGATGATCCTCGAATGTATTTGGCATGAATCCATTTGACCCATAAGTTATCCTCTTTTCTCTGAATCGCCCAGACTAGCCAGGCTATGTTGGCATTGTTCCAGGATGTAAGGTCTCGTAGACCTAGCCCTCCCGATCGTTTTGGTCTGCAAACCGTCCCCCAGGCCACCATAGGGGTTTTTCTATATTGGGAGGAAGAGCCCCAAAGAAAATTACGGCAAAAACTAGTGATTTCATCAATGGCGTGCTTAGGAATGACGATAATTCTGGCCCAGAAACTGTATATCCCCATCAGGACAGAGTTAATTAGTGTGACTTTGCCAGCATAAGATATGTGCCTGCTTTCCTATGTTTTGATTCGCGAGAGAATCTTCTCCACAAGAATATTGGCATCATTTTTCGTGAGATTGCTGAAGGAGATAGGAATTCCTAGGTATTTGAAGGGAAGCGCCCCTTTTTGGAATCCTGTTTCTTCAATAAGAGCAGTTGCAATTTCAATGGAGACGCCCCCTATAACCACTTCAGATTTCCCATAATTAGCGGTAAGACCTGTGGTTGTGGAGAAGTGGTCAAAAGCCTTCCTTAGGGTCTGAGTAGAGACTCTATTAGCCGAGGAGAACATTATCAGGTCATCCGCGAAAACAAGATGAGTGAGTCGCAGACGTCTGCAGTTTGGATGATATTTGAATCCCTTTTGCTTACCGACATATTACTGGATTGATCTTGACAAGTATTCCATTGTCAGAACAAATAGAAGTGGTGACATCGGGTCGCCCTGTCTTAGACCTCGTTTCTCGTTGAAGGTGGGAGAGGAGATGCCATTCGAGCAAATGGAGAATGTGGGGGATGTGACACAAGCCATTATGCAATTGATTAGCCATCCTGGGAATCGGTATCCGCGAAGTGCTTCCTCAATGAGACTCCAATGCACCGAGTCGAAGGCTTTATGAAGATCGATTTTCATCAAGCATCTAGGAGCAATGGTCGATCGTTCGTACCCCCTTACTATCTCTTGGCAAAGTAGAACATTGTGAAGGAGCTGTCGGCCGGGTACAAAAGCTCCTTGGCTCGGGTTGATTATGTCAGGGAGGACCTCTCGTATCCTTGATGCGATGATTTTGGTGATTCCCTTATAAAAAGTGTTACAGCAGGCTATTGGCCGAAACTCAGTGACTTTGCTGGGGTTTGGCACCTTTGGGATAAGGACTAAATTAGTTGCATTTATTTGTCGTAGGAGCTTCCCTGTGATGAAATATTCTTGTGCTGCAGCAAAGACAAGCTCTCCTATTTGATTACAGCAACTTTTGTAAAATCCACTGGAATACCCATCTGGCCCGGGCGTTTTATCGTTGGGAATGGAGAAGATGGCTTCCTTGATGTCCTTGTCTGTGATTGGCCTACTGAGCCTGAGTTGTTGCACACTTGTAAGCCTAGGGCCCATAGTGATTATGTCTTCCTGCACTGCTGTTTGCTGTTGGTCTGTATTTCCAAGCAGGTTTTTATAGAACAAACTGAGTTGATCATTGACCGCCTGTAGTCCTGTGAATTTGGTTCCATCGATGGTTTCAATTTCACGAACGTACTGTTGCGATCGTTTCTGTCGCATCTTGGCAAAGAATAATTTTGAGCAGCTGTCCCCCATATCATCCCAAGCCAATTTACTTTGCTGTCGCTTCAGAAGTAGAGACGATTGTAATATATCATAGTAGATTCGTCTCTGCTGTTTCTCCTCTTGTTGAAGGGTTGTGTTTGTCGGCGTATGATTGAGCCTATCCTGGAGAGTGATTAGCTTGTCCCTTGCCGTAATTTCTTGTGTGTAGATGTCATAGAAACGATCTCTATGTAAAGCTTGCAGCTTCGGACGTAGCTTATGGAGGAATTGTGATAATTGAAACATTTTGTGACCCTCCGGGATGTCCTTTAGGGTGTCCTTTATCAGATTGTTGAACCTCTCGGCCTTGGACCACATGTCGCAGAATTTAAAGGGTTGCTTTTGTTTCTTCATCTCCATGAAGTTGATGGTGATGACTGAGTGGTCTGACAGTCCACATGCCTTAAAGTTAACATGCATCAAGTCTGTAATTAGGTACCAATGAGCGTTTACTGAGCGGTCTATCTGGAGCGATACGCCATTTGTCCAGGTGTAGTACGTCCCTGAATATGGTGGCTCATGGAGGTGACAGTGTCGAATGCAGTGTGTCATCGGCTGGGTCATGAAGGATTCGACTTTGGCTCCACCAGTTCTGTCTTCCTCCGACATTATCGCATTAAAGTCCCCTAACACTGCCCAAGGACCGTCGATCTCATCTGCAATCTCGCGAAGAGCTTCCCAAAGAGGTTCTCTATCACTGAGTTCATTATGTCCATAGACCCAGGATATGTGAAATGTGGTATTGTTTTGAACACCTATAATTTTCGTATGGATGTGCTGATCGGAGCTCTCCAAAATTTCTACTGCATATTCCCAAGAGTTCCATGCAATCCAAATTCGAACTTTCTGACAATGCTGGATGTTGGTAGTCGAGTTCCAGTTGTTAAACACGTTGTTATGAATCCAATTAATGTTTCTCTGACAATGCCCAAGGACTTTTGTTTCGTATAGTCCGATTAGCCCCGCCCCCTGCTGTTGCAAGAAGACCCGCAGATCTTCTTGCTTCTCCGGGCTGTTAAGCCCTCTGATGTTCCAGCTGAGGATGTTCTTCATCTGGATTTTGTTCTGGATTTTGGGCATTGCCATCGAGCGTCGATATTGTGGTTGCTGTACCACCTTCTTCTTGTAGGACCTCAAATCTGTTGAATTTTGTCAGTTTGTCTGAGTGTGTAGTTGGTCTCCACACCAGAGATTTCTTTGGTCTGCTGAATCCTTCTGCATCAGATTTTTGTTTGGCCTGACCTGTCTTGGATTCTGTTTTTTTGCTATCCTCAGTTTTCTTTCTACATTGATGCTCTTCATGACCTGATTTGTGGCAATATTTGCATTGAAGTTTTTTCTTGCAATTAGCTTCTTCATGGCCAAACATCTTGCAATGGGCACACCGGGTCGGTTTCCAGTCGTAATGTATGGGCTGCCTCATTAAATTATCATTGTGGTCCATATAATCAACATATTCTGGGAAGGCTCCTTTGAGTTGCATTTCTATGAGGATCCGCGCATATCCTAGCTTGACCCTTTCCTTTGTTTGTCTGTCAGTCTTGATAGGGACTCCTAGGACACTTGCTATTTTGCTTAGGCCTTCATTGCTCCAGAATTTGAAGGGAAGATCAGGAATGGTGACCCAAATAGGTAATGAAGCGATTAAATCAATGTCCATGTCGAGATTTTCATTCCATTCCCGTACAATGAGAGGCTTGTTATCAAAGAAATAAAATCCTTGAGTTAGAGCCTTGTCTTTGTCGTCTGATGACTTAAATCGCACCATGTACATTCCCTTTTTGACATCCGATATTTGAGCAATGTCCAATTGTCTCCAAATTCTACGAAGGAATCCATTCATTACTTCGTGAGGCGGATTTGCACCAAGAACACAACATATGACAGAGTTGTTCCAGTATTCTATGGATTCCATCACGTCTTCTCTGTCTATTTTGGCGCATGTCGTTCCTTCTACTTTAATTGGTTCCACATATTGCAGTTGCATTCCATCATCCTGATTGAAAAGGGAAGCATAAGAACCCCGCTTTGGTTCCTTGTGGAAAGACTCCATGATAAGTTCTTCGGCAGATTTTTTCCCAGTTGCAGTTTGGATGATAGTATTTTGATCTGCTATCTCAGGGTCCTTGCTACTGGATTTTGGATTCCCTTTTGGTTTGTTCTGTTTTGCCAACGGCGTTGGATTCCGACCGACATTTTGGGTCTGTCTGGTCATGACCATAGTCTCCAAAGGGGCTGTCCAATAGCTCGTGTTGAACACCCACAGAAGCAAATTAATTATCAACCAGAATCAGATCAATTATCAACCAACACAGCTCATGTTTTCAGCAAGAGAACCACCCAGCCAGTATTAATCGAAACCCAGATCAATCTCGACACCAGTAATTGCCCAGTTTGGATCTCTGCTCAATATTCCAGTTTCGCGACTACTAGATCGTAATTAAACCAGTCTAGAATTTCGAATCGAAACAACAAGCCCCAAATTCAGTAGAAAACACTCAATCCCAGAAGCAAAAAGTAATTTAGGAAACAAGGCTTAGAATTGCAAATCAAAACATGAGAAGTCGAGAACCAATTCCCGTTGATTTGATTCGATGCCATAAACCCCCAATTCCTCAACCCAGAGCGAAGCCCCAGAATTGAACTTAAAGGTTCATTCAGAGGCCTGAAACCCAGAATTGAACATGAATCAGAGACCAGATCTCAAATCAAGCAATCCAAACCCATTTTTGACCAAATCGTTGCTCAGTATAAGCTACTGACCTGTAGATCGTAGTTCAGCAATTATGAATTCTAGAGGATTAGGATCATCTCCATGGCTGGCTGCAACCTCCAGTGGTTGTTCGTCCTGTTTTCCCCGATCTTTATACTTTGGTGTAGGTTGATAGGGTTTAATTGATGGCGCCGAGTGCAGTCCCCCTTCCACAGACACCTGTCTCTCGTGGTCCGTCTCCGGCGTCTCCGGCGGCCGGAGCCGCGTGGTGCGCAGACGGGGAGACGAGATCTCCTGCTGCTTCTCTCTCTAAGTTAAAAGCGTGTTTTTTCGTATAGATAGATTATATATATATATATATATATATATATATATATATATAAATAGTGAAGTTTCAAATTACCTGTTAAAAATGGTAGAATTTTCAATATATATATATATATATAATAGGATTATGTAAATTCTTCCTTTTCAAAAGACCCACCTGGCCACATTGATAGATGACTAATTGGATTGCCAACGTTGTATAAGAGAGCTAGCTCGTGTGCTACTCAATGCAGTTGGTGGAAAAACGATTGTGCGCCTAAGAGTGGCGAAGCCAGGACTCGATACCAGGGGTGTCAAAATAAAATTTAATAAAAAATTATATTAGAACAAATTCTAAAAATTTAATATAGTCAAATAAAACAAAGTTTAACGGGATAGTTTTGAAAATAAAAATACATAAATAGATTATGATTTCATCTCAAAATTAGCAAATTTACAAATTATTCAATACAAATTTAAGAAAATTATATTAACAAATTCTAAAAGTTTAACATAATTACAAATTTACTCATTATTCAATACAAATGTAAGAAAATTCATAAATTAAACATAAGAACGGACTTGAGTTGGAAGGTGACAACAACGTTAAAAGTTAAAACGTAGGAGGGCAGGGGAATTGACTTAAGTCTTATAGCATTTAGGTTAAAATGTAAAAGGGGAGGGGGGGATTGGCTTGAACGTTCCTCGAACTCATGACCTCATGAAACTAAAGCGCAAGTGGAGTGTTAGGATAGAACCATCCCGCCATTATAAATCTTGTAGACTGCTTTGCAACAATATACTATATACCTATTTCTAATTATTAAAATAGCTGCAAATTAATTTCTTCTTTTTTTTTCAAAAAAGCTGGGAGGTCAATTGACCCCCCTTGAACTATACTAACTTCGCCACTGGCGCCCAAGCTTACAATCACTTTGTGTGCCCCTTGCCAATGCTTGTTTGAGTTGTTTTAATTTTTCTTCTTTTTATTATTTTGTTAATTATATTCCATACTTTTAGTTACGTTTTCAATAAAAATAGTTTACGAGTATTGTAATATAGATTTATGAACACTCACTTTACAAATTATGAACATTGCGTGACATATGTTATAAACGTTGTGGTTATAGCTTATGAGCATTTGTAGTATACATTTATGAGCATTTTACATGACCAATTATGAACATTATATCAGATATGAGCATTTTGGTTGAAGTGTATGAGCATCCATGTTACAAATTATGAACATTGCATGGGATATGATATGAGCGTTGTGGTTATAATTTATGAGCATCCACATTACAAATTATTAACATTGATGAGATATATTATGAGCACTCAAATCAATGGCAAACAATGGCTATTTTGTTCGAACCGAATGTCTGAATTTGTCCAACCCAGTTTAAAACCGGTTTTATTTGAATACGATTATGACATTGGCCGAATCGACCAAATATTCTGACAAAATATTCTCTTGTTTCTATTATCTGTGCCCGACTTCGATCCGAATTTAGTTCCGTCTGAATTTTCCGACCCGCTTCACTCAAGAAAAGACTAGGTCCGGACATTAATTTCCCATCTAAGTTTTAATATCGCGAATTTGACCAATTTGAATTTACTTAGACCCGATTTTTTACCTGTGGTAGATGCAATTAAAATTTTAAAAAAAAGAATAGGGAACTGTCGACCTCCCCTGGGCGCGCAATGCTCTATGCTCCCGCTGGTACTGTTAGGGATCAGATTCAGATTCAGATTTGTTTCCAGTTGTTAGTCACTTATTAGGGTGTAAAATAGAGCAATACATGCAGTGGAAGGAAATATAGGATGATTATATAATCAAGGATAATAATGGAGAAGCAAGAACAAAGATATATGGGCGAGACAGTATTTTACGTGGGAAACCGAAGAACTAGGAGAAAAACCCACAGGCGACAACCAATATCCATTAGTAGAAAAGGAGATATTACAAGAGGTAGAATATAATCTCTCATACACTCTCACAACCTATGGATGAGTAGGGTGAAGATGTGGAAATAACACCGTACCTCCCTCTTGGGGAGTTTTGAAGGCTCTCACATCGACTATATTGGTCGCTTGCCACATATTACAAGAAGAATAAAGACCTCTATTTATAGTAGAATGAAGGAAAAGGAAACTAGGTTAAATATTACAAAAAACAACCTAGAAATAAAAGGGAGTAACTGCCGCAGACAAACCACGCCGCCTTGGGACGCTGACAACGCCATATGGGCCGCTGGCAACGTCAAACACACTTTCACCGTAAGACACGTCATCGCCAGAACTTCGGTAGCGTCACACTAGAATACAATTTTATTTATTTTTGGTCCACCAGAATCCAAATTGATAGTAGGGATTATTGCTGTCCAATTCATGAAATTAGGGATTATTAGAATCCAATTTTCCTTATTCTGAATGTATGTGTTTGTTCATTCAAGCTTTATTTCAACCATTCGTGCCTAGGGTCGTATGGCCATCATCAGGACAAAATAGTTATGTTCCGCATAATATTAGCCAAATTTATAGCCATATGGTCCCAGATGAAGATGACCATGGTATATGCTTGTGCATACGAGATTAGCGTGAACAAGGAATGAACTTGTCATAAATACACTAGAGATACATCAAGATTAACACATGTACAGAATTAATGTGAAGGACACCAGATTAAGATTTGATCATAAGGAGAGTGTAGATACACCAAAGAGAAGACATGAGAGGATAAACCTTTCATAATATTGAGAGATGCCTAATAAGAATTTGAAAGAAATGACGAGGCAGTATTCATGTAATTGGGACTATTTTGGGAACTTTAATTTAATAAATTTTATCAACTTTTGACTAAATTTATCAAACTTTTCAAAAATTTACAAAATTTTATCAAAAAATATTGCCAAAGTCAGAAAACAAAAAATAATAATTTTGATATATTAGTATAAATTTGTTAAAAATTAGCAAAATTTACCAAAATTTAACTTTAACTGCTTCTTAATTACCATGAATTTGACACACTCTAACAAAGTAGAACGCCTGCAAAGATGGGAGTTTAAGGAAATCTAAGATAAATTATGTTGACATTAGATAATAATTAACTCTGTTGTGCCCTCACTTGTTCGAGGATAATTTTTTGGTCTTTCCTTGTCCAGTGGTGCACGAGGGAACATTGTTTGGATGTTATACTCTCCCCATTTTTAGTATAGGGGAAGTGTTTTGTGCTTTATAACAATTTATTTCGGTCGAGTATAATTGTCGTAATAGTCGCTAATTATCAAAAAGATGTTAGATATTGAGTGATTTTGTATAATTCGTAAATTATCTTAGCTATTATTTATTTTTTATTGATGATTTAATTTTTATTTATTTACATGGGTCCTTGGAGATTTGACACTTATATCTTTTAAAAGGACTTTTAAATTTTAATTGTTTTCTAAAATTATTTGCAAATATCTACAAATGAAATCCTTAAAAAACGATGTTTACTATGGTAATAATACCTATAATTAAATATTTCCGTATCCAAAGATCCACAATAAAACACTATTGTTGTTGTATGCCTAACATCTTTTATTCAAAATATTTCAACAAATTTGAATATTAGTTAATTCATAATAGAGTTAAAATCTAATTATTATTTATATGTAATAACAAAATTTTAAAAAAAAAAACATGTCCCGTACTAAAAACATGTGCAATCGGATTAACTTCCAAAATTAAATCTATAATAACTTGTTGATTTATTAGATATCATCGCAAATTGAATTGTAAAGGTAACTAAATTAAAATTTTGGGATATTTTACAAAGAGAAATGAAAAGTAAGAAGAGGCAGAGAGAAAGAAAGAAGACAAGGATTGAAGGAATGAGGTAAAATAGTGTGTAATCATGATCAAGAAGATAAAGAGGAGGGGGAAAAGAAGTGGCAAGTGGTGGAATAATATGAGAGACTAGAATGGCCCAAGAAGCACGCCAAGGATCTTTAAAAGAAGCCATACTGGAGCCACGAGGGCGGTATATTATATGTGGACATAAATCACTCCACATAAGCATATCAAAAATCTAGAGGCCCTACTAAATCAAAATATCTCTCTACCATCCACCGCACATTAACTTGGCAAGGCATATCACATTTTGATATTATCATAATCTTTTTTCTTTTTTCTATTTTTTCTTTTAAATAAAAGCAAAGCAAGGGTCTTTCTCAATCAGAACTTGCTACCGGCTACACATTTTCCCGCACCAGTCAAAATTATCCACCCACTGCAATCACACACGTGGTTCCCTCCTATTCCCTTCCATTTCTCTTTTTTTTTTTCCCTTCCTTGTTCCACTGCTCAACTTTAGGCCACATCAAAATTTTAAAAAAAATTGAAATTAAAATAAAAAAGCATCTGATGAGAATAGAAGGCATCATGTGGCTCAGAATCACCGGCTCTCTGGTGCAGTAGAGCTTTCCATTGGGCCCTTCTCCCCCCTCCCAATGAATAAATCAATGTGGGCAGTAATAATTGTGCGAGCCTACAAACCAACTGATTGCGTACCTAAGCAGCTGGGGTACTTGTTTTATTTTCACCAATATCATACATATATATCAGTTGCGTCCTCCCCTTGTTTTCCTTCAAATTCCCCAAGTTCTCATCTCAACCACACCACATCACACCACTCACTCGCAATCCCAAATACCTAATCATATCAGCCTTAGCTAGAGAGAAAGTAGAGGATAAAAATGGCGAAAGGAGGAGTAGGGTGCGAGCTATGCGGTGGAGCGGCTAGGATATACTGCGAGTCTGATCGGGCCAGTCTATGTTGGGGTTGCGACCACAAAGTCCACGGCGCCAACTTCCTGGTAGGGAAGCACAGTCGCACGCTTCTGTGCCACCGCTGCCAGTCTCCCACACCGTGGACATCTTCCGGTTCCAGAATCCCCCCTTGTATGTCGTTGTGTTTAGCCTGCATCTCCCTCGTTTCAACCTCTTCCAATCTTGTTAACTCTAACCCACATCCCCAAGCTCAACCACAGCAGCCCCAGCTGTTGGAATCCTCGTCTCCCCATGATGATCAGGAGGAAGAGGAGGAGGGCTATGGCACCTACAGTGACGACGATGATGAGGATGATGATGTTGAAGAAGAAGAAGAAGAAGAGGATGATGAGAATCAAGTAGTGCCGTGGACGTCAGATAATCCAGCGATGAGTGCCTCAAACTCAAGCGGCAGCGAAGTTGATGAGGATGAGGATGAGATTGGAGAAGAAGAGGACGATGCCAATGCTAAAACTAGCTTGTTTTCCTCGCCTTTGCTGAAGCGTAAACGGGATTCTGTCTTCCTGCATTCCTCTCATCGTAATACTCTTCCTCGTTTATAATCTGGATTCGCTCTTTTTTTTTTTCCTTTCTGCTGCAGGAGGGGGGGGGTGAAGGATTACTTCTTGTGTTCTATAGATGATAGATCTGGATGTTACACAATGGATTACTAACATGATTATGTAATTTCATTCTAATTTAATCCATTAATTACATTTTCTTTCTTTATTTTTTAATACCTGTCTTGGAGCTAGCCGCCTAACACTCATACTTCTCAAACTCAATGAGAAGTCAACTCTGGTGGGTTGAATTTACCAATCATCTTGCCAATTTCATGTATTTTGCATCCACCCAATTCAAAGTTTTTACAAATTGCATTTGAATATGGTAGCACATATGAAAAATACAATACTATCCTAATTAATTATTAAGAAACTACCCCCTCCATCCCCTCAATAATAGTCACATTTGAGTTTTGGGAAGATTTTAAAAAAGTAGTATTGAAAATGATAATTGTATTGGAAATGATAAAAGTAATAAATAACTTTCTATTTTGGTTATATACTTGTATTGGTAATGATAAAAGAAATAGATAAATTTAGAAAATTATCGTTAATATTGTACTCCCTTCGTTTGTTTTTATCTGTCGTTAAGGAATTGTAAAATGATAAATTTAGAAAACTTTGATCGTTAATATCTTAATTTATATAATGGTTCATCGTACAAAATTGGTATCATTAGATCCGTAATAAAAAATATTATTCAAAAAGTATAATTATATATTTTTTTATAAAAGTTTTATATTATAAATTATTGATTAAAAATTGGTACTGAAAACCATAAATGACAGATAAAAAAGAATAGATGTAGTATTGGAATTGTAAAATGATAAATATTATGAAAAATGAAAAGTTACTTAAAATGACAAATATTAAAGAATGAAGGGAGTAATTAGATATCATGAGTTTGTGTTGGCCTTATATTTTGCAATATTCTAAGGGGTTGAGTATATTTTTTATAATTAAAAATAATGTGTTGCTAGCTTGTTCATATTGAATCAAACTGAAATTAAAAAAAAAAACCAATTAAACAGCGAATAAGAGGTAAAATGTGGAAGATTTGCTGACATATAGGACCACCACCAGTTGTGTTGATGAAGATTATAATTTATACGTATCCAAAAGTAGAGTAGAACAATCTACTGAAGGGAATGAATGAATGAATGAACTGAGAAGAAAGGAAGGTCATGTCCTTGTTATGTGAAAAAACTATAGGTAGTGGAGGAGCATGGAACCACCAACACTTTTCGCCATGTCTAGTATTTATTATATTTGACAATTTGGTGTTGATTCCACCTAAACGAGCTGTCTTCCCCCAATGATCCACAAAATTGGATTCTAAATGTTGCCCAATCAAATAAGCATGGACAAGTGGACTTTATTAAATTTAAATTAAAGATATGTTTGGGAATTTGATTAAGTAATTATCCCGTGGCTCTGCTCGCATACTACTATTTATATTCAATACTTGAGTGAGTGGTTAATCAAATGATGACCTCCCCAAGTTGATGCCCAATGTGCTTACACATTTCTTCAATTCACACCAACAATACAATAAACACAAGAGGGCAAATATAGTACTATTTTCGTAGATCTACTCTTCTTTTTTTTGTCGTCTATCTTAATGGTTGCTTAAAATGGATCATATTTTCAAACCAATAATTTCCACGGAATAGAAGGAGATCATATATAAATACAAAAAAAAAAAAAAAAAATGGTTTGATGTGATAACCTCATACTACTATTGTATTCATACGTAATTCAATTATCTTCTCAAATAATGTATAAATATTTTTTTTAAAAGGGGAATTGGATCTTAATCATCCCTACTTAGATCAATTATTTTCTAATATAATCCCTACTCTTTTTTCTTTTCTTTTTTTTTGTATTTAGTGATCCCCAAACAATCAAAATTGTATTTTATGAATGTCAAATCTACTTCCACTTTTAAAAAACTTTTTCATTCCTACTCCCATAAAAAGTTATGAAGCATAATTATTAAAAGAATTTTCAAATTAACTATTTGAGAATCCAAACAATTATTATGATTTTTTAAGAAATGAAAAAAGGAAATCATAATATTAGAAAAAAAAGTTTTTCCAACAATTTGGGACGAAAATTATAAATTCACTAAAAATCATTGAGAAGTGATATACTAGCTTTTGGAGCAAAGCAAGTCAAAATTCATGATACTTTGGGCATACTCTCGTTTGTGATACCACGAAACCATAGTATAAGAATCTGTTAAATTTTATTTATTTATTTATTTATTTTATTTTTTGAACTCAGGTATGTGAAATGTTCCACCCTTCGCAGGGTAAGTTGATGAGGGGAACCAACCTATAGTTAGAAACCTCCTCTATAAGATCAAATGACTAACCAAATGAGATCGAGAAGAACGAAAAGAAAAATCAGAAAAACAAGCAAACTACAAGAACTACAGTTATTACAAACAAAAACTAAAATGAAGAACATGAGTATTCATACTAATCAACAACCAATACACTATAGGACAAACCCACACACCGATCAAGAACGACCAATTCGGTCAGCATCACAGTTGGACCAAAACTACCAATGAAGTCTTCGATCCCCACACTGCCTCAAGTCACACGACCACTGACAACTTTTTTGCTGGAGCCGTCGCCGACGAAATTTCCCAAGCGAAGCAGATTGACAGTTAGCGAATCATACCAGGGTTGAAAGCACCCCAAAAACACCCAAATAGAGAAAGGGATTTTCCAAAACCAACCAAGAAACGAGCGAACCCTAGATTAACCTCGATGGAACAAAAGCTACAAAGGAAGCTAGATCCAAACCTTGAGAAGGATAAGAACCAATAAGACCAAATTTTCTCACTCTGATCATAGATCTCTTTGATTTTCCTTGAGGAAGGCCAACAACCTCACAACCCACAATGATATGATATTTCTCACTCAGATCACCGACCTGAGAGAAAAAGTAGCCCAATACCTTCCCAAAGGAAGGAGAACAAAGAACTGATGATCATAAGAAGGGGGGGAGGGGGAGCGATAAAAACGAGACCAACGCCAAGGTTGCGATGAGAATGAGCGATCAACGATCATATCTCCAAGATGAAGAAGGTTGGAAAAAAGGCAATCTTAGATCGGATCTCCAAGGATCGGACTAGAACTCCACAAAAAGAGATAGTCGAACCGAGCGAAGGTGAAGAAAAAGAACTAGAGTTGAAAGAGGGACGGGGGAGAGGGGAGGGGTACTCTCACACTTTATTTGCCTTTCACTCTCAGTCAAAACTAGGGAAACTGTAACGCCCCCAGATTTATAAACATCATATTAATACCAAACATTTCATAACCCAAAGATTAGCGCAGCGGAAATCATAATCCGAAGGCATTACCGCCGTCCATGATCATGGACAAGGCTAACAAGACACTGTTTTCACCCTAACATTCTCAAAGTTGATATGCATATTAATATACCATAATATACATGTCATACAACATACTAACCTAGGATCAACATATCTCCTTTCCAAGACAATATACTACACCCAACACCAAAAAATCATCTATCTTCAAGACTCTTATACATCAAGCTATCAAACGTATACACCAGAAGTGCAAGATAACTTCCTTAAGACAAATGAACCTTCTGCTCTTCAATTTGACTCAACTTCTTACCGATTCTTGGCTTATCCACTAGAAGAATTACCTAAAACAAAAACAGAAAACTTCGCAAATGAGTTGGCTAAACTCAGTACACATACCCCTACAATGTAAACTTTTCGTAGTTCATTTTAGTTCGCGCATTTTTGAATTCTTTTGAAAAAGGAAAACGGAGACAAGTCTCAAAAACTCTTGAACAGCCAAAGAAAAAGATAAACATTAAACTCGAACATTAACATCAAAACATCGTCATCATCAATAGCCAATGAAAAAGAAAATAAACATAATCATCATAACATCGTTATCATTATCGTCGTCGTCATTATAGACCTCGTTATAGACCTCATCATAGACCTCAATTACATAACTGAAAAGAAAGGGTCCTAATTCTCTCTCCCGATATTCAATGAATACACAAGACCCCATTTCGGAAAGCTTGCAGAACACACTCCAACTTTCATTTTAATCACAAATTGATTTGAGCATGAGAAAGTGTCGGATTTTTGGTCACGAAACAGGGTAGTCACAATAAAGTTCTGAGTAATCTCAGATTACTACCTCGTAGTCGGGGACTCATAACTCTCACTCCCGATATCGTATAACTATGAAATTTACCTTTCCGGAAAGCTCAATGAATCCTCTAAATCTTTTATGTTGAACACCTCACCCAAAAAGATCTCTAAACAGATGAAGAACATGAATTTTCAGACTGCCTCCATAATTCGTATTAAGATATGAGGCCTCACGGTTTTGGGCATAACTTTTGCTATACTTAACGAAATTCTACGATTCAAAAACCGGGGTTTAGCTAACATCTTAGGCTACCTATTCATGTCATAAAATGGGTCAAAATCACATTTCATATTTCCTGGAATTTTCAGATTGCAACCAGACCTGAAATTCACCCTTTATTTGATCTTGCATGCATCCTAAACCTTAGTATTCAACTCTAATATTCCCCAAATCACTTCCCAAGCATCCTTACTTATTTTCCAGCACTAAACCTATCCAGAATCCTTCATTATTGACCACATTTCACACATGCAAAACAAGACATCATCACATTTTAACCTTCCAAACATAATCCTTCATGAACTCAACATTAAACATCATAAAACTCACACTTTTACAGTGAATTACTCAACCAAGCATCATGCACAATCACATTAAGTATCTAAAACATCATCCAAACTATTCCACATCAATAAGCAACCAAATAACAATTGATTCTTCTATGAGGCATTTCATCGAACACCTCATGTGCATCATAATATACCAAGCCTTTGATAACTATAAATTCAGATCTACCACTTGAATTCAAAAATACCTGATTAATCCTCTGTAAAAACACCAAAATCATCCCTAAAAATCATATCATAATCACACTTTAACTCATGGAAAAGGGAGTGTGAAAGATGGAAGAATTTACCAACACAAAAGAATGGAGAAGAGGAAGATGGTGCGTGGGATGATGGCTGGCCGTCGGCCGCCAGTTGGTGGTCGCCGGAGCTGCCGATCGGCGGCAGAAAGGAAGGGCAGAGGCTGTTGGCAGTGGCTCGGGGTATGGAGAACCGAGTGAGAGAGGAAGAGAGGGAGTGTGTGAGGTTTTAAATGAGAGTCTCCCAATTGAAACACTTGCTACTTGTATTTAAGACATTGATGAGGGCCAATTAGTCCTCCTTGCATTCCCTTGGCCGGCTAAAATAATGGCTCAACAATTTGACTCATCCATTTTAATCTCCTTCCTTACACTTATAATTCCCTAAACCCAAATTACTTAAACTTGGTATTCCGTAAAATATTATTGGTAATCCATGGAAACCCAAATAAATATACACCTCCTTAGAAACTCACATAATTATTTTTTTTTACTTGCCTTGGGTAAAAGAGTGAAATAAAAGATATCGGTATCCGAAAAAGAGTCCTTGAACATTCGCAATAACCGTGATTATAACCCGGATAGGGAAATTAAAAAAAAAGGACTTAAATTTCTAATTAGACCTCATATCTTGATGGTCGTTGCCCTGTTCAAGTCCTGCAAAAACACACACGGGTTAAACTAATTTGAACACGCGCTTCAATTATTACCTTTAATCTTGTTTACTTAATTTAATTAATACGTCATATGGGGTAGCTAACATTGGGTTATTACATAAACTCCCTAAACCTATTAAATTTCATATATTATCTCCCATAAATACAATCTTACCTCACCATATGAAGCTTGTAATCCATTCAAATGGGAAATAAAACTAGATTTTAGTGTCATTATTAATGAAAATGTTGTCATAGACATTATGTTCTAAACTTAATCTAAACTATGCTAATTATCTGAAACCTAAATAAAAATTGATAACCTTACATCATTCCAAACCAAGACTTGGCCTTTTTACGGTGCCATTTTCTTCAGTCGCAGCATAGTGTGGGTGTAACTGTCGTATCCACAGGGAGTTGGAGCTTCTGAACCTAAGAATCTAACGAGCTCTCACATTTAGGCTTAAAGTTCGTGGTTTTGATTGTTTGGAAGAGACATGGACTAAAAGACAAAAGGGAAGAACACAATAAAAAGGGAAAAGAGCTCGGGGGTATTACCGGGCCTCCTAATGGGGGAAAACAGGTCGGTGAAGAGGTCTAGGGAGAGGGACGATTCATAGGCAAGCTATTCAACATGAGAATTAGGCAAATGGGTTAGCATCAAATTCCTTCTCGCCAGAGTTAGGATTTGATCCTTACTCTCTAGATGCCACTACTATTCCCATAGGGATAGTTTCTAGATAGCATGATGGCCTAATTCTCCTAATTGGACACTAATCACAAGCTAATGTAAATTAGTTTCCAATGAATCCATCCATATCCCTCCAATTCGATGTTGAGAGATACTCTATAACCTGTCAGCACCAAGAGTTTCGACATCAAAGAAAGAGGCATGTAAGACGTGCTAAACAATCTATCGAATCATCCGAGACTACCCAACCTAACCTAAGCGTGGATTTCGTAGTTTTAGGGATGATCGGTATTTGGTTATCAAGTGTGAGGATTGCATGGATACCTAACATTAATTTCCCTCTCTCGAGTGATAAATCGATGTATACTTCCCAAAGCCCATCATCACTCTCGCATATGACGGACCTTGATAGTATTAAAACGCGATCCTAACTAATCGGTTCCGAAATCCCTCTCTCGAGTGGATTAGGCACCAATTACTCCTACCTCTATCTCCAACTCAATGTTTGGGGGAGGATTCATAACCTCCCGGCACCAAAATCCACCAACATCGAGTGGAAATAGAGGGAGGAACAATTAATTACCTAATTAATCATCCTAATTCTACTAATCCTAGCCGAATCCCCCATTAAGGGCCTTAACTACACCCTAACCCTAGAGGGAACTACAAACACATGTTCGTAACTACTACTACTTCAATAATTAAATCAATGTTCAACTTAACTCTAGCAAAACAATGGAGAACTTGTGTAACAACACTAATAAAGTTAATTAAATCACAAACAAGATAATCCAAAAAGTAGATAAAGGTAAATCAGGGGTGGCAAAAAATCAGGTCTGGGTCTTATCGGGTTCGGTCAATTCGGTATTCGGTCAAACACCTCAAACCCTAACCCTGTTCGAATTTTAATTCGGACACATTTGTCAAACCCGAACCTGAACCCGGTTGACCGAATGTGTCCGATTGACCGAATTTCATAAATGACCTTTTTACTTTTTTTAGTAATATATCTTGTGATTCACTGATTCTTGCCCAATTTCGGGTTCGGTCAACCCGGACCCGATTGACCGAATTTGACCGAATTTGATTTTCTTCAAAAATTCGGTCAGCCTGAACCCGTTTTGCTAAACACGAACCCGACCCGGATTTTATTTGGTCAATTACCGAATGACCGAGTTTTCAGATTCGGTCAAATCGCCATGTCCAATACCCGATTTTTCCGGGTCGGTAATATTCGGACTATCGGGTCGGTCCGATTTTTGTCGGCCCTAAGGTAAACCAATTAAGAGATTGAATAAAGAGGGGAGAAGAACTTACTGAAATTTGGCACTAATTGATGCTTCAAAGATAGACAGAGCAATAATGAAAGATTCAATTACAAAGACAAAATCTTAATTCAATTGCAAAGGTAAAACCCAATTAAATCATAACTAAAACTCTAACCTAAAAGATAAATCCTACAACTAAAGACTAAAGGACCTAGTAATGAAAGCTGCCTAGGAAAATCTCAAAGTTTACATTATATACTTGGGGGAAATGAGGGCCAAAACGCAATCAAGTCGGTAGACTGAGACGTCATGGGTGTGACACGATATGTCGTGGCCGTGACGCTTGAAGTTTTTCCGAAGACTTTAAATAGGTTCACCTCCCTCATGGGAATGACATGTTGACGTCACGACCGTGAGGGGTCTTCTGTCTAGGGCGTTCTCTGAATTTCATGGTCGTGAGACCTGAATCTGCTAGAAGAACTCCAGATCCCTCACGAACGTAACAAGTGGATGTCACGATCGTGAGGGGCCTTCTATCTACAGTTCTCCTCAGAGTCACGGTCGTGAGATTACTTCTTCAAAAACCTAAAATTTGGGGCGTCACGACCATGAGATATGGTGTCATGACACCAATTCTGCCCTGAGCCTCTTTTTCCTTCTTTCAGCACTCAAGGTGTCACAGGGTTCACGACCGTGGGGTCTTCAAGGGATGTCCCAGCCCTTCTTTAGATGGGCCCAATTTGGTCTCCTTTTGCGCACTTTTCCTCCACTAGCATTCAAATGTCAAGAAACCAACAAAGGAACGAAACCAACATAAAAAACACTAATATTAACACATGGAACCAAGGAAAATGCCAAGGGAAAAAGACACATTTAGACTTAAAACCGATCCTGAACACCATTGCATCAATTAATTTCCTAAAAAAATATGAAATTAGTGTTTGTCACAATCACCAAGTATTGTTGATTCTTTCGGTCCATTTGTTGAGAGCCAGAAGAGGTTTTTGGTTTCCAAATTGGGTGAAGTTTGTGGTCAAGAGTAAAATTAGTCATATTTGGAAACTATCTCCCATTTAAGAAGTTATAATGGCATGCTGCTGCAATATTAATCTAGAAAAGTCATGAAAATAATGACTAGAAAATCTACAAGAAAACCTAGAATATGATGTGACATAATATAATAGAATATTCTAGATATATCAAAGAGGCAATGTAAGACAAATCTTGAATATAGAAAAAAAATTATCCCAGAAAAAGGAAATGACAAATAGAAATGTGGGTAAGGAAGATAATTTCTCTATTACCTCCTACAAAGCTGCAACACTTATAAGTAGGCATTAGATATGTTCTAAGGGCATGTTTGGAGAGATTTCAGAAATGGAATGGGTATGAAATTAGAAACTTGGAGGGTTGGGTATGCAATCAGAACCCAAAACTGTAGTTGTTTTGAGAAAAACTAGAATGGAATCAAATTCCAGTTCTACTGTTTGGTGAACAGTTATGAAATGGAATCAGATCACTTGAGGTTCATAATGTACCACTCGCCCGGAACCATGGTGTCATCACGTCAAGAGGTGGGGCGAAGAACAAACAGACGACGGACGACAATAAGGAATCAAGTGAAGATTGTTTGTATCCACTTCGATTCTTTTCAGAGATTTGAGTCTAATTTCCATCTTAAATTTCATATATTAGTGCCTAAGTTTGATTACTTTGTTTACATAAATGATTCATTTGTTTCATTGGATGAAATTATTCTAATGGTACTACTTTTAAGTCCTTTTGTTTTGTGAACACAATTTAGGTTAGATGAATAATGAAAGCGGCGGTAGTGTGTTTTGTGAACTTATGTACTATTTAGGACGAACTGATACAGATACCCCTAAGACATTTTCTACAGTAATATATGCTGGAATGTAAATTAGGCTAAATGATAGACTTCTTCTGGAGGCTCAAGGTCAGTTAACGAGAGGAAATGCTATTGATCTATAGGACATTAAATTTCATCAGTATGTCTCCATGGCTTTCTAGAGGTGATATTGTTTCTGTAAATGATGTTGTTCATCTATGAGTACGTCCTTTATAGAGGTGATACTGTTTCTGGAAACGTCTTTGTTGTAGATCACATCATTTTCTGGAGCTCCGATCACCTTGGCGTTGATTTTACTGTATGTTTTCGCCTAACTTTTCTGTAATTCAATTTGCTTATTTTAGGATCCGCTTTTAGGGATTTTGTTGCTACAATTATTGTGTAATTAGTCTTTTTTGGTTGCTGGTTTTGGGTAGTTATCAATGATAAGTGGACTTTTGTGTACTAGTTCAATTTAAGTTGGATGGGTGAACAAATTTTTTGAATGGGTGATTTAGTGTGTTTATTGTATTCAAAACACTTGTTGGAATGACATTGACTGGAACATATTGTGTAATGGAATAAAAGAGGTTTGCTTCCCTTTTCCCGATTGTAGGTAGCAGCTAGTTTCAATGGGAAACATTGTTGTTTTCAGCACTTGCTGCTAGCCAAATTTTTCTTTTGTTAAATATTGTCTTCAGGGGAAGAAAAGGGGGAGAACGGGGATATATGAGATTGTCGGTAGGTAATATATGGGTGTAGTTCATGACATTCTTACAATAATTATTGAATTATTCCTTTGATTAGATTTTAGCAAATAGATTTATATTAAACAAAGATATACAAAAAAGAAGAGATGGACAAAAATCCCATGATGTGAAATACTTGAAATGTACTCACAGTAATTAGTATTAGTGTTATGGTTGCCTTGGTTGTCTGATTACAGGAATGTACTTTATTTTGAAGTAAATCTCAGCTCCGAGCTCAAGTAAGTCCATCTTGTCTTGCTAGTTTCCAAAGCTTAGTATTTCCTAGTTATTTCGGGAACTATGATGTAAACTTCACATTTTATCATGTTGATTTAATACAAAGATATATGAAAAAGAAGAGATTGACAAAAATCTCATGTTTTGAAATAAGTGAAATGTACTCATAGTAACTAGTATCAATGTTATGGTTACCTTGATTGTTTGATGACAGGAATGTAATTTATTTTGAAGTAAATCTCTACTATGAGCTCAAGTAAGTCCCTCTTGTCTTGTTTGTTTCTAAAACTCGTTAATTCCTTGTTATTTTGGGGACTGATGTAAATATCATATTTGTCATGTTGATTTCTGCTATTAAAATGTTGATTTCTTATGTAGAAATATTTCACATCATTAATGTTATCTGGAACTATAGCGTATTCGTATTTTTGCTAGGTTAATGACAGAAATATTTCACATCATCAATGATCATCTGAAGTTGGAAAATTTCATTTTTTGGTGTTTCAGACCTCTTGTAACTGCCAGTGAGTGCTACTGTTTTGGTGGCTGTTTACTAGGTTTTTGAGTGATTCTCTTGCATAATTTGGTTTCTGAAATATGTTCTAGGGTGGGGAATACGTGAGTGAAGTAGTGGAGATATTTTGGTTTGGAATTTGGATGAAAACACTCACATATGTCTTTATTTGATGCTGTTGCTGTCACTGCTTGTTGCGGCTGAGTTTTAGCTGTTGTTTTTGGTGTTTTCTGCTGGTTTCTTGGTGTATTTCAATCACTATTTGGTGTCCAAATTTCGCGAGAATCATATGGATCAATAGCTAGGACGTTTGAAGTGTTTTGGATGCCAATACTCGTGGGATTACATGCTGAGCTGCTGCTCTACTGCTGTTGATTCTGATATTAGATCCATTATTACATGTATGCATACATGCCTGATTATTCAAGAGTTATTTGTCACTACCTTCATATTTGTCTAGTATGGCACTACCTTCATATTAAAGAGTTATTGGTCATAGCTTCCCGATTGTACTTCACATATCTTTTTTTTTTTTTGTCTTACAGGTTACTTTTATTGATGTTAGATATTGATTGAAGTTCGAGTTCAAGTTCAAGCATAAGGATTCGGTCATATGCATGACTTTTTTTGTCCATATTTTGCAAAGATATATAGAATTTTCTTGATATACGTTTAATATATAGGTCCAAATTACTCAAGTATAAAGGCCAACTTTGATATCTTTTGGAGGGATGGTGAAAGGTTCATTTAGAATCAGCTATATGTGGACCATTTAGATTTACAGTTGTAATTATACTCCAATGCTCGTTCTACTTAATTCAATGACATTTATTTTAATTATCAAAATTATGTTTTATTATATTTTGAAATTTTTTTCCACAAGATACGTCTTAAAACAGGAAATTGTTGTTATAGTAGTAAGAAAATTGTGTTACAACAGGTACAAGTCGATTGGTATATAACATAACTTATAGAATGTTGCTATAGGTGGTGGTATCGTTGCATTTGATAATATCTACTGCAACGTTTTTCTGTAAGTGTTGCAAAAGGGTAAATACCTAAGGCAACATATCTCTTTACAAGTGTTGCAATAGCCTAAATACCTAAGGTAACATTTTTTTAATGTGTTACAATAGCCTAAATACCTATGGTAACGTTTTTTTTACAAGTGTTGCAATAGACTAAAAAGTGTTACAATAACTTATTGCAACACACGTCTAATGTAACACTGTGCAAAATGTTGTCATAGACCCAAGGTAACACTATTAGAGCCTCTAGTAACACTTTTGATGCGTTACTATAAACCACTTTTGTTGTAGTGAAATTTATTTTTATTTTTGAGTCATTATATGTATTATATGATACATTATTGTGATAAAATTTTGATATTTTTATTAGTTATAATTAATTTTTCAACTTTTAATTATCAGTCATTGTAATAGTAATTTGTTTATTAATTAATCTTTGTCTTCAACTTTTATTTTTTATTTATTTAATAATTAATCTTTGTAGTACCAACTACCACATACTGCAATAAAGCAAATTGTCATCCCGCACCCATCCATATTCCATTCCAATTGAAAAACCTTCCCCTTTCCAGGAAGTGGCTTCCTTCGTCGACTATCTGGCACCGAAGCATAAGTCAAATTCATGAATTCACACCCACCCTATCCCAACTCAACTGTGCACATAAATCTACACCACGAAACCGAATTATATTTCAGACACAACACACAAATCAAAGTAAAAGAGATGAAATTTTCATAATAAAAGGAAAAAAAATCAGTTGAACAAAAAGTAGTTGTTGAGCGACATATCCGTTGGTGCTTTCCGATGTGCCTGCAGCGGCAACCTTGTGGTGGTGCAGTAGTGCACCTGGTGTGTTGGCGTCAGTGACCTTATGGTGGTGCAGTCATGGCAGCTATGGACATTTGTCTTCTCTCTCTACCCTTTCTCTATCCAAGGTTAGAGATTGCTGGAAAATGACGATGGATCCAGAAACAAGAAAACATGGAAGTTGAAATTTCTTTCTTTTTTTTTTAATATAATCATCTATCCTTAAGGGATAGAAATCCATTCCTCCCAGAATTGAGAGGTATCTAATTCCTCCAATTTGGGAGGGATATGAAACCCTCTGGAATCACAATTCCATTCCATAGCATACTCTCCAAACATGAAGAAAACGAATTAGAACCCATTTCATTCTTATTCCATTTCTGTTTATCTCTCCAAACAGGCCCTTAAAGTGTGGAGTTACAATCGCCTATAAGGAGTTCCACCCATCCCCAACATGTATCGAATCTCCCTCGTGGTAACATTCTCCACTTCATATCTTGATGTCAAGTTTTGCTTCGAATTTGATCCACTTCATTTCTCCTACGCTTCTCTCGAAATTCCAACATGGTATCAGAGCCATGTTCATCCTTTCTTCTCCATCTCTACTCTTACTACGGTAAGAAAAATTTTTCTATGCTTCCCAAAATTATTTTGAATTGTTTTAACATCTATCACCACATTCAAAGTCTAGAACATCGATCAATTACCCTTCCCATACATTCTAATAAGCATGGCTAAAATGCCAAAAAAAAAAAAGATTGTTCATAGCTGAAAAGATTGAGCACCTTCAACAAGTGTAAGGTTATTTAAATTCTAACATATCTAACAATTCATGGGTGGCCAACTAAGAAGTCAGCCCATTTCAAGAGATGGAAGGACTACAATCGTTTGTCAAACCTCCCTGAATTGTGACAATGTATCCTAAACACAACAAATAAACACAATCCAACAAGCATAGCTTCAAGTATATGGGACGTGAATGAATTCATTTAGTGGAGTGTTCAAGGCAAAATGTCAGACACGAGAAGCACAATGGAGGAAAAACATGTAGAAGAAATACATGCAATGAGGCAGCCTACAACAACTTCAATGGAGGAAGCTTAATGCAATAAGCTCAAGACATATATCATTGAGATATAATAGGAAGACATT
Organism: Portulaca oleracea; assembly: GCA_029582165.1. Taxonomy (NCBI): domain Eukaryota; kingdom Viridiplantae; phylum Streptophyta; class Magnoliopsida; order Caryophyllales; family Portulacaceae; genus Portulaca; species Portulaca oleracea. The sequence goes on from CM055869.1 coordinate 26,176,290, forward strand.
CAAGCATATTCAACTAAGAGGCATAAGTGGTGTCCCACGAAAAAATGCAAATAGCAAATGGTGTACATATCACTATCATCAGATCCTCAAAGAAACCATGGGATGCCCAAATTAGGCGGAATTGATGTTTACAATCATATTTTCAAAAAGATAAAAATATGATTTGTCTATATTAAGGGGGATGTTGAAAATATTAATCTAGAAAAATCATTTAAATATTGAATATAAAAATTTAGAAGAGAATCTAGAATACATTGTGAAAATAATATCATGGAATATCATAGATATATCAAGGGCAATGTGAGAAAAATCTAGAATATAGAAATGACGAAAGAAAAAGAAGGTTAGGAAAAATAATTTCTTCGATCACCTACTTACAACACATATAAATAGGTATTAGGGGTATGTTCTTAAAGTGTGGAACTAACCAGCTCTTATAGGGAGCTCCTCCCACCACTATCATATATCTAATCTCTCCCGACCTTGTAATGATCTTCACTTCCATATCTAGTATCAAACTTCATTTCTAAATTTTTACCTACTTTATTTCCGCTACGCTCCTCTCAAAATTCTAACATATACTTAAAAGTTAAAATGGCAACAATATACAAGCACTTTGAAATCGAAGTACTTCAAACTTCGCCTTCCCTCTGTTATAAGTTATTCGAAGTGTACACTTTGTTTGTCTGTGCTGATTTGTTACACAACTCAGGTGGTAGCATTCTATCTAAACTTCAAGCTTCAAGTTTTGCTACTTATATGGAGACAATTTAAAGCAATTAAATCTCATTCACAACTGTCTCAATAACTTGGACTAAAAAATCAAATATTCCATCGTGTCAATTTCCTCTCCTTACTACTCATCTAAAAAAGAAAGCCACCTTAAAATAAACCCTTCCCATCCCCTAGTTACAAGCCCTATGAAGAGCCCCGAGTTGGAAAGATCTCCAATTACTTGAAACACCCCTTTTTATTAGTTTTGTCTTTAACAGATTCGAACTTTCCCATGTCGATCTCTTACTATTGAACTAGACCCTCCAACTTAAACTTCAACCCTCGGAACTTACCTCTCCCGCCAGTCAAGTCACTTACATACCTCAGGTACTTTAAGCTTTTGAGAGAAATAGAGAAGGCATGTTTTATTGGAATTTTTCACTTTGGACATCGAAAGGAACGATATATTATTTTTGTCTATTGAGTGGAACCGAAATACCTTAGTTTGGCAGTGATATAAGATCGAATTGATGAGTCTTATCAGACAAAATCTACAATATCCTTTCCCGAGTCATTAAGGTCAACGCCTTCAAATGGTGGCTACCAATGACAGAGTCACCAAAATATTCACACACCAAAATCCCTAACCTCTAATGGTGGTTTCCTGAGAGAGAATATATTAGATCCCTTGTTATGTTTGATATATATAACACATAGGTGTGTGTGTGTGTGTGTGTGTATAGTCTATACTTAGAGATAGACTCTAATACATAATATATAGGAGTTCGACTTAGTTAGGAACTCCTTTCCTAAGTTGATTATAACTCCCTGTTTTCTAGAACTATGTTCTAAATGAATACGAGTTATTTAATTATCTGCCAAGTGGTTGTTATCGACCACCAACTCGAACTCCTCCACGTAAGCTATTTAAAGAAAAAATTCTAAACTCGTAGTTCTTCTCTCATCTTATACGAAGAATGGGGTGTGCCATCAATAGTGGCGTGTTATATCAAATCACCATCTGACCAACATAACACTTTCAAAAGAAATGACAATGCCCTAAGTCATCCAAGACATCACCAATGGCGTAAAACGTCCCTTTATGCCTAATATAGCAAATGATTATACTTTCAATATAATGTGTTCTACTGGTGAATATGGATTAGTTTCATTTAGCTACTCAAGGTGTCATATCTCACTAAGAGTGCTTTCCTATTGTGTTGTGTTGGATTGGATACATCTATAACCCTTGTAGTGCACATTACAGTAGCACACACAATATGAAATTTGTATAGGTAGACAACTAAGTCTAGAAGGATAACATAGTGACAATGAAGAGAATCATTTGTCACTTCACTTGATCGACTTTTAGCACACACAATATGAAATTTGTATCATGGCATAACTCCCACCAAGGAGATCTTGTCACTTACCTTTATGCCATAAGGATTATGAGTCTAGCTCTACCTCAAAAAAAAGAAAAAAAGTAACTCATTTAGCTAGATTAACATTCACAATGTAACATAGTCACTCTTAAAATCCGGCTTAAGGCTTCGGTATAAGGTTGCACTATATCCGATTACCAAAATCTCATCTTGGACTTACCAAGGATGCTATCTTTTTCACCATTCATACTTTCCAAGTACAATTTTATTAATATTGCACACTTAGTACGAATATGATTAAGCCTCATCCTATATGCTACTCAAGCATTAGAGATGATTATCTATGTGACCAAAAAAACAAAAACCTAATGACATTTAATGTGCCTAATTTTAGACAACCATAAAATGTTATTAACACTTTAAGGAAAAGAAACATCATTCTTAATTCAAGAAGAATGCATTTCATTGAAACATGCCTATTCAATATGTGATACACGTATACAACAATTTGAATCCTCTTTAAAAGACTTACCTAATGAGTTGAGAACAGATCTAAACAATGAGTTCTATTATAGGTCAATGTGTGTATCAATCAATAGCACTTACTAATTATACACTTATCTATGACATGTTTTCTCCCACATAGGTTCGAAAAGCACTTCTTTGAGGAAGACTTAGACATATCTAAGTAACCACGACTTGATATCATAAAACATTGTCTTCAAGCGTCCAAAATGTGAAAAATCACATTATCGCAAAGATAATGTGGTAAGATTATTGATTTTATTGGGGTGGAAAATCCCCAGGTTATCTTGGCAAGTAACTACCAATTTAATCTCAGCTATTGTCAAAAGTACAACAAATTTACAACATTTGCATTTGGAACATTAGTCAATTCCACCTTCCAACAGCTAATATCATGTATGGCTCTTAATTAATAAGGTTAAATCTTTATATTCAGAAATTATGATATTCCTCAAACTTGCTCTCGGCACAGTTTAGGAATATCCCATAACTGTTTCCGAATAATTCCACATCGACGATGTACCTAACTTCACCAATGCCCCAATCTCAAAACGAGGACATTAACTGGTGATCATGATACTTCGAGCTACTAACACGTAAAGAACATATTCTTCCTCCGAAGCTCAATCCATAGATAAGAGTTTGACGAGCATAATATTAGGTAATTTAACATCATATTGAGAATCCAAGAAGAACTTCTCCCATTACTGCTTAGAATGGTGAGTTCCTTATATTATAAAGATAACCTTTATAATTCGGATGTAGATATTGAAATAGTCCTCATTCCCTAAGTCAAGTTTTTTTTTTGTTTAATTTAAATATGTTTCCACCACTAGAGACTATGGAATACCTCCCACTGTTTTCAATATATAAGAATACATGCCACTGTCTTCAACCTATGAAATTGGTCCCACTATCTTTGTTAAGTGGTAGAAACATTTTCTTTCTATCCTCGGTGTCTTTAGGAAGTGAACAAATCCTCCAACTCATCGAGAATAGATGTCGTACTTCATACACCCATGAACTCTTTTAGCTTCACAATCAAGGAACTTATCAATAGTGACTCAGATGATACTGTAGGATCATCCGTTTTATCAGTTTTGATTAAACTATATTCATTCGTATGCTTACACATACTTATCTAACATTATAATTGTAATGGCAATTATGAGTTTCAACGATAACTCATATGAAAAATTCAAAATTATGTATACATTCTAATGGTTTAGATGGCCATATGAAAAATAACTTCGTATTTAATTAAGATAATTACTAAAGTCATCTTAGATTGAGTGACATATGTTTCCTACATTCCGCAATATTCATATATTGTGGGATGTGAAGAATTACTAGTCAACGTATACTTGAACTCTTTGAACAAATCATAAGGTTTGTAAATGACCACCGATTGTAAAAGGGACCAAATCAAGCACTAAGGAAGTACTTCGCCACTGAGAAAATGAACACATCAAGAAGTACTTTCCAATTATTGATGATAAGTACATATACTCGCATTTTTTGATGGTCAACACTAATAGACATGGAAAGACACAGTCAAGTTGTGACACTCAGACTGACTAAAGTGAAACTTTACTCCTTAAGAATTACGAGTCCTTAAAGACAACAAAAGAACTTCTAAATTCCCTGATTGGTTACATATAGCAACACAACTTTTATGAACTAGTTTCAAGGAAGCAAAATTTTAATCATACACGAATATAATCAACATATGAAACTAACATATGACAATGTATTAATTTGCAAATGAATGATTATACCGTAGAGCCTATAATCCTCCACAAAAACAGCCAACCCCCACAAGATTCCCAACCTCAAAACCCCATAACCTTCAAAAGCCTATTCCCCTACAAAGAACCTAAAATCCTATCCCCAATGACAATAGGAGATGTTTCAGGTGTCAAGGACTAGGGCATATTGCTTCAGAATGTCCTAAGAGTTGCGACTCTTACAGAATATCAAACAACCTTATTTATTGAGCCTGAATTTGAAGCACAAGAAAAGGAACAAATTGAGGAGCCTCTGGGAGAACATGTCTATCATACAGTGGAGGAGGTCCAGATGAAGGAGAGATGTTGCTGGTTAGAATAATACATAATAGCTCTTCTATTGATGAAACACAAGAACAGAGGGAGAACATATTCCATGCTGGGTGCAGTAACAAGGTGTGTTCCTTGATTATTGATGCAGGAAGCTGCACTAATTTTGCATCCAAGGAGATGGTGAACAAGCTGCAGTTGACTATTATCCCCCATCCAAACCATTATTCCATTCAGTGGCTCAATTCGAACAAGGGTATCCAGATCAATCAAAGGTGTTTGATGAGTTTCTCAATAGGAAAACCTTATTAGGATGCTAATTTGGTGTGATGAAATTGCATATAGATTCGTGTAATCTCTTGCTTAGCAGACATTGATTGTTTGACAAGTTTGTGTGAAATAATTAGAGAGAAACACATAAGGCTCATGTTTTTACCAAAACTCTAACCCACTCAACTACCAAAGAACCCCCCACCCATTCCCCTATCTCTGCTCCCCTCTACCTTCTTGACTGGCTATAACAAGCCATGGAAACTAAGCACAAAAGCTCAATCTCGCACAACCACCGCCTTCTTGAAATTGCATCCCCTTTACTCTTCTTACGCCGTTGACGGTCCTCGTCCGCCATCGTGAACCGAAACAATCAAAAACTAGATGATAAAAAATGCCTATCCCTTGTCAAGAAAGGTCTCAATCTGTCCTTTTGGCTATTAGTCTCGAAATCCGTCGCTGTTGTCCCATAGTTCAGTTAATGGCGAGTCTAACAGTGTCAATTAAGCTCCTAATGCCACTTAGGCGGCGGAGTGTGGTTTGCATGCGCCTCTTATTGGTGATTCGTGCTTTTTTCACAGAGGTTTATACAGATCGGGTGTTGGATGGGTTGATGCGAGGGAAATGAGCAAACATGAATGCTTTGTTGGCGACGTTTGACATACATTCGCTGCCATCCTCACGGCTGTTCTAACAGGTAAAGATTCAAACTTTCTCAAAAACTTTTCCTTTTCGATTTTACATAAAAAAAACCTTGTCTTTGAACTTCACTTAGAAAGTCATCTTCGCCCATTTTCATTTATCTGAATTCTTCCAAAAAAGGAAAAAAAGGTCTATGATTTTGGATGACTCTGGGGTAGAATGGGGTTTGATTTGGAGCAAGGAGAGAGTTTAGGGAATGGTATGAGAGCATATTAGGTTCTCGGTTTAGGTAGATAATAAACGTGGAGTTCATTAGGCTTAAAAATCCATTTGACAAACACGAAGTCCTATTAGCAATCTGGGCCGAAGAAGGACAAGTATGAAGACAAAATTCATGTAGGCTAAAAATTAACACGAAGTTTGCAGGACAATAAGCAAGACCTTAATATAAACACGAAGTTTGTTAATCAGAGTTTACAACACATGGCCGATTTGGGCATACAATAAACACACAGTTTAAGTGGGCATATAATTATAAACACACAGTTTAAAGAATTTGGGGATGAACATAACAACTAGGCATAAGGGACTACTTAACTCTTTGATTAACACAAAGTTCAATACCCTATCCACATAAACACAGTTCATCTATCAATATCATACATCAAAAACTACTTCGCAAACATACAATTGATTAACATATAGCATATTAAACATTACTAGGCATATAAACTCAGAACACAAAACTATAAGTTTCTAGGGCAAAGGCTATAAATAGATCAAAAGCCTAGATGGGAATGTAACACGAAGCGTTATATTTCGACCAGACATGAATACAGACTTAAAAGTTAATATTCTAGGCATTAAACACAGAGTTTAATTAAATTGGAAAGTCTAAGCCTAAGCATATTAGGTAAAGATTAATTCGAGAACAAGATCAAGCAATTAGTCTCTGATACCACTCTAGAGCAGAACTCAATTACCTTAGTGTGGAAGCGATCTTGTCAAGGATTAATTCGAGAACAAGATCGAATTGTTGAGTCATGTCCCACGTAAACTGCAATCTTTTTTCTTGAGTCCTTCGAGTCAATGCCTTGGAATGGTGGCTACCAATTAGTATTCACCAGAATATTCACACCACAAAATCCCTACCCTCTGATGGTGGTTTTCCGAAAGAGAATAGATTAGATCCCTTGTTCTGTCTGATATGTATCACATAGGTATATCAATATCTTTTTTTTTATGGAACAAACTACTAATATTAATTACCGATCACATTACATAAATCATCTATCACCAAATCATTGATAATATCTGGTCTGTCCTCATTCTAAACCCTTCGACTAATGTCATAAGGTTGCAGGTGATCTAGGGCATGTGTTGCCTTATTTCCTTACCTGCAGACATGGGAGAAAGTGGAGTAACTAAAATTACTAGCAAAGGACAAATTTTAAAAATCAGCAAACCTATCACAGCGGTAGGTTTGTTTCTCCTCTTCAGGCTCGAGATGAGTGTCAGACAACTCCCCTCGAAGATCACCTTGGAGACTTGAGTGTTTTTTACTACCTCCATCGCCATGAGATACGCTCTTGCTTCAGTTATATTCGCTGGCTCTAGCTTCATTGATTACACTCAGTGGTCGTGAAGACAATGCACCCTTTGTTGTCTCGCCCAATTGCTCCCTAACCTCTCCCTTAATCTCCTAGTGTCCCCCCATCAAAGTTAACCTTCAGAACTCCAACGGCTGGCGGTTTCCATGAGGTAATGGCCCTCTGCTGTATCTCGGTCTTATTTCTAGCATCTCGATATTCCCGAATCAGCTTCTTAGCTTGGCAAACTATGCTCTCCAGGGGCTGGCCCCCGTCACCATGTGACTGTTGGTTCCTATCATTCCATACAACCCATGACACCCCGATAAAGTCACCGCCCAAATCCTCCATTGCTTTGTCAAGGATTTGTCAGATGTTACTACACCTTGGCCGCCATTAGCGCCCCGAGAAGCCCCTCACTTGCCATATCTGATAAGCTCTCGGGCATGCATAGATGGCATGGACACTTGTTTTATCTCTCTCTTCGCAAAAGGAGCAGACTGAAGATAAGGCTATCAGTGTCCTCGACAGGCCTTCATTGGTGGGTAATGCGTTTGAAATGGTCCTCCATGCAAACATCTTCATTTTCAGTGGAATGTCAAGTTTCCACAGGTTCTTCCAGAAATCCCTCACCATCGCCCCCGAGCTCTCTCACGCCCCATCTTGGTTGTTCCATTCTTGAATCTTTTTGTATTCTGATTTCAAAGTGAGTTCCCTATGGGTGTCGCAATGTCAAGTTATTCTATCTCTCGGCCGCGATGTAGCCAAGGGGATAAATTTCATGATTTCCTCGTTGATCAGCAGAAAAACATTATCAAGCATGTCAACCCTCCACGCACCTATGTCACGATTAATGAGGTCTCCCACCCTCTGTAAAGCAAATTCTGATTTCTTCGGCGTGACAAAATTGAAAGACATAGGCCTCGGCACCCACTTCGACTCCCATTCATTCAATGAATAACCATCCCCCACAATCCACCGCCCGTGTACCCTTTTTTAAAATTCACAGCACACTACTGAGGCTTTTCCAAGTGTAACTTCCCATTGTTGTGGCCTCGACATCAAGGATTCCTCCATAAGAAAAGTATCCGGCCTTAAGCATCCTGTACGCAAGTGATTCCAGTGCATGCATAAGTCTCCACACTTGTTTAGCCAGCAAAGTTTCATTAAAAACTTCTAATTCACAAAACCCCAACCCACCATTGAATTTTGAGTTGCACAACTTGCGTTAGTTCACCTAGTAAATTCTCCTCCTCCCCTTTTTCGCTCCCCAACATTGTTTGCACACAACAGACTTAATACTGTCACAGAAGGAACTCGACAGTCTGAAGATACTCATCGTGTAGACAGGTATTGCCTGGGCTACTGCCTTTACGAGGACTTCTCTACCCGCCCATGGTAAGTTTCTTCCCATCCACCCCATCACCTTCTTCATGACTTTTTCTCTAATACTACAAATGCCTTTCTTTTCGACCGGCCTACCTATGTTTGGAGGCCAAGGTATTTCTCATGGAATAACACTTCCCTCATGTCTAGTATAAGGAGGATTTTCTCTCTTCTTTGATGCGACACACCATGAGGGAGATGGAATTTTTGGTACCCAAACAATTCACAATACCCATGACTATGATAAGTATTATGAGTATAAAAATGCCATAATTTGATTATGCTAATCTCTAGGATTGCAAATTTGCAATAGAAGCTTTTTTATTATCCTACAGTGAATCACAATACAAATTAAATAGATGAAAAGAATGATTACCAATGCCATATTTGAGAAAAATGTGAACATCAGTCCCTATGGCAGAGTCAAGCAAGGAAAACGACAGAGTAGATCCAACACTAAGCTGTGAAAATAAAGTAGACCAAAGTGTCAATGGACAAACCGAACAGCAAGCTACATTTTTTTTATAATGAAGTACCATCTAAGATCATGTCTAGGAAATCTCTTTTTAGAATCAAGGAAAACCTTAACTTAATGCAACCAGGCAACCAAAGAAGGGACAAAACTAAGCCACAAAGAACTGTAGAAATGATAAACCTAGAAAACCAACCTCTCAATTTCAATTACTGTGATTGCCCATAAAACCCAGAAAATCATTCTTAATATAATCTCTGTAACACTACCCCTATTATCGGATGACAAGAGAAAAGTGAAAAGCGTTTTTAATATGATGGACTAATAAACTAATACTAGTATCAGTTGTACACCCAAAACGTCCCCATAAAAGGCTCCAAAGCAATTCAATTCCTCAAATAACACAAAATGTCAAATAGAAAACGCACAATATACACTAATTCGCAACAAAATTAACCCAAAAATTGCATCAGTCACCGATAGAGTTAGTTGTAGATGACAACCCAATGGAAAACGAATAAGGGGAAGAATTGAAGTTGGTATAAAAACTTACATGATGCCTTACTGCTGACAGGCCGGACACGACCGAGAAGTGTGGCCATTTCCTTCTGTCCAAAAAGCTAACAGCATGAGCGGGGAGTGAATTGAGTTTCGCTTGGAGAATAAATTCTTGAACTTGCCCAATTTTAGGGTTAGCAGATTACCTGAGAAATTGCATGGCAATGCTTTATCTTAATTGGCCGTCATCTTCCTAGCCTTCAATTTAGGGTTTAGAGGCAAGAGTGAGCAGAGATTTTAGAGGAGGTGGAGAGAGAACGATGAAATTGAGAGGAGGCTGAGTGAAAACAATGAAAAGCAAAGGTTTAGGGTTGTCTGTCTGATTTCTATCTCCTCTTGGTTTCCAATTTTTTAATTTTCAGGGGTGGGAGATTGAAAATAGGAGCGCCAAGTTTAAATTTTGGTGAAAAAAAGCCCGGCTGGGAAAAGGAAATGTACCGCGTGAAAAAATTTTCCAGGTGTTTTGCAATTACGACGGGCTTTATACTTCATCTACGACGGTAACTACTACCCGTCTTAGATAAAATATCTGTGTAGACGGATTAAAAAACCCGTCGTAAATGATACATTATTTGCGACGAAGTTTTTTGCCCGTCGTTCACTGTGGTCGTAAATAAATGAAATTCTAGTAGTGTACTGAAGACTACACTGGACTTAGCGTAGTTTACCTTTTGCCCTGATGCGTCCTCGTAGAGTTGCAATATATTCTTCAAAAATTGGGCCCACACCACGTTAGCCTTTGCAAAACACAACAAGTCATCGAAAAATAGTAAATGTGATACCTCGGGGGCATTTCTACAAATTTTATAGCCCGTAATATTGTCAGTGTTGGCCGCATATGTAAGAAGACCAAACAATACCTCAGCCAAAAAAAGAAAGAGGTAGGGCAAGATCAGGTCACCTTGGCGTAGGACCCTAGTCGGTCTCACTAGCCCACACGGTTCCCGATTCACGATAAATTAACGAGGTCGTCTCCATGCATTCCATAACAAACCCGATCCAGTCTCCGTTAAACCCTATCTTTAGGATAACCTACCGCAAGAAATCCCACTCCACCTTGTCTAAGCCTTAGCCATCTCAAGCTAGACCGTCATACTCCCGTTGGTTGCCTGGTTCCCTTTCACAGAGTGAAAAAGTTCGAACTCCACTAAGATGATGTCTGTAATTAACTTACCCGGTGTGAACGCACTCTGGTTAAGAGAAATAATGGCGGGTAATATATAGGTTTCCGATTTGTAATGACCTTAGTTACCAACTTGTAGTAGACATTACATAGCATAATCGGACAATAGTCGGTGATCTCCTCCGGCCGGGTTGTTCCTTTTTGGGATCAAAACCACGTGATCAGTGTGATACATTTTTCCTGGAATGTCTGCGTCATTCAATATTGCTAGATTCTCCTCCTCCAAATTATTCCCGACCACTTCCCAATATTTTTGAAAAAGTATGGGTTTATCCCGTCCGGGTCAGGTGCCTTGTTCAGGTTCATCATTCGTAGCGCCTCTCCCACCTCGTCTCTAGTATATATGTGGTCGGCATAACTCTTAAATCTTACTGAGAGCACTTGATCAATTCTTTGTAGTGCTTTCGAAGCGAATAGGTGTGAGTAGTTCACAATAATCTATTAATTTCTCCTGGGTCTTCACAAATCTCTCTGAAGCATCCTTCTAGTGCTCAATTGTGTTGGACTTCCTTCTACCATTTACTCGCTGATGGAATGAGTTGGAGTTCTGATCCCCATGGTTAATGTATCATATATATATATATATATATATATATATATATATATATATATATTTGCACAAGAAAGCAGGTTATATAAAACAATAATCAATATAGTTTACAAAGATTGTGGGTAGGACCCCTCAAAATCACATATTGAGCACTTTGTCTACAAGACCTCTATATTTTCTCCTAGATTTTGCTGCCAGATGGACCTTATTCATTACATCATTTTTCACCAGTTTTACTATCACCTGAGGAGTAGCCTTTTGAGTTTTGTCGACTCGGTTGTTTCTTTCTTTCCAGATATGGTAGACATAAGCTGTGAGGAGAGCGCATTTCAGATGACTTTCTGTACTGGTTTGTTGGAGTTCGCATAGATGGGTTTTCCATTCTTGGGTGGTTGACAGATTGCCAAGTTCCCAATGCCTCATAGCTCGCCTTACCTCTTTCCCAAAATCGCAGCCAAGAAAAAGGTGGTCGATAGTTTCAGTCTCCAAATCACAGTAGGGACAATGTGGGTTCCTATTAGCTTGCCAACGCATTGTTCTAGCTCTTACATGTAGTTTTCCATGCAACAGGACCCAAGTGATGAAGGAATGGCGAGGGATTGAAAGTGGATTCCAAATGATTGAGGACCAACCTTCCGCATTCATAATGGCAAGGCTCCATATGTATCCCTCTATCGCATTGTAGTCCCCATTAGCAATAGCTTCTGTGCCTTTCCAGCGCCATCGGTACCCAGGATCGCAACCCCATTTGAAGTATTCTTTAACAAGGCAAAGATGCTTGAAATAGGTGCAGACATCATAAGGGGGTTGATAGTCCCACCAGGATGACCCTCGAATGTATTTGGCATGAATCCATTTGACCCATAAGTTATCCTCTTTTCTCTGAATCGCCCAGACCAGCCGAGCTATGTTGGCATTGTTCCAGGAAGTAAGGTCAGGAAGTAAGGTCTCGGAGACCTAGACCTCCCCATTTTTTGGTTTGCAAACAATCCCCCAGGCCACCATAGGGGAGATTCTATATTGGGAGGAAGAACCCCACAAAAAATTTCGACAAAAACGAGTTATTTCCTCAATGGCATGCTTAGGAATGACGATAACTCTTGCCCATAAACTATATATCCCCATCAGAACAGAGTTAATTAGTGTGACTCTGCCAGCATAAGAGATATGCCTGCTTTCCCATGTTTTGATTGGCGAAAGAATCTTCTCCACAAGAATATTGGCATCATTTTTTGTGAGATTACTGGAGGAGATAGGAATGCCTAGGTATTTGAACGGAAGCGTACCTTCTCGGAATCCTGTTTCTTGAATAAGAGCAGTTGCAAGTTCATTGGGCACGCCCCCTATGACCACTTCAGATTTCCCATTATTAGCGATAAGGCCTGTGGCTGCTGAGAAGTGGTCAAAAGCGTTCTTAAGGGTTCGAATAGAGACACTATTAGCCGAGGAGAACAAGATTAGGTCATCCGCAAAAACTAGATGAGTGAGTTGTAGACGTCTGTAGTTTGGATGGTATTTGAAACCCTTTTGCTTGCTGACATAGTACTGAAAAGATCTTGACAGGTATTCCATTGTCAGAACAAAAAGGAGTGGTGACATCGGGTCACCTTGTCTTAGTCCTCTTTTCCCGTTGAAGCTGGGCGAGGAGATGCCATTCGAGCAAATGGAGAAAGTGGGGGATTCAACACAAGCCATTACGCAATTTATGAGCCAACTTGGGAATCGATATGCGTGAAGTGCTTCTTCAATGAAACTCCAATGTACCGAGTCAAAGGCTTTTTGAAGGTCGATTTTCATCAAGCATCTGGGAGCTATGGTCGATCGATTGTAGCCCCTTACTATCTCTTGGCAAAGTAGCACATTGTGAAGGAGCTGTTGTCCGGGTATAAAAGCCCCTTGGCTTTGGTTGATTAGGTCGGGGAGGACTTCTCGTATCCTTGATGCGATGATCTTGGTGATTCCCTTATAAAAGGTGTTACAACAGGCGATTGGCCGAAATTCAGTGACTTTGCTGGGGTTTGGCACTTTTGGGATAAGTACCAAATTAGTAGCATTCATTTGTTGTAGGAGCTTCCCTGTGAGGAAAAATTCATGAGCTGCAGCAGTGACAAGCACTCCTATGTGATTCCAGCTACTTTTGTAAAATCCACTGGTATACCCATCTACAGGTCAGTGTTTGAAAAATCGATTTGGTTAGATAGGATTTGATTGCATGATTTGGAGTTGAATTCTGGGTTTCTCTCTACTCTGGGTCGTGATTTTGATGCCATAATCGAGTTCAAATCGGATGGAATTTGGGGCTGGGTTTTTGCAGTTCTAATTACTAGAACTGATTTAAATCGATTAGGAAAGGGTGACCAGACTGGAATTGGGGATCATGGTCTCGATCTGCAAATCGGGTTGATTGTTCTACAATTTGTGGATTCTGTCATTGAAGCCATTGATCTGTAATTGTCATTGTTGTCTGGATTCGACATCTGGAATGAACCCTTGAGCTATTCGGTGATCACTTACATACTGGGGAAATAAGTTGGTGTCGACAGAATTAGTTCCCTAAGCAAGCACTGAATGCTTTTGGGAGCAGCTGAGTGTAGCCTGGTGGGATTAATTCAGTAGACCGAATCCATTATGTTCATGACCAGACAGACACAAACTGCTGGCCGGAATCCTACTCCGGTGGCAAAAACGAGCAAACCAAAAGGGACTCCAAAAAATGGTGATAAAAAGGAACTTGAGAATCACACTACTGTTGTTCAAACCGCAACTGGGGAAAAATCAGCCGAAGAACTTATCCTTGAATCCTTTAACAAGGAACCAAAGAGAAGTTCTTATGCTTCTCTTTTCAATCAAGATGATGGGATGCAATTACAATATGTAGAACCAATTAATGTTGAAGGAATAACATGCCCTAAACTAGACAGAGAAGATGTGATGGAATCCATAGAGTACTGGACCAACTCTGTCATCTGTTGTGTTCTTGGTGCGAACTCGCCTCATGAAGTAATGAACGGTTTTCTTCGTAGAATTTGGCGACAATTGGGTATTGAACAAATATCAGATGTCAAAAAGGGAATGTACATGGTGCGATTTAAGTCAACTGAGGACAAAGACAAGGCTCTCACCCAAGGATTTTATTTCTTTGACAGCAACCCGCTCATTGTAAGGGAATGGAATGAAAATCTCGACATGAACATTGATTCGATTGCTTCATTACCTATTTGGGTAACCATGCCTGACCTTCCCTTCAAATTCTGGAGCAATGAAGGCTTAAGAAAAATAGCAAGTGTCCTAGGGGCCCCTATTAGGACGGATAGACAGAAAAAAGAACGGGTCAAGTTGGGATATGCGAGGATCCTCATTGAAATGCAACTCAAAGGAGCTTTTCCTGAATATGTTGACTATTTGGACCACAATGACAAACTAGTGAGACAGCGCATTCAATACGACTGGAAGCCGATTCGGTGTGCACATTGCAAGATGTTTGGCCATGAAAAAGCTAATTGTAAGAAGAAGCTTCAATGCAAATATTGTCACAAATCAGGGCATGAAGAGAATCAGTGCAGAAAGAAATCCGAAATCACCAAAACATCAAAGCCTAAGGCAGGTCAAACCAAGCAACAACCTGATGCAGAAGGGTTCAACAGGCCAAAGAAATCTCTGGTATGGAGACCAACTACACAGTCCAACAAAATGACCAATTCCAACATATTTGAGGTCCTGCAGGAGGAAAGTGGTACAACAATACCGACATCGACGCTCGATGGCAATGCCCCAACTCCAACACAAAGTTCAGATGAAGAGCATCCTCAGTTGGAATATCAGAGGGCTTAACAGCCCGGAGAAGCAGGAAGACCTGCGGGTCTTCTTGCAACAACAGGGGGCGGGTCTAATCGGACTATATGAAACAAAAATCCCCCAGATAAACATTAATAGGTTCCATAACAACCTCTTCAACCAATGGAACTCGACTACAAACATTCAGCATTGTCAGAAAGTTCGCATTTGGATTGCATGGAACCCTCGCGAATATGTAGTAGAAATTTTGGAGAGTTCCGCTCAGCACATCCATATGAAAGTTATAGTTGTTCAAAACAATACCACCTTTCACATAACTTGGGTCTATGGGCACAATGACCTCAGTGCAAGAGAACCTCTTTGGGAAGCTCTTCGAGAAATTGCAAATGAAATGGAAGGTCCTTGGGTTGTCTTAGGTGACTTTAATGCGATAATGTCGGAAGAAGACAGAATTGGTGGAGCCAAAGTCGAATCTTTCATGACCCAACCGATGACACATTGCATTCAACACTGTTGCCTCCACGAGCCATCATATGTAGGGACGTACTACACCTGGACAAATGGCCAAGTCCGCTCCAGGATAGATCGTCTTCTTGTGAACGCTCAGTGGTACCTAATTACAGACTTGATGCATGTTAACTTCAAGACTGGTGGACTGTCAGACCATTCAGTCATCACTATCAACTTCATGGAGATGAAGAAACAGAAACAACCCTTTAAGTTCTGCGACATGTGGACTAAAGATGCGCGGTTCAACGAGCTGATAAAGGACACGCTAAAGGAAATCGCGGAGGGTCATAAAATGTTTCAACTACAACAATACCTCAATAAGCTTCGACCAAAGCTGCAAGCTTTACATAGAGATCGATTCTCCGATATTTACACACAAGAAGTTGCAGCAAAAGATCAGCTAATCAATCTCCAGGAGAGACTCAACCAAAATCCGACAGACACAATGCTTCTACATGAAGAGAAAAAGCACCGAAGAAACTACTACGACATCTTACACTCGTCTCTGCTTCTGAAGCGACAGCAAAGTAAATTGGTTTGGGATGATATGGGAGACAGCTGCTCAAAATTATTCTTTGCCAAGATGAGACAGAAACGCTCCCAGCTGTACGTTCGTGAAATTGAAACAATTGATGGAACTAAATTCACAGGACTACAAGCGGTCAACGATCAACTCAGTCTGTTCTATAAAAGCCTGCTTGGCAACACAAACCATCAGCAAATTTCATTGCAGGAAAACATATTCACTATGGGCCCAAGGCTTACAGGTATGCAACAACTTAAGCTCAGTAGGCCAATCACGGACAAGGACATCAAGGATGCCATCTTCTCCATTCCCAATGACAAAACGCCCGGCCCAGATGGGTATATATATATATATATATATATATATATACACACACACACACACACACACACACACACACACACACACAGAGAGAGAGAGAGAGAGAGAGAGAGAGAGAGAGAGAGAGAGAGAGAGAGAGAGTGGAGCATATCGGGCCAAGGGCTGAGCCTCAAAATCTATGGTCACCAATCCTTCTCGCATCCTCTTTGAGAAGCACGGATGAATCCACTTCAAGGTCGGGTGTGGAGTCCATTTTAAGGTGGACCCGGGACCTTGGATGCATATTCGGGTCATCGTTGGGTGTGGTATCCACTTAAAGTTGGTCCCAGGACCATGAAAGTGGAGCTGTGAGTCCTTATCAGGTCCTACTTCGGACCTTTGAAAGGGTTCGAAGTCTTTCGGCAAGAATAAGTACAAAGGGGTCAACGTGGGTCGTGGAAATGGACGTGCCTTCACTCTTTCGACCATAACTCGTTCAATACAACTCCGATGGACTTCAAATTGTGGGAGATTAAATTACATGCCGAGAGCTTTCCATCGACACCTTATGGGCCTAAAACGGAGTCCGGGTGAATAAGTTATGCACGTTTGAAGTCGGCAGAAAAACTGCCCAGTATTTCGCGCCCGTGAGGGTTTCGTTGCACCCACGACAACACTGGAAGACGAGATGGAATTTGGACAGAACGAGTTCGCACCCGCGACTAGCCACACAGAACGAGTTCGCGCCCGCGAAGTTCTTGTTGCCCCAGCTCGTCGCCCCCGCGACGTCGCGCTCCTGCCAAATCACCCTGCCGTTGTTCGCTCCATCGCACCTACGACACTGCCCGTAGCGCTCGCGACCGACTGTTTTACGTGTGTTTTAAACCCTTAAATGAGTGTGTTTTAGGTTAATTTTCCCCTTGTAAAATAAACCATTTGCACTGTTTTCTAGGTAGATTATTCAGACTTTGATTACAATGCTAATGCATTTTAGGGTTTCCCCTATTTCCTCTCAAACCTTGTTTACTTTATCCAACTGATTTGGTGGTATTGCAAGTCATTCCTCTAGTGATTATAGGTGGATTATCCTAGATAATCATGGTGGGATGTTAGGCCTAGGATTGTGGACTCTCCTTGCCCAAGGTCATATCCAATTCTCTTTGTGTTCAAGTTTGTATGAATGAATGATTGATTTGGTTTCCTCTTGAATATTATTGCTTATTGTTCAAGGTTATTATCATCATCTCAAGCTTGGATGTTTGAAACTACTTCATCCTTCTTCTCCATTGCTATGGGTAGGCAAGAAATCTATTCACTCTTGTCAATCTAAGCCTCCCAACTCAAGCTATCATTATTCCCCTCCACGCATACGCTCGAGAGAGAGAGAGAGAGAGAGAGAGAGAGAGAGAGAGAGAGAGAGAGAGAGAGAGAGAGAGAGAGAGAGAGAGAGAGAGAGAGAGAGAATCAACCAACATTGTCAATAAGCCCAATAACACAACATTGAAAGAGAAGATGAACAGATGCAACAATTACTCTGCACGATTACAAGATTTTTCGTTGGAGTAATACCCCCATTTCATTGCCCTGGCAGCTGTAATGTCCGTTAACTATTACCTAATAACACAACATTAGAAGACTCACTACACATAGTAAACAAATTGCACTGAACTAACTCCTTAATCATCGAGCCGCATTTTTTCTTCCAGTGACTTTGGTTATCCTCGAGCTCTTGATTTCCAACTTTTCGCTGGTTCCCTGGAGTGTACTGTCTTGAGGGTCTACTCATCTGACTTCTAATACCACTTTGGGATTTGGCCCTTTGTTGCTTCCTGCGTGCATTCACTTGGACTTTGACTTGAGCTGAACTAAACCCAAAACCATGATCAGGCGTCTCCGCCCATTATTGCATTTTCATAGATGATCCTTCCTGTTCACTTTTCCCTCACATCTCTTTAGACGTTCCTGATTGCAAGAAGGCAACACATGCATCATGCATGACTGTCCAATCTCACAGTTTGCTTCGTGGTTCTGGTTGTAGTATAATTGTTGGTGAACTGGTCCACACTCTCAAAGAACAATATGTTGCTTAGTATTTTTATAATACTTATAATCATCTCTTTGTTCCCTTTTCACTCTTTATATAAGCATTGTCTTTTTGACCAAATATGCATAAAAATAATTTCTCAATCTGATTGCCGTAGTAAAAATGTAAAATTATTAAAAGCTGTATTTTATTAATATAGCTTTGCCAATCTAAACATACTACTATTAACAAATTGCCCTTGATTTTTAATAGAAAATATTAGGACCAGGGCCAAGGACTTTACCTTTGATTCACCAAGATCTCAAATGGAGCTTTGAGAAGGACCTTAGATGGAATTTTAATATGAAAGACAAAATTATGAAAGAAAGAAGAACAACTCTTAAAGAAATTCAAGATGGGAGAAATCAAAGATTCCCAAGTACAAAATCTGGAAGGAAATCAGATAATCACATATGGAAAGAATCATGAGGATCTCCAACAACGAAGTAGCCGTTAAAACAGATTGTCAGCATAAATCTGAAAGAAATTAGAGAACCACATATGGAAAGAATCATGAGGATCTCCAGCAAGGAGGTAGTCGTTAAAGCATATTATCACGCCCCACAAAAGGAAGGAAATCAACCCAGTAGACTATAAAGGCATCCCTAGACCCAAACAACAGTAGCATTCGATTCCATGTGAGGAAATCAAGAGAAAATTATAAGAAATCAGTGAGTTATTTTTTAGTGTATAACCAACAAAGGATCTCTAGTATATTGTAGCCGAGTACCTCGGCGAGAAGTGTGACATACACTAAGTGTTGTAGTTTATGTTGGTGATAATCACCAACGTCGTTGAATTAGTGGAATCTTTCCTCTTAAATCACTGCTATGACAACTTAGTTGGGACATTAGCGAAAGCTTAGTTGGGACATTAGCTCCACTGTAACTATCCTGAGGATATCATCTCTAGCACAGTGACACTGCTTGCTTGTAACCACCTCAGTGAAATACTTTCTGGTTTGCATTCAATAATATAAGTATTTTTGTTACCTTATTTTTAAAGCATTAACGATAAGTTAAGGTTTATCAGTAACGTCCTCAATTG